>CM065592.1:206503898-207703898 GCA_033119425.1 Bufotes viridis
TATTATATCTTTTTAACTACACTTAATCATGCACAGGTGTTACACTTAATTAATTATTGTAGAATTTATATGAATTGGAAGTTATGGCACTTTATACGGCACCATCTTATATATTATATATTCATTAACACAGATGATATGCATTGCACATGTTGTGGATATGATTTTTAAACAATTTTATGTATTTTAATGGTCACTTTTATATTTGATTACACTATTGATTGATTGATTATGCACTTTATTGATATGCCTTTATATACCTCACTATGGCACATGTTTTGTATGGCTTGACAAAGACTGCATAGCAGTCGAAACGTTGCTGCATCTTTGGGGAATAAACAGATTCACTTTTTTCACCTTTACTGGAGTGCTGCCGTGCCCTTTCTACTACTATACATATATATATATATATATATATATATATATATATATATATATATATATATATATATAACAGTTTTCCAATTTTCTTGTTAATAGATTGCAATGCAACTACAATAAGTTTCCATAATGAGGAAATTGGAAAACAAGATTCCACCATAGTTTGGGTTTTGTTTTTACAGTGCTCACCTTGAGCTAAAAATAACAACCTTAATCCTCAGGTTAATGCGATTATAGCAATACTAAATTTATATGAGTTTTATAAATCAATGTATTATAAAAATGTCTTTGCATCACCATATTCTGGTAGCCATAACTTTTTTTTTCCGTCTACAGAGATGTTTCAGAACTTCATTTTTGAAGAACCAATTGTAGATTTTATTAGTACCATTTTGTTCAATTTTTTTTTGTGGGAAGCAAAGCAACCAAAAACATTAAATCAGCATTTTATATATTTTTCCTTGCAGCATTTACCACACACAATAAATATTTTTATATTTTAATAGTTCAGACATTTTCAGACACAGCGATGGTTATATTTTGTTTTATTTTTTATATGTAATATTGGGAAAGGAGGTATTGAATATTTAACATTTTTGCATTTTTTTATCATTTAAAAACTTTATTTTTATTTTTCGTCCCCTCGGGAACTTGGACATACAGTACAATCATTTATACTATAGACTGCAATAGTATACTATTGCCGTCTATGGGATTTGTACAGGAATCCAGGCTGCAGCAGGACTTAACAGGTAGGTTTCTATAGCAGGTCTGGGAGCTTTCAGAAGACCCCAGGCTGCCATAGTAAGCAATTGAAAACTTCACAATTTTACCTGATTGTAGGACAGAGGAGCCCTCTCTGCCTAACCTCTCATTTGCCACAGTCACTAGTGAATACCGCATCTGAGGGGGAAAATGAATGGCATCAGAGTTATTGCTGATCCTAGCCATTGAGGTCAGATACCAGTAATACTACAGAGCCTGCTCCAGTCTCACATGCAGCAGACTCTGCTTGTGAGCCAGCATTATACATACTGTATGTATCCCATATACAATTTACAGATATATCCTTTGTTGTTAAGGAGTTAAAAATAAAACAATCCAATTCATATGTATGGTGTTTGCATTTGAGTGATATTATCCTTAATGCTGTCAGGCTCAGCTCACTGTATAAGATTATATTTTTTCCATGAATATAAAAAGAAAGGACACAAGGCTACATGAAGAGATCTAAGTTCTTCAGTACTGTTTTTTTTTTTTTTACCTGTTACGGACATAGGACGTACCGGTACGCTCTGATGTCCTGGTACTTAAGGACACAGGACGTACTGATACGTTCTGTGTAGTTCCGATCAACGCCGTGCGGTGTGGGATGATTGGAACAGAGCGCCGGCCGAAATCATTCGGCAGGCACTGTGACAATGCCGAGGCGGGTCCTGTGACACCCCCCGTATCAGCGAATGCAGCAAACCGCAGGTCAATTCAGACCTGTGGTTTGCTGTGTTTCCGGGTTATTCGGGTCTCTGGTGACCCGATAACCTGGAATAGGATGATCGGTGGTGTAATAATACACCAATCACCATCCTTAGATCATGTGAGGTGACATCACCTGACAGGATCGAATCCGATTGGCTGCACGGCGGGCATTAACTTCCCTGCTCTCCTCTCCTGCTCCATACTTTGTCCGGGAGCATGGAGAGGAGCTGACAACTGATCAGCGAGTTAGAATTTTTTTATTTTTTTACATTTTTTTTTTTGGGGTGGGGGGTTTGTTTTCTGTTAGGTTTAGGGAAAAGTCCGGCAACACCCGTGCCCACAAACACACTAAATGAAGGTTTCCACTTGGTACAGGTTGCCATGTACAACTCTTTTATGCTGTCCCGGAACGCTGGCAACACAGGGAAATTCCTTCAGTTCTATGAGACAGTCCTCAAGGACATGATCTTTTCTGACCGGAGTACCTCAGGAACTGGAGGGGCCCGGATCGTCCCTGGCCAACATTTTCCAGGTGTGGTCCCTCATACTGGAAAGAAGGGATGAACCCCAAAAATGCAGAGTGTGTCACAGGAGGGGATACGGAAGGACACCACCACTCATCATCCGGGCCTCTGCGTTATTGGTTGCTTCAGGAGTACCACCACACTTCCATGGAGTACTAAATTTATAATCCCTTCCCCAATTTTAATTCCAATTAGCCACTGACAATCGAATAAAATATATGGTTCTCAGATTTGAGACACTCCCAAAAAATGTTTTACAAAAATTATACTTTGTAAAACTGAAGTAATTTAAAAAGTAGACAAATTATGTATTGCCGCGTCCGTAATAATCTGCTCTATAATAATACCCCATGACCTAACCCCTTAGATTAACGCAGTAAAAAAAAGTGCAAAGGAATTTTTTTGTCACCTTACATCACAAAAGTGTGATAGCAAGTGATAGTCATATGCCCCCAAAAATAGTGCCAATAAAAAGTCATCTTATCCCACAAAAGATGAGCCCCTACCTAAGACAATCGGATAAAAACTTTAAAAAGACTGACTTTAAAAAGACTGTGTAGATACTAAAACATGCTTATTTTGTTTCAAATAGATAATATAGTGTTAAATCTAAATACATTTTAAAAAATTAGACAAATTGTGTATCGCCGCATCCGTAGTAATCTGCTCTAAAAAAATACCCCATCACCTAACCCCTCAGATTAACACTGTCAAAAAAACAGCTATTTTTGGGCAAATTTTCCATTTTAATCCACTTTTTCCAGTAACCAAGCAAGGGTTAACAGCCAAATAAAACTTAAAATGTATTGTCCTGGTTCTGCAGTTTACAGAAACACTCCATATGTGGTGGTAAACTGCTGTAAGGGCACACGGCAGGGCACAGAAGGAAAGGAACACCATATGGTTTCTGGAAGGCAGATTTTGATGGCTTTTTTGACACCATGTCCCATTTAAAGAACCTCTGATGTACCCCTAGAGTATAAACTCCATAAAAGTACTACACCTCTCTCAAGGTATTCCAAACTTATTTTACAAACTTTGTTAACCCTTTAGGTGTTCCTCAAGAGTTTCTAGCAAATGGAGATGAAATTTCAGAATTTCTATTTTTGTAACCTTGCATCACATAAATGTGATATAGAGCAACCAAAAATCATATGTACTCTAAAAATAGTCCCAACAAGACTGCCTCCTTATCTCGTAGTTTCCAAAATTGGGTCACTTTTATGGAGTTTCTACCCCAGGGGGCATCAGGGGGCTTAAAATGGGACATGGTGTAGATAAACCAGTCCAGCGAAATCTGCCTTCCAAAACCACACAGCGCTCCTTTCCCTCTACGCCCTGCCGCAGGCCATACAGTAGTTTATGACCACATATGGGGTGTTTCTGCAAACTACAGAATCAGGGCAATAAATATTGGGTTTTGTTTGGCTGTTAACCCTTGCTTAGTTACTGAAAAAAAATGAATTAAAATGGAAAATTTGCCAAAAATTGCAATTCTGAAATGTCATCTCCGTTTGACTCCAATATGTGACAAAAAAATCTCAAAATGGCCTGGATAAGTAAAAGCCTTTTAAAGTTATTCACACATAAAGCGTCACTTGTCAGATTTGCAAAAATGTCCTGGTCCTTGGTCCAGGGGTTGTCCGGGAATTAAGAAAATGAAAATACTTAAATATTACTTTATTATAAATATATTCTCAAATACCTTTCATTATTTATAATGGCTTGTTTTGTCTGGAGAGCAATCATCAGGTGAAACAAAATGGCCGCTGTCCCATTCGTTCACACAAAACCTGTCCTGGTCACACATGAGGACAAGTTACTTCACAACAATGAGGTAAAGAGCTGCCTCCTCCTCCTCTCTGCTCTACTTGTCAGGGATTATGATCCTGAATACAGATGATAAGATCTTCAGCTGAATCTGTGGGGAATTTAGTTCATGATGAGGAGACATTAAGTACAGAGAGCACAGGACAGGCTGTGGTAATGGAGACTGTAAACAAGTACTGCTGCACATTAGCTACACCTCACCCTCCTCTCATGTCTCCTTATCATCTCCATTCCCACGGAGATGCACCTGTATTCAGGATTACTGACAACAAACAGAGCAGAGAGGAGGATGAGGCAGCACTATGGATCATTGTGGTGAAGTAACTTGTCCTCCTGTGTGATTAGGACAGGTTTTGTATATACTGACAGGACTGTGGCCATATTATTTCTCCTAATGATTTCTCCCCAGAGAAAACGAGCCATTATAACTAATGAAAGGCATTTGTAAATATATTTATTATAAAATAATATTTAAGTATTTTCAATTTTTTTTTATTCCTGGAGAAGCCTCTTTAAGGTGAAAATGAGCCCGGTCCATAAGGGGTTAAAGTGAGCGATTATAAACCCCTTAATAAAATATTTTGTTATAATCCATATCAGCAGACATAAATTATATAAAAATAGCAAACAATACCAATGAAACAAAGCTGACCCAGTTGTAAGTTTCACTGGTTTGATGTTCATATGATGACATTCATCATCTACATGACAACAATATCCTAAATTCAATAGAGCATTTGGCATGGTCAATGAAAGCAGATATTTGTATCATTTAGTATGCATGTCATTTTCTGAAAATGTGGAAGAGATATGTGAGTTCATGACCTGCGAGCTACATCATAAGCTGCATGTTAAGATTGAATAAGCAGCTTTAAATTCAAGAAGGATTATAACAGAATGCTGAAAAAAACATATTGGCCTTTCTTATTGCACGTTATACTAAATGATTTTAGCGCCTTTAACCAAAATGGAAAATTAGACAAAGGAAACCTGAGTCATCACATTACACTGATTTTAACTTAAAGGGGTTGTTCCTAGTGATGGGCGGGAGGTGCCATATTCGATTTTGTGATATTTCGCGAATATTCTATTGAATATTCTGTCATATATTCATCAAAATCAAATATTCGTCATTATTCTATTTATCGTGAATAATATGCGATTTAATTATTCGCGTATTGAACTTTGGAAAGGGTATAAAGGCAACTTTCCCATTGGGTTGGCTATCTAGAATTAACGAAGATAACGAATATAGCGCTATATTCTCTATCTTCGTTAATGCTAGAAAGCCAACCAATAGAAAGTTATACTCGTTCAAAGTTTCATTTGCAGTACGCAAATATTACATAAGTTAATATTTGCGTACTGCGAATGAAACTTTGAAAGGGCTATAACTTTCCTATTGGTTGGCTTGCTAGAATTAACAAAGAAAGAACATAACGCTATATTCGTATTCGTTATCTTTGTTAATTCTAGCAAGCCAAGTAAACTTGCCTATACACAGCTCTAAGGTGGATGCGTAATGCGAGAATATTAAGTAATATTACTCGCATTGCGCATCCAACTTAGAGCAGGGTATATGCAACTTATTGTTTGGCTGGGTAGAATTAACGAATATGACGAATACGAATGTAGCGCTATATTCTCTATATTCGTTAATTCTAGCAGCTAACCCAATAGGAAAGTTGATTGTACCCAGCTCTAAGTTGGATGCACAATGCAAAAATTACTTTACCTATTTTTGGCAATAAATAGAATGAGGAGTCAGTATTCTAATTTTTTCAAAAACAGGTAAAGTAATATTTTCGCATTGTGCATCCAACTTAGAGCTGGGTACAGTCAACTTTCCTATTGGGTTAGCTTGCTAGAATTAACGACAGTAGAGAATATAGCACTATATTCGTTTTCGTCATATTCGTTAATTCTTCCCAGCCAAACAATAGTAAAGTAAGTTGCATGTACCCCGCTTTAAGTTAGATGCGCAATGCGACTGATATTACTTAATATTCTCACATTGCGCATTCAACTTAGAGCTGGGTATAGGCAAGTTTACTTGGCTTGCTAGAATTAATGAACATAATGAATACGAATATAACACTATGTTCTCTATCTTCTTACTTCATTATGTAATATCTTATTACATAATGTAATATTCGCGTACAGCGAATTAAACTTTGAATGGGCTATAACTTTCCTATTGGTTGGCTTGATAGAATTAACGAAGATAGGGAACATAGCGCTATATTCTCTATCTTCGTTAATGGTATCTTGGGTTCAGATTGAAAAAAACAAAAAAAACGAATATTCGTTTTTACGATTATATAGTACTATATTCTAAATATTCGCCAATTAGCGAAGTGCCCATATTCGTAAATTCGAATATTCGCGCTCAACGCTAATTGTTCTACAAACAATATTAAAGTTAAATGTAGTCCATTATGATCAGATTTTAGATGTATATTTATTTAAAACAAGCTTCTATCTGCAGATATTCGAGGAAAAATATAGCCACTTGCCGTTTCAGTTAAACTGCTTTTCTGTATCCAACTCATTAAACCTGCTGAGGTGGTGAAATTAGCGAATGTGGATCCGTTGTGTACAGGCATCTGGAGTCTGCTGCAGGGGAACTACCAGGCCGCTATTTCTTCAAGTAGTCTTTTCACTACTTGAAGAAATAGCGGCCTGGTAGTTCCCGCAGCAGACTCCAGATGCCTGTACACAACGGATCCACATTCGCTTCATTTCACCACCTCAGCAGGTTTAATGAGTTGGATACAGAAAGGCAGTGACTCTTGGATACAGAAAGGCAGTGACTCTTGATCCAGGTTGAAGGGGCATCAGGCAAAACCATAGTCAGGGACAGGCTGAGGTCAGGATAGGCAGAGTATGTGCAATCAGGACAGCTACACAGGGAACAAGCAGGGTCAAGTAAGGCTGTGAAAAGTGAAATCAGGAAAATTTTGCCGGAAACTAGAGAACTAGAACCTAGTGCTCAGGGACCTGCCTTAAAGGGTTTTGTCACTGCAGCAAATAGAATTTATTATGCAGAGAATGTTTCCATGGTTAAGACCACCCTGCAGTCAAGCAGCAGGGTTTGTACACTATAGAAAAAAGCAACGGTCCCGGACACCAGAGAGGCTGGCATTTTTTCTTATAATGTGCAAGCATGAGCACCACTACTGGATTACAGGGTGGTTGTAACCATGGAAACGAGCAGTATGATGGAAAAATGAATCCAGCCAGTGAAGGAAGCAATATAAACAATCACAATATATTAGTAAGTGCCTTGTATTGACTTTCTCTACATGATAAATGGATGCGGACAGCACACATATAACATTCGTGTACTGTCCATCTTTTTGTGGTCCCATACTAATGAATGGGTCCACATTTGATCCGCAAAAAAATGCGAACCGAAAATACGTTATGAAATACTGTGTATGAGGCCTGAGTGTGTATACATATGTACATATGCAACACCCAATAGTGGCATTACCACCTTTGCACCTCGCTACTATCTCTTATGGGCTAGTGTAATGTCATTCTGTGTATTTATTACCAGGTCCTGCATAATGTTCATTTCCTATGTTGTTATGGAACTGTTCAAGTGTAATATGCCTGGTTCACCAGTAGGTTGCAGCATAAATGACAGAGCCACAGATACAGAGAATGGAACCCTTTATTCCATTCTAACCCTAACCCCCACCCCTCTATGGTGTGGTAGGCGTGTCCCACTTGCTGCAGGGAGGGTGGAGTTCTAGTTACAGTTAGTTGCAGTTACCACCTGCTAGGGAAGGCAGCAGGAGCACGTCCCTGTTGGACGAGCCCTGTCTGGGCCAGCTGGAGCACCTTCAGCTCTGCTGGACATGGAGGCCACAGATTGAAGCCTCAGAAACCAGGAGGAGAAAGTGTTCCCTGGACAAAGCTAGAGACAGACCAGATTACAAAGTGAAGTACAGTATAAAGAAGAAGCTGAGTTCTATAGCCAGCCTGTAAGCACAGCAGGGTCAGAGAGCAACAGACGTAGCATAGAGGAGTTTGCCTGCCACAGTTAATGCCAAAGCCTCCTGGTAACAAGGACAAAGCCTGGATATCGTTGAAGGAATGGTTATTGAAAGTAAAGTTGTAAACCTTATCACAAGTAAAGTAAACTTTATCACAAGTAAAGTAAACCTTATCACAAGTTCTGGAGTTATTTCTTCAATCCCTCAATTATTCCCTCTATCTTTCTGCTTTTGGAGGGCAACACCTGGGGTTCCATTGTATCCAGGTAGGAGTAAAGTGACATGTGCACAACACCTAAAGGGACATTGTAGGCTACCCTACACCACTCTGGCATTACTACACCTAGGTACCATCCACAGTATCACTAAAACAGGCACTGTGCCCTTGTTGCTTCACTGCAACTGGTGTCACGAAAAAAATGTACTTTAAGAAACACCAAGCAGTGCGACCTATGACTGCTCATAGCTCTCAGTCACTGATAGTTGACCGGGGGCAGTCTTAAAGGGGTTTTCCTGGAATTAAGTAAATAAAATTACTGAAGGTACTTAATTATTACTGTATTATAACTATATTCCCAAATACCTTTCATTAGTTATAATGGCTCATTTTGGCTATGGAGCAATCATTAGGAGAAATAAAATGACCGCTGTTCTATTAGTACACACAAATCCTGTCCATACAGGAGGACAAGTTACTTCACAAAGAGCTGCCTTATCCTCCTCTTCTATCTGTCAGGGATTATGATCCTCAATACAGATAATCTTAGCTAAATCTCTGAGGCAATGGAATTCATGGGGAGACATAAAGTACAGAGAGAGGGTGGGGATGTGGCTAATGAGCAGTAGCACTTGTGTGCAGTCTCCATTACCACAGCCCCACATTACCACAGTCTGTCCTGTCCGTTTTCTCTGTACTATGTCTCCTCATGAACTCCATTCCTACAGACATTCAATTGAAGATCACATTAAACTGTATTCAGGATCACAATCCCTGACAAGTAGGAGAGGAGGAGGAGGCAGCTCTTTACCAGAGGGAATTATTTAAACTCATCATCGTCAGTGCTTCTTGGCATCTTCCACTACTTGTCTCATGTATGGAATTATTTCTCAGTTGAAGCATACGTTGTGGTTCTAATTCATAATTGGCTTTTTCATGACATTTACCTCTGTCCAGTATCTGCCCTACAAAAATACGGTCAAATATTCACTCAGACATCATTATTAGGTAAGTTCACATCACAGTTATGGATTCCGTTATTGTTTTCCGTTATAATGGAAAATAACGCTAATCCATATGACAGAAAGTAAAAATGGAAGCCTTTAAGAGGCTTTCCATTTTGATCCTTCACAATACAAGTCTATGGGCAGCATAATGGATCCATCCTGGTTTCCATTATGCAGGAGCCAGTCCTGCATAATGGAAACCTGGGCGGATCCATTATGCTGCCCATAGACTTCTATTATGGAGGAATGCAAAACGGAAGCCTTTAAAAGGCCTTCAGTTTTTCTTTCCGTCATAACCATGGAAACAAGCAGTGTATAATGTGATGGAAAATGAATGAAGCCAGCAAAAGAGACAATATGGATAATAACAATACATTAATAAGTGACTTATATTAACTTTCTCACATGATAAATGTCACTTGCTGAAGTCAGACAACCCTTTAAAGGGGTTCTCCAGGAATTAAGAAAATGAAAATACTTAAAAGATTACTTTATTATAAATATACTCCCAAATACCTTTCATTATAATAGCTCGTTTTGTCTAGGGAGCAATCAGGGAAACAAAATGGCCGCTGTCCTATTAGTACACATAAAACCTCTCCTAATCACACAACAGCACAAGTTACTTCACAACACTGAGGTAAAAAGTTGCCTCATCCTTTTCTCCTACTTGTCAGAGATTGTGATCCTGAATACAGTTTACTGTGATCTTCACTTGAATGTCCATAGGAATGGAGTTCATGAGGAGACATAAAGTACAGAGAAGGCGGACAGGACAGACTGTGGTAATGGAGACTGCATACAAGTGCTGCTGCTCATTAGCCACATCGCCACCCTCCTCTCTGTACTTCATGTCTCCTCATCATGAACTCCATTCCCCCAGAGATTCAGCTAAGATCTTATCATCTGTATTCAGGATCATAATCCCTGACAGGTACGAAAGGAGGATGAGGCAGCTCTTTACCTCAGTGTTGTGAAGTAACTTGTCCTGCTGTGTGGACAGGTTTTGTGTGTACTAATAGGACAGCGGCCATTTGGTTTCCCCTGATGATTGCTTCCTAGACAAAACTAACCATTATTATAAATGAAAGGTATTTGGGAGTATATTTGTAATAAAATAATATTTAAGTATTTTTATTTTCTTAATTCCTAGAGAACCCCTTTAACCAGCAGTCACATGGCATTGCCAAAGTAACTGGAACCACTCTGTGACATTACCAGAGGGAATTATTTAAACTCATCATCTTCAGTGCTTCATGGTGTCTTCCTCTACTTGTCTCATATATGGAATTATTACTCAGCTGAAACATACGTTGTGGCTCTGATTCATAGTTAGCTTTTCACAACGTTTACCTCTGTCAAGGATCTGCCCTACAAAATACGGGGAAATATCCATTCAGACATCATTGTTAGGGCTCATGCACGCAAACGTATTTTCTTTCCATGTCCATCCCGTTTATTTTTGTGGACCGTATACGGAACCATTAATTTCAATGGGTCCGCAAAAAGGAAGGTACTCCTTGTGCATTCCAATTCTGTATGTCTGTATTTCCGTTCATAAAAAATCAAACATGTCCTATCATTGTCCGCATTACGGACAAGGATAGTACTGTTCTATTAGGGGCCAGCTGTTCCATTCCACAAAATACGGAATGCACACGGACGTCATCCGTATTTTTGCATGAGGCCTTAGGGTGAGTTCCGTTATTGTTTTACGTTAGAACGATGTTATAATGAAAAAACGGAATTAGTTCTCACCGGTAATTCATTTTCCATGAGATCACCACGACGGCCCACAAGGAGATTGACCCTTGACCTCTATAGGGGCAGGAAGCAGAGAAGGTTTAAATACCCCCCTCCCACCACCAACACCAGTGGTTTCCAAAATACAAGAGAAAAAGGCGAAGTGCAAAAAAAGGAAAAGATATTACATCATATCATCCCCCAGAAAGGAATAATAATTGGGAGGGAACTACGGGCCGTCGTGGTGATCTCAAGGAAAATTAATTACCGGTGAGAACTAATTCCGGTTTTCCATAGCATCCCCACGACGGCCCACAAGGAGATATACAAAATATCACTTTTAAGGGGGGGGTCATAGTCTGAAGGACTTTTTGCCCAAAAGACATATCAGTCTTTTTGTAAAGGTCCAATCTATAAAATTTAGCAAAAGTGTGAATGCTGGACCAGGTTGCAGCCTTGCAAATTTCTTCAAGGGAAACACCCGCCCTCTCTGCCTGGGAGGAAGACATGGCTCTGGTGGAGTGGGCTTTGATATTAACTGGACATGATAGGTTCTGTAATGTATAGCAGTTAGAAATGGTAGTCTTGATCCATCTAGCAATAAAAGCCTTTGAGGCCTTTTGACCCTTGTTCTTTCCCCCGAACTGGACAAAGAGGCAATCCGATTTCCTGATCTCTTTTGTTGCCTCTAAATAGTCGCTAACTGCTCGCCTAACATCCAGCGAGTGAAGGGTCGATTCCCCGTCATTGGACGGGATGTTGAAGAGAGAAGGGAGCGTGATCTCTTGATCTTTATGGAATTTTGAAACCACCTTTGGTAAAAAACAGGGATCCAGTTTTAGGATTAGCCTATCATCTAAGATTTGTAGGTAGGGCTGTCTAATTGACAAAGCTTGAAGCTCACTGATTCTTCTGGCCGAAGTAATAGCCACCAGAAAAGCTGTTTTGAGAGTCTTCAATTTTAACAGACAATCATTCAGTGGTTCAAAGGGGGGGCGAGATAATCCTTTAAGGACAATATCCAAGTCCCAGGATGGAACATGAGACTTCAAAGTTGGTTGTAGCCTTGTTATCGCCTTCATAAATCTTCAAATCCACCTGTGATTCGCTAAATCTGAGTCATAAAAACAGAAACCTGAACTTTGAGCGTAGAAGGCCTCAACCCCAAGTCAAATCCTTTCTGCAAAAAGTCCAGAATTAGTTGAATATTTGGAGCAGAAATATTCGGTGAAGGTAAATTGGACCAAGAACAGAACTTCTTCCATACTTTCAGGTAAATAGAAAAAGTGACTTTTTCCTAGAAGCTTTAAGGTGGAGATCACTGCCTCTGACAAACCCTGACGCTTTAGAATCTGGGCCTCAGGATCCAGGCTGAAAGGTTTACGAAGTCTAGGTCTGGATGAAATAACGGACCTTGGTGTAGTATGTCCCTCCTCCTTGGAAGAATCCAAGGCTCCTCGCTGGCCAGGTTCCTCAGGACTGGGAACCAGCTCTTCTTTGGCCAGTAGGGTGTTATCAGTAATACCAAAGCTTTGTCCTGAAGGATCTTCTGTACTAATCAACTTGAGATGGGGAAAAGCGTAGTAAAGACCTCGAGTCCACCGGAAAGAGAATGCGTCTAGAATCTCTGGTCTGTCTTTGGGGTTTAGGGAACAAAAACTGGGGACTTTGAGTTTTCCGTGTGGCAAAGAGATCTATTTTCGGCTTGCCCCATTTGTCTGTCATCATTAGATAGACTTCTTCGTTTAGAGACCATTCTGAGTGGTCTATCCTTTTCCGACTCAGATAGTCTGCCTCCACATTTAGAGATCCCTTTAGATGGACTGCTGACACTGACTGAACGTTCATCTCTGCCCATTGGAAGATTCTTGCTGACAGTCCTAGTAGACTGCGTGATCTCGTGCCTCCCTGATTGTTCAGGTACTTTATTACAGACATATTTTCTGACAGAATTCTTATATGATGGCCCTGGAGAGAATGTCCCGTTCTCTTTAATGTTTCCCAGACTGCCATCAATTCCCGAAAATTCGATGACTGAAGGCTGATCGACTCCTACTTTCGCCCCCATCCGCTCTGACTCGCGTCCGTGGTTATCTGAGTTTACGGGATCCTTGTCCATGTTACACCCTGGGAGATGTTGAAGTTTTCCTCCCACCATAAGAGAGAGGTTTTTATCCTCTGGGGAACGATCACCTTTGGTCCAGGGAAGCATCTCTCTTGTCCCAAATACTGAGAATCCACATCTGAAGTGTTCGGAAGTGGAATTGGCACCACTGAACTGCTGGTATGCAGGAACTAAGTACCCCCAAGAGACTTATCGCGTCCCTGATGGAGCAAGATTTCGTGGAATTAAAAATCGCAATCCTCCTTTGGATGGTCTGGATCTTGTCTATGGGCAGACAGGTTAACTGTCTTTGAGAGTCTAGAATGACCCCAAAAACTGGATTCTTGTTGTGGGAGTCAACTGAGATTTTCCTACGTTTATCAGCCATCCCAGCCTCTCTAAAGTCCGGAGGAATAGGTTCAGATCCCTCTGTAGTAGGAAAACAGAGCTGTTTGTAATCAGGAAGTCACCCAAGTATGGGAAGACTGTCAGACCCTCTTGTCTCAGAAAAACAATTACCTCTATCATTAGTTTCGTAAAAACTCGAGGTGCTGAGGATATGCCAAAGGGAAGGGCAATGAATTGATAATGTAGTATCTTCCCTAGACAATCCCTGATCGCGAACCTTAGGAATCGTTGAGAACTGGGGTGAATCGGGACATGATAGTATGCATCGGTTAAATCGACCGTTTTCTTGCAGGAGGGGAACTATAGATTTTAGAGTCTCCATCCGGAATTTCTGGTAGGTGATATATTCGTTTAACAGCTTTAAGTTTATAATGGTTTGGAAAGAACCTTCCTTCTTTTTCACAAGAAAAAGGCTGGAATAGAAGCCTTTCCCCCGTTTGGGTAACAGAACTTCTGATATCGCCCCTTTCGCAAGGAGTTCTTGGACGCCTATGCGAATTGGGTGGTTTGGATCTGAGGACATAATTTTGGTGACAAAAAATCTGTTTGGGGGAAGGGTGGAGAATTGAATCTTGTACCCTGACTCTATAATCCTGAGGGCCCACCGGTTTGAGGATATTCCCTCGTAATGGGGAAAGAACATCCTCAATCTTCCCCCCACTCTGACGTCACTGGTTATCATTGCCTTTTTGGGAGGAAGAGGTGAAGGCTTTACCTCTACCCCCCTTGGGATAACTAAAACGGCCCGATTTGCCTTTGCCACTGTACTGTCTATTCTGGTTGGCAGGGGCACGAAAGGGAAACTTCCTCTTATAAACCCTTTCTTCCGGGAAACCCTTTTTTTTATCCAACGCTTTCTCTAAAAATTTGTCCAATTCAGGGCCAAAAATGTGTTCCCCGAAAAGGGAAGGGCACAGAGTCTGGATTTTGACACTATCTCCAGACCAACATTTAACCCATAATGCGCGGCTGGCCGCATTGGATACACCTGCATCCCTGGCTGCAAAGCGTACGGATTCAGCAGAATCCTCCGCTAAGAAAGCAGTTGCTGATTTAAGTAAGGGAATGGCACTTAGAATTTCTTCTGCAGAAGCCTCACTGGAAGCCCTATTTTCTAATTCTGATAGCCAGACAAACATAGATCTGGCTACCGATGTAGCCGTTATATTAGAATTAAGTGTGTACATGGCCGCCTCCCAAGATCTTCTTAATAGCCCGTCGGTCTTTCTATCCATTGTGTCTCTAAGTTGTGAGGCGTCGTCAAAGGGTAGACTAGTCTTCTTATTGACGTTGGCTACCTGGACGTCTATCTTAGGAATAGTGTTGAAGATCTTGGCCTCTTCCTGATCGAACAATAGACGATTTTGGAAGGATTTAGAAACACCCAGTCGTTTCTCAGGGTCGGCCCATTCGTCTAAAATCATCCCTTTGATATTTTCGTTAATAGGGAATACTTTGGTTTTTTAAGTCTGAGACCCCGAACATTTCGTCTTGAACGGACGGTGTAGATTGTACCTCTTCTATCCCCATGGTAGCCCTGACAGCTTTCAGTAGTTCAGACATATCTTCAGAGGAAAAATAAAATTTCCTTCTGCCCCTGAGAATTCCCGCTCTGATGATCTATCATCGTCTTCACCATATCGGGATGAAGAAGCCGTATCGCCAAATTCTTCAGAGTCTGAAGATACAACATCACCAGATCTGTGGCATTTAGCGGGTGGTTCGAAACAGTAGGTCTTTCTTTTTGTAAGGCAGATAGGGCTGCAACTGAAGACTTAATTTCTTCTTTCATTATGGATCTGATCTCATCCATGAGGGAAGATTGTTCTTCACGGACAATTTTGGAAATGCAGGTACTACATAACTTTTTTGGGTGGTCGTCAGGTAGACGCACAAGACATGATATGCACTTTGAGGATCTCTTGGGCTTTCTCTGCAGATCCTTAGCAGTCTGGAACAGCAAGAAAGCCCATTAGAAAAAAACATTAGAGATCACCAACTGTGCCCAGAAAAAAGGACAACAGAATGATTCCACCCCTATGGGGTACTTACGGACGGCTGAGAGGAGGCCTCGGTCTGCTCAGAAGCCGACTTCTTTGAAGAGTTGTGGTGTAGAGAAGCACTCACCACAAGACTGCAGCGTTGGGAACATTCCCTTTTTAAATTCCCCGCCAGAGGCCGTCAGCGCGTCCGTCGCGTCACTTCCGGTGACGACACGCTGCACCCGGAAGTGAAGAATTCATATAGCGCCTGCGCATATGCGCGTAACCCAGGCCCACAGAATTCCGGCGACTATCGGCGCTCGGGAGCAGGCCCCGGATCAGACCAGGCAGCCAGTCTCTCCCCACCCCCTGCCTAGCGTTAGTACGAGACCGTGGGCAGGCAGGGGGACCCGCAAAGCAGGTACGCGACTCCTCGTCCCATCTTCACGGCGGAGCCGCACAAGGAGATCCTTCTCTGCCCCTGTCCTCTGTAGGGACAGAAAAACACTGGTGGTGGTGGGAGGGGGTATTTAAACCTTCTCTGCTTCCTGCCCCTATAGAGGTCAAGGGTCAATCTCCTTGTGGGTCGTCGTGGGGATGCTATGGAAATAATGGAATCCATAAGACGGAAGTGAAAACCGAAGCCTTTAGGAGGCATTCCGTTTTGATCCTTCATAATACATGTCTAGGGGCAGCATAACGGATCCACCCGTTTCCATTATGCAGGAGTTCAGTCCTGCATAACGGAAACCAGAATGGATCCGTTATGCTGCCCATAGACTTTAAAAGGCATTCCATTTTGCTTTCCATCATATTAGAAGTCTATGGGTAAGCATAACGGATCCACCTGGCTTCCGTTATGCAGAACGGAAAAAGTCTTGTCAACAGGACTTTGCTGTCCGTCTTGCATAACGGAAACCAGACAGATCCGTTATGATTGCCTGTAGACTTCTATTAGAACGGATCAAAAAGAATGCCTCTTAAAGGCTTCCGTTTTGACTTGCGTCTTATGGATTCCGTTATTTTCCTTTATAAACATGTTATAACGGAATCCATAATGGTAATGTAAACTCACCCTTACTTGACTTATACTAGTTAGAGATATGTAAATGCATTGAAATAGGACTTTTATTTTTATCTCCTATGGACAACATCTAAGTCTTTTTAGTGAAATTGTTTTACTTAGCTACTATTTAATCATATTATTTTTGTCACTTAATTTTCATTCAGCTTATGAGACTAGGCAATTAGTAGCCTAATGTGTCTGTTCAATGCCACATTGTATCAGGTTTCCATTTGTTACAGTGACAGATACTTTATTGTTTGATGTACTTTTATCCACTCTGCCATTATTGCTAAAAGGCAAGCAATACCATTAGTCTGCCACTACATTATTGTTTTATTGGCTTTATCATTGAGTGTCTCGCTTCCACACATAATTCTTTTTCTAATCTAATTGTACATTGTACTTCATATTATCTGTACTGTATAAAATGTTAGACATGTTATTTCTATGCACCCTATTTACTTTTGATAGTTCGTCAAAGGTGAATAAAGGTCACTGTTAAGACCATGTAAGTGCAGAACAAATATAATTCATATCTGCTATGCTCATTCATTCAACATTATATGAGATGATATATTTTCCTTTTTACGTATTTACATATTTTATTGTTATATAAAGCTCTTAGAAAACTGTACAATGCAGTTTTTTTCCTTTCTAAGAAGTAGATAAGAAATGTCAAAACGTAAATTTTTCAATTTGTAAAGGTGATAACTAAGCAGGCTGTACTATGCACCAGGGGCGTACATAGTAATCATGGGGCCCCAAAGCGAAACTCAGAATTGCCCCCAAAGGGTTAAAGTGGCAGAACTGAAGCTGATTCACACCTGCCAGTTTCAGCAATATAGATGATACCAACAGGTGATCACTGTGCTACACATCTACATAGCAGAGCAGGAAACGGTAAAAAAAAAAAAAAAAACTGCTGTAAACCAATCAGATTCCTCCCTTCATTTTCCAAAGGAGCTCTCCAAAATGAAAGGTGGAATCTGATCGGTTGCTATGGGCAACTAAGCCAGTTCTACTTTACAGCAGTTTGATAAATATATATATATTTATTTAGAGAGATCTCTCTCTTTCTCTCTATATATATCTATCTATCTATAAATATATATATATAGAGGGTTCAGTCTCTATCTCATTGCCCTATTAGAAATACACTATTCGTAATAAGACATTGAGGGGCAAAGATTGAATTCCCTGAATTTCAATCATACCTGTGAGTGGTAGGAAGCATAAGGAGGCTGCAGTGTAGTCAGTAAGCAGTGTGTGTGTGTGTGTGTGTAATCTATATATATATAATTTTTGGTCATGGCTATGGCCAAGAGATATCCGAAGAACCCTAGGGAGAGAAACAACGGGAACAACCTAACCCAGCTAGGCGTGTCTTAGCTAATCTGACTAAATGGCTTGTTGTGTGTCCTAAGCCATGATCATGGGTAGGCCTATAAGTGGGCAAAAACCAAGCCAAGTAGGGTAAAAAGGAACTCGAATGGCATGTGCAAACAAATCCCCAAGCCAACTGCAAGGTGTCAGGGGTCTTGAGCGAAAATTCGGGGTGTATGAGGCAAGAACAGAAGGAGACCTAAAACCCATCTTGTGGATGACAAGGCCGGAGACATGATGCTCAATATTGCGGATACTGCCCCAAAGCGGAATGGAGGACCGGGAATACGTTGTGAAATGGATCATGAAAAACCACCTGAACCTTGTAAAGTTTTGCTTCTAGTGCGAGTACTGGCAATGCCCTAGCCTCAGGAGATCGTGGAACCGAAACCTGACTGCCTAGACTATGCAGGAATGAGGGCCAAAAAGAACCATGTAGATAGGAAGAGAATCCTTGAATAGTTCCCCAGACAACAGCTATCTGCTAGCCATGGTCCGCGCGTTGTTCTTCTGTGTACCCCTGAGAATTGTTTTAACGACTGAGACGTGAAGACCAACCTACTATCTGAATCTTCTACCGTGTGGGAATGCTGAACCTTGGCCAAAACCCGATTCAACGTGGTTGTAGGGAGTCTGAGGTTAATGCGGAAAGAAGCTATGAAGCTATAATATACAAGATTCTGTCTATGCCCTCCCATGAGTTAGGAATGCAATTGCAATGAAGCTACCAGCGAAAATGAATTCCTGGTCGCAGTAAAAATGCAAAGAATTTGTGCGGGGACCTGGTTGACAAGATATGATAGCCTACGATCAAAGACTGAAATACTAGAGGGAATTACTCTACTTGTTCCTCCTCTCTCAGGACCTAAACGAAAGCATGAACAATTAAAGCAAGACGAAATATCTGAGCAAGACATGACAATGATGCTGTAGAGCGAGCCGGACCAGTTTGCGGACAAAAACATAAAGTGAGCGATTAACTTGGATTATTAGGAGATTAGGGAAGCAGGTATGTATGTGATACATACGGGCCAAATCAGCCTAGATGCACAGATGGACAACCAACAAGGCAATCACCGATGTGGCAGGCGATACCCAAGCTAAACTACGTGGCCTGAATAACCTGCCAGGTGAAATATCATTAGGAACGAGACCTGACCGACGTGGAAGGTGACCCCCAACATGAGTTCAACTGTGTGACCTTAAAAGACGAAGGGAAACGTGAAAGAAAATGGAGATAATAACGGACATTACCAAAATAAAACCAAAATAACATAAGTTGGCAAGCAGGTAAAGATGTGAGTCATTCAAAATCAAAAGCATAGCTGCACAGGTGGACAGACAACCATTGGTCGGACCCCTGAAGCCATGGGGCCGAAGCAACCGCCAGGGGCCCATGGGGCCGGGCAGTTACCGGGAGGCGAACCTTAAGAATTAACCACAGCTGGGGAAAAGATTGGGGCTTAACCCGACTGGCTTAGTAATAAACCGGGACTCGATAACCTAAAATGACAAAGACAGCTTCTGTCTGGGGTACAGCTTCTTAAATGAAATGAGGCTGAAATGAACCGCAAATACTAATCTGTAAAATATAAATGAACAAAAGAAAACTTCTGAAAGGTGTGTCATGGAAAATAGTATCATATGGCCGTGTGAACTACCAATGCCGATGTCAATTGTGAAATCCTCTAAGCCAAGAGCCAGGCGTGCGAGTCCCTTATGGCAGGAGCCAGGCGTGAGAGTCCCTTATGGCAGGAGCCAGGCGCGCGAGTCCCTTATGGCAGGAGCCAGGCGTGCGAGTCCCTTATGGCAGGAGCCAGGCGTGCGAGTCCCTTATGGCAGGAGCCAGGCGTGCGAGTCCCTTATGGCAGGAGCCAGGCGTGCGAGTCCCTTATGGCAGGAGCCAGGCGTGCGAGTCCCTTATGGCAGGAGCCAGGCGTGCGAGCCCCTTATGGCAGGAGCCAGGCGTGCGAGCCCCTTATGGCGGAACAAGTATCAGATGACCATGCGAACTATGAATGACGATGCCAGTCGTGAGGTCCTATAAGCGAAGAGCCACTCATGCAAGCCTTTTATGGCAGGAGCAATGCATGTGAGTCTCTTATGGCAGGAGCCATGCGTGTGAGCCTCTTATGGCGGAAAAAGTATCAGATGGTGAACTACAAGTGCCGGTGCCAATCGTGATGTCCTATAAGAGAAGAGCCACTCATGCAAGCCTCCTATGACTTTTTTTTTTTTAAATAAACCACTTATGCAGCACCAGAATTCCTTGGGGACTCGCATAACCATGACTCCCCCCAACAGCAAACCTGAGAAACTAACCAGCCTACAACCATGTCGTACCCCTAACAAACAAAACATGAAAAATGGTCATGGGGCCCCCAGGAGCCATGAGGCCGGATGAGTCATAGGGCCCCCGAAGCCAGAGGCTGAAGCAGTCATAGGGCCCCCGAAGCCGAGACTGATCTGGATGACGTTGCGGTGACGATAAGTAATTAAAACGTAGGCCGGACCTGATGGGATATGCAGCGGCTTGAATGATTGGATTGGCTAGAAGGGCCTAAGAAACATAACTGCCAACAGGCGTTGAAAATATAGACATTAGTAATCTAAAGCATGTGCATACATAAAACACTAACCCCCGCGAACCATAAAACATAAACATGAAATTGAAACAGATGGGAGAAAAACAAGAGCCTGAGGCATTGCAAGTTCGCTAAGAGAAGTCTCTTATCGTGACAAACAAATGAACAGCTTGTGAAAACATAGCAGGAAACTTACTTATATTGGCCCACTGACCTCCGCTGAAGAGCTGTTTAGTAAACTGGAGCAGGAGACCAATCTGAGTGAATATGAACCAGAAGTAAAAGGAGACCAGTCTGAGTGAATATGAACCAGGATTAAAGAAGGATATATATATATTTTTTTTTTTGAAGTGAAAAAAAGTAGACCTATAGAATGTAACAGACCACAGATGAAAGGAACGCAAGCCTGAAAAGAACGCAGTTATGTTTGTCAGGAGAGAGGTACCAGAACAGTGGGTGCAGACTGCCCAGGTGAGATTATTGAGTAAAACCATGACGTAGCAATGAACAGGAGAATTCAGCTTTGAGTGGGAGCAGAGTACAACACATGATGTAACAACAAATGGGTAAATGCAGCTTTAGATGTGAGTGGTACCTAAAAACATGGTATGGGCGCAGCTCTGAGTATGGGTAGAGCATGAAAAGCATGGTATAAAGCAGACGTATAATTGCAATCTGAAAGCAGAGTATTGACGTAATGCAAAAGCAGACACGTGAACGCAGCTCTAATAGTGAATGGAGTCTAGGACAAGATGTAAAAGTAGACATGCGGACGCAGCTTTGGACGTGAACGGAATATTAACTTAATGTGACAGCAAACATGGAAAGTGGCTTTGGGGAGTGGGGTATACAACCTGGTGTTGCAGTAGAAGTGTGAACACAACTCTGGGTATAAGCAGAAGCATGAAATTTGGTATAACAGCAGCTCTGGTTGTGAACAGAGCATAATATAGATGTAACATGAATGTGGTTCTTGAAATGGGCCTGGAAAGAACCATTAGTAGCATAGGACGTGTGAACGCAGCTCTGGGTACCAGTAGAGCAAACATGATATACCAATTGACGTATGAATGCAACTCTGGTAGTGGGTGGAGTGCAAAAATGAATTGACAGCGTAATTGTGAATGGACCTCTGGATGTGGCCGAGAATGAAATTGGAAGAATAAATGTGAATGGAGCATAAACATGATGTAACAGATAATGTGAATGCAGCTCTGAAACAAGCCTAGTATGAACATGTTGTGACAGCGGACGTGTAAACACAGCTCTCACTGTGAGCAGAGCAAACATGGTATACCAGTCGACGCATGAACGCAGCTCTGGTTGTGAGTGGAGCAATTGTGAACACCAGTGTGGTGCGTCCAGGGAATAAAAATGGAGTACCAGTAGCAGCTATGGATGTAAGCCGAGTATACAACATGTAATAACAGGCGTGTAATAAGGATCCGGATGTCGGCTGGGTACGGAATATGATGTAAGCAGTGAAATACATGAAGTCTAAAGATGGTGGTAGCGGGGGAAGGGGAGACACATGGCAAGGAACAGCTACAGCAGGAGGCCTAAACAATAACAGCTGTGTCCTATCTCCAAACATGACGTCACGTGCAGCCCGGGTAACTCTTCTTTTACGCAGACCGGCTGAAGTAACTTTTCATACGAGACAAACAAAGCAAGTAAAACTTGTAAGATTTATAGGAACTAACTCCTATTACCAAACAAACAAAGTTGAAAGGAAATAGAAATATTTAGCCCCAACGAATAAACCTGAGGTAGCAGATACTGAGACGAAGCCTCCCGTTCGCTAGCAAAGTCGGTTCTGACCGGCCAGGAGAGACGGCCTGGCCAAACTTACTTACGTATTATGGCACGTGCATGCTACGATAGCAGAGAGCAAAATAACAAGCTCCATTCTAGCTCTGTGCTGCAAAGAAAAGATCCTACCACCAGGGAAGGTAGTTTGCTAATGACAACCAGCAGCAGCTGTGCACCTGAGAACACACACCCGTGTGTGAGGCTGTGGCTCGCATATGAAGAGCCTCTGCCCCTCCCACAAATGCAGGCTGACTAATCAGCCTTACCAAAATATATATATATATATATTAATATATATATACATACATACATACATACACACACACACACAGTATATAAACACACAGCAGCAGTCCTACTAACCCTGTCCCTGCTACACATACTGTATATGACACCCTTAGCCTCAGCCAGCAGACACAGCAGTCACCTAGGATTATTGTTGTGAGTTTACTATCTGCTGGGTCTGTACCAGCTCAGTTTGGTCCCTCAAAGAGTTAATCCCTACCCTTGCAGGTCGGTGGTCTGGAGGAGGTCAGAGCAGTGAAGCTCTGCTGAAGTTGCTGGTAAAGGAGCTCTGCTGCTTTAATGATGTTGGACACATCAGGCAGTGAAGCAGCAGAGTGAAGACAGGTCATTGTGTGTTGGTCAATAAGCAGAGCAGGGAACACAGCGTCTCCCTGCTTATGGACCAGATGAGTATCTTGGGCAGATGGCAGCAGCTGCAGGGGCATGCAGGGGCAAGGAGGAAGGGAGCTGTGGTTTAGGTCAGAAAGGGGTGGGGCCATTCAGCCTAGCTGGGCCCTTCACACTCACGGGCCCCATAGCAACCGCCTAGTCTGTCTATATGGACGGTACGCCAGTGCTTTGCACACAGTGGCAGATAACCTGCAAAGACACAACCGACCTCTAACTAGGGCCCTAGGGGCATCCAATGGAATCTGTCAGTAGATTCATGCTGTCCTAAGCACATTCTGGATGAAATACTAGAAGGTTCCCACATTATATAGAACTATGCATTATTCTGAAACACTAGTAAGTTGCAGAGCAAATATAGTTTTAGAACAACAATAAAAAAAGGTTTTACTTCTATAGTGGATATAAAAAGTCTCCTGTTAAAATGTTAGGTTTCTGTGCTTAAAAAAATTAGAAAGATAAATCATTTCAGAACTTTTTCCACCTTTAATGTGACCTATAAACTGTACCACTCAATTGAAAAACAAACTGAAATCTTTTAGGTGGAGAGAAGAAAACAAAGAAAAAACTAAAATAATGTGGTTGCATAAGTGTGCACACCCTCTTATAACTGGGGATGTAGCTGTGTTCAGAATTAAGCAATCACATTCAAAATCATGTTAAATAGGAGTCAGCATACACCTGCCATCATTTACAGTGCCTCTGATTAACCCCAAATAAAGTTTAGCTTCTCTAGTTGGTCTTTCCTAAAAACTGTCTTAGTCGCATCCCACAGCAAAAGCCATGGTCCACAGAGAGCTTCCAAGGCATCAGAGGGATCTCATTGTTAAAAGGTATCAGTCAGGAAAAGGGTACAGAATATTTTCCAAGGCATTAGATATACCATGGAACACAGTGAAGACAGTCATCATCAAGTGGAGAAAATATGGCACAACAGTGACATTACCAAGAACTGGACGTCCCTCCAAAATTGATAAAAGACGAGAAGAAAACTGGTCTGGGAGGCTACCAAGAGGCCTACAGCAACATTAAAGGAGCTGCATGAATATCTGGCAAGTACTGGCTGTGTGGTACATGTGACAACAATCTTCTGTATTCTTCATATGTCTGGGCTATGGGGTAGAGTGGCAAGACGAAAGCCTTTTCTTATGAAGAAAAACATACAAGCCAGGCTACATTTTGCAAAAACACGTCTGAAGTCTCCCAAAAGCATGTGGGAAAAGGTGTTATGGTCTAAAGAAACCAAGGTTGAACTTTTGGCCATAATTCCAAAAGATATGCTTGGCGCAAAAACAACACTGAACATCACCAGAAGAACACCATACCCACAGTGAAGCATGGTGGTGGCAGCATCGTGCTTTGGGGCTGTTTTTCTTCAGCTGAAACTGGGGCCTTAGTTAAGATAGAGGGAATTATGGACAGTTCCAAATACCAGTCAATATTGGCACAAAACCTTCAGGCTTCTGCTAGAAAGCTGAATATGAAGAGGAACTTCCTCTTTCAGCATTACAACGACCCAAAGCATACATCCAAATCAACAAAGGAATGGCTTCACCAAAAGAAAATTAAAGCTTTGGAATGGCCCAGCCAGAGCCCAGACCTGAATCCGATTGAAAATCTGTGGGGTGATCTGAAGACGGCTGTGCACAGGAGATGCCCTCGCAATCTGACAGATTTGGAGTGTTCTTTTGCAAAGAAGAGTGGGCAAATCTTGCCAAGTCAAAATGTGCCATGCTGATAGACTCATACCCAAAAGACTGAGTGCTGTAAAAAATCAAAAGGTGCTTCAACAAAGTATTAGTTTAATGGTATGTAACCATATTATTTTATTTTAATATTTTTTCCTCTACCTAAAAGATTTTAGATTGTTTTTCAATTGAGTTGTACAGTTTATAGGCCACATTAAAGGTGAAAAAGTTCTGAAATGATTTATCTTTGTCTCATTTGTTTACAGCACAGAAACCTGACATTTTAACAGGGTGTGTAGACTTTTTAAAACCACTGTATGTAGTCCAACCAAGTAATACAAAATAACTACCCCCAGCATGTAAACCAAAAGTGAAAGCATATGTGTTATTTTCCAATTTTTCTATTTTATAAAGGTATGTGGCTTGGAGAACCAAGGTAAAAAAATTATAACATACACACACTTTCAACTGCAGTGGTGACGAGCTCCCCTTTCGTCATGACAAATAGTCACATGACGCAAGGGGATCTGCTAAAGCAGCCAGCCTCTGAAGATGATGTCAAGGGCAGCAGGTTCAAACTTCTTCCCATTTGCAGACCTTGCCTGATTATAGCTTTAGTGTTAGTCTCTCTATCTGTCCCTAGACCTTAAAGGTGCAATTTCATATGAAAGCTCTAATGTGGTCTACGTGCTGGAGTGTCCTTGTGGCCTCCTGTATGTGGGCCGCACCATGAGAAAGCTCAAAGTGAGAGCGCAGGAACATATAAGGGATATTAAAAAGGGTCTGGAGACATATGGGGTATCGCTGCATTTTCAAACCGTGCATCAGAAGAATCCAAAAGGGCTTAAGTTTGCAGGAGTGGAACTAGTTAGGGGTAATTGGCGAGGAGGGGACACTATTGCTAAGATAAATCGAAAAGAAGCGAGATGGATGTACGAACTGGACACCATTCAGCCTCAAGCGCTGAATGTAGAATGCGACCTGAAACTGTGTCGGATATAAGTATACTTGTTTATGACTTACCCATGAAGCCTGATACCCCGTAATTGAGAGTGGGGGAGTGAATGGGAGGTGTGGCTCGCAATGTCCTTTCATGATTGGTTGGTGTGTACCACGTGTAGAGGGGAGTGATGATGACGTTAGGAGTAGGATTTATGAATGAAGGCTCTGTGAGTACGCAAGGTAGGAAGCAGGTAGACATACGTTGCTGCAAATACAAGGAAAAATGTGGCCATGAAGTAATGTTTGGTATTAATTGTTTTAAAAATTTTATGTATGTTTTTATACAAAGCCATTTGTTGTGGTATAATGTATATGTAAATGGGGACTCCAGTCCTGGGAGGAGGGCGGTAGAAGGGGAGGGCGCTTTAACGGGTATTTAAGTGATTGAAGCAATGATTGAGGTGTACGCCCCTGATGAAGCATTTGGAGCGAAACTTGGGTCGGGCATAACTACCAGACGAGTTTTATGAGATTTATATGCTTTTTATATACCTACGTTTGTGAGTATAATAAATACTTTTTATGGGAGAATTGTCTACAGGACTTTACTATTGGAGCACGCTTCCTTTGCAGAGGTGACTGAATGATATAACCCATGAGAGGAGCACGAAACAGTGACCACTTGTTTGATGTGCCTGCATATTTCTTCACGCTTGTGAGTAGAACCTGTATGGTTGAATGTGAACAGTGACTGCAATACTTCACTATCTGTGTGCTCATGGTAACTCAGCTTTCATCGATGATATTTGCTAAATCATTGTCTGGGAGTTATTGAAGCAAATCCAAATTCAGTCAGTTATTCCTCAGGAACTTACAAGTACTAACAGAATACCTACTGTTTCACAGGCAGAAACTAAGAAACAAAAGGAGAAATCATTGGCTCTGTCTATGGCAGGGATTATGAAACTGGACCATTAACTGAGGGCAGGAGTTAATGTTTCTTAAAGGGAACCTGTAACATTAATCTGTCTGTCTGATTTGCTGAAGATGCTGAACAGACTGATAGTTTTATCGTAGATTTATTATAAATTGAAGTACAAAGGGTATAGTGGTTCACCTGTTTAGTGACTTGGACTAGGTGCTCTAAGTCTTGTCTGACTCACCCAGTCAGTGACAAAAGTACGAAATAATAGTTGTGCAGACCGGCACTCTATATCTGAAGTCACGCAGAGAGTTAGATATATATCTCTAGTTTAATATAGATGGCATAAAAACACACAAATGAAACAATTAACATAAACAGCACCCTAAAATATAAAGGTAAAAATATGGATAAAATATAAGAGTCTGGAAAAATGAATACAACGTAACCACCTGAAAGAAAATGTGTATAAAATCAAGAATGATATATTATGCTATATAGCTGGCAATATGAGTGATAAATCAGTCTGCATCAAATCTTTCTGCAGTCTCCGCCGTCTTATGTTGCCAAAGTGTAGTGCTATTATGATGCAGTCAACTCAGTGTTTATTGATTTGCAACACTGATTTGTATCCCAATTGGATCAAGTTATATAAATATAGACTATAGAATTGCCGCAGTAAGCTTGTATTGCTTTGTTAAAGTTCGCAATATCAGCGAGTTTAGTCAATTGGTTTGATACACTGAGTATCAGTGAGTGATACAATACCACCACTTTAAAAGTAGCTTTAGCTGATGCGGTTCATAAAGCGATAACAAGGAACCATCAGGGATTAAATTCCATTATTTTAAATAGTATGCTCATTGAAATAATTAGAATAATAGTAGTGGTAGCAGACCAGTACCCACTGTACACGGGTGAGCTGGCAGCTATTACCTGTCCCGACATACGCGGAGCTCCCACTGTTGGTGTATAGCTGGGTGTTTGCCTGCTGTGCGCGTCCCACGTGTTGTTTCCATCTTGGCATACCACATGTATGTGTTGGCTCCGATATATATGTTCAGCTTAAGCAGACGGGATCTTACTTGATATAATTTATGGAAGTGCTTCCATGTTGGTTACCCGGTAAATTTAATCTCAAGGCAGGGTGTATGGGTATTATATTATTTATACCAGACGCGTTTCGAAGTCTATTCCTGACTTCTTCCTTAGTGGTCACAGCGTTACTCCCTGTTGCAGTCATTAAATACACTCCTAGGTTGAGACACAAGAGCTTAGATGGATTTGATAATCGGATTTTGGTGGTACTATGAAGTTACTATTGCGAGGACCTTTTCAGTTTTGGCGTTTTTGTTTTTTATTCCCTGCCTTCCAGGAGCCATAACTTTTATTTCTCTGTTGACCTAGCCCTCTGAGGGCTTTTTTTGCAGGACAAGTTGTACTTTCTAATGGCACCATTTAATATTTCATACAATGTAGTGAGAATCTGAGAAACAAAACGCAATTCTGCAACAGTTTTATGATTTTTTTAATGGTGTTCCCTATTAGGTAAAACTGGCCTGTTACCTTCATTGGTCAGTACTAGTACAATACCACATTTATATTGTTTTTTGGGGTTTTAATGCTGAAAAATAAAAAATAAAAGTAATTTTTTTCTGTTCATCACCATATTCTGACCCCCACAACTTTTTATATCTACAAAGCTGTGTGAGGGCAAATGTTTTGTATTTTAGTTTTAGTAAACCATTTTGGAGTGTTTAAGAGTTTTTATCAATTTGTAAAAAAAAATCCATTATGGTTTTCACTGTATGGGATAATATGTTTATATTTTAATAGTTTAGGAGTTTGTGGACATAGCTACCTTTATGATGTTTATATTTTTAATGTTTAACTTTATTTGAATTATGGGGAAAGAAGGGTTCTCGAAGGGTCTGAATGTACAATCATCAGATTGCTATTTTCCTGACATTAATACATTACTGGATAGAAAATTCATTATACTGTAATGCAGTGAAGCCACCTGTAGGCCTACATTGATAAGCCCTGTTGCCTCCAGCAGGCTCCTTCATATCACTACCAAGGAACTGCTTCCTCAATCTCAGCGTGGGGAAGCTGTTCCAGCCTCAGGAATGCAGTGATTCAATGGAAAGCCGCCTCAGATGCCATGGTCACAGTGAGGGACTAAATGATTGCGATAACTATTATTGCTGATTGCAGACTTTAGACCTACTTGTGGCTATGATTCCTGCTGCACTTGTGTGCAGATTCCATTTTGAAGACTGGAAGTCCAGAAAGGGTTAAATTAATAAATGACAAGTTATACTGAATCATTTATTTCAAAACTATCATCAAAACTATATATCAATCTGCTCATTTCCTCTTGCTGTATGCCCACAAGTAGGACTGCATTACAATGTGACAATAAATAACAGTAAAAAATACCCCTACCATTGAATTTTAAAGGGGTTGACGCATGTCAGACTTTGATGGCATATAGCTAGGATGTGTCATCTATGTCAGATAGGAGCGAGTTACACTTCTAGAACCTGCTCTTATCACCAGAACAGGGCCCCCAAACTGAAGGACAGCACACCACACATGTGTGGCCTGTTCTCCATTTACTACTATGGGCTTTTGAAAATAACTGATCGAGTGCATGCAGCCATTTTTGGAAGCTCTATAGCAGTGAATGAAGAACGTGCCTCGCATACCCAGCCACCTCTCCATTTACCGCTATGGGACTGATTGAAATAGCCAAGCCAGCACTCGACTATTTTCAGAACTCCCATATTGGTGAATGGAGAGTGACCAAATTTGCGCAGTGTGCTCTCCTTCACTTTGGGGGACTGTTCTGTAGATAGGAGTCGCTCCCATAAGTGAGACCAGCACCTATCTGACATTAATGACATCTTCTAGCGATAGGCCATAAATGTCTGAGATAGGAATACCCCCTTAATGTGTATCACATTGCGGGATTGCACTAGTCATATTGGATGTTGGATGCACATACAAAACTTCTTGTATCTGTTTGCTATAAATCCAATAAAAATATTTCCTGTTCTGTTTAAAAGTGCAAAACTAAGCTTACAGCAACCACATAAAGACTTGATAGACATCTCCATATCCTTATATTTCACAGCATTTTTAATTTAATGCTCTATTGATCATTTTATAAGCCTTTGGTTCACAAATTTTCTGATATATAAAATTTAACATTACTTACTATTAAAACAAGATAGCAAGTGCATCCCAAGGTATCCCAAACAGCACATTCTCTGAATGATAAAGGATATATGTATACAGAGCGTGAAATGACTTGTGGTTGACATATGGTAGAAATAATGGGAACACAATTCCCGTAGCTCAAAAAATTATAAATTATCATATAGAGTAATACCACCATTCAGAAAATAGTCAATTTAAGTATGAATTACCCATCCCAAGTAACCTGCAGAACTGTAATCAGTCTACACCTGTCATCTCCATTATGTAGTGTCCTGAATGATGACAAGAAACAGGTAAAACCCAACAATTTACGTAAACAGCACCACCTGCTACCTAAGTAATATACAGCTATAATATAGCACATAGGTCAAGATGTGCATGGTATTCCTTTGGGTCAGGTAGAAGTACTCCATTTTACTGAGTGATCAATTTCTATGGATTACAGACGGTACTGCAGAGCATTTAGGGACTGAATGGATTGAAACTCTAAAGTCTAAAAATATACAACTTTTAGAATTAGAGAGTTATTATCCTTGTTCCCGTCTTCATTTCAGCAGTTTTCTCCATTAAGTTTACTTATGATCATGCATGTTATGCAGGGAACTAGAAAACAGATTCATTTATTTGAATGGAGTTGTGTTGGAGCTCCTTGCACAACAGGTTGCAGGTAGCACCAATGTGAGGGAGACATTCTAAGGGACCTCTGTCCCTTGGTCCTCTAGATCTCCGGTTGCCAGACGTCCCCCAGTCCTAATGTTATGGGATATTGTAGTGATATTCCATCATATTAAATAATAGAAATACACTCCACCCCAGAAATATGGTGCACAGTTGCTAAATAGCCAGGATCATTCTGAATTTTCAAATTTAAAGGATAACTGTCACATTTAGACCCAAATTTCAGTTTTCATATATGTAGTTACTAATATGATAATATTCCTGAATCAATAACTATTAGACTTACTTACCCCTTATTTAATAAGATTCAGCCCTTAGCAACCAGTCTGCATAAAACTGCAATTTCACTATTCTGTTAAAATGGCTGCCCTCAGCCCTGAGGCTAATCCATAGGACACCTGCAGTGAAGTTAGTGAAGACCAGCTCTGTATACGGGGGTCTTGCAGTGAAGTTCCCAGGTCTGGCTGAAGCCTGTAGTTCTCCTACAAGCTCTCCTCTTATCAGATAAGGCTGTCATTTATACACTGGGCTCTACATCGTCCTTCACTGCTAAGGGAGTGTCTGCCAAGCAGAGGCATGTGGAGAAGTTCACACACACAGCCCAGCACTGTTATCTCCTGTCAGGAAGAACCTGGCTTTTTATACATTCCCTTACAATGTTGACTCACTATCAGTTCCCAGTGCACGCAGCGTGCTCCGTCCTCTATCTGGTAGACGGAAGGGGCATAGCAACATGATTTTATCTCAGGTAAATATAGCCAATACTGGGGACTTTTAGGTGGCTTTTAGGGGTTATTTATTTAAGAATCAGAAATTAAAACAGGGCCAATAAGGTAATATTAATCACCAGAATCCAATAGTAAAAAAATAAAATTTGACAGTTATACTTTAACATAACCAGACCTAAAATAGCCAGAGCTTAAACCCCTTCAGAATTTGGGCATTCCAAGGTGGTTTTGGGGTGTGCCTGGGGCAGGGCAAAATGTCCCAAATTCACCAACATAAATGTTGGTAACCATTAAAGCTGTAATCTGTGAGGAGCCTGGTAACAATTGTTTGCAATCCCTGCAGAGCCACCATAGGAGAAATGAGGCATTGGAATGTTTTATTTTTTTCTCTAATGTATTCACTGAGGAAAATAAACTGTCAGATGAAATGCTGAATGTAAAAGTAAATCCCCATTAAGTGTCCTGTCTGACCCAAGAAGAAGTACAACAGCGACTTAAAAGATTAAAATAGACAAATCTCCAGGACCGGATAGCATACACCTCCGTATCCTAAGGGAATTAAGTAATGTCATAGCCAGACCCTTATTTCTGATATTTGTGGACTCTATACTGACAGGGAATGTCCCACAGGATTGGCGCATAGCAAATGTGGTGCCAATATTCGAAAAGGGTCCAAAAACAGAGCCTGGAAACTATAGACCGGTAAGTTTTACATCTGTTGTGGGGAAACTGTTTGAAAGTTTTCTGAGAGATGCTATCTTGGAGTATCTCAATGAAAATAAGCAAATAACGCTATGTCAGCATGGCTTCATGAGGGATCGGTCATGTCAAACTAATTTAATCAGTTTCTATGAGGAGGTAAGTTCTAGACTTGACAGCGGCGAATCAATGGATGTCGTATATCTGGACTTCTCCAAAGCATTTGACACTGTACTTCATAAAAGGTTAGTATATAAAATGAGGATGCTCGAACTGGGAGAAAATGTCTGTGTAACGGATTGACAGACACCGCGACTGGGTACCTCCGTTGAAGGATGCTCCAAGCGCTTCTTGAGGATTCCAAGCACTCTAGCCAACACCACAACCAACAAATCGGAGAAGCATATGAATGCTCTCAAGCATATGAATGCTGTAAACAGCCGAATAGGAAAAACCATACGAATAGGTTTACACTCCTAGCAGTCAAACTGGAACAGCATACAATAAATCCCCCAATAATGAGACGACACTTCGTTTTAAGGGTCAAGCAGGAATTGACTGTACTGTCACATACAGCCTCTTTTATTCACAAAGCACAAACATAGTATTGCCCACAGGGTTTTGAAATACACCCAATCAATCCGTACAATACACACAGACACTCCCACACAAAATCTTCCCCTCTGCCTGTGATATGATTACTGAACACAATGGTTAATATAATTATCACAGGCAGAGAAATACAGTATTATAAAACATATCACAGGGACCCCAAAACATGCAATAACTCCATAAATATATCCTCGGAACCGGGGATTTGGGTGAACCACATATCCAAAATTCACCCAGATCCGTTCAGTAGTTTGGAAGATACGGTTTAATGCAGATTCGAAGAACATATACAGGCTATATGAAAAATAATTACTTTTAAATGTGTCCCCTGTTTTGTAGTTTAAAACTACTGAACGATATCTATGAGCACCAAATACCGGCAAGATGGCACCATGTAGAAAAGTCAAAACAGTGTCTGTGAGTTAAAATGGCCGCCATCCATTGTTCTCACCATGTGCTTCATCCATTGTTCTCACCATGTGTCTCTGATACATGAAATGGTGGCCACCCAGTAACTCCACAGCATGTCCCCAGATGGTTCTTAAAGGGCCAGCAGCAGCATAATAAAATACAATATGCCCAAATACTGGTTTAAAAGGGTACAATCTCCCAGGGGCCATAGTCGCAGGGGAGGAGGCTGGCAATCAGTCTTCTCCAATGCCCAGTGGCGAGGTTGGTTTCGCCACAGTCTGTAAGTGGGTAAATAACTGGCTGAGTGACAGAAAACAGAGGGTGGTTATTAAAGGTACACACTCAGATTGGGCAACTGTCAATAGTGGGGTACCTCAGGGGTCAGTACAGGGCCCTATTCTTTTCAATATATTTATTAATGATCTTGTAGAAGGCTTGCATAGTAAAATATAAATTCATAATTAACACTGAAGAGGACAATATACTGCTACAGAGGTATCTGGATAGATTGGAGGCTTGGGCAGATAAGTGGCAGATGAGGTTTAACACTGACAAATGTAAAGTTATGCACATGGGAAGGAATAATGCAAGTCACCCGTACATATTACATGGTAAAACACTTGGTAACACTGACATGGGAAAAGGATCTAGGAATTTTAATAAACAGCAAACTAAGCTGCAAAAACCAATGTCAGGCAGCTGCCGCCAAGGCCAATAAGATAATGGGTTGCATCAAAGGGCATAGACGCCCGTGATGAGAACATAGTCCTACCACTTTACAAATCACTAGTCAGACCACACATGGAGTACTGTGTACAGTTCTGGGCTCCTGTGAACAAGGCAGACATAGCAGAGCTGGAGAGGGTTCAGAGGAAGGCAACTAAAGTAATAACTGGAATGGGGCAACTACAGTACCCTTAAAGATTATCAAAATTAGGGTTATTTACTTTAGAAAAAGACGACTGAGGGGAGATCTAATAACTATGTATAAATATATCAGGGGTCAGTACAGAGATCTCTCTCATGATCTATTTATCCCCAAGACTGTGACAAGGGGACACCCTCTGCGTGTGGAGGAAAGAAGGTTTGTACTCAAACATAGAAGAGGATTCTTTACGGTAAGAGCAGTGAGACTATGGAACTCTCTGCCTGAGGAGGTGGTGATGGTAAGTACAATAAAGGAATTCAAGAGGGGCCTGGAGTATTTCTGGAGTGTAATAATATTACAGGCTATAGCTACTAGAGAGGGTCGTTGATCCAGGGAGTTATTCTGATTGCCTGAATGGAGTCGGGAAGGAATTTTTAAAATTGGCTTCTACCTCACAGGTTTTTTTGCCTTCCTCTGGATCAACTAGTAGGATGACAGGCCGAACTAGATGGACAGATGTCTTTTTCGGCCTTATGTACTATGTTACTATGTATGTCAGATGAAGTTGTGTTGGTGAACTCACAAGAAGAGCTCAAAAGGGTCCTGGATTGTTATGCTTTTCATGATTATAAACCGCATAAACCGTTATATATGCTTATTTCATGGGTATAAAACATGGATGTCTACTTGCGTTAGTCATATGGATATTCATTGCCTTTAAGAGCAATCCTTGTTTATACTCATGCTGTAGTAGGATTTAATCATGAGCTTTAGCTAGTGAAGCTCAAAGAAGCTAGTGTTTATTGTATTAATCAAAGATACATTTAAACAGTAGAAGATACACGACACCTGTGTTTAGAAGAGACCTTATTGTATTCTTTATCTTTGATATGTATTCCACAGCGTGAGGAGCGTCTCGATGTTCCTCACAGGATATATTTTGTATCAAAGTTTGTTCTTCTGCTCTAAGACAAGGTCTCCAGATATCAGAAGTGTATAGTGTGAAAATGTTAGGCATGTGTAAGTTACTCCTTAATGGTATTATGCTTATACAATAGTGCCACATAGGAATGAGTAGATGACACTACATCAGAGCCCAAATGCATTTTGGGTAGTGGTATGATGTCACATTCCTTATCAATGTATACGCCTGTCAAAAATTGATTGGAGAACTCCAAACAAGGAGGGCGGGGTCTTCTGATAAACTTGTGGTTAAGAAACCATGTACCAAAAAAAAAAACAGAAGAAAAAAAAGAGGCATAACAGATACGTGGCCAGGAGAAGCAAAGCTTTGGATCCGAGATCACAGGAAACCCTCTTGAGAGCTGATTGTCCCTTAAAGGCTCTGCTCATCATTTGACCCTTGGTGACATATATATCGTTTGTTGCCTGTGGTATTGATAAATTACTTAGCCCGGTATATAGCCAAATATCCCCGTATTGTGTGGATACATAGTTTCAGATGCCTGGTCAATAATGTTCTTTCTCTTGGCAAAGATGCATATTGCCAATATGATCAGACATTAAGACCCCTTCCCTTGGGAGTTTATATTCCCTAGCCTCATACTGAGCTAAAGAATTTATATTTTGTGTAATACCGCTATATACCAAAAAATTTGGTCATAATTATAGCAGAGCAAAAAGGGTATATATAATCGTTTCCTTTATTGATTTTCTGTGCATATATCAATTGCTTGCATAGTTTTTATATTTTATGAATTATATCTTTGCAGAGTTTTCATATTTGGTTGTGAAACTAAAGAGTATTGGTAGATTTATGGTGTGTTGGTTCTAGTGGCGCATTTTGGTATTGCAATATTATTTTTTCCTGCATAGATATTTTCATTGATGTTATTGCTCTAAAATTATTGTATAATAAAATTATTTATATATTTTGCATAAACGCCTATCCCGGTTTTGCTGATTGCACACAATAATTAAGGTTCTCGGTCAAGAGCTCAAGGTGTTATGTCCACCTTGCGGATCAATAATATTTGATATTTTTCGTTTGATCCATGTTTTTTATATGTAAAGCATTTTGCGCTTTATAACGCATCGACAGGATGCTTTTCTAGAGTGTAACAATATTACAAGTTATAGCAATTGGATTTTAGGAGAACGGTCGTTGATCCAGGGAGTTATTCCAGATTTGGAGTTGGGAAGTATTTTTTGGTCCCTAAGACACCAAAATTGGGTAAAAGCCAATTTTCCTAGGGAGCACGACCACCACTGATAGATTGCAGGGTGGTCATAACCATGGAAACAAGAAGTGTATAATATGATGGAATAATGAATCCAGCCTGCAAAGGGAGCAATATGGACAATCACAATGCATTAGTAAGTACCTTGTATAAACTTTCTACACATAGTAAATGGTATTTGCTGAAGTGACACAACCCTAATAAATGAAGAGAGTGTAGTCTGGACTTGCTAGCAGTAATGAAGCACTGTAACAGAACATGTCCAGAAGCATCACATCTAGAGCAATGTGGGGTTCAAATAGGGAGTCATGTATTTTTCGTTATGTTCTGCTACCTTTAAATTAACAAAGTGGAGCAAAAACTGAATTTGCAAAATACAGCAGACAAATGTAAATCACAGTAACATATGTTGTTACTGAAATTCAGAAGACAGTTTTGAATATAAATTTTTTTGTTTAAAGGGGTTGTCCAAGTTATTTTTGTTCTTTATATGTTTCTAAGGGCTTATTCAGAGGGCCATATGTTGTCCGCAAAAATGCGTATCCGTTTTTTGCGGATTAGATGCGGTCCCATTCACTTCTATGGGGCCCTTTCCTTCCATTGCACGGCTCAGCAAAAAAATTAAACATGTCCTATACTTGTCAGTGAAAATCAGGACATGGCCCTATTGAAGTCTATGGATCAGCAAAAAACGGAATGCAATCCTTTTTTTGCTGACATGCTGAACTGTCCACAAAAAAAAGGATCCGTATTTTGCAGACAGCATACGCCTTCTGAATACGCCCTAACTAAGACAAATTTTACACTTGCGTTGTTAATTCCAGTATTGAGACCCAGCAGATTTTGCACATCAGGATGCATCTGTTAAGATGCGGTTATGTGAAATCAAAGCGGAAAAAACGGATCCGTCACTAAATACATTGAAAGTCAATGGACAGATCTGTTTTTAGGCTCCTAAAAAACAAATCCGTCACCATTGACTTACATTGTTTTCAGTGACTGGTCCGTTTTTTGTTGTTGTTTTTGTAAATTTTTATGATCAGACACAAAACTGCAACTTGCAGCGGTTTTATATCGGGTTACAAAACAGAATGCTGGCGGAACGGAAGGCATCCTGATGCATCCTGAATGGATCTCTTTCCATTCAGAATGCATGAGGACTAAACGGAAACTTTTTCCAGTATTGAGATCCTCTGCCGCAAGTGTGAAAATAGCCTAAGCCAACATAAGGGGTTTTGAATTCACTTACTTCAGTGGCCCCATTTTCCTAGTTAGATGAGCATCACATGACCTGTGATGTCAGCTTCTTTCCCTTATCTAATTATGTTCCATACACGAGCCTGCGGTAGTAGAAGGAGCAGGTCTGCCTCTGTGCACGGAACGTCACCGTGAAGGCTGTGCTGTTTGGAGTGACAAGCCCAGGGGCGGGCTTGGACGGGGGCAGGGAGTCAATTGCCCCCAGGCTGCTCTAAAGCATGTTAAAAATGGCCGCTGGGCCGTCTTTAACGCAGGATAATTGGCAGCTGCCCCGGCCCAGGTCTTTCTGGGGCCAACAAGCAGGGCCGTCTTTAACACGGGGCAAAGGGGCAGCTGCCTTGGGCCCTCCAGGAGCAACTGAGCCCCACTGGCCACTCGTAAATTAGCACTGGAGGCCTGGGAGAACCAGGAAGTGGTGAAAGCTTTGTACTTACCGCTTCCTGGTCCTCGGCTGTCGGCTGTGCAGGGCTGCGCACAGGCGTAAGGCGCTCTGTGACATCACGTTGTGCGCAGCCTTCACAGCAAAGCCAACAGCAGGAGGATGGAGATCGCGTTGGAGGAGAGGAGCGGCAGCATCCAGGAGCAGGCTGATGTACACTTCTGGGGGCTGGTGAGGGCACTGGGGGCTGATGCAGAGGTTGCTGGGGGCTGATGGAGAGTCTTCTGGGGGCTGATTAGAGGCACTGGGGGCTGATGACAGGCACTGGGGGCAGATGAGAGGCTTTGGGGGCTGATGAGAGGCACTTGGGGCTGATGGAGAGGCTGCTGGGGGCTGAGAAGCTACTGGGGGCTGATAAGAGGCACTGGGGGCTGATGAGAGACACTGGGGGCAGATAAGAGGCACTGGGGGATGATGAGAGGCACTGGGGGCTGATGAGAAGCACTGGGGCTGATGAGAAGCACTGGGCTTTTATCTGAGGTCTGATTGGGGGTTATTCATATTGGAGTCTGAGCTGAGGTCTGATTGGGGGTTTGATCTGAGGTCTTATTGGGATCTTATTAACATTGGGGCTGTTAGCTGAGGTCTGATTAACAATGAGGGTCTGATTGGCGGTCTGACCCGAGGTATAATTATTTTTTTTTTTCTTATTGTCCCCTCTAAAACCTAGGTGCGTCTTATTGGCCAGTGTGTCTTATAGAGCGAAAAATACGGTACTTGCTTGCTCCTCCTCCCAGTCTCCCCTGCCCTTTGCATACGCCGTGCACTGTGACGTCACACAGAGACACTGCAACGATAGGGTGAGCCCGGCCTCCTTTCTGAACTGCAGAGCAGTGCCCACATCCAGCCCTGAGCCCAGCTGCCCAGAGCACTGATCCTGAGCCTGCTGGAGTCTTCAGAACTGTAAGTATCTACAATAATTCACTGTAAGCTATATTATTGTGGTTGGAGAAGGGGAAGGAGGGGTGGATGGAGTGGTTAGTAGTACAGTACTATCTGCACATTGTAAAAAAAAAAAAGTAATCTGCAAAATACTATATATTTGTGTCAGAAGTTGTGCTTTTTAATTTTTAGAATAATGATACAGCCATTATATTTGATATTTTTGTGCTGATTCTTTTTTCCCTCTATTTCAAGGGACACTATAGTCACCAGAACCACAACAGCTAAACATATTAGTTCTGGTGTATATAGCATGTCTCTGCAAGCCTTTTAATGTAAACAGTAGCTTTTGAAAATATGACAATGAGTTACATAAAACCAGCAAACATTTACTAATGTAGTGATTTAACTTTGGCCTCCTGGACCCCGCCTTCCCACACCCTAGCATGCAATCACTCCCTCCACCACAACACAATGTGCAGTTAGTGAGTGTATTACAGATCACCTCATCAATTCAAAGCACAGGAATGTGCAGTGTGTGAGTATATTATAGCTAACCCGCTGCTTTCCCATAGGGAAGCATTGGGAGGCTATTGGGAGGCTTCATAGAGATGCTTTAAATCAATGCATTTCTATGGGGAGTGTTTAGCGTGAATGCCAGTGTTGCACGTTGAGCAACACTGGACAAGAAGCATCTCTAGTGGCCGTCTGATGAGTGGCCACTAGAGGTGTTCCTTGGCAGTAATGTAAATACTGCCTTTTCCTCTGAAAAGGGCCTGATATTCTGGATGGTGAGCTGATTCGTGGTGTAATGGGCCACTTGACTGGATTTGTCCCCAGAACTAAGCCTGCCAGCCCTCCCTGGACAAGACACACCCCATGCAATGCCCGATCTGCTGGCTTAGCTGTCTGCCCTGCGTCTCCCCTCCCACTGGATTTGTCAGCAAAGTTTAACCCCTTCTACCATGTAGAAGTACTACTGTACAGCTAGGACTTGTAGTCCAACACATACAACATGAGTGTCCCAGCAGTCAGACTACAGACAGGGAAGGTTTTTGTTGACATCCTTAGAGATTGTTGTTACTTGCCCCCACAGCTCTCCAACTGCATGTCAACAAAGGACCAGGACAGAACTAGTGAAATGAGTAAAAATATATTGTACTCTCCTAGGCAACATGGAGCAGAAAGTGTGAATCCCATATTTCTATAGAATTGCCATTTTTTCTTAAGTGGAATTATTAATTAAGAAACTATAATAAAAAGTCACCCTCCACCTCACCCAATTTATCAGACTCACAGCAGCGGGAACCCGATGGCCATTCCGCACCCGGCAGGATACCGCACATGCCGTGATCAGCGCTGACCGCAGCAGTAAAAGGTTAATGCGCTGTCATCAGTGTTTTCACTGATCCCGGCGTATGTAGCAGGGACCCAGCTGTCAGAGACTGGCGAGTCCATGCCGGTGATAGGGCAGGCGCAGCTCCTGCACCCGCTCGATCATCATGCAGTACATGTACGTCACTGGTCCTTAAGTCACGGCCAGATATGACGTACATGTACGTCATGGGTCCTTTAGGGATTAAATAAAAAGCCGTTCTTGATATATTAGTTGTGATATGTAAGTCGCTTTTGCACCTCAATGCCAATCAATAACAAGTCAACTGTATTTTTCATAGCATGATGAATTTGACTGACTGCTGTCCTTTGATTTTCTTTTGTTTAGAATTTACTCATTGTTTGGCTATGCAATAATTCCTTCAAACCTCCACTGTATCAATATGTTTTAATCCATAGCAAGATAGCAACTGAGCAAGAACAGCACCTAGATTTCCAGGAGTGGAACTGTTGAAGACTAGTCAAGTATTGAGATGGTATCAGGGGCATTCACCCATAGTAAAACTTAGTATGGGCCCCCGCACTCTACCAGTTTCACTATACGCATGAATCAAACACTTCTAGGCAACATGGAGCAGAAAGTGTGAGTCCCATATAGAATTGCCATTTTTTTTCTTAAGTGGAATTATTAATTAAGAAACTATAATAAAATGTCACCCTCCACCTCACCCACTTTATCAGACTTCTAGTTTGGAAAAAGTATAACATAAATGCTTCATAAATATTCATTGTTAAAAACATATTTCTCAATGTAATTACACCACTAACAACTGGCATACGTACATTGATAAATATCTCTCATTACTGGTCTAAGGGCTATATTACACCAACAGATTATCTGACTTTCTGATTATCTGATTTTCTAAATATTGGTCTGATCAGACAGATATTGGTTAGATAATCTATTGGTGCAATCAATGTCAACATTGAAATTAATGGAAGTGGTAAAAATATCTTTGCATGGAGCTTTCGTGAGTCGTGGCTGACAGAAAATACAGTTGATTTAGGCCTTATTCACACGTCCGCAGATATGTCCGCATGTATTCCGCAATTCTGCGGAATACATGCGGACCCATTGACTGTGAATGGGGCACGGAACGATGCGGAGAGCACACACTGTGCTCTCCGCATCAGTTTTTGCGGAGCGCGCTGCCGATCTTACGGCCGCAGCTCCGTAAAAAGTAGAGCATGTCCTATTCTTGCCCGCAATTGCGGACAAGAATAGACATTTCTAAGGGGCTGCCGGCCGGGTGTGTTTATGGATCCGCAATTTGCGGATCCATAAACACTACGGACATGTGAATAAGGCCTTATGCTGGGGACAGAAGAAGGAGTTCAGCCCAGGCCCATTCTCCCATAAGGCTACATAGCAGTTGCAAGGTCTGCTTCCATGGCATGTACGTATGTATTATAACTATTTTTTCCTGTGCATAAAACTGCATACAAACCCAGCTACACTACATGGACAATAGTACTGGAACACACCTCTTAATCTCAGAATTCAGGTGTTTCTTTCTCCAATTACCACAAGTATGGTACTGTAATAGAATGACATTGTTGTATCAATTCCGTTTGTGACATTTTGTTCCCGCTCTTCCACCATTAGTTTCAAGTGATATTATTACAAAGTGGAAGCATTTAGGAACCACAGCAATTCAGCCACAAAGTGGCAGACCACGAAGGTTACAGAAAAGGTCGCCAAGTGCTGAGGCATAGTACATGAAAGTGACCGATGTTCTGCTGACTCAATAATTACACTGGACTCAGTGGAAATGTGTTCTGTGGAGTGACAAATCACACTTCTCTATCTGGCAGTCTGATTAACGAGTCTGGGTTTGAAGAATGCCGTGCATCCACCTATGTCTTGGGGAAGAGTCGTGGGGACCTAGACCTTTCTCTATGGTGTGAGGCGGTAGTGGACAAGATGGCTCAGATTATTCAAGATAACTCTGTTCTCCCGTTTACGACACTTCAGAGCTTTTTACAAATTCCCCACTGGGAATTTTATAACTATTTAAGGGTGCACCACTACCTTGGCATCCTTCTTCCAAAACCCTCATTTGTTTAAAAAGCATACTAGCGGTATGTTTATGATTTGTTAAGTGACATTAGACAACCATTTGTTAAATCTTCCCCCATTCTAGCATGGGAATCTGACCTGAGGAAATGCTTTTCGGCTGGAGAATGGGCCAGGGCCGCTTGATTCCTCAAAACCAAATTGAAATGTCCAGTCATTATGAGGCAGGGATAAAGACCTTTTTGAGTGGCATTTAACTCCTCAGAGATGCTGGTACCCGAGTGTATCTGCTTGTTGCTGGAGAGGGTGAGGCAATATTGGCACATTTTATCATATTTTATGGTCATGCCCGAAATTGGCAAGTTACTGGCTGCAAGTTTTTAACTGATGTTTCAACTCGCCCTAACTCCGGTCACACTTTCCCCAGCTCTGGCTCTTTTATTTTTGGGCATTTGGCAAATTGCTCCAACTTATAGATGCCTTATAGTCCATGTTATGCTGAGTGCTAAGCTGGTAATAACTCACCACTGGAAAGCATTAGACCCCGAATATTCAAGAGGTATACAAGTTTTGAATACTACTTGTCGTTAAGAAAAACTCCGGCCTGCCACTATGATTGAGCCATCATTCAGGGTTAGTATCTGGGTTCCTTGGCTTTACCCCACAGTAGGTTTTTTCTTGATATATGACTTTGTTTGGGTAGCCGTCTTGCCTGAGAGACCTCGTAATTATCTGTTTATTTTATTGTTGTTTTATATTATTTATGACTGAAATATTGGTTATTTATATGCCAAAGTTGGGTTTGATAACCCACAGAGTGGCTTATGTTTCTTTATTTCTATTCTGTATACTATGGTATGTTTCTTCATTTATATTCTGTATACTATGAGCATTGCAAACGCCCTCTGTGTAACCCTGTGGGTGTTTATGTTACAGATTTTTTTTTCAGCAGCAGCCTGTGGATTATGGACTTTATGTTTGAACAAAGCCTTGTCCTATGTACTCTCTATTGCCTTCCTGTCATTGTAATTCCGATTATACAGGACAGTATTGTTGATCGAGCACCCAAGTGCTCGGGTGCTCGGGCTGAACACATCGGGATGCTCGGGTGCTCTACTGAGCACCCGAGTATAATGGAAGTCGATAGGAGAGCCCGAGCATTAAACCAGGCACCCCTGCTCTGAAGAGGGAGGGTGCCTGGTTCATAGGAAAAGGTCAGAAATTGATGGAAACACCAAGGAAATGCTTTGGGAACAGCATGGGGAGGATGTCTGGATGCATCTTGGACTCCCAGGTCGCTGCTGGGAACGATATTGTCCGAGTAGTACTCCACTTTGACAAAATACGCACAAAACCAAAGATAAAATCGATTTTAGAGGAAAAATTGTTAGGAAACAAACATTCTTTCCTGTATATTTACTTATATATAAAGTGCAAGTGATGCCAAAAATTACAAGCAAGAGGCACTCCGATACAACCTGTATATCACATAAAGGGGCCTCATTCACATTGTGGTACAATTGTTCTTGTAGTGGGACTCCTACACTCATAAAGCCTATGCACTAAGTGAAAGGGCTGCCAAAAATTACAAGGCAGTCCAATACTTCCATTGTTACACCTAAAGGAGGGCATCATACACACCCATGAAAAATATAATTGATGGCCTGATGGTGACCCTCAAAAACATTTGGAGCAAGGGCCTGCTGATCTGACCATCTAAAACATAAGGGGCGAGGGCCTGCTGCTGAGTTGACCATCTAAAACATTATGGTTGAGGGACTGCTCCTGAGCTGACCGTTTAAAAAATATGGCAGAGTGCCGGCTGCTTAGCTGACCATCAAAAATTATGGTTGTTGGCCTGCTACTGAGCTGACCCTATAAAACATTATGGTTGAGGGCCTGCTGCTGAGCTGACGAACGAAAAATTATGGTTGAGGGCCTGCTATTGAGCTGACCTTCTAAAACATTATATGCGAGGGCCTGCTGCCGCTTTGTTGACTCTAGATAACTTCTGGCTGATCGCACGTCGTGACGTCGACGATCCATTTAGATGTCTGCCCTATCAACTTTTTATGGTACTTTCTGCGCCTATCCTGGTGACCACTGGTAACTGGGAATCAGGGTTTGATTCCGGAGAAGGAGCCCGAGAAACAGCTACCACATCCAAGGAAGGCAGCAGGCGTGCAAATTACCCACTCCCGACTCAGGAAGGGAGTGACGATAAATAACAATACAGGACTCTTAAGAGGCCCTGTTATTGGAATGAGTACCCTATTAAATCCTTTAACTGCGTTGGTCAGGGCAAGTGTGATGTTACGGGACAGATGTTGGTGTAAGGAGGGCATGGCACACAGTGAAAAATAGTGGCGGCAGGGGACTGCGCAACGCAGGGCGGCCGCTGAAATCAGACTGCGGAAGGCCTCAGTGTCTACAAGCCTAAATGTCAACATTTCCAGGGCAAGTAATTTGGAAAGCTGCGCATATAGTGCTATGGCCTGTGGGTGGGTGGCTGGGTATTTGCGCTATGCGTTCAAATGCCTGGGGTAAGGACATTTGGACACTGTGCTGGGACAGGCAAGTGGATGTAGTCGCTGATGGTGCTTGCGAAGGTCCAGGTGCAGGGTGGGAGGCATCTGGGTCTGCGCCTTCAACAGGGGATTGGCCAGCAGCATGTAACATAGGGGAAGAGGCAGTGGTGTGACCTGCAGACACAGAGTGTGGACTAAGGCGTTCGTCCCACTTATTAGGGTGCTTGGATGCCATGTAGCGGATCATGCTGGTGGTGGTGAGGCTGCTAGTGTTAACGCCCGGCTCATTTTGGTACAGCACAGGTTGCACACTACTATTCTTTTTCATCTTCACTTTACTCAAAAAGCACCATACTGCGGAACACCTACCCCTTGACAAGGGAGATTTCTGCAAGAGGGTGCTTCGTGGAACAGTTGTGGGCCTGTTTGGTGTGGCCTGCCTTCTCCCTTTGCCACCCCACTGCCCTGGTATTGTCACTCTCAGAAGCGGACACCGTCTATTGAAAAAGAACACTGCATGTCAAAGATACATTTTTTAAACCGCTTATGTTACACTTTAGATGTCCCCTGGTAATGTCACTCTCAGAAGCTGACACCGTGTATTGAAAAAGTACACTGTATGTCACAGATAAAATTTTAAATGCACACGTTACTCTTTAGATGTGGCCTTGGTAATGTCACTGTCAGAAGCGGACACCGTCTATTGACATAGTACACTGTATGTCACAGATAATTTTATTAACCACACATGTTACACTGGAGATATACCTCTGGTAATGTCACTGTCAGAAGCGTACACCGTCTATTGAAAAAAGTACACTGGATGTCAGTAATATTTTTGAATGCGCACACTTTACACAGAAGATGTGGCATGGATAATTTAACTGTCTGCAGCGGACACCGTCTCTGGAAAAAGTACACTGGATGTCACCATGGCTATGGTATTACAGTGCATGCCAGCACTCCCCTGCACATTTATTGGCTGCGTAGCAGCCAAGAAACCTGCCGGGATGAGACTTGAGCCGAGTACCGCCATGTGCCGAGCATCAATATGCTTGAGCCGAACTGGTGTTCAGCCGAGCATGCTCGATCAACACTACAGGACAGGTTTCCTTATGCTTGTCATTTTGCTTGAAAATTTTATAAAAATAATTGTTCACAAATGCTCTTCCGGATAAATGGGCAAAAATTACCACAGTTTAAGGCCCCTTGCACATGACCGTATGCCCTCCGAGACATACTGGGCCATATAACCCGGAGCAGCATACATCATGCGGACGGAGTGCACAGCATCATAGGTTAATATGATGCTGTGCACATTGGGACGCCAGCGGGACTATTGTCCCGCACTCATATTATCTAATGAGTGCGGGACAATAGTCCCGCGGGTAGTCCGATGCGCACAGCATCATAGTAACCTATGATGCTGTGCGCTCCCATGCGCACGATGTATTCCGCTCCGGGACATATGGACCGTTCATGGATTGTATGTCTCAGAGGGCATACAGTCGTGTGCAAGGGGCCTAACGCTGGATTCACACTTGAGCGTATTTTATACGGGCGTTTTACGCGCGCGTATTACAGCGCGTTTTTGGAAATAGGAAACGCACGTTGTACGCGCTGCTCGTGTGATTGACCACTCTGGCGTCAATCACAATACGCGCGACAAAACGCCCCAAAGAAGCTCCTGTACTTCTTTGGTCGTAGGGCGTTTTACAGCGCGTCAGTACGCTCTGTAAAACGCTCAGGTGTGAACCTAGCGTAAGAGTGAAAACTTTTAAGCTGCAAAGGGGGAACCAGCTGATGGATTTAGAAGGGGATGTTTCTGTAATGTATTTTGTAGGTGTTCCAATACCTTTGTACATATTGTGTATGAGACATAGCATAAAAAGAGCATTTTTAGTGAAAAACTGGATCAGATCCAGGCATCTAGAAACATGAAAGCCTTTACTTATTTTTTTGTTGTTCTTTTAAGAAAGTCCTTTTATATGGTTGAAAAGGGGTTGCATTTTAGCATTGATATTAAAGAGGTTGTCTCACTTAAGCAAATGGTATTTATGATGTAGGGAAAGTTAATACAAGGCACTTACTAATGTATTGTTATTATCCATATTGCTTCCTTTACTGGCTGGATTCATTTTTCCATTGCATTATACACTGTTCATTTCTATGGTTACGAGTCTTACGACCACCCTGTAATCCAACAACCTTGGTCGTGTTTGCACACTGTAAAAAAAAAAAAAGTGATGGGCTATCCGCACTCCCACGGTCCCAGGTATTTTTTCTTTATAATGCAAATACGGCCAACAGTACTGGATTACAGGGTGGTCGTAACCATGGAAATGAGCAGTGTATAATGTGATGGAAAAATTTATCGAGCCAGCAAAGGAGGCAATATGGACAATGACAGTATAATAGAAAATTTGCTGAAGTGAGACAACCCCTTTAAGCCCGCAATAGCTAGACTTCCTATTTTTGCTCTAAATATATGGCCCTTTCATGAAGTGTATTATGGCATTGTAAATGAAACATAAAAGATTGAAGAGATTTGATAGTTGTTTTCCCCTGCCTCCGTAAATCTAAAAGTTGCTGTTGGTTATCCCTCAAAAACAAAGTCAAGGGATTTAGTTTGGTATTGGAGTGGGCAATCAAAATCTAATTGCTTTTCTGTGCACGCCCCTAAGCACAAAGTAGGTAAAACTGCTGGCACTTGAGTGTTCATCTGAAAAGCATTAAATGAAAGTGAGGAAGATTGCTTCTTGCTAACCTTTTCTGAAAGCCAAACAAACCTGACAGGATTTTAACCTTTCCACTGACATTCTCTTTGTTGGTTCACAGAAACTTTTATGCTGATATGTCTATTAAATAGTATTCACAGGCTAAAAGATTTCATCAACCTCTAAACCAGAGCCTTACAGTAAACAGCACACTAATGGTGGATTAAAGTTTTTATCTGTAGAGACAAATCTTTTTTCTTACCTTTTTAAATAGTATTTTATAGAGCAGAAAGCCCATTCCATCAAAATATTTGCATCTTACAATTCCTGTCCTTATTGATTACTTACAAAATGTCAGACAGGACTATGTTTTTTTCAGTACATTTGTATTAAATCCACAGCAGACACCAAATCGAATTACAAATCAGGTTGCAGTTGGAATATTAATATGTCGACATTATGCTATCAAATTTAAGGTTCGTAATTCAGTTTTCGTGCTTTAATAATTGAGTGCATAGCGCTTAATGAGAAGCTTTTCCTTTAGCAACCATCTATCTATTTCCAATCTACTAGTGCACCCATTTAAGAGAGCTACCTGCATATAGATGTCATTCCAGTGATTACAGAACACACTATAGCATGTGGAAAACTCAAAACCCATGCAAACACAGGAATAATTTATTATTTTCATGCAGTTATCTTTGATCATACTTGAATCTAAGACCCAGTGATAGCTAACAGCACTAACCACTGAGCCACCAATAGTCTGAGTAGTCAGTTCTGTTGAGTGGAACAATATTTTCTGTTTTGCATAGAAGAAAGGCTCGGACTGGCCCACAGGGGTACAGGTGAATCTCCGGTGGGCCCCTGAGCAAGGTGGGCCCCTAGTCTCACACCCCTGCACAAGTGGCACATAACACATTAGATTTACTGCACTACATACATATATTTAATGTACAGCACCTCAACCAGCCTATGTTCATATAAAAAAACTTGTTAGATTATTTATTATATTTGAATGTATCCGTACGGTGGGCCCTCAAAATAAATTTTACTGGAGGGCCCTAGGTACCCTAGTCCAACCCCTCATGGGGTGAATATTTTGTTGTGGGGGGAGGTGGGTAACACTGTGCTGTGTAGGAAAGGACTTTATTTACACTCAGGACCTCACCAAACTATTATGGGTTCTCTGTGGCAATTTCTGTTGGCACTTTAAAGCTCTGTTAGCTTAGTACTGTGTGGGTTCCTTGGGGTCCTGATTCTTATCTTAACTGGTGTCTTGTAGTACTGGGGTTCTAGGTTTGAATTTGAGCCAGGACAGCATCTGCATGAAGTTTGTATGTTCTCCCCACATTCATGTGGGTTTCCTCTAGGTACTTTAGTTTCCTACCACACGCCAAAGAAATACTGATAGGAAATTTAGATTGTGAGCTTCATTGGGGACAGTGAGTGATGATAATGTCCGTAAAACGCTGTAGAGTAAAATAAGTAGATGGAATAATCTTTCGGTGTAGCTAATTGATTCAGAATAGTTTGAAAAGTTTCCTGTGGCATATTAACTTCAACATAGAAAATCAACAGCCATACTTGGATTCTTGTGGGCTCCCAACATGGATTGTTTTTATCAAGTCTTGGTCGTAGAAATAGAGGCAATGGAGTGTTAAACTAGTAATGTCATTGAATGTTGATTTGCTTGCAGATTTTTCTGCCAGTGAAAATCTTTTCCCTTCACCTGGATGAGACTTGCAGAAATCCAAGTGCTTGTTGCCCCATTTAAATGAATAAAACTGATTTTCAGTTGCAGAAAATTCTGCAACAAAATCCGCAGTGTGTGAAGGCACCCTTATAAGGAAAATGGCCAAATAAACAGTGGTGATGTAGGAATGGCAGCATCATAACAAAAATTGTCCTCTAAGGACCCATAACAGGCAATGTTTTTAAGGCCCCAGAGTGGCGATTATATCACAATTGGGGCATTTCAGATCAAGAGTATAAATTGAGCTCCAGGACCTGCACCTAACAGACAGCCAGGGTGTTTTCACCCAGGAACAGGGATTGTCCATGCTATAGTTGCAGAAGGTACACTTTAGGGCTTCACACTAGATTACAATACCTTTAATGTAACATCATGACGACTGAGTCATTGCCTTGATGATGTCGCTGAGATTAGCAGGTTTCCAGAAATACAAGCTGGAAAGTCTGCTGTAGAGGACTATACAGTGGGTCATGACATCATAAGGTTGGTGATGGTGATGTCTTAATATACATTGTCAGGGACTTTATATCTAAAGTAGCTGCATCTATGAGTACTGTTTTCCCATATCAGAGTCAAAGTATATCCCATTTGAGGCTACATAGCAGATGATAATATCATCTGATTACATAATTGCATGCTATTGTCAGGGACATGGACTGTGGTGTCCCTTTAGATCACATCACAGGGGTACTTACATCATAGGATGATTAACTGATGTCATGATAAGCAATGTCAGTGAGCCTAAACACTGGAAATGAAAATGACATCACATATGTATGGGGCATGATAGGTGGTGAAATCATAGTGCCCAAAATAGACTACAAGCAAGGGAGGCTCAGCAGGTGATGAAGCTGCATGCATAGAATCAGCAGAGCTAGCATTAATAGGGTTTCCAGGATTAGAAAAACATGGCTGCTTTCTTCCAAAAACAGCTCGCTCCTGTCCACACATTGTGTGTGGTATTGCATATGTCCCCAATTGACTCCAATGTAGCTGGGCTGCAATAACAGACACAACTCATGGCCAGCACTAGTGCATGTGATGGTATCAACAGGGATGGCTTCTCAAGAGGTGTGTGCACATGCAGTACATGTTTCCTTTTAATTTGTATTTAAAGAGGACCTTTTGCTCTCCTGATTTATCTGTTAACATTCCTCGTTCAGAGCAGTTAGTACTGATTGGATTGTGACATACTATGTGAGGACACTACACCAACTGGAAACACCCAGTTGTCAATTTATTTATAAATATCTAGGAGAGATAACAGAAGAAGGACACAATGCAGACTTCTAAGGAATAGTGCTCCAACATTGTTATTTTATGTAGAACACCTAGTTGCCCAAATTTGCAAGGACTGTTCCTAATTTTCAAAGACAGTCCTGGAAAATTCAGGCTGTCCCAGGCTGAAAATGGGTAGGGTTTATGTAAGCTTTAGGTGGTCCTGGGTGGGTTGGGACATTCCCAGGAGGCAGAGCTTACATTCCCCAAATTTAACAAATGCTAATTTGGTATGTTTTTGATATATGTTAGGGCAAGAATTATTTTGACATAGCATTCAAAATTCATTAGAAAATCCCATGAAGTAGCAATTTTGCTAGTTAGTGTCTTGTCTTGTCTTAGCTTATCTGTATGGATTCCTATCCACCATGATTTCTGGGTATTTTTAATTTTAGCAAATAAAGTCTAATGGTAGCTTCACATGCGAGGTCTTTCTCCATTAAGTATTTTGTGTACCTCTTGGCTGACACTCTTACTCACTTTCTCAGTCCCCAACAGCCCACTGGTTTGTCTTATGACAGCTGTACTGTAAGCTTAGAGCAGTAGACCCTTCCAAAGACCTACTAGCTTGTCTTATGGCTATACTCAGACTTGCTGGTTTGATCATACACTTTATACTGGTGTCTGTCTTCAGACACTTTCACTTTTTTCACATATTGTAATGTTTCAGCCTTGTGCTAAAATAAAATAAAAAATCAAGTTTTCCTCATCAATCTGCACTCAATATCCCATGATGACATTTTAGAAATGATTGCAAAGTTATTAAAAAGGAAAAACTAAAATTTTGCTTGGACATAAGTATTCAGATTTCAGACCCTTTGCTATGACACTTGAAATTTAGCTTAATTTCTCTTGATTATCTTTGAGATGTTCCTATATCTTTATGGACTCCACTTGAGATACATTCAGTTCATTGAACATGAAATGGAAAGACATAGCCCTGTCTATATAGGTGTAACATCTGACAAAAACCAAGCCATGAGCCATTTCATTTATTTTCAAGCAATGATCTTTTGTAAAAGGGTTCTTTTTATAGGATGAGGTGATGGTTTTCATTAGTACCATTTTTGGGCAACTATGACTTTTGAGTTCTTGAAATTATGTTTTTGTGAAGCGAGGTGAGGTGACCAAAAAATGGCTGTTTTTACTATTTTTACAATAAATGGCTTGATGGGGGTCTTTTTACACAATATCTTTGGGGACATCTAACATTGCATTGTTTTTGTTGATTTTTCTGTAGCTAGGGCTGACATAGTAGCCCTAGTTACAGTGAGAATACAGTCCCCAGTGTGGTTGTATGTCACTGTTAACCTCACTGGAGAACTGATCTGAGTCTGACAAGACCCAGCAGCTCATGCAGACTCCCATTGGGCTACCTGATTGAGCGCTGTGTATAGAGTGATAGGGAAGGCAGAGATAGTGAAAACATTCCCTGCCTTTTCTGTGGGGAGCCCTGCTGTCAGAGAGCGGGCTCCTCACTCCAGCAGTTGCATGATTGGTGTGCAGCTGTGATCCAAACAACCAATCAGAGATATCTCCCAACCACCCAGACATATATAGTCTATGGGCGGTCGGGAACGGATTAATATAGATAATGACATGAAAATTAAGAAATAAATAAATTAAACTTTAAAAATATGTTAACTTAAAATTGATTTAAATATTGGATCATTTTATGGCACATTCCCTATAACTGAACTCTGTTTTTAAGTATTTTTATTCTAGACATTATTTTCATACATTTTTCTCTAATTTAACAGGCTGCAAACCACAAAGCTATGCATTGAGGATTCATATGTCTGTTTGCCATAAGAAAGCCAACTTTGACATACCATAGTTGATGTAGCTTTCAAAGAACATACAACTCCAACATACTGGGTGACTGAAGGACTGAGCGGGAACGGCTGTAATACATAAATGATTCATATTTTTAGTGATACATTATTTACAGGGTTCTCTGGGTAAGCTGCTTTTGGTGCCAATCATCCATGTGGTCATTCAGCATACAATAAAATGTGCAATGATTAGCTACAGGCTAACAAGTGAGTGGTTGCTCTACTTTGAATTTAGGAAAGCAACAACCGCCATGCAAAACATCTTATTTTCAGTTTTAACCACTGAAGTTACTGAAGACAATACTGACAATATGTTATGTACTATGACATTGACACAAAGATTCTATGTCAATTTCTTAGGTAAAATTGAGCAGAACAAATAATAGTGTTTAGAGAACAATGTTCAGGAGCAATCTTTGATCCAATGAGAAATGATTTTCTAGTATTAAAATGGCTTGAGGGCAATATGTCACAAGAGCTACATGACAAAATTGTCAGCATTTAAAGAGCAACACAAATTATACAGTGACAGTTTGACAACAAATGTCCAACTTGTCTGAGTAAGGTGTCATGTACAGTGCAGAAACAAGTTTTGTAAAAGCTTTAAAAGATGTCTGTGACATAAAATGCTGAGCTTATTCTAGACTGGTCTACATCTATACACTTGACACATTACGTTGTATACTTGACACTGCATGTATTTCACCCTTACCAGTTTTACCCTCTTCTATATCATAAAATAGAAGAGGGTAAAGCTGGTAAGGATGAAATACATGCTTAGAATACCATGATATCCTTTCAGAAATATGGCATATTACTTTTCAGGTAATAACTGTGTTGCTCTTGTGCTTTTATTATGACCGCACATACAGAATCTCACAAAAGTGAATACACTCACATTTGTGTAAATATTTTATTCTATCTTTTCATGGGACAACACTGAAGATATGACTGTTTGATACAATGTAAAGTAGTCAGTGTACAGCTTGTATAACAGTGTAAATTTGATGTGCCCTCAAAATAACTCAACACATAGCCATTAATGTCTAAACTGCTGGCAACAAAAGTGAGTACACTTGTGCCCAATTAGCCATTTTCCCTCCTCGGTGTCATGTGACTTGTTAGTGCTACAAGGTCTCAGGTGTGAATGGGGAGCAGGTGTGTTATATTTGGTGTTATCGCGCTCACACTCTTTCATACTGGTCATTGGAAGTTCCACATGGCACCTCATGGCAAAGAACTCTCACATGGCACCTCATGGCAAAGAATTGTTGCTCCACATAAACATGACCTAGGCTATAAGAAGATTGCCAACACCTTGAAACTGAGCTGCAGCGCAGTTGTCAAGACGATACAGCGATTTAATAAGACAGATTCCACTCAGAACAGACCTTGCCATGGTCGACCAAAGAAGTTGAGTGCACATGCTCAGCGTCATATCCAGAGGTTGTCTTTTCTCAATAGACATATGAGAGCTGCCAGCATTGCTGCAGAGTGTAAGGGAGTAGGCAGTCAGCCTGTCACTTCTCAGATCATATGCCACACATTCAGGGCCGGCGCGTCCTATGCATCGGAATAGGCCGCCGTAGAGCGCCCCTGGGAAGGGCGCTGCTAGGAGCGCCGGCCCCACCTCATTCTGCAACCGCCCGAGCGCTCTGAATTGAGCCTCTGGCGGCTGCAGCACTGCCCGGGCTGGCGCACCAACCTGCTCAGCGCTCCCTCCTGTCACTCCATTGTAGCGTGGCCGAGCTCTTTATGGTCCGCGGGTACAGGGAGCATCTGTCTCCTGTACCCGGCCGGACTGACATGAAGTGCGCACACAGTGTGCACTTCCTGTCAGTCCCCTCGGGTACAGGAAACAAAAGCTCCTGTACCCGTGGACCATAAAGAGCTCGGTCGTGCTACACTAGAGGTAGGGAGGAGAAAGAGAATGACAAGGGGGCAGGAGTGAAGAATGACAAGAGGGGAGAGAATGACAAGGGGGAGGGGAGGGGGGGGAGAATGACAAGGGGGGGGTGAAGAATGACAAGAGGGGGGAGAGAATGACAAGGGGGGGGAAGAGAATGACAAGAGGGGGGAGAGAATGACAAGGGGGGGGAAGAGAATGATAAGAGGGGGGAGAGAATGACAAGGGGGGCAGAGAGAGAACTGGCATTAGTTAAAGGGGTTCTGCAGTTTATTTAAACTGATGACCTATCCTCTGGATAGATCATCAGCATCTGATCGGCAGGGGTCCGACGCCCGGGACCCCCACCAATCAGCTGTTTGAGAAGGCAGCGGCGCTAGCAGTAGCGCCTCAGCCTTCTTGCTGTTTACCGCAGGTGCAGCGACGTCACGACTAGTATCACTGGCCTTGGCGGAGTTAAGCTCTGTTCACTTGAATGAAGCTTAGCCCCACCCAGGCCAATGATACTAGTTGTGACGTCAATGCGAGAAGGCTGAGGCGCTACTGCCAGCGCCGCTGCCTTCCCAAACAGCTGATTGGCGGGGTCCCGGGTGAAAGAAAGCCTGCAAATAGTTTGCTGAAAACAAGCAGAATAAGGATATGTATTACTGTAACCATGTCCTATGGTCTGATGAGACAAAGATAAACTTACTTGGTTCCAGATGTGGTCAAGCATTTGTGGCGGCAACCAGGTGAGGCGTACAAAGACAAGTGTGTCTTGCCTACAGTCAAGCATGGCTGTGGGAGTGTCATGGTTTGGGGCTGGATAAGTTCTGTCTGCTGTGGGAGCTACAGTTCATTGAGGGAACCATGAATGCAAACATGTATTGTGACATACTGAAGCAGAGCATGATCCCTCCCTTCGGAAACTGGGCCACAGGGCAGTATTACAATATGATAACGACCACAAACACAACTCCAAGAAGACGACTGCCTTGCTAAAGAAACTGAAGATAAAAGTTGCTGGACTGGCCAAGCATGTCTTCAGACCTAAACCCTATTGAGCATCTGTTGGGCATCCTCAAACGCAAAGTGGAGGAGCACAAGGTCTCTAACATTCACCAGCTCCGCAATGTCGTCAGGAGGAATGGAAGAGGATTTCAGTTGCAACCTGTGAAGCTCTAGTGAACTCCATGCCCAAGAGAGTTAAAGCAGTGCTGGAAAATAATGGTGGCCACACAAAATATTGACATTTCGGGCACAATTTGGCCATTTTCACTTAGGGGTGCACTCAATTTTGTTGCCAGCTGTTTAGATATTAATGGCTGCGTATTGAGTTATTTTGAGGGCACACCAAATATACACTGTAATACAAGCTGTACACTGACTACTTTACATTGTATCAAAGTGTCATATCTTCAGTGTTGTCCCATGAAAAGATATAATAAAATACGTACAAAAACGGGTGGGGTGCACTTGTGTGAGATACTGTAACTCCAGGGACAGAATATAGGTAGGACAAGATGGACAATTGCCACCTAGGATCCTTCACCACCAAATTCACCAGCAGCAGAGTTAAGGAATACCTCCAACAATAAAGCAGGAGAGTTGAGGCAGCAGAGATGGTTGTATAACTCATAGTAAGAGTGTTAGGCAGACTTTACTGTACCTGCCTCAGGTACATATACACAAGGAACATAACTGGTTTGTAAAGTATTGTATTATTATTATTATTATTATATTAACCCTTTAAGGACCCAGCCATTTTTCACCTTAAGGACCAGGCCATTTTTAGCAAATCTGACATGCGTCACTATATGTAGTGATAACTATAAAACGCTGTTACTTATCCAAGCCATTCTGAGATTGTTTTCTCGTCGCATATTGTACTTCCTGACAGTGGTAAAAAATGTCATTTTTATTTATAAAAAGAAAACAAATTTACCAAAAATTTTGAAAATTAGCAAATTTCAATTTCTGTACTTTTATAATAGATAGTAATAACTCCAAAAAGTTATTACTTTACATTCTCCATATGTCTACTTCATGTTTGGATCATATTGTAAATGCTATTTTATTTTCTGGGGACGTTAGAAGGCTTAGAAATTTAGAAGCAAATCTTGAAGTTTTTCAGAAAATCGGTTCTGGTCTGAAGTCACTTTGTGGAGCTTACATAAAGGAAACCACGCAAAAGTGACCCCATTTTAGAAACTACACCCCTCAAGGTACTCACAAATGGTTTTACAAGCTTTGTTAAAATGTTTGGAAAATAGAGATGAAATTTCAGAATTTCGCTTTTTGTCAGATTTTCCATTGTAATCATTTTTTCAGTAACAAAGCAAGGGTTAACAGCCAAACAAAACTCAATATATATTGCCCTGATTCTGTAGTTTACAGAAACATCCCATATGTGGCCGTCAACTGCTGTACGGGAACAAGGCAGGGCGCAGAAGGAAAGGAATGCCATACAGTTTCTGAAGGAAGATTTTGCTGGATTGGTTTTTAACACCATGTCCCATTTGAAGCCCCCTGATGCACCCCTAGAGTAGTAACTCCCAAAAAAAAACCATTTAGGAAACTACAGGATAAGGTGGCAGTTTTATTGCTACTATTTTAGGGTACATATTATTTTTGGTTGCTCTGTATTACACTTTTTGTGAGGCAAGGTAACAAAAATAGCTGTTTTGGCACCGTTTTTATTTTTGTTATTTACAATGTTCATCTGACAGGTTAGATCATGTGGCAATTTTATAGAGCAGGTTGTTGCGGAAGAGACAATACCAAATATGTGTACTTTTTTTTGGTTGTTTCAGTTTTACATAATAAAGCATTTTTGCAGGATGAGATCACATTTTGATTGGTATGATTTTGGGATGCGTATAGCTTTTAATCGCTTGGAATTACACTTTTTGTGATGTAAGGTGACAAAAAATGTCTTTGTTTGTTTTTGTTTTTGTTTTTTTACGGTGTTCATCTGAGGGGTTAGGTCATGTGGCATTTTTATAGAGCAGGTCATTACGGATGTGGCAATACCCAATATGTATACTTTTTCTAATTTATTTAGGTTTTACACAATAATATCATTTTTGAAACAAAAAATCATGTTTTGGTGTCTCCACAGTCTGAGAGCCATAGTTTTTTTATTTTTGGGCGATTGTCATCTCATTCTGCAAAAAATGAGACCCTAACTTAGACAGTTTGATTGAGTATGATTTTGGTGTGCGTATGACCTTTTGGTCGCTTAGTATTATACTTTTGTGATGTAAGGTGACAAAAAAATGGCTTTTTTACATCGTTTTCATTTTTATTTTTAAGGTGTTTACCTGAGGGGTTAGGTCATGTGATATTTTTATACAGCAGGTTCTTACGGATGAGTCAATACCTAATATGTATATTTTCTTTTTATTTATTTACGTTTTACACAATAACATCACTTTTGAAACAAAAAAATCATATTTTATTGTCTCCATATTCTGAGTGCCATAGTTTTTTTATTTTTGGGGCGATTGTCTTAGTTAGGGTCTAATTTTTTGTGGAATGAGATGACGGTTTTATTGGTATGATTTTGGGGTGCGTATGACTTTTTGATTGCTTGGTGTCACACTTTTTGTGATGTAAGGTGACAAAAATTTTTACGGTGTTCACCTGAGAGGTTATTTCATGTGATATTTTTATACAGCAGGTTCTTACAAACACGGCGATACCTAATATGTATGCTTCCCTTTTATTTATTTACGTTTTACACAATAACATCACTTTTGAAACAAAAAAATCTTATTTTAGTGTCTGAGAGACATAGTTTTTTATTTTTTGGGTGATTGTCTAGGATAAGGGCTCATTTTTTTGCTGTATGAGGCGACGGTTATATTGGTACTATTGTGAGGGGCATATGCCTTTTTGATCGCTTGGTGTTGCACTTTTAGTGATGTAAGGTGACAAACAAATGTTTTTAGCACAGATTTTATTTTTATTTTTACGGTGTTTACCAGAGGGGTTAGGTCACGTGATATTTTTATAGAGCCGGTCGATACGGACGCAGCGATACCTAATATATCAACTTTTTTACTTTATTTTGAAATGGGCGCTATTTTTTTTTTTACTTGAAACTTTTAATTTTTTGTAAAACTTTATTTTTTAACTTCTTTTTCACTTTACGTTTTGTCCCACTTTATGTTTTGTCCCACTATGGGACTTCAAGATTTAACGGTCTGATCCCTGTTTATTGAACTGTCAGTGTCTTACACTGTAAGACGCTAACAGTTGCCTAGGAGACCCAGCCCTGGGGCTGGATCTCCTGGGCTTCCGTAGCTGGCATTCCCGATGCCTGTTCAAGGCATCGAGGCTGCCATAGCAACCATCGGGTCCCCGTCACCGCAGCACGGGGACCCGATGGGGATGTACAAACTGCCGCAAACCTCCTGTATGCCGCGGTCAGCTGGCGGATACAGCAGGGGCCCGGTTGTAAGTATCAGCCGGGCCCCTGCTGCTGATCGCGGCAGTGCGTGTCGGGGAGCTTGTTAACCCTTGAACAAGAATGCTCATCCTACTGCATTAAATAGCCACAAGTTAGGACGAGCATTCTCGTCCAAGGTCCTGGAGGGGTTAAAGAGGTTGCCCATGCAGTAAAATTATTGTAAAAAGCCTCAGAATGGGATAAAAGAAAAAATAAGCCATTCACGCTCCTCCAATCCCTTGCTATTTCTGTTCCAGTACTTAACAGGTCCCTTCTAATCATAGTTACATAGTACAGTTGAAAAAAGACAGAAGTCCATCAATTTCCAGCAAGAGATGGGTGGGGATGGGAATTTTAGGAAAGGGCAGTGAGAACCAGACTTCTGTACATTTTCATTTTCATTTTTTTGATCATATTTTTGTACTGGCCATTTATATATTTATATAACTTAATCTGGTCTGTGCTTCCTGGTCCCATCTCCACTGTAGATACCTGCCCAGACAATATTCAGTTAAATTGGTGACTCACCCCATCCAGATCGTACTGTTCTGTTATTTTTATCAGTGCTACAGACTCTGAATAGGGCAGCAGGGCACTTGCACACTTGGAAGCTCAAAGGATCGTCAAGCAGTTAAAACCCTATTTCCCTGATGAAGCCGCACATGCAGCAAAACATGTCAGGAGGGTTAGTGCCTGCTGGCTTTTAGACAGGGACCGAATCGGAAGCATACAATTGTATGAATGAATGTGTGGTTGGTAAGTGCTAAACAGCGTGTATCTGCGTGGCTGAGAAAGTTGGTGTGATATGGCTCATAGTAAGAGGGGTGAGCAGTGAGCACCCCTTTACGATAAAATAGGAAAACCATTCCCTGGTAATTTTGTAGGAATCTATTTCCTCTCTTTCGAGCCATAGTGTGACAAAGCATGTGTGCACAAACATAGGAATTAGTCAAGTGGTTCAAGCGCCATTATATAAGTTCAGTAGGAGCAAATAGAAATCTGCTCTACTATACAATCACATTGTTGCACTTGCAACACTGACTTACAATCTGAATCTGACTGCCAAGAAGCTTCTAAGAGTGAGCAATTGGCTACACATTCCAGTGTTGCAACAAAGTTGTAGGTTGCCATCAAGTACAATGTTGAGCAACGAATGCGCTGGATTCCTGATAGGAAGGTAGAAAAACATATGCATTAACCTATGGCGGATGCACACATTATAACACAGCAAAGTGAACTGCAGCCATAAGCAGTACCTCCAAGTAAAAGAGGATTACACACATTCAGCATTGAGTGGAATATCTGATTCCTTCCCTGATAATTTTAATGGGACTGCGTGTATAAATAAATGTATCAGCTTTATAAAAATATAATAAAGGTTACGTTTTAATATCTATGTTGTAACCCCTAAAAGGATTTAATAGGTCTATGTGACCTTTTTGGAAATACATTTCTGCCAGATTGCAACAATTCCTTGGTCTAAACATGTGCTCCATGGACAATGCTACTAAGTCTGTGTCCTGTGCAATGTATGGGTGCCTTGAAGAGCCTTTCGAGGGTGAATACATTTGCACTAGATGCAAGCATGTTGCATATTTGGAAGCCCAGATCTGGGATCTAAATAAGCAGCTTGGAATACTTAGGGGCATTGCAAAACTGGAGAGGGGCTTAGACCTTACTGTGCAGGTACTGACTGGGGTCAGTGAAATAGAGGTGGGAGGAGGGCAAGATCAGGACTATCAGGTCAGCAGTTAGGTTAATGTAGGAAGAATGGGTAGAGGTAAAAGTGCCAGGGAGACTAGTCCTGGGCTGGAATGCCCTAGTAAATATGCCTGTTTGGCTCAAACACTGCAGCAGGGCATTTTTCTTAGCAACCAAGAGGATGACCGCTGCAGGAAGGATGGGAAAGAAGTGCAGCAAAGGTTAGACACATGCTGGTGGTAGGGGACTCTATTATTAGGAGGACAGACAGGGTCACCTGTCGCCGAGACCATGAATGCCGAATGTGTTGTCTTCCGGGTGCTCAGGATCGGCATATTGCGGATCGGATTGACAGATTGCTGGGTGGGTCTGGGGAAGACCCAGTGGTCATGGTGCACATTGGCACCAATGACAAAGTCAGGGGAAATGGAAGGTCCTTAACCCCTTTAGGACACATGACGTACTGGTATGGCATCTTTCCCGAGTCCTTAAGGACACATGAAGTACCGGTACATCATGAGTAGTTCCAATCACTGCTGCTCAGCTGGCAGTGATCGGAACAAGGTACCTGCTGAAATCATTCAGCAGGTACCTTGTTACAATATCCTGTGACCCCCCCGTATGGGCGATCGCTGCAAACCGCAGGTCAATTCAGACCTGCGGTTTGCAGCTCTTCTATCTCTGATCCCCGCGGTCTGTGACCGCGGGGATCAAAGAGTTAATGCCCCCAAAGTGTTCAATTGTAACCCCCCCTGCAGCCTCCAATCATATTATGGCAGCGGGGGTGCAGGGGGGGGTGGTTGCGGGCGGCGGGAGGCGGTGTGGGAGGCAGGCGGTGCGGCAGGCGGGATCGCGATTGTGGATCTATCAGAGTAACTCACAGAAAAAAGATGCACCACATGGATAAGCACCTGACAACACTGGCTAATCCCTCACTCTGGTGTTAAAAGCTGAGAGATTCGCCAATATTTCCAATCAGGAACATATCGGAGCCCCTTTAGGCACCACTTCACGGTTTCTCAGCATGACATGGGGTCCTACCACTAGACTACCTATGGTGTGTGAACAAGGTCTGAAGAGGTATTAAGCAGCCTACAGCCCCCTCCCACTCACCTGCATTGCAGGACCAACAATGCAATGGGGAACAAATGAGGCCGCAAGCTACACCTACAACAGACCATGTGACACCGGCTTCCAGGTGCAACAGAATGTTTACCAGCCATATGCAATGGCACATTCAATACATATAAAACAAGAATCACAAAAATAAACGTGGCCTAAATGGGTGGGACTGCTCCAAACCCCAAACACTGTGGCGTGTTTCTAACTGGGGGCAGTTCCTCCGCATGTGGTTCGCAGCGAACGGCTATCCCCAGCAAAATTGCATACAATGGAGGATACCGGCGCGAACCACAAGCACCACACAAACATCCTACACAAAATAAAACATGTGCGGATGAAAATATATAAACACATAACTCACAGAAAAAGATGCACCACATGGATAAGCACCTGACAACACTGGCTAATCCCTCACTCTGGTGTTAAAAGCTGAGAGATTCGCCAATATTTCCAATCAGGAACATATCGGAGCCCCTTTAGGCACCACTTCACGGTTTCTCAGCATGACATGGGGTCCTACCACTAGACTACCTATGGTGTGTGAACAAGGTCTGAACAGGTATTAAGCAGCCTACAGCCCCTCCCACTCACCTGCATTGCAGGACCAACAATGCAATGGGGAACAAATGAGGCCGCAAGCTACACCTACAACAGACCATGTGACACCGGCTTCCAGGTGCAACAGAATGTTTACCAGCCATATGCAATTGCTGACATTATGATAGAAACGGCTGGCATCTGTGCTGATCAGATGCCAGCTGTTTAATCCCTTCTATACCAGCGGTCCGTAGGGAGCTCCTCCCTCCCCATCGATCACCGCTGCTCTCTTATGGCAGCGGGTGATGGTTGCCATGGAGACAGGACGCTTTCAGAAGCGTCCTGCTCTCCATGGTGCTGAAAGTCTGAATAGACCTGCTAAAGGTCTATTCAGACTTTGTAAAGTACAAAATACAGCACAGTGCACTATATAGTGTACTGTACTGTAATACTACTGAACACCAGATCCACTGGATCTTTCAGAACCAAGTGGGTCTGGGTCAAAAAATGTAAAAAAGTGAAAAAAAGTAAAAATGAAAAAACACATATCACTGAATAAAAAAATAAAATAAAAATACACTACACATATTATGTATCGCCGCGTCCGTAAAAACCTGCTCTATAAAAATATCACAAGACTGAACTCCTCAGGTGAACGCCATAAAAAAAAAAAAAATGGTGTAAATAAGCCATTTTTGGCACCTTACATCACTAAAAGTGTAATGCAAAGTGATCAAAAGGCGTATGCCTCCCAAAATAGTACCAATCAAACCGCCATCTCATCCCGCAAAAAATGAGCCCCTACCTAAAACAATTGGCCAAAAATAAAAAAACAGTAGACATATTGGGTATCTCCACGTCTGTAAGAATCTGCTCTATAAAAATATCACATGACCTAACCCCTCAAGTAAACACTGTAAAAAATTAAATAAAAACTTTGTCAAAAAGCCATTTTTGTCACCTTATATCACAAAAAGTGTAATAGTAAGCGATCAAAAACTCATATGCACCCCAAGATAGTACCATTCGAACCGACATCTCATCCCACAAAAATGAGCCCCTACATAGGACAATCGCCCAAAAAAATAAAATATGGCTCTCAAACTATGGAGACACTAAAACATGATTTTTTTGTTTTAAAAAATATTATTGTGTAAAACTTATATAAATAAATAAAAAGTATACATATTATGTATCGCGCGTCATTCACAACCTGATCTATAAAAATAACACATGACCTAACCCCTCAGCTGTACACAGCAATAAAAAAAAATAAAAAATACAGTGTCAAAAGCCATTTTTGTCACCTTACATCACAAAAAGTGTAATAGCAAGTGACCAAAATGTCATATGCACCCCAAGATAGTGCCAATCAAACCGCCATCATATCCCGCAAAAAATGAGCCCCTACATAAGACAGTCGCCCAAAAAAAAAAAAAAAAAGGCTTTCAGAATGTGGAGACACTAAAAAATAATTTTTTTCAAAAATGCTTTATTATGTAAAACTAAAGCGAAAAACCCCAAAAAGTAGTCATATTTGGTATTGTCGCGTCCGTAACAACCTGCTCTATAGAAATAGCACACAATCTAACCTGTCAGTTCAACGATGTAAATAACAAAAAATAAAAACGGTCCCAAAACAGCAATTTTTTTGCAAATCATCCAATTTAATCCATTTATCCAGTAACAAAGCAAGGGTTAACAGCCAAACAAAACTCAATATTTATTGCCCTGATTCTCTTGCTTGCACAAACACCCCAAATGTGGTCTTAAACTGCTGTATGGCCAAACGGCAGGGCACAGAAGGAATATATGGTTTTTGGAAGGCAGATTTTACTGGACTGGTTTTTGACACTATGTCCCATTTGAAGCCCCCTGATGCACCCCTACAGTAGAAACTCCAAAAAAGTGACCCCATTTTGGAAACTACGGGATAAGGTGTCAGTTTTGTTGGTACTATTTTAGGGTAAATATGATTTTTGGTTTCTCTATATTACACTTTTTTGAGACAAGGTAACAAAAATAGAAATTCTGAAATTTCATCTCCATTTGCCAATAACTCTTGTGGAACACCTAAAGGGTTAACAAAGTTTGTAAAACTGGTTTTGAATACCTTGAGGGGTGTAGTTTCTTAGATGAAGTCACTTTTAAGGAGTTTCTACTCTAGGGGTGCATCGGGGGCTTCAAATGGGACATGGTGTCAAAAAACAGTCTAGCAAAATCTGCCTTCCAAAACCATATGGCGTTCCTTTCCTTCTGCGCCCTGCAGTTTGGCCATACAGCAGTTTACGACCACATGTTGAGTGTTCGTGCAAACTGCAGAATCAGGGGAATAAATATTAAGTTTTGTTTGGCTATTAACCCTTGCTTTGTTACTGGAAAAATGGATTAAAATAGAAAATTTTACAAAAATTGAAATTCTGAAATTTTATCTCCATTTGCCATTAACTTTTGTGGAAAACCTAAAGGGTTAATGACGTTTGTAAAATCAGTTTTAATTACCTTGAGGGGTGTAGTTTCTAGAATGGGGTCATTTTTGGGTGGTTTTATTATGTAAGCCTCACAAAGTGACTTCAGACCTGAACTAGTCCCTAAAAAGTGGGTTTTTGAAAATTTCTGAAAAATTTCAAGATTTGCTTCTAAACTTCTAAGCCTTGTAACGTCCCCAAAAATAAAATGGCATTCCCAAAATGATTGATACATTAAGTAGACATATGGGAATGTAAACCAATAACTTTTTTGGCGGTATTACTATGTATTATAGAAGTAGAGAAATTGAAACTTGGAAAATTGCTAATTTTTCCAAATTTTTGGTAAATTTGGTATTTTTTTATAAATAAAAATATAATTCTTCGACTTCTTTCTACCAGTGTCATGAAGTACAATATGTGACGAATAAACAATCTCAGAATGGCCTGGATAAGAAAAAGCGTTTTAAAGTTATCACCACATAAAGTGACACTGGTCAGATTTTGAAAAACGGCCTATTCCTTAAGGGAAATAGGGCCGTGTCCTTAAGGGGTTAAAAATGATTTTAGAGAACTAGGAGTGAAGCTCAAGTCCAGGACCTCCAAGGTAGTGTTTTCACAAATACTACCAGTTTCACGAGCGTTACCATAGAGACAACTGGAGCTTAGGGAGTTAAATAAGTGGCTCAGAAGCTGGTGCAGGAAGGAAGGGTTTGGGTTCATGGAGAACTGGGCCGACTTCTCTGTTGGTTACAGGCTCTACAGTAGGGATGGGCTGCACCTTAAGGCCTCATGCACACGACCGTTGTTTGATTCCGTGTCCGTTGCTCCGCTTTTCATGATTTTCTGCGGACACAATGGTTTTCAATGGGTCCGTTGAAACCTCGGCAAATGCACCGTTTGTCCTCCGCGTCCGTGGTCCGTGATTCCAGTCCGTCAAAAAAATATAACCTGTCCTATTCTTGTCCGTGAAAAACGGTTCACGGACCCATTCAAGTCAATGGGTCCGTGAAAAATGCGGATGGCCATCCGTGTGTCATCCGTGTTCCGTGTCCGTTTTTTTTGCGGATCCCTTGGCAGGCACTTGGGAAACATTGTCAGCCTGTCTTTTGGTAAAATCTTTTGGGTCATGTCCGCTAAAAAAAACGGAAGACACACGGAAACACAACGGAAGGCAAAAACGGACACGGATCACTGAACAACGGAACCCCTTTTTGCGGACAGCATAAAAAAACGGTCGTGTGCATGAGGCCTAATGGGGAGGGTGCAACTGCCCTGGGGGGAAAAATGGTTAGATGGCTGGAGGAGCTTTTAAACTAGGATCTGGGGGGAAAGAGGGGGTTATACTAATAAGAGGGTAGATAATGTAGATAGAGAGTGGGATATAGAAGGGGACAGTGGGGATTTAGTGGGGGCTGGGGTTAGCGAGGAAAGTAGGGAGAAGACTGGGAATAACAATACACTTATGAAAAATAGAACTGCTGGTAACAAGAACCTGTTACATACAAACATCAACCAAAGTAACCCCAAAATCCTGGATATTCACTTTACAGGTAATAGTAATTTAAAATGTATTTTCACAAATGCCAGAAGTCTAGCTAGCAAAATGGGGGAGCTGGAGGCTATGGTACTAGAAGACAACATAGATATAGTTGGTGTGGCTGAGACATGGTTGGATTCTTCGCATGACTGGGCTGTATATATTAAGGGTTTTACACTATTTATGAAAGATAGTGTCAATAGAAAAGGAGGTGGCATGTGCCTGTATGTGAGGAGTGATCTGAAGATAAGTGTGAAAGAGGCAATTGTGGGTGAGGATGGTGAGGATGGGGAAACCTTATGGGTGGAAGTTCAAAGGGATAAAAATATTTAAAAATAATACTTGGTGTAAATTATAGACCCCCTAACATCACAGAAGAGAGAGAAACGCAACTGCATAACCAAATAGAGCGGGCTGCACAAGCTGGTACACTGGTCATAATGGGAGATTTTACCTTCCCAGACATAGACTGGGGTCATGATTCTGCCTAAACCGCAAAGGGGAGGAAATTCCTCAACTTGCTGCAGGACCTCTTTATGGGCCAGTTTGTAGAAGCTCCCACTAAGGGCAATGCTCTGTTGGATCTGGTAATTTCTAAAAATGCAGAGCTTGTTGGAAATGTTACTGTTTGAGAAACACTAGGTAATAGTGACCACAATATAATTATATTCCCCCTAAACTATAAGAAGCAAACTCTATCAGGCAGAGCAAAGACACTAAATTTCAAAAGGGCTAATTTTCCTGGGTTGAGGGCAGCATTTCAGGGCATAGACTGGGAGCAGCTACTGTCACATAATAATACTGAGGATAAAAGGTAGAGTTTAAATCCACATTGAGTAATTGCACTAAAATTTTTATTCCTTTAGGTAACAAGTATAAACGGCTAAAATAAACCCCCCATGACTTATAGCTACTGTAAAAAGGGCAATAAAAGACGAAAAAATGGCATTTAAAAAATACAAATCTGCGGGGTCAGCTGTAGCGCTTGAAGATTACAAAGGGCTTAAAAAAATCTGTAAAAATTAGATAAAATTAGTAAAAATACAAAACGAACAGCAGGTAACAAAAGAGAGCAAAACAAATCCCCAAAAATTATTTAAATATATAAATGCTAAAAAACCTATGTCTGAGCAGGTAAGTCCACTAAATAATGGCAAATGGGGGGTAGCGCAAGGCAAACATGGTGCCCATATTCAGGATCAAGGTCCTTCACAGGTAATTATAGACCAGTTAGTTTAACTTCTGTTGTGGGGAAAATCTTTGAAGGACTCTTAAGGGACTATATACAGGAGTATGTGACTGTAAATAATATTATAAGTGATAACCAACATTGGTTTACCAAGGACAGAAGTTGTCAGACTAACCTAATATGTTTTTATGAGGAGGTGAGTAGCAGCCTGGATAGAGGGGCAGCTGTGGATGTAGTGTTTCTGGATTTTGCAAATGCTTTTGATACTGTCCCTCATAGACGTTTAATAGGTAAAGTAAGGTCTATAGGCTTGGAAAGTGTAGTTTGCAATTGGATTGAAAACTGGCTGAAGGACCGTGTCCAGAGAGTTGTGGTCAATGATTCTTATTCAGAATAGTCCCGGGTTATAAGTGGTGTACCCCAAGGTTCAGTGCTGGGCCCTTTATTATTTAATTTATTTATTAAGGATATCGAGGACGAGATTAATAGCACCATTTCTATTTTTGAAGATGATAGTAAGCTATGTAGAACTGTACAGTCTATGGAAGATGTTCATATACGACAAGCTGACTTGAACACTCTGAGTGATTGGGTATCAACTTGGCAAATGAGGTTCAATGTGGACAAATGTAAAGTTATGCATCTTGGTAGTAATAATCTCTCTGTGCTTCATATGTCCTAGGTGATGTAACACTTGGAGAGTCACTTATAGAGAAAGATTTAGGTGTCCTTGTGGATGGTAGATTAAATTACAGCATACAATGTCAATCAGCTGCTTCTAAGGCCACCAGGATATTGTCATGCATTAAACGAGGCTTGGACTCACAGGGCAGGGATATGATATTACCACTTTACAAAGTATTGGTGCAACCTCATCTGGAATATGCAGTTCAGTTCTGGGCACCAGTCCATAGAAAGGACGCATTACAGCTGGAAAAAGTACAAAGAAGAGCAGCTAAAAGTATAAGGGGCATGGAGGGTCTTAGTTTAAAGAAAGATTAAAATAATTAAATTGATTTAGTCTGGAGAAGAGACGTCTAAGGGGAACATGATTAACCTATACAAATATATAAATGGGCCATACAAAAATACTGTGAAAAACTGTTCCATGTATAATGCGCTCAAAAGACAAGGAGGCACTGCCTCCAAATGGAGAGGAAAAAGTTTAGTCTCCAGAAGCGTCAAAGCTTCTTTACTGTAAGAACTGTGAATCTGTGGAATAGACTTCCTCAGGAAGTGGTCACAGCAGGAACAGTGGACAGTTTTAAAAGGGTTTAGATGAATTCTTACAAGTAAACAGTATTTTAATTCTTAAAAGTAATCCAATTGCAAACTATACTTTCAAAGCCTATAGACCATTGACAACGTGTAGAAATCTCAGTCTCAGTTCCTTCTGGGATTCACGTTCCCACTTATCTCTTGATTGAACTTGATGGACTTATGACTTTTTTCAACCGTATTAACTATGTAACTATGTAACCATGCTCAGTTTCCAAATTTATCACCAATTGAGCATTTTTGGGACCAACTGGGACTCCAGCTTAAGCAACCTACATTGTGCTGGATCTACAGGCCTAGCTACAACATCTGTTGGAAAATGTGCTACAGGCAGGGGCACAACTATAGGGGGTGCAGAGGTAGCAGTCACTACCAAGCCTAGGAGCCTGGGGGCCAAAACCCTTGTGCCACATAAGAAGACACTGGTATTACAGAAAGTGCATGCAGGTAAAGTTACACCTCTGGCTGGAGGGAAGGGGTTAGGTCAAGAATTTGGCATGGGGGTGCCATTTCAATTTTACCTCAGGCAGCACAAAGGCTATGTGATTCCCTGCCCCTGGCTACAAAGCACTGATGGACAGAGGCCCAAGCTGAACTGCATACCCAGCCACATTTCATCTTGTATCCAAGCTACAGGTGGCCCAGTGGAGTACTAGAGTCTCCTTTCAAATGTAAAGTTTTCACCAACAAACTTTTACCTCTGCTCTAATAATGTAATCATTCATATATATCATCATTACATTCACACATAAAGTTTCATTTGATTCCAAAAACTGGTGCATTCTTTGTTGTCAATGATTCAGTTGATTGGAGATGATTTGGGAGGACACAACTCTGTCTATATAAAGTCTCACAGCTGGCAATGCATATCAGAGCAAAACTCAAGCCATGAGGAGGAAAGAACTGACTGTAGAGACAGTATTGTCTGACAAGAATACAAAAATGACTGCTGTACTGAAAGTTCCCACATGGCCAATTTGTAAGTGAAAAACGTTTGGAACAACCAGGACTCTTCCTAGAACTGGACTCCCCACCAAACTTATTAATCAAGGGAGAAGGGACTTGGAAAGAAAAGTGACCAAGAACCCAATGGTCACTCTGGCTGAGCTCCAAATACTATGAGCAGATGGAAGAAAATTCTAGAAAATTCTAGAAGGTCAATCAAGACTGCAGCATTCTAGCAATCTATGCTTTATGGCAGAGTGGCCAGAAAGAAGCCTCTCCTCAGTAAAAGACACATGAAAGCCCGTCTGAAGTTTGCAAAAAGAACTTAAAGAACAAAGCTAAATTTTGTGAATTCCCAGCCAGAGCCCTGACTTAAACCAAATCGAACTTCTCTGGAGAGAACTGAAAATGTCTGTCCACTGGTGGTTCCCATCCACCCTGACATTGCTTAGGAGGATCTGCAAAGAAGAATGGCAAAACATCCCCGAATCCAGGTGTACAAACCTTGTGGCAACATGCAGTGTCCCCACTGCAAGTGGGTAAAGTGCTAATGTACTGTACACAATATAACAAATGTAAAAAAGTGAAAGTTTCTGAAAACTTTCTGAATGAATTGTAGGAAATTAAAAGACTGTTCAGACATTATGTGGACGGCTTGGTGCATATGCGCTGATTGAAAAGAAAAGAGATGACAGAAGCAGTGTGATGCTCTGGACAATATTCAGCTGAAAAATCGTTCGTGGCATTTATATGGATGCTTCTTTTGCATGTACCATCTATGTAAACATTGTTGCAGATCAAGTACACAATTCCATGGTAATGGTATTACCTAATGGCAGTGGCCCTTTAGCAGAATAATGCACCCTGTCACACTGCAAAAAATAGTTAATAAATGGTTTGGGAACCATGATGATGGTTTGAGGAACATAAGTTCACATTGCTGACTTCAAATTCGCCATCAAAATAAACTGCAAGGGTCCACGCTAGAACTTCATCAGTAAGGAACAGTTTACACACAGCAACACTTCCACAAGGCGATTTTATCTTGATTCCAAACAATTCCAACTCCTCGGTCTCAATATCAACCAGCAATTCACAGCTCTTTTATCCTTCAAAGGAACACGACATAGTGCAATACCCATGGGTTATTGAAACACTATGTATTTTATTTTATTTACAAGATCGACACTTGTTCACATCACATATAAAATCAAATTGCCCGACCCGGGTTTCGCTGTCCGCTTTCCTGGGCGTTCCTCTTCTCTCCAATTTACACTACTAAAAAGCTCTAATCCCTGGTCACACGTGGTAAGTCTCTGTATTACTTCCGTTAGGTGAGCTTCCAATTTAAAAAAGTTTTTCTTTTAACCATCTCTGGACCGCCTGACGCAGAATCGCGTGATCTCGGCGGCCAGGTTATTCCTCGTTGACGCATCGGTGCGTCATCTGGCAAGAGGCGAGATTTCCTGTGAACACGTGCGCGCGCTCACAGAATAACGTCGGGAGGAGGTTTAACTACAGCCTGCCAGTGCTGATCATGCGCTGGCAGGCTGTAGATGTTAAAAACGGCATCTTAATCGCATATCAGACGCTGTTTTGTAAACAGCGTCTGATATGCCTGCTGCCTGCTCCTCTGGTGGTCCCTTTGCTTGGGACCACCAGAGGACACAGGCAGCTATGTAAGTGCACTAATCACCACACACCAACACCCCCGTCACTGATTAACCCTTGATCACCCCATGTCACCCCCTGATCACCCCCTGTCACTAATCACCCGCATGTAAGGCTCATTCAGACGTTCAGTATGTGTTTTGCGGATCCACGGATCCGCAAAACACGGACACCGGCAATGTGCTTTTCGCATATTGCGGATCCGCACATTGCCAGAACTATATAGAAAATGCCTTTTCTTGTCCGCAATTGCGGACAAGAATAGGACATGCTCTATCTTTTGCGGGGCTGCGGCTGGATATTTCGGGGCCAAAAGCTGGAAGTTCGCGGTCGCAGCTCCGCAAATGTTGATGCAGAGAGCACATAGTGTGCTCTCCGCATCACTGCCGGCCCCATTCACACTGAATGGGTCTGCATCTATTCCACAGAATTGCGGAATAGATGCGGACGTGTGAATGGGGCCTTACTTCGCAAGCACTCCTATGTCCTTTCATCTCTTTTTTCTTTTTTGCACATTTTTTGGCAGAGATTTTTTCATCCACATTGATCGATGTGAATGAAGAAATCTGTGCCGTTCATTTTTTTTTTTCAGCCCAGAGGCTGAACGGAAAGAAAATCTCATTACCCGTACGCTCAATATAAGGAGAATAGCAGAAACTCCTAATGCTGGCCATACATGTAATGATTGCTGATACCCCCAAATGACAGGGCAGTACAAACACCTCACATGTGACCCCATTTGGAAAGAAGACACCCCAAGGTATTTGCTGAGGGGCATATTGAGTCCATGAAAGATTGAACTTTTTGTCACAAGTTAGCAGAAAGGGAAACTTTGTGAAAAAAAAAGTCAATTTCTGCTAATTTTCCCAAAAAAAAATCTTCTATGAACTCGCCATGTCCCTCACGGAATACCTTGGGGTGTCTTCTTTCCAAAATGGGGTCACATGTGGGGTATTTATAATGCCCTGGCATTTTAGGGGCCCTAAAGCGTGAGAAGAAGTCTGGAATCCAAATGCGTAAAAATGCCCTTCTAAAAGGTACTCATTGGAATTAGGGCCCCTTTGCGCATCTTGGCTGCAAAAATTTTTTTTTTCTTACAAAGTCTCATATTCCACTAACTTGTGACAAAAAATAAAATTTTACATGAACTCGCCATGCCCCTCACAGAATACCTTGGGGTGTCTTCTTTCTAAAATGGGGTCACTTGTGGGGTATTTATACTGCCCTGGCATTTTAGGGGCCCCTAATGCGTCAGAAGTAGTTTGGAATCCAAATGCGTAAAAATGCACTGTGAAATCCTAAAGGTACTCATTGGAATTTGGGCCCCTTTGTGCATCTTGGCTGCAAAAAAGTGTCACTCGTGTGGTATCGCCGTACTCAGGAGAAGTAGGGCAATGTGTTTTGGGGTGTATTTTTACATATACCCATGCTGGGTGTGAGAAATATCTCTGTAAATGACAACTTTTAAATTTTTTTATACAAAGTTGTCAGTTTACAGAGATATTTCTCTTACCCAGCATGGGTATATGTAAAAATACACACAAAAACACATTTCCCTACTTCTTCTGAGTACGGCGATACCACGTGTGCCACTTTTTTGCAGCCTAGGTGCGTAAAGGGGCGTAAAGTCCAATGAGTACCTTTAGGCTTTACAGGGTTGCTCACAATTTAGCCCCGCCCAAAATGCCAGAACAGTAAACACACCCCACAAATGACCCCATTTCGGAAAGTAGACACCCCAAGGTATTCACTGAGGGGCATAGTGAGTCCGTGTGAGATTTTTTATTTTTTGTGCCAGAAGTTAGCAGAAATGGAAACTTTATTATTTATTTATTTTCCTCAGAAAGTGTCATTTTCCGCTAACTTGTGAAAAAAAATGAAATCATACATGAACTTACCATGCCCCTCCGTGAATACTTTGGGGTGTCTTCTTTCTAAAATGGTCTCATTTGGGGGTATTTATACTATCCTGGCATTCTAGCACCTGAAGAAACATGACAGGTGCTCAGAAAGTCAGAGCTGCTTCTAAATGCGGAAATTCACTTTTTGCACCATAGTTTGTAAACGCTATAACTTTTACCCAAACCAATAAATATACACTTATTTTATCAAAGACATGTAGAGCAATAAATTTTGAGAAAATGTATATAGAAATGTAGTATTTTTAAAAAAAATTACAACAGAAAGCGAAAAATGTCATATTTTTCCAAAAATTTCGGTAATTTTTATTAATATCAAAAAATGTAAAAATGTCAGCAACAATGAAATGCCACCAAATAAAATCTCTATTAGTGAGAAGAAAAGGAGATAAAATTCATTTGGGTGGTAAGTTGTATGACCGAGCAATAAACCGTGAAAGTAGTGTAGTGTAGAATTGTAAAAGTGGTCTGGTCATTAAGGGGGTTTAAGCTAGGGGGGCTGAAGTGGTTAAATACTATGTATATGGTAAAAGAAATAGGCACTATGATGCATATCTGAACACCATGGAGAAATAGGCACTATGATGCATGTCTGAACACCATGAAGGATGGTGTTCAGACATGCATCATAGTACCTATTTATTTTGCCATATACATAGTATTTAAAAGAAAAACTTATTTTTAAATTGGAAGCTCACCTAACGAAAGTAATACAGAGACTCACCACGTGTGACCAGGGATTAGAGCTTTTTAATAGTGTCAATTGGAGAGGAGAGGAACGCCCAGAAGAAGCGGACAGCAAAACCCGGGTCGGGCAAATTGATTTTATATGTGATGTGAACATGTGTCAATCTTGTAAGTAAAATAAAATACGTAGTGTTTCAATAACCCGTGGGTACTGCAATGTCGTGTTTCTTTTAAAAAATAAAAGAGCTGTGAATTGCTGGTTGATATTGAGACTGAGGAGCTGGAATTGTTTGGAATCGAGATAAAATCGCCTTGTGGAAGTGTTGCTGTGTGTAAACTGTTCCTTACTGATGAAGTTCTAGCGCGGACCCTGAATTGCAGTTTATTTTGGTTACGAAAGGAGACTTACTCCTGTTGTTTGGGACTGCTGCTGATTGTGCCGCTTAGAAGGCCACACAAAATATCCTTTTTTTTTTTCAAATTCGCCATATCTTACTCCTGTTGAGCATCTGTGGAGTGTGCTGGAAAAATTAGTTGATCCATGGCGGCCTCACCTCCTGACTTACAGGAATTAATGAATCTGCAGTTAACATCTTAATAGCAGATACCACAAGACATCTTCAGAGGGTCTTTGTGTCGCCAGAGCTGTTTGGCGACACGAAATGGACCTACTAAATATATATCATAAGTTGTTTAATATTATGGCTGATTGTTGCAGCTGAAAAAACTCAGATGTAGAAATTATAATTGTTATGTTCTGCCTTTGAAAACTCAGAAAAAGAATACATTTCTGATATAGAGAAGAGAGCAGGAATATGGCCAAAGCATCTGAAAATGTTATTGATGTTCATAATGGTAGTCTAAAAGAATTCTATTTTCTTTACTCAAATGAGTCAGTAAGGCAGAAAGAGATGGTGATTAGTGTAGATACCTGCTAAATAGAGAAGCCTTTTGAATAATGCATTTAGAGAATAGGTTACCAGAGGAGTTGAATTATAGAAGTGATCTTTTGTAAATGTAATAATTTGCACTTCAAATGTATTTATTCAGTATGTAGGAATATGGCATTTTGAACCGATTTGTGTAGTTCTGCAGTTTTCAAGTGCTTTTGAAATAGAACTTCTTGTGATTGTTTTTTTTGTTTTTACATTTGTGTACCTTTGTATGTTCACTGTGATGTACATTATGATTAAGAATAATTATGTTCAACAGTTATGAAACCTTGTTTTCCCTTTACAACATGCTTTTAATACATTCCTAATAATGAAGCTTTTATATATGTGGAGGTGCTGGATTATAACCTTATTTCTAATTCTGATTTAGATGGTTAGATATGAGACTTTACATTTTTCCATCTCTTGTCTCTCCATTATTGGCTCTTGTGTGTTTTGCCAATAACTAATGAGGGAACCCTTCTGGTCACAATCACTTCACCAACTCCTAAAAACCTGCCATTCTAAAAAGAGAAATATAGGGGACATTTATTAAGAAGTAAAGGCCTCTGCACAAGTTTGGCGCTTCCTCCAGCAGGCCATGCGACAGACTTAAATCTACACTAGCTCCCTAGCTATCATAGATTTAAGCCATTTTCCAGGTGGAAAATGATAAATCACCGGGCCTGCCGACCAGCACGCGCCAACCTGGGGTCAAGTGTCTTGACCAGGAAAAGTCACAGATTTTGTTGCAAAACAGGGTGCGACAAAATTGGCGACTTATATATGCCACTATTAAGGCATATATTTGTCAATAAATGTCCCCTATAATCTTTATATGCATTTCACATACAGTACATTAATATTTGATTGAAAAAGCCTGATACATTTCTAGATACATAAATCCCAATCACAATATATATAAAACTTTTCTGAAATATTCCAAATTTGCAGCTAGAAAGTGGGGAAGAATTGAGAATGCAAGTTTTTTCATGATTATCATGTATTCCAAATAGACAACTATATGAATTCAAATTTTTAATGTTCTTGTAAAATAAAGTCTCCATATCACCAAAGAAAATTAAAAACCAAATTTAGTTCTACAGCACAATTCTACAGCGCTCACTCTCATCTTCTAAATTTGTGAACATCCGTAAAGAGCTATACTCCCACTATAGGTTGTATTCTAGTTCCCGTTACACACATAGATTCTTATCGCTAGGTCAAAAATCCGCTCTACCGAGCATAAAATTATACTATGCATGTCTAAACGCCATACTTTCCATCTTAATGAAGAAATACTTTCATTAGAATGTCTCTTAATTATTTCTTAATTCAACTGATGGTAAGCACATAAGGCCAATGAGGGGCAGATCAAAAACCTTAGCATTTCAGAGGAAGTCAGTATGTCTGAAAAATAAAAATGCCTTGAAACTCTAGAATCTACATTTAAATTAGATCAATCCTTATAACAAATACTCAGCCTAGGTTCATGAAAAAGTTTTGATCAGCATTGAGTTAATTAATTATTAATGTATTTATCTTCTTCAAGTGAAAACTAGTGACATCATTATGTATCTACTGTATCCCAGCCAGCCATTGACCACAAGATATACCAGAAGCTATATTCAGTTCCTTTTCTTTTCATAAGTAGATGAGAATTCATACAGAATTCAGAATTTCTTTGTCTGGAAAGCTTTCATTATGTACATCCAGAATTTTAACTAAACCATTGACTGTTCATTCTATGTGACTTCAATTCTTTTGGGGTTTGCATTACACATTGCAGTCCAACTGTTATTTTTTTAAACTAGCGTTTTATAATTCATGAATTGGCAGCTATAATCTTTGTTTCATAGTATATCATTTATACTTTTTTTATAGGAAAAATAAAAATGTTAATCCAGCTTCTGTAATAAAAATAAAATAGCTTTTATTATTCCATCAGTATAAAATTAATTCAGTCACCAAGTATATGCATTTCAGATCTCGCACGAATCCTTACTCATGACATAATAGTAATAGATTTGACAGGTGTTTAAATACAACCACCCACCAATTATACGTGGATGGGGTGTGAGTATATTTCAAGATATGTATAACAAGCATCTGTGATTTAAAGCAACATTTACATACAAAGAACAATAATAAAAACACCACATGGGTAGAGAAAGAAGACAGTTAAATAAACACATAATAATGTAACATTATGTCCTGTCTTTGATTCTTTGGTTTTTGTTTTTTCAGAAAATAAACTAGGACTGAGCTTTTATCCAAGAGTGGGAGCCCGACATGCCACACATCTGTCTCCCTTTTGAGTGAGTGTCTGAATATATGCTATCCATATATTAAAACAAAGATGCAGTGAGGTGCAGAGGGAAAATAGATCTTATCTCTTCAAAACATAGAAAAAAAGATCCAACTTAAGATTTCAATACGCCAGTATTCACAACTAGGTTTAGTCAGGAGTATTCACAGATATGTCACATTATAATGAAAAATCTCGCTCTGCTGCAGCTTTACAAGCAATGGTCTGCTGTCACTCACTATGTATATAGTGACTAACTAACTAGTCAACCAACTTTTGTTTTGGGGAATTTTTTTTTAAGGTTTAAGCTATAGTGAACATATATGTATTTACTTAAAGAGGTTTTCCTGGAATTATTTAAAATGGCTTCCAGAAGGCTGTCCTAGAATTTGAGCTGGACTTTTTTTCACCACTTGCAGAGCTTCCTAGGGGGTTGAGGGTATGGGGTCTCACCCCACACTAAGCTCTAGCACTTGCATATACTACATATTGGTGAGTTTTCCTGTCAGGCTACTCAGACATGATGGCATATCATATGTAGGATCACATCATTACCATCTATTGTAGAGGAGTGTAGTGTGTAGTGAAGCCCCACCCCCTAACCCCTCTAGAAAGCTCTGCAAGTGGTGGTAACCAGTTGGACTCACATTCCAGCACATTGCTGGTGGCAATTTTAAATAATTACCAGAGAACCCCTTTAACCAACATTTTTTTCCCCCAAGTCTTATCTCCTGGTTTTGACCCTGTTTAGTGCTGGACTCTGTGTTTATTTCTGGTGTTGCTTTCTGACTTGATTAGTCTCTCAACCCCTTAATTTCTGGTTAGGCCCTGTGCACATAGGAAAGGGAACATCGCCGGGTAGAAATCAGGGCTGCACTGTTGCCTACCTATCATTACAGGAAGTAAGAGACTGACAGGGACTGAAGTAGTGGCACTGGACCAGAGAAATTTTTAAATGCTCCTAGGCTTTAGGCAATAATATTTATACAATGAACAACCCCTTTAAAATGAGTAACAGTTTCTAATTTGTTAGTATCCTACTCACGTAATAGTTTAGAATGAATTGAATGTACAGAGTGATAAGTAAATTGGAGAGTAGTATGTGCAAAGAGTTAAAATAAAATTAGTATCAAAATGTACATTGTATATCACTACAAATATTACTAACAATTTATGACCGAAACAGCCCCTGGTGAGATTCTTGAGTAAAGGACACCTTAGCTATTAGTGGTTGGTAACTGTACACACTGTGCTGTTATATTTTCCAAATACAGAACATTCAGGTTCATTAAAGGAGGTATTATGAGGTCATTCTTTAACCAGATGCTTTTTTCTCACCAGTAACTCTTTGTCTGAGAAAACACTGACAGAAGTCTGTGTAACTATCTTTCAATGTCATTACCACTAAATTGCTTTGGTTTATTGTTCTCTAAAAAAAAGAACACTTTTGCAGTAATTTCCAAAGGGATTGTGAGAGAATATGACAAGAGTACAAAGCAGAGCAAGTAATTAAACTTACCAAGTAGATGTCTTGATATTCATCAAGTTTAGCTCATATAACACAGCTCTAATTATATTTAATAATTACCTGCGTTGTTGGTTTTAAGGCTAAAATCGTTCAGATAATAAAAGTATAAAACCAAAAAATGGGCTAAATGAAGAAAGTATAGTACACTAGACACAGTAAACCTTTGCAACCTGCATTTCCAATATAATGTCAAAGGGCACAGGTAAAATAACTTGAGAGTTTCCACCTCTAGGGATCTTAGGTCTTTTAGGCTCTTTAGAGACTTTGCTGAACACTTCTGCTCATAATGGTCTGGGAAACAAGTCTTAAAGGGGTTTTCCAGGACTCCTATATTAATGACCTATCCTCCATTAGGTCATCAATATATGATTGTGAAGGGATCCGACATCCAGCACCCACAGCTAAATAACTACAGCACACTACATTGTACAATGGCTTTGTTTGGTATTGTAGCTCAGGTCCATTTGCTTGAACCAGTCTGAGTTGCGCCTAAATCAAATGACTGATGAATGAAATATGACGTCACTGGCCTAGGAAGAGGCCGCAGTGCTCATAGAAGCACAATGACTTCTTCAAACAGCTGATTGTTGGGGTGCTGGGAGTTGGACCCCAACGATCAGACACTGATGAGGAGGTCATCAATATATCAATCCCAGAAATCCCCTTTAACAGATATACACCTACTCGATCAAACAGAAAACATGTCAAATCAAACAAGCTTCCCTGAATTAGCATGCAAGAATTTAACCTCAAACTTCACAAATCCCCTTACCTCAGTGATATATTTGTTGGAGCTTTCAAAAAGACACTTTCGGGTGGTGACAGGTACATAAAAACATGTTCTGCAGTTTTGGATACAACTACAACTTTTTCCCCAAAATGTATTCCTAGACAAACATATGGCACATGTTCCAGTGGTCTCTTCACTTTTTCTGTACATTCTGAAACATTTCCATCTGAATAAATATAGCACATATAGAGAGACAAGTGATGAGCAATCCTTGGTTTGGAATGTCAATCTTTACACATTTTCTATGACCCTGGAGGACTCTTGATGACCCTGGAGGACTCTTGATGATCATTCTTCTTTACAGGATACAGAAATATAAACATTCTCTATACTTTAGTTCCTGTGGGATGATACTGTGAAATATCTTGCTTTGTGACTATTTGTTTATACGGACACCTACTTTACATGGGACCTTTTATATAACTCATTGGTGACATTGTTCTTTGTGCACTCTTATTTCTTCTTGCTGCCTATTAATACTACTGCAAAATGCAACATTCACAGCTAGTTAATATATAAAGAAATACATGGACAGAACACTGGTTATTATTGAAAAAATTCTAAATGCTATCAGAACGAAAAGCTCTATGGCCATCTAGTATCATAATTTACATACTGATCCTCATGGTTCTCTCCCTCCTTCTTCACATACTGCTTCCCATAGTGACTCCCCTTTCTTGCACTAAATGCTTCCTCTCATTCTCTTGACTTCCTCCAGTTTCTTCAGCATCTACTCCTCTATAGTCTTCTTCTGGTCTCTGTCTTCCTCCTATGTGGTGCTGGAGCAGGACCTTTGCCATAAGACTATTTTGTCAGGAAAGGTCCTATACTCAAGTTAGTTGTGTTTAATTCAACAAAATGCCATGCTGCAATTGCACAAACCTCTGCAAATTTACGACAATTTTCTTAGAACCGTTTCACTGATAACTAGGCACAGAAGTATGCTATTAAACATTTAAATGTACATTATATGGCCTCATATATTTCTTCTGCTAGGTGCCTTTAACACACTGTAATAATTTCTGTAGACTAATAAATTACTGGAGGTTTCAACTGATCACTTGTAAAAACTGACTGTTAAAGAGAACTACAGGGAACTGCTGGGTCGCAAACCACATGGAGGCACATCACATCAAGTGAGGCCATTGAATGGCTGCAGTGGCATACATGACCCTACCAATTGAGCCGAATATCAACAAAACAGCGATTTAATTGTTTCTGAGAGGCAAATTTTTAAACGTAAACTATATAGGAAGGTACATTGTTATAAACTTAATAAGGGTATTCCTAAACATCTGAACATAACTTTCTCAATCCTCGACACTACATCTTTCACTCCACAACGTTTCACCCAATAAGACACACGTAGGTTTTAGAGGAGGACAATATGGAAAAAATATTTTTCATCACACCTTAGGTCAGACCACTAATCAGACCCCAATGTTAATAAGACCTCCCTCAGATCAGACGTCAGCTCAGACCCCCAATCAGACCTCAGATAAGAGCTCCATGCGTCTCATCATCCCCATTATCATCAATGATGCCTCTCATCATCTATAATGCCTCTCATATCCCCCATTATGATTCTCATCACCTCATTACCTCAGATCAGCCCCAAGTTTCATAAAATAAAAAAGCACTTACCTCTCCTGCTCCTGAATGCCGCTGCTCCTCACCACCCTCGCCCTGTGTTCCTCCTGCTGTCGGCTGTGCTGTGAACTGGCATGCACAGCGTGACGTCACAGAGCGCCTTACACTGTGCGCAGCCCATCACAGCCTACAGCCGAGGACCAGGAAGCGGTGAGTACAGATCCTTCACTGCTTCCTGGTCCTCTCCCTCCTGCCGATTTTTGCCACGGGCAACGAAAATGCGATCGCACTGTACATGTGAGCCGCACCTGGAAGAGCCAATATCAAGGGGCTAAAGAGCCATATGTGGCTCTAGAGCCGCAGTTTGCTGACCACTGCCCCTCCGGAAAGTTACATGAAAGGAGCGCATGCCGGAGCCTCGGAAATTAAACAGAGAGGTGAGAAACAGGTGAGTGCATTTTTTACTCTCTATTAAAATGGGGTCTAATTAAAATGGAAAAAATGGAGATTGCAGTCAGCACAACCCAATACGCAGGTGCACGTTGCTATGGTGAAATACACATACAAACGTAAAAACAAAGGTGCAATGGCACACTGCAGCTAGAGCTCCGTCCTGCCACTATGCTGGATGTTAGATAAGGCATTAGTTTATATTTTGGCCAAATTATGTAAGCCACCCACCACTTCACGGTTGCCTTTCTGAGTGGTCCCTAACATTAATTCTTACCTTTTATGGGCCATATCAGCCACACAAAACCCAGGGAGTGCAGGTGCAGCATGCATGCCAGATACACTCTGCTTGTAACCCCGTCTGGTGTCATACAGCGTTCATCAGATCAAGGGATGCAAATACCAACATGCATGCTGAGCCCACTAGTACTTCTCCTGGAACCAAATGGGATCTGGGTCTGGAAAACCCCTTTAACCGCTTCAACCCCTAGCTTAAACACCCTTAATGACCAGGCCACTTTTACAATTCCGCACTACACTACTTTCACCGTTTATTGCTCCGTCATACAACTTACCACCCAAATGAATTTTACCGCCTTTTCTTCTCACTAATAGAGCTTTCATTTGGTGGTATTTCATTGTTGCTGACATTTTTACTTTTTGCCATTAATACAAATTTAACAACATTTTTGCAAAAAAATGACATTCTTCACTTTCTGTTGTAATATTTTTCAAAAAAACTACATTTCTATATAAATTTTCTCTAAATTTATTGTTCTACATGTCTTTGATTAAAAAAAAGTCCAATAAGTGTATATTTATTGGTTTGGGTAAAAGTTATAACGTTTACAAACTATGGTGCAAAAAGTGAATTTCGGCATTTTGAAGCAGCTCTGACTTTCTGAGCACCTGTCATGTTTCTTCAGGTGCTAGAATGTCAGGATAGTATAAATACCCCCAAATGACACCATTTTAGAAAGAAGACACCCCAAAGTATTCGCGGAGGGGCATGGTGAGTTCATGTATCATTTCATTTTTTTCACAAGTTAGCGGAAAATGACACTTTCTGAGAAAAAAAAAAAAAGTTTCAATTTCTGCTAACTTCTGGCAAAAAAAAAAAAATCTCAGACGGACTCACTATGCCCCTCAGTGAATACCTCAGGGTGTCTACTTTCCGAAATGGGGTCATTTGTGGGGTGTGTTTACTGTTCTGGCATTTTGGGCGGGGCTAAATTGTGAGCCGCCATGTAAAACCTAAAGGTACTCATTGGAATTTGGGCCCTTTACGCACCCAGGCTGCAAAAAGTGTCGCTTATGTGGTATCGCCAGTACTCAGGAGAAGTAGGGCAATGTGTTTTGGGGTGTATTTTACATATACCCATGTTGGGTGAGAGAAATATCTCTGTAAATTGTCAACTTTGTATAAAAAAATTTAAAAGTTGTCGTTTACAGAGATATTTTTACACAAAGTATGGGTATATATAAAATACACCCCAAACACATTGCCCTACTTCTCCTGAGTACGGCGATACCACATGATGCCACTTTTGCAGCCTGGATGCAAAGGCCCTAAAACCAATGAGTACCTTTAGATTTCACAGGCATTTTACGCATTTGGATTCCAGACTTCTTCTCACGCTTTAGGGGCCCCTAAAATGCCAGGACAGTATAAATACCCCACATGTGACCTCATTTTGGAAAGAAGACACTCCAAGGTATTCCGTGAGTGGTATGGTGAGTTCATGTAAAATTTTATTTTTGTCACAAGTTAGTGGAATATGAGACTTTGTAAAAAAACAAAATTAAAAAAATATGTATATCAATTTCCGCTAACTTGTGCCAAAAAATAAAAATTCTGTGAACTCGCCATGCCCCTCACGGAATACCTTGGGGTGTCTTCTTTCCAAAATGGGGTCACATGTGGGGTATTTATACTGACCTGCATTTTAGGGGCCCTAACGCTTGAGAATCCAAATGCGTAAAAATGCCCTGTGAAATCCTAAAGGTACTCATTGGTTTTAGGGCCCCTTTGCGCACCCAGGCTGCAAAAAGTGTCACTCATGTGGTATCGCCGTACTCAGGAGAAGTAGGGCAATGTGATTTGGGGTGTATTTTTACATATACCCATGCTGCGTGTGAGAAATATCGCTATAAGCGACAACTTTTTATGCATTTGGATTCTCACGCTTAGGACCCTAAAATGCCAGGGCAGTATAAAACCCCACAAGTGACCCCATTGTGGAAGAAGACACCTCAAGGTATTCCGTGAGGGGCATGGCGAGTTCACAGAAAAAAATTTTGGCACAAGTTAGCAGAATTATTTTTTTTTTTTTTTACAGTCTCATTATCCACTAACTTGTGACAAAAAATAAAATTTTGCATGAACTCGCCATACCCCTCACGGAATACCTTGGGGTGTCTTCTTTCTAAAATGGGGTCACATGTGGGGTATTCATACTGCCCTGGCATTTGAAGGTCTCCGCAATAATTACACGTATGGCCAGCATTAGGAGTATCTGCGATTCTCCTTATATTGAGCATACGGGTAATGAGATTTTTTTTTCCGTGAAAAAAAAATAAAAATGAACGGCACAGATTTTTTCATTCGCATCGATCAATGTGGATGAAAAAATCTCTGCCAAATCAGTGACTGCAGTGCAGTGGGCTGGGCGCTAGCTACCTAACAAGTAGCTAACTAACTGGCGGTGATAAGGGACCCTTATGCCCCATTCACACGTCCGCAATTCTGTTTGCGGAACGGAATTGTGGACCCATTCATTTCTATGGGGACAGACTTTATCCCGCTCGGATCCGGAATTACGGATCCGCGCTTCCGGGTCTGCACTTCCGTTCCGCAAAAATATAGAACATGTCCTATTCTTGTCCGGAATTGTGGACAAGAAAAAGCATTTTCTATATAGTTCTGGCAATGTGCGGATCTGCAAAATGCGGAAAGCACATTGCCGGTGTCCGTGTTTTGAGGATCTGCGGATCCACGGATCCGCAAAACACATATGGACGTCTGAATTGAGCCTTACAAGGGGTGTGATCAATGACAGGGGGTGATCAGGGGGTCTAGATGGGGTGATCAAGGGGTTAACAAGGGGTTAATAGGTGAGGGGGGTTAGTGTAGTGTTTGGTGCAACTTTACATAGTTACCTGGTCCTCTGGTGGTCGGTCCCAGCAAATGGGACCACCAGAGGACCAGGTAGCAGCTATATCAGACGCTGTTCACAAAACAGCGTCTGATATAGCTCTTTGATGCGATTTAATTTGCATCTACAGCCTGCCAGCGATGGATCATCGCTGGCAGGCTGTAGCAGAACTCCTGAGACGCGCTTCACTGTGAACGCGCGCGTTCACAGGAAATCTCGGCTCTCACGAGATGCGCCGATGCGTCGTCTCAGAGCTACAGGACCGCCCGCAGGACGCATCCCTGCGTTAGGAGGTCCTGTAGCGGTTAAAGGGATGTCCAAGAAAAATTTTACTATACAATAAATAAGGCATTTCAAATGAAGTATTATTTCAATACACATGCAATAATATTGTTAGGTTTTTTATGCACATTACATTTTCTTTTCTGGTAGCAACGCCTGCTGTCTTTCCTGTGGCTGAAATCGTGGTACACCTTCTCCTACATTCAGTGGTGGATCAGACATAAACAGTAGCTTCCATGCACCCTTTATCCTCTCAGCACTGGCACAATGATCTCAAAGTGAAGTTGATGCAGCCCAGATGCCTTGTATTCCTTCATCACTACTTCTAATTTCATAGAAATATATAGCTATATCTCTCTATATCTCTAGATAGTGGAGATTTCTATTACATTTCATAGAGCTATTTATTAGAGGTATCACTGGGGTTGTGAGTGAGAGACTATTACACTCAGTTCACACTTTCGCGTAAAACGCCGCGTTCGAACGCGCAAAAAAACGCACAACATTACAGGAACCATGCATTCCAATGGGGGTGGTTCACACTTGCGCGTTTTTATGCGCGTTCGAATGCGCCTAAAAACGTCCGATGCATAAGCAAGTATGTTCGCGTTAATTCGGGCGTTTTTCGAGCGTTTGGTGCCAATATACCTCAATGGGAAACGCGATACGCGTGTTGTTCGGGCGTTTGTGCAGCGTAAAATGCGCCTATGGACGCGCGTTTTTCAAAGTTTGCTACATACTGGATCAGCCACCATGGAATGTCACACCTCTAAAGCACTCAGATTGGCCAAACTATATCATTGGTCATTGGCCAACTATGCAGTCAATCACATAAACGCGCGTCAAACGCGCCTACACTATTTACCAAAACGCTAGAAAAAAAGCCGCGTTAACGCCCTTCTTGAACGCTCAGAAAACGCTAGGCTTCAAAACGCTCAGGTCTGAACCCAGTGTTAAGGATTATTAAGAAATGACTGCAGTGCATTCCTGGGACATGCAGCTGCTTGCTTTTCTCGTGTGACGAACTGCTGTGGATGGGCCACAGGATGTAAAGAGACAAATGGTGAGTGACCAGAGACCAGAGGTGAGTTAAAAAGAAAAAGCTGAGAAATTTTTCACTGAAGAGCACCATTTTTTTGCTGTGATGTAGTTAAAATAATATGTGCATTACTCCAGATTTCTTTTTAGTTTGTGGGATAATTCCTTTGACAAAAGTAGTAAAAATAATCTAATTATACTGGCTGCTCATCCACATTAAAATAAAAAAGCCATACTGTATAGCAAAGAACCTGTTCTCTCAGTACTCAGAGCTACAAACTACTTAACTAATTTTTAATTATAACAATATGTTTTAGTTTTTTAAACATTTTGAATACAAAATATTGGTGTAATAAAATGTATTAGCACTCCTCAGAACTGTCCAAGTGTTAAATGTCAATTTTAATAGTCACTCATTTTTAGTCAACAAAACTACGTAGAAAATCCTCAAAATGAATAAGAGGGCATATCTCATGTAAAACAACAGAAAACAAATGTTTGAATAAGATATACATATACTAGTATTTAGAGATCAGCAAATCAAAGCTGACGAAGTGGAATTTGATCCGAATTTTAGGAAAAATTAGATTCACACCGAATGCGCACTTCGTGGTAACGAATCGCATGTTTTCCTAAAATGGCTGCTACATGTGTGAGAACATGGGGCAAGGAACTCTGGGAAGGCGGGATCATCCATACTGACATGCATGCAGCCAATCAGCAGCCAGCCAGCCCTGTGATGTCACAGCCCTATAAATAGCAGCAGCCATCTGAGATTCTGCCATTCACCAGCATACTTAGTGAGGAGAGACATGTCTGTAGGCGCTAAGGACAGTGATAGGAAAGACTTGATTGTGGTGAAAAAAAACAATTTACAAGTGCAGGGAAAGATTACTCAAGGTGTAGGGAAAGGATAGGGAGGAATCATTCCACCAGCATTTGTGTTGAACAGGGTTCAGTCGGGGAGGTGACAGCCTGGGTAATAGGAACAATCCGAATACAAATTGCTATTATACAGCTCTGTAATTCCAGCAAACCGTTCTCATTAGGGTGCAAGTGCTGTTTGATACAAGCATTAATAGGGTTTATTACAAGGAAATATTTCTACATTTTATTTGCCCTTGTGCGGTGCAGATATATGCTCTAAAGCATTTTTTGGCTTATATTAGTGGGATAAAATGGGCTTTTTAGCCGTTGTGTGTTAAAGTGGGAAAATGAGGGCCTAATTGCTGTTCTGTGGTGCAGTGATATACTCTGAAGCCCTGTCTGCCTGTTCTAATGTCAAAATAAAAATATATTCGGCCTTCATCGTTGCACTTATCTGTTGAAAAACCCTTTTGTATAAAAGTGGAAAAAAATTAGGGCTTAACTGACGTTCTGCGGTGCAGTGACATAGTCTAAAGCCCTGTTTGCCATGTATTAGTGAAAAAAAAAATTATATTCGCCATTCATCATTGCATTTATCTGTTGAAAAGTCTTTTGTTTAATTGTAGAAAAAAATTAGGGCATAAGTGCTGTTCTGCGGTGCAGTGATATATTTGGAAGCCCTGTTTGCCGTGTATTAGTGGAAGAAAAAAAATTATATTAGCCGTCCATCATTGCATTTATCTGTTGAAAAGCCTTTTGTTTTAATTGTAGAAAAAAAAATTGGGCCTAATTGTCGTACTCTGGTGCAGTTATAGATTCGGAAGCCCTGTTTGCCGTGTATTAGTGTAGAAATAAAAATATATTCGACCTTCATCGTTGCACTTATCTGTTGAAAAGCCTTTTGATTAGTTGTAGAAAACAAATTAGGGCCTAATTGCTGTTCTGTGGTGCAGTGATATATTCGGAAGCCGTGTTTGCCATGTATTAGTGGAAGAAAAAAATTATATTCGCTGTTCATCATTGCATTTATCTGTTGAAAAGCCTTTTGTGTAAAAGTAGAAAAGAGTTAAGGCCTAATTGTCATTCTGCGGTGCAGTGATATATTCTGAAGCTCTGTTTGCCATGTATTAGTGGAAGAAAAAAATTATATTCGCCGTTCATCGTTGCACTCATCTGTTGAAAAGCCTTTAGTGGAAAAGTGGAAAAAATCAGGGCCTAATTGCCGGTCAGCGGTGCAGTGAAATATTCTGAAGCCCAGTTTGCTGTGTATAAATGTAGAAATAAAAATATATTCTCCATTCAGCGTTGCACTTACAGTATCTCACAAAAGTGAGTACACCCTCACACTTTGTAAATATTTTATTATATCTTTTCATGGAACAACACTGAATACATGACACTTTGATACAATGTAAAGTAGTCAGTGTACAGGTTGTATAATAGTGTAAATTTAGTGTGGCCTCAAAATAAATCAACACACAGCCATTAATGTCTAAACTGCTGGCAACAAAAGTGAGTACACCCCTAAGTGAAAATTGCCAAATTGTACCCAAAGTGTCAATATTTTGTGTGGCCACCATTGTTTTCCAGCACTGCTTTAACTCTTTTCGGCATGGAGTTCACTAGAGCTTCACAGGCTGTCACTGGAATCCTCTTTCACTCCTCCATGAAAACATCACAGAGCTGGTGGATGTTAGAGACCTTGTGTTCCTCCACCTGCCGTTTGAAGATGCTCCACAGATGCTCAATAGGGTTTGGGTCTGGAGGCATGCTTGGCCCATCCAGCAACTTTACCCTCAGTTTCATTAGCAAGGCAGTAGTCATCTTGGAGGTGTGTTTAGGGTAGCTATCATGCTGGAATACTGCCCTGAGTCCCACATTCCGAAGGGAGAGGATCATGATCTGCTTCAGTATGTCACAGTACATGTTGGTATTCATGGTTCCCTCAATGAACTGCAGCTCCCCACAGCCGGCAGCACTTATGCCATCTTAAACCATGACACTTCCACCGCCATGCTTGACTGTAGGCAGGACACACTTGTCTCTGTACTCCTCAGCTGGTTGCTGCCACACATGCTTGAGACCATCTCAAGCAAAAGGTTTCTCTTGGTCTTATCAGACCACAGGACATGGTTCCAGTAATCCATGTCCTTAGTCTACTTATCTTCAGAAAAATGTTTGCGGGCTTTCGTGCGCCTCATCTTTAGAAGTGGCTTCCTTCTAGGATGACAGCCATGCAGACCAATTTAAATCAGTGTGCCACGTATGGTCTGAGCACTGACAGGCAGACCCCCCTTTAACCTCTGCAGCAATGCTGGCAGCACTCATACAACCTCTGGATATGATGCTGAGCACATGCACTCAACTTCTTTGTCAGCCATGGCGAGGCCTGTTCTGAGTGGAACCTGTCCTGTTAAACCTTTAATTGGTCTTGGCCACCATGCTGCAGCTCAGTTCAGAGGCTTGGCAATCTTCTTATAGCCTCAGCCATCTTTATGTAGAGCAACAATTCTTTTTTTCAGATCCTCTGAGAATTCTTTGCCATGAGGTGCCATGTTGAACTTCCAATGACCAGTATAAGAGAGTGATAACACCAAATTTAACACACCTACTCCCCATTCACACCGGAGACCTTGTAACACTAATGAGTCATATGACATTGGGGAGGGAAAATGGCAAATTGGGCACAATTTAGCCATTTGCACTTAGGGGTGTACTCACTTTTGTTACCAGCGGTTTAGACATTAATCGCTGTGTGTTAAGTTATTTTAAGGGGACATCAAATTTACAATGTTATACAAGCTGTACACTGACTACTTTATATTGTATCAAAGTGTCATATCGTCAGTGTTGTCCCATAAAAAGATATAATAAAATATTTACAAAAATGTGAGGGGAGTACTTACTTTTGTGAGATATTGTATCTGTTGAAAAGCATTTTGCGTAAAAGTGGAACAAAATGAGGGCCTAATTGCCGTTCTGCAATGCAGTGAAATATTCTAAAGCCCAGGTTGCCATGTATCAGTGGAGAAATAAAAAATATTTGATCTAACATTAGATTTTTTGATTTCACAGTATGTCAGACAGAGGAGTGCCAGAGGCACATGGGAGTGGCAGAGGCCTAAATGTTTTTGGCGCAGGCAGAGGTCACAGCAGAGTAAGGGGGCGTGGCAGCAGTGGTCGCAGCAAGAGGCCTGAACTCCCGGTGTCATCTAACGGTCGTGTCTTGACCAACAACCCAGCGGTTCTTGAATGGTTGACTCAGTCATCCACTTCGTCCCAAGTGACATCAGACACCCCCAGTCAAGAGTCGGTGGGTTCCTCTGACAAAACGCTTAGTTGGCATGGCCCGGGTACAGGCCCTGTGCCTTCACCTGTCCTCAACCTGCCTCTGTCCTTTTCTGTTCCCTCAGCCAGAGAAGTAATATATGCTGTGGGCTCGGTTCCACTTTTCAGCGAGGATGAGCTACTAGAGGACAGTCAGCAGCTACTGCCTAGTCAAGATCTGGAGGAGACATCTGCCACTTTTTCCACTTGGCGGGCAAGTAGTGATGAGGAGAGTGGCATGGGAGCTGGTGTTCCGAGCGATCAGGTTCCTGGACCCAGAGAAGGTTGAGGAGGACATCAGCGACGTGCAGACAGTACTCAATTATGATTATGTAGCTGATCTCACTTGGGAGCCGGGTGACGAAGGGGCTTAATCATCATTGGAAGAAGATGGTGGCAGCTTGCCCGTGAGGCAGTGGCGGGGACAGCAAGTCGTTAGCGTGGCCGAGAGTCAGCAGGGTGGCAGAAGAGGGAGGTCGGGAGTAAAACGTTCCTAGGGTAGACCACCCACTTCACAGGAGCCTACCTGCCCAGGAAGTAGCGGTGCACAGGTTCACAGAGGTAGCGGCGGTAGCAGTCAGTCAGTGTGGACTGTTGGGGGGAAAATCACCTACTCGGCGGTGTGGCAGTTTTTTGTTAAGCCGCCGGAGGAGATGAACATGGCCATATATAGAATATGTGGGCAGAAGGTGAAGCATTGCCAGGGTGCCAATGTTGGCACCACGGCCCTACATCAACATATGCAGCATCACCATAAAGTGGCCTGGGACAACGTGGCTCCGATGTGGGAGTCCAGCCTTCCGCAGAAACCGCTGCATCACCCAGTGGCATGCACCCGGTTTCATGCAGTCAAGGCTCCACCACCTCAGCCAAAGGGAGCTGTCTGTCCTTCCCATCATCTGCTGGTCCTGATGCTCCTGCTCTTCCGCCTACTCCTTGTCAGTCATTCCGGCAGCAATCGATCACCGAAGCCATTGCCAAGAGACAACAGTATGTGTGCAGGCATCCAATGGTGCAGAAGCTGAATGTGCTTCTGTCCAAGATGCTAGTGCTGCAGTCCCTCCCTTTCCAAGTGGTGGACTCTGCACCTTTCAGAGAACTGATGGCTTGTGCCGAACCGAGGTGGAGTTTCCTAAGCTGTCATTTCTTTGCCAAAAGGCAGTACCAGCCCTGCACACACATGTAGAACAGAAGGTGGGCCAGTCCTTGAGCCTGTCTGTGTCTGCCAAAGTGCAAGGCAGCGCCGACGTGTGGAGCTGTAACTACGGTTAGGGACAATACATGTCCTTTACAGCCCACTGGGTGAATGTGGTTCCTGCACAGCCACACCAGCAACTTGGCCAGGTGACGCATCTTCCGCCTCCACATTGCCACGCCATTGGTCCTGCGACAATGTCCGCCTCTGCCTCCTCATCCTCCACCGTGTCCTCAGCCTCCACTGCAGGGACAATTCACAGGGGCCCTCCAGCATACCACATGTGCAGGGCAAGGTGGTGTCATGCTGTCCTGCACCTCGTTTCCTGGGCTAACGGAGTCACACAGGGTTGGAATTGCTCTGTGTCCTTCGTCAAGAAATCGAATCCTGGCTTTCTCGGCGACAACTCAAAATCGGAATCATGTGGACCGACAACAGAAAGAACATAGTGTTGGCGCTACGTCAAGGAGGGCTGAGCCATGCGCCCTGCATGGCACACATATTCAATCTGGTAGTCAAGCAGTTCCTGAAGTCTTTCACCCATCAAAACATCCTAAAAATGGCAATGAAACTTTGCATGCACTTCAGCCATTCGTAGACTGCGAAGCACACCGTCCTTGAGCTGCAGCAGCAGAATAGCACCCCAACATAGGCTGATATGTGACGTTTCCACCCATTGGAATTCCACCCTCCATATGTTGGACCGACTATACGAACAGAGAAACGCCCTAAACGATTTCTTAATGATACAAGCGGACAGGAGTACTCCCCTGTGTAACTTCGATGTCAGCAAGTGGCAGCTCATGCGTGACACCTGCCGCTTGCTCAGGCCCTTTGAGGATGCCACGTTATTTGTCAGTCATCAGGACTATGGGATGAACAACGTCATTCTACTGCTTCATGTCCTGGAACAGATGCTGGTAAATCTGGCTGGTCAGGGACTCAAGACGTGGCACCTAGATCTCACGGCCACATGAACCTTGTGGGGGCTGAACTGGAAAAGGAGGAGGAGGACATTGGAGCACAAGCAATGTGTAGCAAAATGGGTGTTTTTTCTACACAAGTGACAGGAGAGGAGGAGCAGCCAACGGAGCTACAGGGCGATGAGTAAGATGAGTCAGAGGATCCAGACACACTGTGGCAGTATGCAGTGGAGATGGAGACAGGGAGTCCCTCCGAATCACTTGCACAAATGGCCCGATGCATGCTCACTTGCTTGCATAGTGACAGCCAAATTTTCACCATTCGGCAGAGTGATGACTTCTGGCTCTCCACCTTGTTGGACCCTCGCTACCAGTCCAGAATGGGGGGCTTTTTTACACACATTAAGAGGGAGGAAAAACTTAATTACTACAGAGACATCCTATGTAGTCAGTTGGCCGCTGCCTATCTGCGCCATCGTCCATCCTCTTGCAGGTCTAACCGGGGACCCTATGCACTCACGTTCCACTGCTATGACTGCTGGGGACGGGTGGGATGGCAGGAGCAGTACCAGCTCTATCAGCAGCAGCCTAAGTCTACAGTCGTTGATGAGCAGCTTTCTTCACCCGCCTAGTGAAGAAACTACTCACCAGCAGCAGGTAGACCTGGAGCAGGACCTTAACCAGCAGGTGGTGGCATACTTGGACAGCACCCTGCCACCACATTAAGGATCCGCTGGACTACTTGGCAGCCAAACTGGATTTGTGGCCGCAACTGGCAGAGTTTGCGCTGGAAAAGCTGTCCTGCCCGGCCAGTAGTGTGGCATCAGAGCGAGTATTTAGTGTGGCGGGGCTATAGTTACCCCAAGAAGAACTCGCCTGTCCACCCAAAATGTGGAGAGACTGACCTTTGTCAAGATGAATCAGTCGTGGATCAGCCAGGATTTCCACCCACCAATTCCTGATATATCTGATTAGATCATCCATGCCGCCTCACCCACACCTTGAATAAAGAGACCGGTTTCTTCTGGCTACCTGCCATAGCTACTACTCTGATTCTGCCAGCCCCTAATACCACATATCTGATGCCAAGAGCTCCTTCTTTCACCCACCTTCGTCAGCGGGTACTGGTATTGCCACCCACTGCCCCACTTTGTCACCGGTCACTTTGTGGTCTCCTGATGCTGCTGCTGCCATCTCCACACTATGTTACCTTCACACTCTGTGGAATCCTAATGCTGCTGCAGCCATCTCCACAGTATATCACCTTCACACTCTGTGGTATCCTGATGCTGCTGCTGCTGCCATCTCCACACTATGTCACCTTCACACTCTGTGCGATCCTGATGCTGCTGCTGCCATATCCACCCTATGTCACCTTGCCACTCTGTGGTATCCTGTTGCTGCCATCTCCACACTATGTCACCTTGCCATTCTGTGGTATCCTGATGCTGCTGCCATATCCACACTATGTCACCTTGCCACTCTGGGGTATCCTCCTGATGCTGCTGCTGCCATCTCCACACTATGTCCCCTTGCCTCTCTGGGGTATTCTCCTAATTCTGCTGCTGTCGCCACCTCCAGACTCATTCATTCTGCCACTCGGTGGCCTCCTCATACTGCTGCCACCTCCAGTCTCTGTCATTGTGAAACTCGGTGGCCTTCTCCTGATGCTGCTACTGCTGCTGCCACCTCCAGGCTTTGCCATTGTGCCACTCGGTGGCTTCCACATACTGCTGCCACCTACAGACTCTGTCATTGTGCCACTCGGTGGCCTCCTAATACTGCTGCCATCTCCAGACTCTGTCATTGTGCCACTTGGTGGCCTTCTCCTGAAGCTGGTAGTGCTGCTGCTGCCACCTCCAGACTCTGTCATTGTGCCGCTCTGTGGCCTCATGATGCTGCCACCACCTCCACAATGTAATTGTTCCACTCTGTGGCCTCCTCCTGATGCTGCCACCACCGCCAGACTCTGTCATTGGGCCACTCTGTGGTCTCCTTATGCTGCTTCCACCTCACCACTATGTCATAGGGCCACTCTGTGGACTTCCCATGCGGTTTCCACCCTCCCCACTTCATGACTGGGCCACTATTTTGCCTTTTGGCCTGGCTGACATCATCATTTATTTGACCTTTCTTCTCATCTGTCAAAAGGAAGGAAAACTGAGACGCACAACGGATCCTGTCTGTTTAGCAGCTGTATGGCCTGTATGGTGCCATCAGAATTGGCTTATGATTTGGTAGCCAAAAGCAGGAGTGGGTTCAAAACACAGAAGACATGCAAATATTCCGTTCACATGTCACCTCTGTTTTAGCATTAGCATTTAGCATTGCATTAGCAATACTGATGGATTATTGAGCAAATGTTGACTGAGTTAAGGCGGATTCTCCACAGACAGGATCCGTTTTTGTGGGTTATTGTTCTGACGGATCAGAGGAAGGGCAAATTAATCAGTGATGTCAACACAAACTTACTGCTGACACCCTCCCCACTCTGTCAGGGGGCTCTACTTGTATAAGCGTTTAATAGAACAGGTTCTGTAGACATCTATGTGAAATCAGCTGACGACGGTGTAAAAGGAGTGTGTTTCTTCTTGGCACTAACATTGACCTATAAGGCTGAGTTCATACTTGAGTTATTTGGTCAGTATTGGCCCCGTAACTGCCCAAATAAGTGAAGTGTGCAGTGATTCTAAGAGCGACATCTGTCATCTGCATGTCATACGGGCTCACAGTATTATTTCACTACCAAAGCAGACTCCCTATGCATGTTACTGCAAGGCACAGTGTTCTACACCAGTATAAAGTCTCTCAGCAGCCAGGAAATAGCAGTTTTTAATGAAATTCACCGCGAATATATTCGGATCGAACCCACTATGTTACCATGGGATTTGGCCAATCTTCAAGTTTTATCTTCAGAGTACTCTCTAATAGCATAACTTTGCATAACTAGTTTTATAAATATTTTTATTTATTTTTATTTATACGGTATTTGAATATTTGGATGTGTGTATCTTTCTAACTGATTACTTCAAGCTGGAAAACTTTTTTGGCAAAGGACCAGTCAGCTGCTACTTCTTTTCTAGCTATTTCTCTTGCTATATTAGCATCTGTGAATTGCATCACATAGATCTCTTTAAAAATGTAGCTGGCTGAAAACAGCTGGCAGATTATAGCTCTAATGCTTACATCAAGCAAAATGTGTCTTTTACTTTTCCCGATGTGGAGATTAAAAACAAATAAAAACGTGGTATAATAAAATCAAGAAAACAAACAAAATATTTAAACCAATAATAAAATCAGCAGGTAAGAAACACACAAGAAAGCATATGCCAAGTAGTCAGAAGTTATATACACATAGGTGGAGATTTATCAAACTTGTGTAAAGTAGCCCATAGGAACCAATCAGATTTCACCTTTCATTTTTCAGAGCTCCTCAGTTTTGATAACTCTCTCACATAATATGTATTATATTGATGAAGAGTAACTGTATGACTAGTAGTTGCATAATCGGCAGGTGACTTATTCTCTGTGTGTTTCTCATCTCGTTTTTTGTTTCAATATTTTTTGATATTTAAAAGAGTTTGGAGCACAGTTATTAAGTCCAGCATTTTAGATACCAGTCTTAATAAAGCCCTAAACTGGAGGTGGATCCGCCGAAGTTATGAAGAGGCGCAGGCCTCTTCATAACTTTGGTGCATCCAGTGCCAGTTCTAAATGTAAGACAGCTTTTTATCTATCTTACATTTAGACCATTTTCCACGCCTAAAATAGGCTAACTGTTGCACCGCCATCTGCACCTGAAATACGCCTAATTCCAGTATAATAAATGACCCCCTTTGTTCTTTAGATTTTGTGGTGTTACGTACTATTTCTTTGTAGGAATTGTATCACTGGTTAGGTCACATAACTAAAGTACATTTGTTCATGACTCGAGATGAGCGAACTTTATCGCCGCATCCCGTTATGGATTCCACTACCGCGGATTATCGCGGCATATGGAATCTATAAGGCGGCTGCCACCCAAACTGTTGAACAGCCGAAGGACCTGGGGTGACGTCACCGTCATGTGATCAGTGCAGGGGCGTGGCTCAGCACTGGATTTGATCCCCTGCTGAGTCACGCCCCTGCACTGATCACATGACGGTGACGCCACCCCAGGTCCTTCGGCTGTTCAACAGTTTGGGTTGGTGGAAGCTGCCCCTTATAGATTCCATATGCCGCGATAGTGGAATCCATAACGGGATGCGCGAGTTACCATAACCCGAACGCCGAACTTTTTTTAAAGTTCGCTCATGTCTATTCATGACATATAGGTTCAGTTGAAAACACATAATGTAGACATCACAGAAACAATATGTTGATACCAACTTTCTGTTCATTATTTATTGCTTTTTAAAAACACATCGCAAAAACAGCATTTAGAAACATACATTTTTACCACAATTGAGTTTGTTTTCACAGATGAAACATGTTAAATCAATGTGGTAATTGTCTGTGCAGTTGTTAAAAGCCCATGCATGTTTTGCAATGCATTTTTGATGTGTTATTAAAAAGTAAATGTGTCAACCCATCCTTAGAATCACTTTTTACATCAGCTTTTTCATAATTGCAGTGGTTTCTTATTAAGCACATTTGTGCATAGTTTTTTGTTGCATTTTTACACACATTTTTTGCAGGATAAAACACTGTGTTACATGTTGCCCAATAATAAAAAATAAAGTACTATGTGTCATATTTTGGACAATTTCCTAGTGTTTTTCTCTTTGCACTTGTTGGTCAGTGTTTTTTAGCCATTTTCCCACAGACTTTGCTACAGGAAAAAAAGTCTGAAAAACAACTTCAGACTTTCATGGAGTCTTTTACAAGCCAAAATACACCCTTATAAGCAAAACATACATCTGACTGAACAAGATAGATAAAATCAGAAACTGTTTTTGAAACTTGTCTATGTCAGCAACATTCATTTGTGCAAAGCCTTTAAATCCACCAGCTACAAAAAAGAAACTATGCCAGTCTACTAAACACTGGCGTAGCAGCTGTTGTAGTTGCAACTAGTGATGGCGCGAACATAAAATTTTCCGTTCGCAAACAGCGAACGCGAACTTCCGCAAGTGTTCGCGAACGTGCGAACAGTGCGATCCGCCATAGACTTCAATAGACAGGTGAATTTTAAAACCAAAGGGACTCCTTCTGGCCACAATAGTGATGGAAAAGTTGTTTCAAGGGGACTAACACCTGGACTGTGGCATGCCGGAGGGGAATCCATGGCAAAACTCCCATTGAAAAATACCTAGTTGACGCAGAGTGTGGTAGTTGTAATCGCAATACGATTAATACAGGTCATATTAATCGCATTGCGAATTCAACTTAGAGCTGGGTTCCTAATGGTTGTATTGCTAGAAATTCTAGCAATACAACCATTAGGAACCCAGATCTAAGTTGAATTCGCAATGCGATTAATACAGGTTATATTAATCGCATTGCGATTGCAACTACTAACACTGCAGCTTCAGAATGAATCTAAGATGGATGCCGTCCTTTCTTTTTGATAGGAGGTGGGAGGGTCTGGGAGGAGACTGATGTACTAGCCCTAAAAAGGGCTTTTTGGGGTGCAGTCAGGACGCTGTCCTTACAGCCGAGATCTGATGAGTCTTTCAGGACTGGAGTGGACACTGAATACACTAGCCTAGCTATTGATTTCCCTATTAAATCAGCAGCAACTTCACTCTCCCTCCTCTCACTAAGACTGCAGCTTCCGAATGAATCTAAAATGGATGCTGTCCAGGAGATGGGAGGGCCTAGGAGGGAGAGTATGCTAATTGGCTGGAATGTGTCTGCTGACTGTGAGGTACAAGGTCAAAGTTTACTCAATGATAGGGGGTGGACCTAACATCGCATATGTTCGCCCGCCGCGACGAACGCGCACAAGCTATGTTCAGTCGGGAACTATTCGCCGGTGAATAGTTTGGGACATCTTATTTGCGAATTCAACTTAGAGATAGGTTCCTAATGGTTGTATTGCTAGAATATAACAAAGTTGAGAATTTAGCGCTATATTCTGAATCTTCGTTATATTCTAGCAATACAACAACCATTAGGAACTCAGATCTAAGTTGAATTCTCAATGCGATTAATATAACCTGCATTAATCGCATTACGAATTCAACTTAGAGCTGAGTTCCTAATGGTTGTTGTATTGCTAGAATATACGTTATATTCTAGCAATACAACCATTAGGAACTCAGCTCTAAATTGTAATCGCAATGCGAATAATACTTACAATTATTAATCGCTTGCGAATCCATTTGATGCCTCTATTTGATTGTATATGATGGTTGACTATAACTACCACCAACGTTCTGCTGCCTCCAAAGCAAGATATCTGAACCCCTGAGGGGCCATTTGGGTGTTTTTGATAAAAACGCATCAAAAACGCATATGTGTTTTTATAATTTTTTCATTTTTAGTTTGTTTTTTGTGTATTTTGCCACATTTGGTTGCATATTTACATTTGGTATAGGCAAATATGGTAGTCTAGATCATGTGTCTATACCAAAACCTAGGATCATTGTTTGACAGCATATTTTCTAAGCCATGTAGCTGAATATAGATTTGGGCAGAGTAATGATCTAGACTACCATATTTGCCTATACCAAATGTAAATATGCAACAGGGTCAAAGTTTGCTCAATAATAAAGTATAGGAAGAATATGTTCGCCCGCCGAGGCGGACGCGAACAAGCTATGTTCGCCGGGAACTGTTCGCCGGCGAATAGTTCGGGCCATCTCTAGTTGCAACAATTTTTACCTTAGGCAGTAGAAAGGCTAGGTGCACCTCTGCCCTTTGCCACAAAGCACTGAGGGAAGGGGGAGGGCAAGCTGAACCCATGAGCTTTTAGCTACACCCCTGCTACCAACAGCTTAGCTAAATTTTAAGTTCCTGTCCTGATTCTGTCAAACTTTTAACCATCATCCTCCATGCCTGTATGTAATTTATCAACCTTTACTTTTGTGCACCCTACGGCCAATTTAAATTTTTGATTGCTAAAACAACTGAGTTGTGTCCTCCGAGGACAAGGGTTCCACAATTCTCACTGACGGTATGTTCCATTCATAGAGATATTAGCATTAATGGAAGCTGTTAACTCAGTACACCTTAAATGATTAGCAAATCTCTTTCTCTTGTACAACAAAAGGAGCTAAACTTGTTTTTAGTAGATTAGAGATAAAATAATCCAGTTGCACAAAAACATAACTGCAAGAAAAACTGAGAAAAATTCCTGCAGCAGATGAATAGACCTAGCTGTTTTGCTAAAATCTGCATTGAGCAGCGCTAGTGCAAGCCGAATGGAAGTTATCATAGTTCTCAGAAGTCAATTAGTCAATGTGGAGACAGTGGCCCAGATTTACTAAGCCTAAAAATCGCATAAACTTAGATCGGTTGTCTAGACCTGCACCAGATTTATCACAGGGGCTCAGGATGGATGATAGATCTGGTGCAGGGATAGACACACTGGAGGACATTTATTAATGTTTTTACACCACAATACTGTAGTGTATAAACTGTTACAGTAGTAAATAATAAACTATTCTAATAGTTTTAATAGCTTTGCACCGCCCTGCTGATTTACTATAACCTTTGCAAGAAAGTCGTGGAATTTATAGCTGAAGTCTGCACCAGCCCCTGGCTGGCATAGACTTCAGTTTCTGAGGCATAGCAGGGCAGAGATGCGTCTAATTTATTAAGAGGCATCTCACAGCAGTGCAGGGAAATCTCTAGTCTTGATAAATGGCCCTTATTTTCTGACTCTATACAAACTATTGGCTGACTTACTTTGAGACTGATTTTTATGCTGGAATTGTGGTGCATCTTAGGCCCTACAGACTGTCCCATGAGAAAAGTGGGTCTCAATAAACTCTTTGGCATCAAGGTCTTCATTATGGTAATGCTTATGTTTGCTGGAAGCCATTCTTGATATGTGGGATTCTCTGCGGATGTATGTTCTTGCTGTCACGCTCATAAATGATAACAGCTTGAATGTTGTGATTAAAAATATTAAAACAGTATCAGGCTGTCTTTATTAATACACATGACAGTTAAATATTTTTGTGTTTAAACTAAGCAGCACAAAATATAAATACAATGTGTTATTAGTATTTGGTGTTGATCAGCAGCTCAAGCAAATGGGATTTGGGATAACTTCATCTATAGCTAAAATTATTTTCAGTAGTGAAGTAGCCTCAAGCATTCACTTTTAAAGTCAAGAATATATAGTAAACTGAGTTAAACTCTTTTGCATAGGCAGAACAAATATCTTGGCACCAGGAAAAACCTAGAATAATGTATTTACCATTTACATAAAACCAGTGGCATACATAGAGCAGTAAGGACCCCATGCCAAGGATCAAACCAGGCCCCCCACAAAGGACAGAAAGGTTTCTGCCTAAACCCCTTTCAATGACCCTTGGGACATTTTTTCCACTACCTCGTTTGCTAAAAGTTGTTTATTTTGTTTGATAAAAGTTGTTTCTTTAGAGGGTAGAGTCCTGACCAAGTTTTCACTCCCAGTAGAAGAGGAGATTATCCCAACTGGGCCCCCTCATGCCATGGGCCCCATAGCAGTCGCATGGTCTGCCGCTATGGTAGTTACGCCCTTGCATAAAATAAATAAAAAGATTAATGAAGGGCCCTTTTCACGGGCCGAGAATCCTAAAGATAATCACTAACGAGAGTTCATAGGAACGCTCATTAGCGATTATCTCTGATTACCCGATGAATGAGTGAAGCGCTCATTCATCAGGAAATCTGATCGTTTGTGCACACACAAAAATAGTTGTTTGCCGGCAGCAGATCATGCTCAGTAAACATGATCTGCGGCTAACAAACAACGAGTCAGTAGGGGGACGAGTGATGGCATTAACTATTGCTCCTCCCCACACTCTGGAGGAGATCACTGCATGTTATTGCTGCGGTCTCTTCCACCAGCAAGCAGCAAATTTCTGGGAAGGAACGCTTCCTTTGCGACAATCTGCTGCTTTGTCATTTCATGTAAAGGGACCTTTAGAAAATGTCACCATTATATATAATGCCAAACATGGCGGGGTATATATGCTGCCATCCCCAGTGGTGTTAAGAATCAAGGGGCCACAGTGCTACATCCTCTTCAAAAGTGAAAAATGGTCATTTTTATAATGCCTATTTTCAAAACAATGACAGTTGACCGTGAATACAGGATTTAAAAAATAGGACATGTCCTATTTTGGCTGGTTTTCATGACCCAAAAGACCCCATACAATCCAAGGGGCCATTTTTCAGAAAACCATCCGTGAAAAAACAGCTGTGAAAAATGGACAATTTTTCTGTTTTTGTCATCGCAGTCATGTGAATATAGCCATGCTTGATTATTTTCATTTTTTTAATTCCCATAGAAGTGAATGACGGGGCCCCACTCCGAAAATAGATGCAGATCTCAGAGGTGGGACCTGCACCTATCAGAGATTTATGACATATCCTATATAGATGCCATAAATGTCCAGATGGGAATAACCATTTAAAGTTGATATCTATGCTACAACTATATTGTAGTGTATTTATGACTGTGAAAGACCTGTATCACATATCAGTAAATCACAGTTGTGTGCTGTCCATGTTCTCCACATGTACCGCTAGATTTTAATGTGTTTATTTACACATCAGTGATTTTTCACTGAAGTGGGTCAGTGGAAAAACCATGGAGACATACACTACTTTGGTCCGTGATGCAGACCAAACACACTTATTGAAGTCTATGGGTCGGCGAAAACCACTGACATAACGCAGATGGCCTCAGTGTTCTGTCAGGTGATGCACTGGAGACAAATTTTCAGCCTAGCAGTGTATGCGGAATACAGATGAAAAATGGAGGTCAAAAATGGACACATGGATCCTTCACGGATAAACTACTGACCATCTTGTCACAGATGTTATCATGGACATTGATGTGGCTGATATTTTCCTGTCTTCATAAAACTTTACAAAAAGCTATTGAAACAAATAGAGATCTGCATATTATTAATAGAATGGTACTTCATAGGGTAGACAGTAGGAAACGTGAAAATAAACGATCAGTTAAAACTACTGGCCATATACTGTTCATTCATGTTGCCATAACAGCGCTGAAAGGCAAAAATGTAGCAGTGGTTGCCATTGTTCCCTGTAAGCTGTGTTCTCTGGAATTGAAAGAATCAAAAATGTCAAGCTCTGCAGCAGGTAAAGCTGTTAATAGGCTCCATAATCCTTGTTAGTATGTTCTTTTAACCCTCTCCATTCCAGAATGCACAGCTTAGAGGGAACACTGACGGTAGCTGCAGCAATACATTTTGGACCACATTTTCCTTGATGCAAGTTTTGCAATAAGGAAAAGAGTGTTTAAATAGAAGAAGTCTTGCAGGAGCTGTTATCAGTAATGAAGATTTGGAAGAGAAAACGAGGACCGATAACAGCACTTCAGAGGCAACCTTTTCTTCCCTTCTCCTTTCCCTAGACAGATATACAGAGAATTGTTGAGACTGGACACAGCATAAGCTGAATTTCTTCAGTAACTGCAAAATACAAACTTCAGATCAATTGGAGAACAGCTTGCACTGCAGTTCAGTAGGTCTCATTATATTACAAATAACTTCAGATGGACAGCAAGAATCAATAAGGAAGACAGATCATAATGCTGTAGATCATCTGCTCACCTCTACCAGTCAATATTATGGGAGTTTAATGAAGCAGAAACCCTGGCAACAGAAATGCATGCAACTATCTCTTCCCATTAATGGCCAAGGTAAACAAAAAGTTAATGTACTTTGTATCTTTGATAACAAAAATCATCGTGCAAATACAATAGATTTGTCTTTCTGAAAATTAGCATGTGAAATGAAGTTCGAAGGTCCCTTTTACCCTAGGTACACACCTAAGCGTTTTACAGCGCGTTCAAACGCGCTGTAAAACGCACAACATGTGAAAAGCCATGCTTCCCTATGGGCTATGGCCGTTTTACAGAGCGTTTGAAGCGCTGTAAAACGGCCAACGCTAAACAAGTACATGAGCTTCTTTGGGGCGTTTTAACGCGCCTATGGACAATGATGCCATAGGGGAGAGTCACTCAATCGCGCATTTGACGCACGTTTGTAAATTAACAAAACGCGCATCAAAAAGCGCGCGTCATACTGCGCGATTCAGAAACACCTAGGTGTGTTCCCAGCCTTAATATTAGTATCAACAGCACCTGTTTATTTTTCCTTATGTTTTATGTATTTGCTCTATTATACTTCTCTTATTTTATATCGATTCTACCATTGTTTAGGTTTCTGATGCCACAACTAGATTTTCTAATGTGGCAACTGTTTACTTGCAGCATACTAATTCTGTAAGTCCTGTAAGCACATGTAATTCACTATATACTTCTATTAAATTTTAGTTGGCAGCTTTATATTATTCATATTTAAGATACATTTATTCATTGATATGCTACAATAAATTCTACAAAATGTTCAAAGAACTACATTACCATCCATCTCAGATATGAGCATAAAATAATGTAGAATTGAATTGGCTTGAGGAAAGGCTGATCCTTTGCTCATTCATTGCTTATCTATGTAAATGCTATTATTTATAGGCTATATACACCTTCGGGGTCAACTTTTGTTATGATCGCATTTTACTCATTTTAGGTTAAAAATCATTTTTTCAATTGGTCTTTATTAATAAATATTCAGCCATTCAGTTACAAAGGGTTAACTGTTTGTCTGGTTGTTTGAATGGTACTTTCAATTTGTGTGGTCATATAATAACGCTTATCTCTAAATTAATAAAAGTTCATAAACGCCTATTTAAGCCACATTCTTATAAGTAAGATAAGAATTGAGCTATAATGAGTGTTTATAAGGTCAGAGATCAGAGAAAGGGAGCCGTCAGCTCAACAGCCTGACGGAACAGAGTAAGAATACAGAGCCTGCTACTAGGAAAATCTCAACACTGCACAGAAAAAGGGGCCCAAAACTTTTAATAAAGACTCAAGATGAGCGAATTTCCTCTCTCTTAGTAGTAACGAATTACATTTTTCCTAAAACGGCAGCTGAACATGTGAGGACATGGAGAAATGAAGTATGGAAAGGCGGGATCACCCAGACTGACATGCATGATGCAGCCAATCAGCAGCCAGCCCTGTCATTTCACAGCCCTATAAATACGGCTGCCATCTTAGACTCAGACATTTTCCGGCGTTGTGAGTGCAGGGACAGAATTGAGAAGGCACTAAGGACAGCATTTGGAAAACCTAATTGTGAAAAAAAAAACTGAAAAAGTGATTTGAAGTGCAGGGAAAGGATAGGAAGGAATCATTTCACAGCATCTTAGTGCAGGGAGAGACGTCAGAAGGCTCTAGGGACAGTGTTAGAAAAGCGATTTATAAGTGCAGGGAAAGATTATCTGGGGATCCAAATAGCCATTATACAGCTCTGTCATTCCAACAATTTGTTCTTGTGGTACAAGTGCTATGTTAAAAAGCCTTTAGTGGCTTATATCTGTGGAAAAAGAAAAATATATACACAGTTCACTCCTGTAGCTATATGTGGTGAAAGTGTTTGTAGCCTATTTCATTACAAAAAGAAAAATATATCTGCAGTTCATTTCTGCAGTTGTATGTGGTGAAAGTGTTTAGTGGCCTATTTCATTACAAAAAGAAAAATATATACTCAGTTAACTTCTGCAGTTTTATGTGGTGAAAGCGTTTAGTGGTGTATTTCAGTACAAAAAGAGTAGTATATACGCAGTTCACTGTTGCAGTTATTTGCGGCAAAAGCCTTTAGTGACGTATTTCAGTACTAAAAGAAAAATATATTTGCAGTTCACTGTTGCAGTGCTCGGGGTAGACAACCTGCTTTGCAGCAGTCTACCTGCCCGGGGAGTACTGGTGCAGGGGTTCACGGAGGGAGTGGCGCTATCAGTCAGCCAGTGCGGACTGTTGGGGGGAAAATCACCTACTAAGTGGTGTGGTAGTTTTTTGTTAAGCCGCCGGAGGAGGTGAACGTGGCCATATGCAGAATCTGTGGGAGGAAGGTGAAGCGTGGCCAGGGTGCACTATGGCCCTGTGTCAACATATGCAGCGTCACCATACAGTGGCCTGGGAGAACCGTGGCTCCGATGTGGTGGTCCAGCCTGCCGCAGAAACCGCTGCATCACCTAGTGGCACGCACCCGGTTTCACGCCAGTCAAGCCTCCACCATATCAGCCAAAGGGAGCTGTCTGTCATTCCCACCTTCTGCTGGTCCAGATGCTCCTGCTCCTCATAATCCTCGTCAGTCATTCCATCAGCAATCGATCACCGAAGCAATTGCCAAGAGACAGCAGTATGCGTGCAATCATCAAGAACATGGTGTCGGCGCTGCGTCAAGGAAAGCTGAGCCATGGGTCCTGCATGGCACACATGTTCAATCTGGTTGTCAAGCAGTTCCTGAAGTCTTCTACCCATCTGCAAGAGGAGGAGGAGGGGAGGAGGACTTCGGAGCACAGGCAATGTGTAGTGAAATGGGTGGTTTTTCTATTCCGCTGACAAAAGAGGAGGAGCAGGACCAGCCAGAGAAGCTACAGGGCGATGAGGAAGTTGAGACAGAGGACCCAGACACACTGTGGTAGTATGCAGTGGAGATTGAGGCAGGGTGTCCCTCTGATTCACTTGCACAAATGTCTCGATGCATGCTCACTTGCTTGCATAGTGACAGCCAAATTGTCACCATTCGGCAGAGGGATGACTTCTGGCTCTCCACCTTGTTGGACCCTCGCTACCGGTCCAAAATGGGGGCTTTTTACACCCACTGAGAGGGAGGACAAACTTAATTACTACAGAGACATCCTATGTAGTCAGTTGGCCGCTGCCTATCTGCGCCATCCTCTCGCAAGCCTGACCGGGGTCCCGATGTTTTTATCTGTTTGCAAGCTTTCAGAGCACAGAGGTTCCTTCATCAGGCAGTATACAAATGAATGACTATGAGAAAGGCACAACACTTAAAAGATGGTAGACATTTGTATGTGAGGTGATACATCATCAAGATGAGAGTGCAATAAAACTGCGGTTATTGTTACAAGTGGGATTATAAGGGTTAAGACTTAAAGAGATCTGGAGTCAGTCTACATGGGAGCTGGATGAAGGGTGTACCTGGGTCATAAACCCAAGTGTCAGACTCCTCTTTCTAATGATCGAAATGATGTTATCATTTTGAATTCCCAGATTTTTATATCTCTGCTGATCATAAAATTGCCGTTCAGTATTATGACATTTAAAGAGGACCTTTCAGCAAAAAAATATTCATGGGATACTTATACCATCTTACAGGGCTGCTGCTGCTGATGTCCGCACACAGTTTTTTTTTCAAACGCACTCTCAGGGAGCCCTTGCTAAGAGAGGAGCGCTGCAATTGGATGCGCTCGCTGCCAGAGAGAAGAGACATCGCCCACCATAACTAAATGAAACCTCCTACTATAACCAAGTTGCCTCATTAGCATAAGAGGCGCAGAAGATACCAGGAGTGCTGCGGGCGAACTGGGGGGGCGTTTGAAAAAAAAACCTGTGTGCGGACATCAGCGGCAGCAGCCCTGTAAGATGGTATAAGTATCCCATGAATATTTTTTTACTGAAAGGTCCTCTTTAAGTCTAAAATACTGTGATCTGGTCCAGAGAGGTGTTTCTCAACAAGTGTGTCCAGTTTTTCCTTTATGGTGTGCCTATGTAAATTCATCCACAAATGGAGATTCTGCATGGTTTCTCAAATATAGATACCGTCATTGGGACACTCTGTACATTGTATCATGTAGAAAAAAAAACACAATGCAACAGCACTCAGAAAACATAAATATCATACAATAATGCCCTAATTATAGAAAATATTCTGGTGCTAATGCTACGCTTCTTTTGTAATTTTGAGATTCTTGACATTCTAGACATTGTATCACGTACACCAAATTGGATAATGCACATGAGAAATTGCCAGTGATTTTATAGTCTCGTGTGTTGGGTATGTAACCAATATACACCAATCTAATATTGGTAAGTATTCAATGCATAAATATAGAGGAATTTACTACTGCTATGTCACTACAGACCAAGGACTAATTATGTGAAATTGCCCTTCTAACAAAATGGGGTAATATGGTTATCATGGGAAAAATGACACCTAATTGTCTGAGTGCGCAATAACTATCTGTGTTAAAAGCACAAATGATGGATAAACAATTTGTTATAGTCAGGGGACATACAATCCTGAGTGGATAGTATAACAGTGCTAACACACACACAGTAATTTGCACCTCAGATCAAAAGCATGACACAGTCCGTAATGTTACATCCCAAATATAAATATCTAAGGATGCACTGCAATCAAAAGGTTAAGCAAAGTACAGGGTGGGCCATTTATATGGATACACCTTAATTAAATGGGAATGGTTGGTGATATTAACTTCCTGTTTGTGGCACATTAGGATATGTGAGGGGGGAAACTTTTCAAGATGGGTGGTGACCATGGTGGCCATTTTGAAGTTGGCCATTTTGAATCCAACTTTTGTTTTTTCAATAGGAAGAGGGTCCTGTGACACATCAAACTTATTGGGAATCTCACGAGAAAAACAATGGTGTGCTTGGTTTTAACGTAACTTTGTTCTTTCATGAGTTATTTACAAGTTTCTCTTTGTTTACAGCCATTGACATGTCTCTGAGGTTAACACGTGAGGAGCGGATAGAAATTGTGTCGATGTCTGGTGAACGCAGTAACCGGGTCATTACAGCAGATTTCAATGCAAGACACCCTACACCCATCTCCCAAGCTAAGTTTCATGAAACTGGTTCAGTGTTGGATTTGCCAAAATGTGGACGCATGAAATCTGTCACTAATAAAGAAACATCAGTGGCTGTCCTAGCTTCATTCAGCAAGAGCCCACAGCATAGCACTCGCCGGATGTCAATGGAGAGTGGAATTAGTCGAACATCCTTCGGCGGATATTAGCTACTCACAAATGGCACCCTTACAAACTCCAGCTACTGCAGCATCTCAACGAGGATGACCCAGATCGGCGCACTGAATTTGCAGAATGGGCAAAACAAAAATTGGAACAGGACCCTCAGTTTACGCAGAGGATTTTGTTCAGTTAACAAACAAAACCACCGCTATTGGTCTGACACCAACCCACATTGGATAGATCCCTCCAAGACTGTTGGAACAAAAAAATTGATGGTATGGTGTGGTATATGGGGTACAAAGATAGTGGGGCCATTCTTCATCAATGGAAACCTCAAGGCCACTGGATATGCGAAATTGCTACATGATGATGTGTTTCCCTCTTTATGCACTGAAGCTGGCACGTTCCCTGAGTTTTTCCAGCAAGATGGTGCACCACCACATTATGGGTGTCAGGTCCGAGCATTCCTAGATGAACAGTTTCCTGGAAAGTGGATTGGTCGTCGTGGGCCAGTTGAATGGCCCCCAAGGTCTCCTGATCTGACCCCCTTAGACTTTTATCTTTGGGGTCATCTGAAGGCAATTGTCTATGCTGTGAAGATACGAGATGTGCAGCACCTGAATCTACGGATACTGGAAGCCTGTGCTAGCATTTCTCCTGTGGTGTTGCTATCAGTGTGTAAAGAGTGGGAGAAGAGGGTTGCATTGACAATCCACACAATGGGCAGCACATTGAACATATTTTATAAGTGGTCATAAACTGGTAAATAACTCATGAAAGAATAAAGTTACGTTAAAACCAAGCACACCATTGTTTTTCTTGTGAAATTCCCAATAAGTTTGATGTGTCATATGACCCTCTTCCTATTGAAAAAACAAAAGTTGGATTCAAAATGGCCAACTTCAAAATGGCCGCCATGGTCACCACCCATCTTCAAAAGTTTCCCTCACATATACTAATGTGCCACAAACAGGAAGTTAATATCACCAACCATTCCCATTTAATTAAGGTGTATCCATATAAATGGCCCACCCTGTAGTACATACCCATGGTATAAAGGTAACAAGTGCCCCGCTAGCTGAACACCTCAACACGTGTTTCACTTTCCAGGCTTCATCAGGCTTGTCCAGACTAGTACCAAGTCATCAATGTACTGTAAGTATGGTAGAGGTTTAGTCCTTCATGTTGATAAAAATTCTTCCTCCAGTTTAGCCATGAACAGGTTGGCATACTGTGGTGACATTTTACTGCCCATTGTGCTTTCCAAACATTGAAAGTAAATGTCATTAACAAATAAAAGTAATTATGGTGGAGCACATACCTAATTAGTTATAAGGTTGGCTCTGTGGATATACTGTTATTTTGAAGATAGTGTTGGCATACAGCTATGCAATCCTAGTGGGAGATTTTGGAGTACAGTGATTCTAAATCCATGGTATCACTGGTATAATACTTTTGTCTTTTTAACGCAAAAGTATTTAACATCACATACATTTTCTGGCTAACACGGAACCACACTATTTTGGCTATACATCAATATTTGTAAATTAAATGTTAAGCATTTAAAGGCTATAGACTACTTTGCACTTTGAACAATATTTTATTGTTCATTTGCTTTTAATCACAGTCAAAGGGTTAATAGCATGTAGAGAAAAAGTCACTGATAAGGTACCCACTAAAACTTTTAATCAAAATGTAAAAATAAAAAAACTAATCTACATATAAAAAGGGACAACAGCTATGATAGGGCCACTGCTAGGGTTCACAGACAATGAGAATTGTCTGGTAGAATATAAAGAGTATATAAAACACTTGCCCATATGGGCACTCAGCAAACCTATTCTTCTTCAATGTGAGGGGTCAGATAACTAAGAGGTAGTGCTCAAATCATTATAGGTGTCTGTTTCACCCAGGGACATCAATCAGAACATAGATATGCTATACTCCTTGAGATTCGCATATACTGTGGGCCTGTCTGGCTGCTGGATGCAAAAACATGTGGAGTAAACTAACTGACCCTGCAGGGAAAGACTCTGCAATTTCCCTCTGCAGAGCATCCGCCCTGAGAAGAGCGACCCTAGTAGTAGCCCTATTTCTTAAAACAATATATGAGCCCACCACAAAAGGTAGACAAGATGGGGTTCATAATAACTTTTCTCACAAATGCCCCTTTTGTGAGTAATTTGAGGCATTGTTCAGGTGGTACATTGACATGTGCTAATCATACTGTATATCCAGCACTTATCTAATTATTTCATCCCTCCTGAGCCTCCTGCATATTACATGACAATCACACAGTCCTGGATCTTTCCAGGGGGAGTCTTGTTTAAAGTACCTTATTTTACGTGTCTTTCTTTTGCAAAGCTTGCATATTCCCCATAAGAATAGTTTACAAACAATATATACCAGCAATATTAGCAACAGTTCTTGTAAGATACCCATCAACCAGCCAACCTCACCTCTGAACCAGTTAGTTGGGTTTAAAAATGAGAAGCTTCCTTTTCCTTATGCTCTTCCAATCACCTATCCCCCATCTGCAGAATCATTGGATAAATGAACAAGATGCTAAAGTGCACGAGCACCGAATGCTCCAGGTGGGACCCAATTATGGGTCACTTGGCCGCAAACATATGTAATACATGTCACCCGGCAGTCTATAAGTGTATGTTTTCCTAAGCAATGTCATGGTTTGATTTCTTTGCCTGTTTGGATTGGATGAGTTGTTACCGACATTTGGTGGGAATTTCATGTCAATAGCACCTTAGAAATGTATTTACTTAGAAAATTGGTGACATGTTCTATACTTATTACACCCGCTGGGTATACATATATCAGCAAGCTACGAATAAGACCTGAAATACAACCCACAGTATTCCCTAAATCTAGATTTAATAGGACTGATTGATGGATGACAAACTTAATGCCACAGTCATTATTTAACACATTATTTAGAGGCTGAGTCCGTGGTGGCAGCATGGTCAGTCCCAGCAGGCACACTTTCTGTAGGTGTATCCAGCTTGGCTTTAGGATTCAGGATCCTATCGTAGTGGCTACCATGTGGACCTAAGCTATTTCACTGTATCTTGGCTCCAAGGTCCTCCCGATATATTTGTCACCACCTAATCTCCTGGTTTCAAATTGTGTGTTCCCTGCATGCAAACAAGATCTAGGATGGAAGAAAGAACATGTTCATGAGTTTCAGTTAAATGCTTATGTAGTCCCATGTAGTCCCGTGTAAGCGTCCCACCCTACTACTACTTTGAGGTTGCCAGGGCACATGGAATGCCTATTCTATTTTTACGGTTGGCATGATCTAATGAGTTCATTGGTAAAATGTATTCCCCATCACTTTCTATGGTCTCTGGGATCCCCTATCTACAGACCAATTAATTTATAACCTTTTTGACTGTGGTTTTAGCAGTTGTCTTGGCTGCCGGCTAGGCTTCAGGCCATCTTGAGAACAAGTCTACACAGACCAGGACATACTTATAATTACCCACCTTTGGGAGCTGTATGTAGTCCACCAGCAATCTATAGAGCGGGTAATCTCGTCCCGGGTACACTTCCTGGGTACTCTGGTAGGCTAACCAGAGTTATGCCTTGCACATGTATAGCATGCCTATACAACTTTTGCAGGCACATTCTGAAACTCTGGTGCAAACTAGTTCTGTAAAACTATGGCCCTTGAAGTTATGAATTACTGACTGGGACAAGGTGACCATCATGGGAAACAAATAACAGGGCAAGCAGACTTTGTGTGCACACACTATAATCTTCCTTCTCCTTGTATGGCAACTCCCTCCATCCATACCTTTTTCTCGTGAGGGGGTGTCTGGTTCTGAAGGGTCCATAGCAGTTCAACTTCTACTGCAGGCATGGCCGATGGGGCAGCCACCATCAAGATGACTAATGCTGCCTTTCTGGCCACCTGATCTAAAAATGCATTTCCCAGAGCTTCAGGGGTCTGGTCTTTGGTGTGTGCTGACATTTTCACCACAGCTGCCCTTTTATGTATTATCAGTGAATCCAATAGTTGTCTTACAACCTCAGCATTCTTTATAGGCTTACCTGCAGAGCTCAAGAAATTTCGGCTCTACCAAATGGCTCCAAAGTCATGTGATACACCAAACGCATACCTCGACTCAGTATGGATGTTCACCTCTTTTCCCTTACCCAGATTACACGCTGAAGTGCTTGCCTTCAGCTCCACCTCTTGTGCCAAGCAATTAGAAGGGAGTGGTTTCTGTATTACTGCCTCACCATTTTGGACAGCATACTCAGTGACAAATTTTCCTTGGTCATTGTTCCATGATCTCGAGTTATCTACAAAATACTCAGCAGAAGGGTTATATTTGTCAACCTGTTTGTTTCCATATCAATCAATGCTTGACAATTATGTTCATATGTCATGTTAAATTTGCATTCCTCACTGGCTAATTGAAAAATTGGGTGCAGGATTTCACCTTGTTCCCCACTCTCTCCAAACCCTCCCCCTTTTTGAATTCATTAGCAACAAGTTGCCTGGATTCAGAAAATTGTAATGCCTCATTCACATGTCAGTGTAAGTTTTGGATCGGTGGTAACGCGGACCATGTTCAATCCGTGTTTCCTCCTGTAACAGATCTGTGTTGGGTCCGTTGGGTCCGTGTGCCACCTACAGCACATGTACGTGAAACACGGATGTGTGAATGAGGCATAACACTTAATACCTAGATAGTGGGGGGTGGGGACAATGATGAACCAAGTGATTTGTGTAGAGAAATCACTTACTTCTTTTATGTGTTTTTATAATGTGTATGTAGCTCCAGTAAAACTTTTTGTTTGCTATGAGTTCAAAGAACTTGTGTGTTAATGTATTAGAAACATTTCTTCATTTCTGTCTGTTCAATTTTACTTGAATGTTAGGTCTGTTACTTATGATGTGGACCAGAGATCTGACCTAATTTGTTGCCAAATACAAAAACTGACTAGTAGACTTAGATGACAACTCTAAACAAGCCTACTGGACCCTTGGGAACCACGAGAATTCTATTGTAGCATGTGGAAGATATGAACAAATTCTGCTCTACTGATGTGATGATTTTCCTGAGCCACTTGACTTAAACCTTGATTTGACCCCATCATCACATTGGTAGAGCAGAATTAGCTCACAGAAAACTTGGCAAACCAGCTTCATCAGTAGGCTAGCTCAAGAAATGCTCATAGGGGTACACAGTACATAATCAGCAAGTTCTGCTGTGGGACGTGTGTGTATCAACATCCCAAGAGGTCTGGGCTCACTCTTCTCAAAGCAGGTGCTCTGCAGAGGAAAGGGCAGGGTCCTCCACACGTTTTGCATTCAGTGGCCAAAAGGACCACGGCATATGAAGATCTTAAGAAGTATAACATATCCACATTCTGATTGATGTACCCTGGATGAAACGAACACCCATGATGATTTAAGCAATACCCTTTACTTACCTGACCCCTTACATCAAAGAAGAATTGGTTGGGTGAGCGCCCATATTCTACCCGCCAATGCTTATTGTCTGTGAACCTTAGCAGTGGCCCTATCATAGCTATCAATTTTTATATGTCGATTAAGATTGTCCGAATGTTTAATATGCAGATTTAAATGTAGAGCTCCATTCTTGAGGAAGATCAAAATATTAAGAATTTGCAGCCTCTCTGTAGAAAATGTAAATTTAATGTTGTACTTTACAGTATTAAGGTAAGTATGAAAAGATGACAAAGATTACACTGAGTCTGTCCAAATCAGGAACACATTATTCATATATGTCGAAAGTGGGGAAACACAGAGAGGAATTGTTCCTTCAGCATTCAAACTAAAATATTTGCATAGATGGGCGTGACATTCGAACCCGTTGTCAAACCCACCTTCAGCAAATAAAGGGAACCATCAAACAAAAATAATTGTTATTGAGAGTTATCTCTAATAACTCCAAAATGAATTTTTTTCTCAGGATTTAAAACACTCAATTTCAAATCATTAACAACATGTGAAGAGATATTTACTACAATATGAGTCTATTTTTTTCTTGCTTAGTCCCATAGGTTTCATGCAGTTAGGTTTGGAAGCATTCTGTTCTCTTGTTCTTTCTTGCACGAAAATAGTGGCAACTTCCTTGGTCTTTTTGGATTTTGTCTGTACCTGGCTGTCTAAAAAAGAAAAGGTAGTAGGAGGAGAACCTGTCTGAACATGATTACTTTGTTTGACATTATCCTTACATCTTTTTATTTAGTTTTTGTGGACATTTGCTTAGGTTCTCGTGAATTCTTCCAAATATAACCAATGCAAATGGTATAAACCTGTAAATGTTAGAGTGCATTTTAGGTTCATCCTGAATTTTTGCAAGCAGTGTACGGTGTATGTAAGGTGTATGTGATAGGCTGCCTGCACAGGTAGCAGTATTTCTGAAACTGTGCAGTTTGTAAACTGTTTGCGTGCTGCTGTGTTAAAAGTACATCATGAGTGGACAAATGGCACAAGGTGCACAGGTGTGGACTGACACGCTACAGTGGAGCAGGTCAACCCCAAAATAAACAAGGGGCTACCAACAGTGTCTAAAACAACAGTTCATCAAACCCTACTGTGTATGGAGATCTAAAGCAGATGGCTAGTCACTGGACCTCTGCCTGCTGGTGGTGATAGAAGCATCAGGACTTGTTAGTGTATGATGCACATGTGCTTCGGTATGGTATGTACATCATCACACTTGGACATGCGCAGTGGCTCTTGAGGAACACCGAGCTCACTGCACATCATTAATATATTTGCATGGAATATATTGTTTGTTTATGCCTCTTCTCCTCTCCCAGGTATTTTACATAATTACCAGTTATGGATTATGGAAAGTTTTATGCACAGTTTTTTATTTTGGATGAATTGACTTTAAAGGGTTTTCCAGGATTTTATTACTAATGACCTATACTCTGGATAGGTCAGCAGTATGTGATTAGTGGGGTTCCAACACCCGGGACCCCCGACAATCGCTCTGTTTGGCGTGAGCACCACAGCCTTTTGCAGCTTACCGAGCGCAGCGACATACATTGTAAAGCGGCTATGCTTGGTATCACACTCAGCCCCATTCACTTCTATGGGGCTGAGCTGCTCTTAGACCATGTGACAGATGAACATATCATCAATAGCCTAGGAAAAGCAGAGAGAAGGCCATGGTGCTCACAGGATTGCCAGTGCCTTCTCAAACATTGTACATCATGTTAATGGTAAATTTGAGTCAATATGTTTTACCTTTATTTATAAAAAATCCAAAAGTTAACGAAAATTTGAAAAAATTCACTGTTTCTAACTTTGAATCTCTCTGCTTTGAAGACAGATAGTGATACCTAATAAAATACTCAATTAACATTTACCATATGACGTTAGAATGTTTAGAATTTTAGAAGCGATTTTTGAAATTAAGAACATTTCCAAAATCAATTTTTAAGGACCAGTTTAGTTTTGAAGTAATTTTGAGGAGCTCACATAATAGAAACCACCCATAAATGAGCCCATTCAGAAACTACACCCCTCAAACTATTTGAAATTGGTTGCAGAAATGTTGTTAACCCTTTAAGTGTTCCACAGGAATTAAAGCAAAATAGATTTCAAAATTTTTCTTTTTTTGCAGATTTTCCACTTTAATGTATTTTTTTCCTTTAACACATCAAGGGTTAACAACAGAATTAACCTCAATATGTATTACCCTGATTCTGTTTACTGAAACACCCCATATGTGGTTGTATACCGCTGTATGGGCACACGGCAATGCACAGAAGGCAAGGAGCGCCATATGGTTTTTGGTGGGCAGATTTTGCTGGAATGGTCTTAGGGTGCTATGTTGCATTTGAAGAGACCCTGAGGTATCCCCACAGTGAAAACCCCCAAAAAGTGACCACATTTTGTAAAATACACCACCCAAGAAATTTTTAACGGGTGTAGTAAGCACTTGACCCAACAGGCATTTCATAGAATTTATAATACTTGGCTGTGAAAATTAAAAAAAAATTTTCACAAGAAAATGGTGCCTTAGCCCCAAACTTTTTTTTCCCATAAAAGATAACCAGAGAATATCCCCCACAATTTGCTACCCATTTTCTCCTAAATACAGTAAAACCCCAATTGTGGTCGTGGCTATGGTCTTGTGTGAGGGTTTGCTTTTTACGGGATAAGGTGACGCTTTTATTGCTACCATTTTGGGGTACATACGACTTTTTGATTGATTGATATTATGTATTTTGGGAGGTGAGGTGACTAAAAAAAGTTATTTTGGAGTCATTTTTTTTATTTATTTTTCACGCCGTTCACTTGATGGGGTAGATCATGTGATATTTTTGTAGAGCCAGTTGTTATGGAGGCAGTGATACCAAATATGTCTATTTTAACATTTTTGAAATAGCTTAATTGGGGGGGGGGGATTTTTTATATGTGAAACTACATTTATTCTTATTTTATTTTAAACACTATTATTTAAAAAAAAAAATTTACACTATGTGTCAAGAGCTTTGGGGGACATTTAACTTCACTTTTTTTTTCACTCTTGATTTTCCTGTAACTGGCATAGTAGCCCCAGTTACAGGGAAATATCACTCCCAGAGAGGCTGTACAGCAGTATACTGCGCTGTACAGCCTCAGTGCAGGGCTGATCGAGGTCTGTGGAAGACCCGACAGCTCCTGCACTCTCCGGCCCTGGCATTCACATGACCACCAGGCTGGACAAGAAGCAGCACATTGCTTCCTTGCTCTATACACAGCTGAACGAGCTGCGTATACAGCGATCTAGAAGGCAGGGACACCTAGGAACGGGTGTCCTGCTGTTACTGACAGCAGGCCCCCAGCTCGGCAGCTGCCATCTTTGAAAGGACATTCCAAAACGTCCAATCAGAGATAAACCCGACCGCCCAGGACGTTTCAATGGGCGGTCGGGAAGTGTTTAAAGTTAATTCATACATGTCCAAATTAAAATAAAAACATATCCATGTACAGTGCATAAAACCTTCCATAATCCATAACTGGTAATTATGTAATAAGTATTAAAATCCCAGAAAACCCCTTTAATCATGTGGATGTTATATGGTGATTTTGTATTAATTGGCTAGTGAGGACAATATTGTTGTAAAGCTATATAAACACCGTCACTCTCAGAATAACTTGAGAAAGTTCCTGTGAGAACACTGAAATGTTGCATTGATATGGGTAAATAAAGGCCACTTTTTCACTTGATATCGTGGAGTGCCATGCATAAATTTGATCTTAAACTACTTCAGATTTTCATACAAGTCTTAAAAGATAACCAAATCAAATAAATGAGTCAAAAATATTAGACTTGGTCATTTATTTATTGAGGAAAATGATCCCAAATCACATCTGTGAATCTTTGCTTTCAGTATCTGATGTGAACCCCATGTTCATTAGTCCTGCCAATCAGCTTGGTGGAATTCTGGCCCATTCCTACATTCAAAACAGCTTTAATTTTATTATTTTGCTGTCTTTCCTCTTATGAACCGCTTCAGGTCCTTCCTCAACATTTTTATTGGATTAAGGTCAGGACTTTGACTTGGCGATTCCAAAACTTTAATTGATATTTCTGGTAGACAACCACACCAAGTCATTCACCCCAAGGTCCGGACCTTCAGAGCGCTTCTTATCAGCCACACGTTTGTATCTACCACCAATTCTCTTCAAACTTTCTTGCACACTCTGCCACACTGATGAAAGTGAAGACGCAAATCGTTCCTCCTCGGGAATCCCAGACGGCCCCCCCTCACTAAACGTACAAAACTGAGGATGGAAACCATACGCACCAAAAAATGGTGACTTATTGGTGGATTCTTGACGACGATTATTAATGGCAAACTCGGCTAACGGTAAATAAGATGACCATTCCTCCTGATTTTCGGAAACAAAGCATCTCAAATATGTCTCTAGGTTTTGATTGGTACGTTCAGTCTGACCGTTGGACTGTGAATGGAAAGATGAAGAAAACGACAGATGAACCCCTAAACGAGAACAAAAAGCTTTCCAAAATTTAGAAACAAATTGGGTACCATGATCCGAAACAATATCGGAAGGGACCCCGTGAAGCTTCACGATGTGGTCAATAAAAACCTGAGCCAGTGTGTTAGCATTAGGCAATGCGGTCAGAGCAATAAAGTGCACCATTTTACTGAATCTGTCAACAACAACAAGAATAACAGTCTTCCCCACTGATACTGGTAGATCAGTAATGAAATCCATTGATAGGCGCGTCCAAGGCCTCTTGGGGATGGCCAGAGGTAAAAGACGCCCTGCCGGACGAGTAAGATCCACCTTAGAACGAGCACAGGTAGGACATGCAGACACAAAATTCAACACCTCCTGGCGCCACTTAGGCCACCAGAACCGACGAGACACTAATTCAGAGGTTGCCTTACTACCTGGGTGTCCTGCCAGTGCGGCGTTATGGTGTTCTTTTAGTATCTCCAGGTTTACCCGAGGGGCAGGAGGCCGGGGCGTCCCCCTGAGCTTCCAACACCCTCCCCTCTAAACCTGAGTGTAATGCAGAGACCACCACCCCCCTTTGCAAAATAGGCTCTGGAACATCATCATCACCCTCTCCAGGAAAACTTCGAGACAATGCATCCGCCTTAGTATTTTTTGCCCCCGGGCGATAGGTTATTACAAAATCAAACCTAGTAAAAAATAACGACCACCGAGCCTGTCTAGGGGTGAGATGTTTAGCAGACTCCAGATATACTAAGTTTTTGTGATCAGTAATCACTGTGACGGGATGAACCGCCCCCTCCAAAAAATGACGCCACTCCTCTAAGGCCAACTTAATAGCCAAAAGTTCCCTGTTGCCAATGTCATAGTTCCTTTCTGCAGTAGACAATTTCTTCGAAAAGAAAGCACACGGACGCCATTCACCAGGGACGGGCCCTGAGATAGTACCGCTCCCACCCCCACCTCTGATGCGTCAACCTCTACAATAAAAGGAAGCGAGACATCTGGCTGTACGAGAATAGGAGCCGAGGTGAATCTTTCCTTCAGAGATGTAAAGGCAGTTTTGGCTGCATGTGACCATTTGGAAAAATCGGATCCCTTTCGGGTCATGTCCGTCAGTGGTTTGACCACCAAGGAATAGTTCTTTATAAACTTTCTATAAAAATTGGCAAACCCCAGGAAGCGTTGCAATGCCTTCAGGTTCTCAGGCAGATCCCAGTCCATAATTGCCCGGACTTTCTCTGGATCCATGCGGAAACCTGAATCTGACAACACATACCCCAGAAATGGCAGTTCTTTTACGGCGAACACACATTTCTCTAATTTGGCAAACAATTTGCTGGCCCTTAATATCTGCAGCACTTGTCTCACATGGATCTTATGTGTATCCAGATCCGGAGAATAGACCAGGATGTCATCAAGATATATCACAACAAATCTCCCGATAAGGTGACTAAAAATATCGTTGACAAAATGTTGGAACACCGCAGGCACATTAGTAAGACCAAATGGCATGACCAGATTTTCATAATGCCCTTCCGGAGTATTAAAAGCCGTCTTCCACTCATCACCCTCTTTGATGCGAACCAGGTTATAGGCTCCTCTGAGATCCATTTTGGAGAACCATTTAGCACCAGCAACCTGATTAAAGAGGTCGGGAATGAGGGGAAGAGGATAGGGGTCTCGGATAGTTATCCGGTTTAATTCCCGGAAATCCAGGCAAGGACGCAGGCCCCATCTTTCTTTTTAACGAAAAAGAACCCTGCAGCCACGGGTGAAGAAGAGGGTCTGATGTGTCCCTTAGCCAAACTCTCCGAAATATAATCTTTCATAGCCTTCCTCTCCGGGCCGGAAAGATTGTATAACCGGGTTTTAGGTAGTTTTGCCCCAGGTAACAGATTAATTGGGCAATCATATGGACGATGAGGTGGTAACCCTGACAACCCTTCTCAGAGAACACATCCATAAAATCTGACAGAAAGGAAGGTAGAGATGTTACAGAGAGTGTTGAGCACCTACTACTCAAGCAGTTGTCCTTACAATGTTCACTCCACTCCACAATCTCCCCGGCCTGCCAATCCACCACTGGATTGTGAGTCACCAGCCAGGGAAGCCCCAATACCATAGGAGCCGGAAGACCGTCCAGGACATAACAAGAGATATGCTCTTTATGGAGGTCCCCTACCTGCAGATGGACATAATGGATGACCTGAGTTAACTCTCTCTGAGTAAGAGGGAGGAGTCGATGGCAAAAACAGGAATAGTTCTGCGTACCGGTTCCGGAGTAAAAGCCAGAGCCTGAGCAAACCGTGAATCCACCAAGTTGACCCCCGCCCCACTGTCCAAAAAGACGTAACAGATCTCAGTCTTATTGCCCGCCACAACGGTAGCGGACAACAAAAACTGAGACATGCGTATGGAGGAAGCGAATACGCCCAGACTGTTATCCTCCGCACAGTCTGGGGACTCTAGTTTTCCAGCGGCTCCTTTGTTTGTGATCTCTTGGGTTCTGAGGGACATACCTTCACAAAATGACCCCTCCCCACAACAAAAACAAACCTCTGACCTATGGCGGACCTTAGGAGGATTCACCCGTCTAGTGGCGCCCCTATTTGCATTGGTTCGACTGGATCACAACAAACCGATCCCTGCCCTATAGAGGCCTCTGTAGAATTTAATAGTCTCTCCCTGAGTCGTCTGTCGATTCTTATGGACAGAGACATAGCAGCCTCAAGAGACCCAGGGACCTCGTATACCGCCAGCGCGTCTTTTAATTTTTCAGACAACCCCTGGCAGAACTGACTCCTAAGGGCCGAGTCGTTCCATAATGTATTAGTAGCCCACCTACGGAATTCGAACAATATAGTTCAGGTGACCGGTTCTCTTGCCGAAGTCTACGTAGCTTAGATTCAGCCAGTGAGACCCTGTCCGGGTCATCATATACGAGACCCAAGGCTTCAAAAACTCCTCCACAGATCGTAAGGCCGGAGAGTCTGATGGTAAGGAGAAAGCCCAAGCCTGCAGATCTCCTTGCAGGAGAGAAATTACAATGCCCACCCGTTGTTCCTCACCGCCGGAGGATCTAGGGCGTAACCTGAAGAACAATTTACAAGCTTCTCTGAAGGTTACAAATTGGTCTCTCCCTCCTGAGAACCTGTCAGGAAAATCCACTTTTGGCTCAGGAGTACCTTGGTTTCCCGTAGCAACGGTGGAACCCAAGGATTGCTGCTGCTGCTGCAGCACTGTTGCTTTTAATCCTGCCACTTCAAGGGATAACCCCTGTAATTGTTTCGCCAAAACCGTAACCGGATCCATAGTGGAACAGAAAAATACAAAGCAAAACAGCAAGCAAAAAAAAAAAAGGAAATGTCACTTTTTTTTTTTTTTTTTTTTAGAGGCCAGATATACTGTCACGACCGCTATCCCAGCAGCGGTCGTGTCGCACCAGACAAACCCTAAGCTGGCACCTGTCTGCCCTGATACCCTAGACGGGGTGTGAACCCGTGCGGCGAGCAGGACGCCTAAACCCTGAGTCACCCTCAGAAGACTAGACTGGGGAAAGGCAGATGGGAGCACTAGTCACCATCACTCATGTCTAAGAGAACAACAGGGGAAGACAGGGGAAGACAGGGGAAGACAGCAACAAACAAACAATCTCCAGCAGAGATAGACTTATCCAGTCACAAGCAGAGAAGATGATCCCAATAACGACAGTCCACGCCAGACAAGAGCTCCACAGCAATACCGTCAAACGATCTCCTTCAAAGGTCAGAATAGCACTGGAAGTAAGGACTATATCTGGCAATGACTGCAAGTGAAACTGAAACTAATATAGTAGCTGGGAGTGGCAGACAGCACTCACCTGAGAAGAATGCCTACAAACTCCCAGTCAGGACAAAAAGGTTCACAAGGCAAAACCCGGTTGACATACCCTGAACCACGGAGCAAACTCACAAGCTACCGCGAGTAGCAAGTCGCTGCGACCTTCTCTTCCCAGACCTATCTGGATCAGTCACAGTCGTGACAGATGAGCATCAAAACTCTTCTTCTGAGGTCTTCAGAAATCTCCTTTTTGCCATGATACACTTTTACAAACCTGTGTTGTGAAGATCAGATTAGACTCGCACATGATTGTCATCCCATTGATTGACACCTGACTATAATTTTACCTTCAAGTTATCTGCTCATGTTAAAGGTTTACATCATTTTGTCACTCAGACATGTGATATTGGACCATTTTCCCCAATAAATAAATGACCAAGTCTAATATTTTGACTTATTTGTTTGACTTGATTATCTTTATCCAGTTTTAGGACTTGTGTCAAAATATGATGCGTTTTCTGGTCAAATACATGTATATGCAGAAATATAGAAAATTCTGAAGGGTTCACATACGTTCAAGCACCACTATGGGGGAAATTTATTATGACTGATGTTTCTGCGCCCTGATATCCCCTCTGCTGCCAGAGGATGCATGCCTCATCATAAATTAGGCACATCCTTCTACAGTCCGTGCACCTAACCAGAAATCTACAACATCTCAGAGCTGACATAGATTTCTGGCTTCATTTACGCCAGAAAACTAGCATAAATGAAGATAAATTTTTCAAGGTGACTGGCCATGCCTGTTTCCCACCCTTGCCACACCCCCTTCCAGACAAGTGGTGAGGACGGTGAAAAGTGAAAAATCCAACACTTTTTTAAAAAAAGTTACACCATTGACTTTTTAACATCGCTTTTAAGGCGCAAGGGAGATAATAAATCTCTCCCAATAAATTTACTTTTTTTGTCTAGCTTCACTTGTTTGTGGCATCTAAGACTATCAGTGGCAGAAATCCAAGGCTAGAACTTGAATTTCTGTTGTGGATTTTCCATGCATAATCAATGGAATCCTGTGGACTTTAAGATCCGCAGTGTGCTCATTATTCTGTCTGGATTTTTTTAGAGCATTGTTTGTGGATTGTCAACAGATCCTGTGAGAATTTAGGCCTGAAATCTGCACCTAAAAACAGAATCTCAGATGCTTTTTTTTAGAACAGTCTCACAGTTGTACTTCTGTTTGTTGATGGTAAATAGTTACTTTATATTGTTCATTTTCTTCTTATATTTTGCTTTACAAAATTGCTGGATTAATCATTGTTCTATATATAACATGTTGACTGTCACGTTAGTTGGATGTCTCATTAGTCAACTTCAAACTCCTATTTGCAGTGATTGTGGGTTTAACAGCATTAGATACAGTCTCTTGAGACAAGGTCACCAAAGACAGGTAAAAATGTACTTGTGTTTATGACTGACATGCAGCAGAGACTTTACTTGTGAAGAATTCTTGAAAAAATACAAGTGCAGACTGTTTCAGAGAGGACAACACATCCTTCTAACAGAATAACTCAGCCTCTGAGGGATTTTGTGCTTTCTGAAAAGGAAAAGGGTAAAAATCAAATCAAATCTTTTCAGGAAAATCATCCAGACATTAAAAGAGCTTTGAACTTTTAAAGGTAAATCAGATTTTAATATTCATGTTTTCATATTGGTGTGTTTAGAATTACCAAAATATCTCAAAATTGTCCATCAAAGATAAATCTGCTCTGTATCAAAAGAGAATAGTATGAATTACACGTTTAAGAACATCATCAAAATCACATTATTGGCACAACAACTGGAAACAGCAACTGCACTAACAGCTATTTTCGCTGGAGGAGGTTGCAGGATGTTGCTTATTTCCAACAGGGTAAAATGCAGGATTAAACATAACCTATAACAGAGCAACTATGCAATACATTGTCGCATTTGGCTTACCAGCTACCACGCGGAAGTCCCTCCTCTACAACATCTAATAGAAAACATCCCTTTTAACAATCACAAACTAAATTGTTATGTAATGTAATTCATATTCACCAATTAATGCCCCACCGTTTCCAGCACTTCCGTTCCAGTCCTCACCTCTCTGTGTTTACAGGCTGAAGAGATGATGTCGTATATGGAATATGGTATATGGAAAAGCCCTGGAAACAGCGAGTGATTAAGTGGTAAGCATCCAATCTTTTATTATTTTATAATGTTTAGAGACTCTGGGGAGCCAGACAACTCCAATTCAATAGAAAGGGAACAGTGCTGTAGTAACCTGGCCCAGGCACTACACAGTGGATGGAGCTACAGTATTTTTCACCCTATAAGACGTACCAGCCCATAAGACGCACCTAGGTTTTAGAGGAGGACAATAAGAAAAAAAATATTTTTCATTACACCCCAGGTCAGACCACTACTCAGACCCCCAATGTTAATCAGACCTCAGCTGACAGCCCCAATCAGACCCCCAATGTTAATAAGAACCCAAAAAGACCTCAGATCAGACCCCCAATCAGACCTCAGCTCAGACCCCAATGTAAATTACCCCAATCAGACCTCAGATAAGAACCTATGCCTCTCATCAGCCACATATCAGCCCTTATGCCTCTCCTCAGCCCCCATAATCATCCCTTATTCCTCTCTCCCATAATAAACCCTTATTCCTCTCGTCAGCCCCCATAATCAGCCCTTATGCTTCTCATCAGCCCCCATAATCAGCCCCCATAATCAGCCCCCATAATCAGCCCTTATGCCTCTCATCACCCCCATTGCCTCAGATCAGCCCCCAGCAGCCTCATGCCAGATAAAATAAATAAACCACTTACCTCTCCTGCTCTGGACGCCCGTGCTCCTCACCGCCTGCGCTTTGTCTTCATCCTGCCGCTGACTGTGATGTGAACTGGCGTGCACACGTGAGGTCACAGAGCGTCCGCATGCTGTGCGCAGCCACTGCACAGCCTACAGCCGAGGACCTGGAAGCGGTGAGTACAGAGCCTTCACAGCTTTCCGGTCCTCTGGGACTAATGAGCGCTTCTATAATGGAAGTGCTCATTAGTATTCACTCCATAAGACACTGGGGCTTTTTTCCCTCAGTTTTGGGTGGAAAAAATGCGTCTTATGGGGCGAAAAATATGATTTGTAGTTTTAGTACCTGGTTTCAGTGCCAGGGCTTTTGAAAATAATTGATTGGCATGGCTGCCGGACCCCAACAACCTAATATTGTGACCTATCCTAATGATACTTCATCAAGTAAGTCTGGTAAAACCTCTTTAATTATTACAATTTGTCGGAAGATTTGAAAATAGATGCAAATTATGACTATACCGCATGCAAAAATAAAAGTATTCCGGAAAGGGACTTTTAACATCACTCTAAAGTTTTCCTGTCCTACGCTGAGTTGTATAATCATCTCCATTAATCTTTTCCGTTTGGCAAGAGAAAATATATTAGCATATCAGGTGATTTGTTCATCACTTTCAGGACTATAATAGGAATGCATACCCTTTGTTCAAATATTTTGCCAGCAGACGTATAGCAGCAGAGAATGCAGAGAACAGTGATCAAGAGGTTTTCTGACCATGAATGTCGTACAATGAAGCATGGAGCAATTCCAGTTAGGGAACTAAAATGTAGAAGTTTATCTAATTGCTAATGCATTATTCTATACAGCGTTATACTATATCAGCAGTCCCAAATGCAGCGTATGGTAAGAGAGACAAGACTACAAAAAGAGAGGATAATAAATTGCATACAAGTCAGCCCTGCAAGTCAGTAAATGCACTTTTGAAATCTAATTGAAAGGATAAAAACACTGATCCAGGAGACATTATTGCGTTTTAAAGGTATATTACCAACATTACCAAAATGCCCACATAAAAAAAAAATTCTTACCACATAGAATAAGTTATCTAAAATGGATGTCTCCAAAGATATGACACAACAAATTCAACCTATACCATCACCTTCATCCTTCAAATTCAACCTATACCATCATCCAATAGTTTTGCTTTTACCTGATTACAACCATAATACTGGTCAACCGGTACTATATGTGCTATCGCATTAATATAGTTCAGATATACTGTAGCTGAATACTGTTCTTAGGTAAGTAAGTAGCTACGTAATGAATAGGTTCCTGCCACCTTACTTATGTTGAATCCAGTTATTCAGCAGTATATGAACAGTTCAGAGCTCATCTTGTATTATATACATACTGTGACTGGCAGGTGATCTAAACAATAGGTTATTTTCTGATGACACTTTCCTTTAAGTTGGACCATTGTTGATCTTTATTGGCTATCAGACTGATTCATTCACTTCAAAGCTGTAGTCAGTAGTTTTTTTTTTTCTCTGTTTATAACTGCATTTCTCCATATAAATGAATCAATAAAAAAAAGTCAGCAAGCTTGAGGACAAGACTATTTGTATTAACAATGTTACTTCAACAGAAATTACTAGTGCTCAGTCCATCTTACAAAGCACTGCCTTCAGGAACACTAGATAATCAAAACCCCATTACAGTGGTACTGATGATTGCTGCATTACTCCTCCAGAGAACCTGGAATAGAACAGTAGAGTTTGTTAAAAGAAAATTCATTTAATGAAAAGAGATGTTACCATGAATGAATTTTTCTGATTTAAAAAATAAATTATCAGTTAAAGATATATTTATGTAGATATCTTATAGTAATAATGCTCGAATCTAACAAAAATGTAAACCATTTATAAATCAATAGAACCAAATTTTGCATTACAACAGGGCAGTGGCAGGACCATGAGCAGAATTGCAGAGACTAATTAAAGGCAAAATGCCTATATTTCTTAAGCTTTAGTTTTTCCATTTACTTTTTCATTTTCCTAAAGCCATAACTTTTTTATTTTTCCATTCACATAGCCATAAGAGGGCTTGTTTTTTGCAGGACAAATTGTATTTACTAATGGCACCATTTATGGTTGCATACAATATAGTGGGAAGCAGGAAAAAATCCAAATGGGGTGGAATTATAAAAAAACACAATTGTGCCAAAGGTTTAAGGGTTTTGTTTCTACAATGTTCCCTATGTGGTAAAACTGACCTGTTCCCCTTATTCTCCAGTGAGTACCTTACAACGATACCACATATGTATCATTTTTCTTGCTTTTTAACACTAAAAAAATATAAACTTTGGAAGAAACATTTTTTTATTTGTATCACCATATTCTGAGCCCCACAACTTTTTTACTTTTATGTGTATGGAGCTGTATGAGGGCCCCTTTTTTTACTGGGAGATCTGTACTTTTTATTGATACCATTTTGGTGAAGCAATCAAAAAATGTTGAATCGGCCATTTTGACTTATTTCTGTTTTGCTGTATGAGATAAATATTTTATATTTTAATAGCACAGGTGTTTTCGCAAGTGGTAGTGCCCACGATGTTTATTTTTTTATTGTTCATGTATTTTTATTTTTATTTGGGGAAAAGGGGAGGGTGATTTGAATTTTTTTTTTATATTTTGAAAAACATTTTTTTCTTTTTTACGCTTTTTAATAGATTGCTTCTCTCATAGACTGCAATGCATTAATTTTGGAGTCTATCAGAAATACACAATGAGGTCATCTATTATGACCAGCATTTTAAAAGCCGGTCTTAATAAACACTATATCTTGCGGTGGATCTGCCAAAGTTATGAAGAGGTACAGGCCTCTACATAACTTCAGCTCATTCAGCGCCAGTTAAAATGTAAGCCAGCTTCCTTGTTGGTCTACATTTAGACTATTTTCTACACCTAAAACAGGTATAGAAAATGAGATGGCCAGATCCCTTCCCCACCCACACCACACCCACTATTTCAGACCTGGTCTGAGCAGGGAAATATCGCAGATTGCGGCACAACTAACCATTGTGCCACAATCTGCCCCAGAAATACTGACCCCCTATGTTTCTATGGACCCTGCAACAGGCAGGCTCTCCATAGGAACTAACGTGTGGCATCACTCAGGAGGACACTCCCGCTCCCCCAATCTACGCCACGTGTGCTCCTGGTTTTTAACCTACCAGATGCCATGGTCACATTTGACCATGGCATCTGAGGGTTTTAATGGTATAATCAATCACATACATTAATCCTGGGTGCCTGCTGTTTTAAACAGCAGGCACCTAGTGGCTATGGTGCCTGCTGCACTTGCGACCGGGTACTCTTTTTAACTACCCAACCCCCAACGTAAATTTAGATGAGGCGATCAGGAAGGGGTTAAAGTGAACCTGTAAGGTCCCTTTTGCTGATTTCAGTGGGCTGTCATGTATGTAAATTTGTGTATTGGATTTTTGGAACATGACATATAGATATGTTACACTGTTACATGCTGATTGAAAGCCTTCTCTATATGCAAACTAATACAGAGGAACCTGTCAATCAGCATAGGTAGGGCATCTCAGCCTGCATCTCATAAATACATCAGATCTCTCATTTTAGCTCTGGCGACAGGCTACAACTTGCGTCTTTACTTCTATAGAGGTTTTCACTTAGTGATGCCTGTCTGCAAGAATACAAGTCTGAAGTAGGCAGAAAGGAGTAAAGTTAGGAAGATGTGGTCAGAGACAGAACCAGGAAGAAGACCAGAATCTACTTGTCATGAATGATGAAAATCTGGGAGTGAATAAAGTTGTTGTAGAAAGGTGCGTATGAGAAGGTTTAACATGCTACTAGTACAACAGCTAGTGACGTGCCCTTCTAACATAGAACCAAAAACTGACCTGAACACCTTACGAAGGCAGTTCCAGTTCAACGGGCATCGGAAGCAGCCAGGAACGGGGCAGTGGCATAGAAACACCTAGGCTGCAGGCATTTTTTTTTTTTTTTTAACTGGGCACTGGTTCCGACCATTGGGGCTATCAGACACTAGGCTTGACAACTCCTTGAATAATAAAAAGTACATGCAAGGATACAAGTCTGACATAGGAACACATAAGGTGTAAGGCTGGGAACACACCTAGACGTTTTTGGATCAGGCGTTTTTTTGAGCGCTTTTTTCACGGAAAACGCGCGTTTTTTTCGGCGTTTTTGTATTTTTGCAACGCGCGTATTTGGGGCGTTTTTTGATTGACAGCTTACAGTTTGCAGAAAAAAAGAATCCCCACCCAGCAAAGGTGGGTGGAGATTCTGCCTTTCTGCTGGGTTTTACTACAAAAACGCGCGATCATATGCGCGTTTTTGAAGCGGAAAATGCGCATATTTTCTTATATGCGCGTTCCCATGCTTTTTAATGGGTGCAAACGCTTGGGCAAACGCCCCAAAGAAGCTCATGCACAAGCGTTTGCGTTTGGCGTTTTTCAGCGCGTTCAAACGCGCTGTAAAACGCTCAAGTGTGAACCATGTCCATTGGAATACACGGGTTTTCACTTGTTGTGCGTTTTTCAGCGCGTTTGAACGCGCTGAAAAACGCTTAGGTGTGTTCCCAGGGTAAGAGTAAGGTCAGGAAGATATAGCTAAAGAAAGAACTAGGCAGTAGACCAGAATCTACATGTCAGGAATGATGAAAATCAGGGAGTGAATAAGGTTGTTGTAATTTCTATAGAAATGTGCAGATGAGAACGTTGAATCTGCTATTAGTTCAACAGCTAGTGACATTCCCCAATCTAGCACATGTGACCAATAACTGTCCGGAATGGTCATGTGACAAAGCTACTTCAAGTCCAGCGGGTCTAAGAAGTGGATAGGAACAAGATACTTATTTAGACAGACATCATCTGATTGTACAAACAAACATGAAGGCAGAGTATTGATTTTTTTGCATTAAATTCATAGTACTGTATGCACTATGCACCCACCTCCATGACGCTCTGCATTCTTTTGATTATTGTGCTGTCACTTGTGAATACATTTGGTCTGGTTGAGGAGCTTAGAGGGTAGAATGCCCATCTCATTATACTATTTGAGGGCTGTCCATGATTTTACATTGATGCCTTATCCTTAGAATAGGCTATTATTCTCTGACTGGCAGAAACCCCAGGCCTACCATCTGTGAGATTGTGAAACAGCTCTTATTGCATGAACACTGTTATTTTGCTGTTTGGCCACAAGAAGCCGCTGTTTCCCCACACAGCTAAACAGACTGCTCAGATTTAAATATTCATAGGAGGGTGGAGCTGTGTGTCTTAAGGAAGGAAGCTGGTGTCCATCTTAGTTGCAGACTGGAAAAGTGTGTGAGAGAAGAAATCCATTAACATCCTAGCATGGAATCACCCTTTTGCAGCCAGGACTGCAGCTAAGTGAAGCTGATCGTGTCAAGGACCCGGATCCCGTCCAGAAAAAGGAGTAGAGCTGCCAGGATCACTGATGAGAGCTGTAGAGCAAAGCAACGGACCCTGCGGTACCACACGTGTTCAGTTCGCAGTCACCATCTGAGGCAGAGCAAACCCGGGTTGGTAAGACAGAGCGTGCACGCACCTCAATATAAGATTGGCACCTAAATACTAGAGCCTGAGATCAAACCTGCCGGTAGTCAGTTAGTGTTGCTGAGTGTCAGGCTACCAAGAATTGCAGCTTGTTTATTATAAAGACTTACCAGTTAAAGTTTTGGTTCCCTCCGGAGAAAAGAGAGGACTTCACCATAATCTCCAGTTACCTCAGCGTGTTTATCAGGAGTGATATACATTAGGCACGTGCCACAGTACATTTTGTGAAAAGGGAGGGGGATAGTACTGTATAGGTCGGTAAGATTGTAAGCTGCTGTGTCGCACCGCGAGCTAGACTGTATCTCACACACACGATTGTTCCTGTTTTTCAGGGTAATAACAGGTATGGCGAGGCAAAGCTAACTCTACTCACAGCGGGTAAATTGCACAACTGTTTTCTGGCTACCATCATAGGGCACCGTGCTGTGCGACACAGGGATCTCAGCCTCCGGGCTGAGTATATGTAATCTGATTTTATGTCCACTGCATTTGGGAGTGTATTTGATTTCCCGTAACAGTAAAACAAAGTCTGTTCTATAAGAGCTGGTGTCAGAGTCGTTTTCCTTGTTCGTGACTTCGCTGTATCCTGGGGAGCCCAACCCGGTACACGACTTACACATCCATGAACATAACAAATGGAACCCCAAGGCCCATTACAGTTGTCTTCAAAATTATTCAACCCCCACTGAAATTGAGTGTTTTGGCCAGTTTGACATTGATTTTGATCATTTCAGTCATCTTGTTTACAATTAAATCAAAGAGGCACTTGTAAGTCAGACAAATATAACATAACATTTATAATGAAATAACCACAAATGTCTTTTCTGTGCTCACATCATTATCAGTTTTATTCAACCCCCAAGTGACATTCAATCTTAGTACTTAGTACAACATCCTTTTCCAGTTATAACAGCTTTTAAACGTGAAGCATAGCTTGACACAAGTGTCTTGCAGCGATCTACGGGTATCTTCGCCCATTCTTCATGGGCAAAAGCCTCCAGTTCAGTCACATTCTTAGTAGAGATGAGCGAACTTTAAAAAAAAGTCCGGTGTTCGGCGTTCGGGTTGTGGTAAGTCGCGCATCCCGTTATGGATTCCACTATAGCGGCATATGGAATCCATAAGGGGCGGCTGCCACCAACCTGAACTGTTGAACAGCCGAAAGACCTGGGGTGATGTCACTGCCATGTGATCAGTGCAGGGGGCGTGGCTCAGCACGGGATCAAATCCAGTGATGAGCCACGCCCCCTGCACTGATCACATGACAGTGATGTCACCCCAGGTCCTTCGGCTGTTCAACAGTTCGGGTTGGTGGCAGCCGCCCCTTATGGATTCCATATGCCGCTATAGTGGAATCCATAACGGGATGCGCAACTTACCTCAACCCGAACGCCAAACACCGGACTTTTTTTTAAAGTTCGCTCATCTCTAATTCTTAGGCTTGCGCGCTGCAACTGCTTTCTTTAAGTCCCACCAGAGGTTCTCAATCGGATTTTAGTCTGGTGACTGCGATGGCCACTTCAAAATTGTCCTAGCCTTTAATCTGCAACCATGCTCTAGTGGACTTGGAGGTATGCTTGGGATCATTGTCCTGTTGAGAGGTCCAACGTCTCCCAAGCCTCAGGTTTGTGACGGACTGCATCACATTTTCATCCAATATCTCCTGGTACTGAAGAGAATTCATGGTACCTTGCACACGCTGAAGCTTCCCTGTACCTGTAGAAGCAAAACAGCCCCAAAGCATGATTGACCCCCCGCAATGCTTCACAGTAGGCAAGGTGTTCTTTTCTTCATAAACCTTGTTCTTCCTCCTCCAAACATAGCGTTGATCCATGGGCCCAAACAGTTCTAATTTTGTTTCATCAGTCCACAGAACACTATCCCAAAACTTTTGTGGTTTGTCCACATGACTTTTGGCATACTGCAGTCGACTCTTCTTATTCTTTGGAGACAGCAAGGGGGTGCGCCTGGGAGTTCTGGCATGGAGGCCTTCATTACGCAGTGTGCGCCTTATTGTCTGAGCTGAAACTTCAGTACCCGCATCTGACAAATCTTTTTTCAGTTCCTCAGCAGTCACACAGGGCCTTTTCTCCACTTTGCGCTTCAGGTAGCGCACAGCAGTCAAAGTCAGCATCTTCTTTCTGCCATGACCAGGTAGCGTTTCAACAGTGCCCTTTGCCTTGAATTTGCGAATGATGCTTCCTATGGTGTCTCTTGGTATGTTTAACATCTTTGCAATCTTCTTATAGTCATTGCCCTTCCTGTGAAGAGAAATCACCTCTTCTCTTGTCTTCCTGGACCATTCTCTTGACTTCACCATGTCTGTAAACACACCAGTAAATGTCTAGAAGGAGCTGAGTATCACAGTCATTTTAAATCTGCCTAATTGGTGCTTATTATGCTTGATTGCTGCTCCTTGACATCCAGAGGTGTTTTCAATACCTGATCGAAAACACTTGAATGAACCTCTGTTCTTAAGAGTGGTCGTCTTTAAGGGGTTGAATAATTGTGTCAATGAAGAAATCACACAAAAAACATTTAATACTGTATTACAAAAACAATTGATGTCATTTTAGTTGCATTTGGTTCTTTAACCAGTCCCCGACCGCCGTACGCAGGATTGCGTCCTGCGGGCGGCCGGGATCTTCTGTTTGGACGCATCGGGGCGTCCTCTCGCGATGCGCGAGATTTCGGGCACAAGCGCCCGCGCATGCGCAGATCGCGCATAGCAGTGGATTTAAAAGAACTTGGTCATCAGCCTGCCAGCCAATCGGCATCGCTGGCGGGCTGATGACATTCAAAAAAACGAATCAGGAGCCATTTAACCAATCATATTAGTAAATATGATGGATTAAATAGCTTCTGTGCTCTCTCCTGGGTCCTTTTCGTCGGTTGGACCCAGGAGAGAGCACACCTCTACAGTAAGTACACCAAGCACCACACATAGCCCCCTGATCAGCCCCCATCACCCAAATTAACCCCTTGATCACCCCTCTCAGCACCTGTCAATCATCCAGTGAAAGGGAAAAAAGTGATCAGTGTAAACTGTCACTTTTTTTTTTCACTAAGATTGACTGTTAGGTTTAGCTTAGTTTAGTCCCCTTTGGTAGGTAGTTAGCGTTAGCGCCAAGCCCACCGCACCGCAGTCACTGGTTCGCTGATTAGCGTGGCGCTAATCAGCGTTTGTACTTTATAGTATCTGTAAGTGATCAGAACTGATCACGGTCAGATATATAATAGTACTAGTGTCACTTAGTTCGCCCTCCACCCCAAGCGCAGTGTTTGCCCGATCAGACCCGATCGGTCGCCCACACCTGCGTTCACCCACGCCCACCCCGCCGCAGTGACAAAAAAATTTTTTTGTAATCACTGCACAATCCCTTCACAAGCGCTGCGGCGATAAAAAAATCAGTTTTGATATTTTTTATCAATCGCAGCGGCTTCTGTACTTCGCTACCCTCTCAATTGTAAGACAGGCTTGCTTTTTTTCTTGGGTAGTCTCAGGGAACACCCCCTAAATTTAGACGGCCAAATGTCAAACAAGGGGTATTCCTCTGAAGAGGCCTACAGGATTCTGACCCAGTCGGATGAGGAATGGGAACCCTCATCTGACGAATCTAGCGGGTCAGAATACCAACCTGTAGAAAGCAGTGGCTCTCTGACCCAAAGTTCTGAGGAGGAGGTGGAGGTCCCTGATAGAAGCAGGCGTACCCGGCCCCGTGTTGCTAGACCGCAGGTTGCGCAGGATCCGCTTCAAGGGCAGCAGAGTGGGGCTGGCGCTGCCGGATTACGTGGTGAGGCATACACCAGCAGCGCAGCCCGTCCTGGACCTTCTACCAGCACTGCCGTACAACATGGTGAAGTGGCGAGCACCAGAAGGGCAGTAGAAGCTGGTGCGGTGGCACGTGCAATAGTTTCCCCGTCGCAGCCACCGCAAAGACAACAGGCCCGTAGAGCCCCTAGAGTCCCTGAGGTGCTGGCAAACCCTGATTGGCAGCCCCCATCTTCAGCCGCACCAGTAGTTCCCCCTTTCACCGCCCAGTCAGGAGTTCGGGTGGAAACAGCTCAAATAGGATCGGCGCTGGGGTTTTGAGCTGTTTTTCACTGCGGAGCTCTCTGACTTAGTCGTGGCAGAAACAAACAGATATGCCACTCAATTTATCGCCGACAACCCGGGAAGCTCTTATGCCCAGCCTTTCCGGTGGAAACCAGTCCAAGTTTCCGAACTTAGAACTTTTCTGGGCCTTCTCCTCAGCATGGGCATAACCAAAAAACATGAATTGCGGTCATATTGGTCCACGAACCCAATTCATCACATGCCCATGTACTCTGCTGCCATGTCCAGGACACGTTTTGAGACCATCCTGCGTTTCCTGCACTTTAGTGACAACACCACCTCCCGTCCCAGAGGCCACCCAGCTTTTGACCGGCTCCATAAAATTCGGCCCCTCATAGACCATTTCAACCAGAAATTTGCAGATTTGTATACCCCTGCTCAAAACATCTGCGTAGGCAGAGTCCCTTGTACATTTTACCGGGCGCCTTGGCTTCAAGCAGTACATCCCGAGCAAGCGCGCCCGGTATGGGGTCAAATTGTATAAGCTCTGTGAAAGGGCCACAGGCTATACGCACAAATTTCGGATCTATGAGGGAAAAGATCAGACCCTGGAGCCGGTCGGTTGCCCTGACTACCTGGGGAGCAGTGGGAAGATAGTCTGGGACTTGGTGTCACCCTTATTCGGCAAGGGTACCATCTTTACGTGGACAACTTTTACACAAGTGTGGCCCTCTTCAAGCATTTGTTCCTAGAACAGATTGGCTGCTGCGGCACCGCGCGACCTAGTCGCGGGGCTACCCCAACGGCTTCTTACCACCCGACTTGCAAGGGGGCAGAGGGCTGCACTGTGTAACGACGAACTGCTTGCGGTGAAATGGAGAGACAAGCGTGAGCGTTTACATGCTCTCCTCCATTCACGCAGACACGACAGTACAAATTCAACGGGCAACCAGTGTCGTTGAAAAGCCCCTCTCAGTCCACGACTATAACCTCCACATGGGAGGGTGGACTTCAACGACCAGATGTTGGCCCCTTATTTGGTTTCCCGAAAGACCAGACGCTGGTATAAAAAAGTGTCTGTTTATCTGATTCAATTGGCTCTATATAATAGTTACGTTCTCTACAGTAAGGCTGGGAGAACTGGATCTTTCCTAAAATTCCAGGAAGAGATCGTCGAGAACCTCCTGTATCCAGGAGGTTCCGTGGCCCCATCCACCAGTGTAGTTAGCCGTCTACACGAGCGGCACTTCCCTAGCGTTGTGCCGGGTACCTCAAACCAACCGCCACCCGAAAAAATGTCGTGTCTGTAGCAGGAGTGGAATAAGGCGTGACACCCGTTATTTCTGTCCTGACTGTCCTGACCACCCTGCCCTATGCCTTGGAGAGTGTTTCCGAAAGTACCACACTCAGGTACACTTAGGGACCTAGGGACAGCACTACACAGGTAGTTTTTTTTCCACTGAGGCTCTAGGGTCTCTCAGGACACTAGGTTTTGAGAGACCCTAACACATAGGGACGGTGCTGGTGTGCTACAGCAGAAGTGTGAAATGGTAGAAACCTCTCCTTTCACTTGGGATAACGCGTATAATGTACTTCGCACCATCTCTGTGTGATTTACACTTTACACATTGTCCCATGGGAAAGGAGAGGTTTCTGCTAGGAAAATAAAGAGTGAAATGGTAAAAAAAATAAAAAATTAAACAGGTAGCAAGAAAAAAAAATCTTGAGTTAGTTCAGGTTTTTATGTTCATGTTTTATAAAAGTTTTAAAATGTTCTGGTTTTATAAAGTTTGCAACGTTCAAGTCATGTGCCTGCTGCCTGTTTTTCTTCTTTTTTTTTTTTTTCCCCATAACCACCCTTTATTTTCCAGGTATACCAACAGACCAACGGACCAACCGGCAAACGCCGCAGCACTGATGTGAATTCTGAGAGAAGCACTGCGCTGCTGTCAGAAGACATGTGAAGTCAGTGTATGCGGCGCTGCAAGACGAGATTTCTCCTCTGCAGGACAGGTACGTTTGCCCTGGCATGTGAGCTGAGGAGAGGTGTTGGAGTTCATATGCTTTGGCAAACACTTTGTATCAAAAAATCTGGCAAAGATATCTTCCTCCACACCGATGGATTGATCGATGTGAATGGAGAAATCACGTTTGCCAGGACATAGGAGCTGAGTGGGTATGGATGTTTGGGCGGAGCCCTATGTCCTGGCAATCGCCAGGCCCCTCTTTTTCTTGCATATTTTTGGCAGAGATTTTTCATCCACATCGATCGATGCGAATGAGGAAATCTGTGCCGTTCATTTTTCTTTCAGCCCAGAGGCTGAACGGAAAAAAATCTCATTACCTGTATGCTCCATATAAGGAGAATAGCAGAAACTCCTAATGCTGGCCATACGTGTAATGATTGCGGAGACCCTCAAATGCCAGAGCAGTACAAAAACCTCACATGTGACCCCATTTCGGAAGAAGACGCCCCAAGGTATTCGCTGAGGGGCATATTGAGTCCATGAAAGATTGAACTTTTTGTCACAAGTTAGCGGAAAGGGAGACTTTGTGAAAAAAACAAAAAAATCAAATTCCGCTAACTTGGGCAAAAAAAAAATCTTCTATGAACTCACCATACCCCTCACAGAATACCTTGGGGTGTCTTCTTTCCAAAATGGGGTCACATGTGGGGTATTTATACTGCCCTGGCATTTTAGGGGCCCTGAAGCGTGAGAAGAAAAATGCGTAAAAATGCCATCCTAAAAGGTACTCATTGGATTTAGGGCCGAGTGCGCAACTTGGCTGCAAAAAGTGTCACACATGTGGTATCTCTGTACTCAGGAGAAGTAGGGCAATGTGTTTTGGGGTGTACTTTTACATATACCCATACTGGGTGTGAAAAATATCTCTGTAAATGACAACTTTTTAAAAAAAATTATACAAAGTTGTCATTTACAGAGATATTTTTCACACCCAGTAGGGGTATAGGTAAAAATACGCCCCAAAACACATTGCCCTACTTCTCCCGAATACGTCGATACCCCATGTGTGCCACTTTTGCAGCCAAGATGCGCAAAGGGCCCTAAATCCAATGAGTACCTTATAAGATTTCACAGGACATTTTTACGCATTTGGATTCCAAACTGCTTCTGAAGTTTAGGGGCCCCTAAAATGCCAGGGCAGTAAAAATACCACACAAGTGACCCCATATTATAAAGAAGACACCCCAAGGTATTCCGTGAGGGTATGGTGAGTTCATGTAAAATTTTATTTTTGGCACAAGTTAGTGGAATATGAGACTTTGTAAAAAAAAAAAAAAAAAATATCCATTTCCGCTAACTTGTGCCAAAAAATTAAAACTTCCATGAACTCACTATGCCCATCAGCAAATACCTTGGGGTGTCTACTTTCCGAAATGGGGTCACTTGTGTGGTATTTTTACTGCCCTGGCATTTTAGGGGCCCCTAAACGTCAGAAGCAGTTTGGAATCCAAATGCGTAAAAAATGTCCTGTGAAATCCTAAAGGTACTCATTGGATTTAGGGCCCCTTTGCGCATCTTGGCTGCAAAAAAGTGGCACACATGGGGTATCGCCGTGCTCAGGAGAAGTAGGGCAATGTGTTTTGGGGTGTATTTTTACATATACCCATGCTGGGTGAGAGAAATATCTCTGTAAATGACAACTTTTTAAAAAATGTTATACAAAGTTGTCATTTACAGAGATATTTTCACACCCAGTAGGGGTATATGTAAAGACACCCCAAACTCATTGCCCTACTTCTCGAGTACGGCGATACCCCATGTGTGCCACTTTTGCAGCCAAGATGCGCAAGGCCTAAATCAATGAGTACCTTTAGGATTTCACAGGACTTTTTACGCATTTGGATTCCAAACTGCTTCTGACGTTTAGGGGCCCCTCAAATGCCAGGGCAGTATAAATACCCCACAAGTGACCCCATTTCGGAAAGAAGACACCCCAAGGTATTCCGTGAGGGGTATGGTGAGTTCATGTAAAATTTTATTTTTGGCACAAGTTAGTGGAATATGAGACTTTGTAAAAAAAAAAAAAAAAAAAAGTCAATTTCCGCAAACTTGTGCCAAAAATAAAAACTTCCATGAACTCACTATGCCCATCAGCGAATACCTTGGGGTGTCTACTTTCCGAAATGGGGTCACTTGTGTGGTATTTTTACTGCCCTGGCATTTTAGGGGCCCCTAAACGTCAAAGCAGTTTGGAATCCAAATGCGTAAAAATGCCCTGTAAAATCCTAAAGGTACTCATTGGATTTAGGGCCCATTTGCGCATCTTGGATGCAAAAAGTAGCACACATGGGGTATCGCCGTACTCAGGAGAAGTAGGGCAATGTGTTTTGGGGTGTATTTTTACATATACCCATGCAGGGTGTGAGAAATATCTCTGTAAATGACAACTTTTTAAAAAAATTTATACAAAGTTGTCATTTACAGAGATATTTTCACACCCAGTAGAGGTAAATGTAAAAATACACCCCAAACACATTGCTCTACTTCTCCTGAGTACGGCGATACCCCATGTGTGCCACTTTGCATCCAAGATGCGCAAATGAGCCCTAAATCCAATGAGTACCTTTAGGATTTACAGGGCATTTACGCATTTGGATTCTCACGCTTTAGGGGCCCCTAAAATGCCAGGGCAGTATAAATACCCCACAAGTGACCCCATTTCGGAAAGAAGACACACCAAGGTATTCTGTGAGGGGTATGGTGAGTTCATGTAAAATTGTATTTTTGGCACAAGTTAGTAGAATATGAGACTTTGTAAAAAAAAAAAAAAATCCATTTCCGCTAACTTGTGACAAAAATAAAAACTTCCATGAACTCACTATGCCCCTCAGTGAATACCTTAGGGTGTCTACTTTCGGAAATGGGGTCATTTATGGGGTATTTCTACTGTCTGGGCATTGTAGTACATCAGGAAACAGGACAGGTGCTCAGAAAGTCAAAGTGCGGAAATTCACTTTTTTGCACCATAGTTTGTAAACGCTATAACTTTTACCCAAACCAATAAATATACACTTATTGCATTTTTTTTTATCAAAGACATGTAGAACAATAAATTTAGAGAAAAATTTTTAGAGAAATGTAGTTTTATTTGACAAATTTTCCAACATAAAGTGAAAAATATCATTTTTTGCAAAAATGTCGGTAATTTTTGATTAATAGCAAAAAAAGTAAAAATGTCAGCAACAATGAAATAGCACCAAATGAAAGCTCTATTAGTGAGAAGAAAAGGAGGTAAAATTCATTTGGGTGGTAAGTTGTATGACGGAGCAATAAACGGTGAAAGTAGCGTAGTGCAGAATTGTAAAAAGTGGCCTGGTCTTTAAGGGTGTTTAAGCTAGGGGGGCTGAAGTGGTTAAAAAGTCCTTGTAAGATTTCATTCTGAACACAATTACAAATGTACAATAAATTCCTAAAACCCTTTACAGCTTTGGGGGTGGAATAATTTTGAACACAACTGTAACTGTTGCATTAAACGCATAACAGCTAATGAATCATACTGCAAAAAGGGAAACAGAAAGCTGCTTCATAAACTAGATTTCATTTACAGCTCATTCAAACTAGTGATTGCATGTCGGGTGCTGTCCAAGTGTAGAACTGATATACAGTCTGAGCCATGACACATTCAAATCAGTGGTTCAATTCACAAGTACGATTTTCTTTACAGATCATTGTTTCCTTCAGAGAAAATTACAGCATGCAGTATTTTGATCAGATTTTCATCCTAGACTTGTGAATTCCGTTTTTTCACGGATGATTGCTAGGAAATGCTGGTTGGCCACTCTTTAGTTTTGTTTATTTTCACAAACATGAAAAGCGGTTGACATTCTGATGCCATGCTAACATATAAAATGAACAAACAGACTGAGACAAAACTAATACAACAAAAATCATCAGTTTTTTGCAGACAGAGCATGGATGAGTTTTACATCTCTCTTCGGAACGAGCCCTAAAAGCCATATATTTAATCATGTATTTAGGGTCCGTTCACACGTCCGCAATTCTGTTCCGCATTTTGCAGAACGGAATTGCGGACCCATTCATTTCAATGGGGACAGACGATGTCCCGCCCAGATCTGCACTTCCGGGTCCGCAATCGCGTTTCCGAAAAAAATAGAACATGTCCCATTCTTGTCCGCAATTGCAGACCAAAAAAGGCATTTTCTATATAGTGCCGCTGATGTGTGGTCCGCAAACTACGGAACGCACATCGCCGATGTCCGTGTTTTGCGGATCCGCAAAACACACACAGACGTGTGAATGGACCCTAAGTGTCATAAAAAGCGTTAATTTTCAACAGATCAATTCTTGCTCATAGTTCTAATACCTTTCTTATGCCACATTTATTTTTTCAGAGCAGAAGTCTGATTTTAATCCGCTTGTGATCCTACGCATGCAGCCTTCTGATAGCAAAGATATTTATGTGCTTACATTTCATTTTTCTTTTACTTAGATAACATGGATCTCATACATTGTAGTTTTATAATAACTGAAATGTTAATATACAAGAAGTATGAAAGTATTTTTGTGACTGCATAAAAGATGTGATTACCCAATGAATGAGTATTTGCTCGTTCATCAGGAAGTTGGTTGCACTTTTACACAGGCAGATCATCACGAGTGTTCCTATATACGGTTGTTAACAATGATCTGGAAAACCATCGGACAGTGTAATACAGCCCTTAGAATTAGGCTTCCAAACTATTCATTTGGTGACCCTGACCATAAATAATCATGCCGTTATGGATAAAATCATTTCATTTAGATTTTTTTCAAAAAAGTGCACTAAACAAACAATTCAATTTTTGACTTTACCAAATAGTTAATAACAGGGATACCACAACTGAAAACAGACAAAATTAAGATTACAGTTTTAAAGGGATTATTGCTTTATCTCATTTGTCCTCATTTATTGCTCCAATTGCTTTATTACATTCTCCTAAGGCTGGCAGATCAGGGGTGTGTCTTTCATGCTGCAGCTCTCTCCTTATCACAACTCAGGAGGTGTGTCCTATGTCTTTCCTGCTGCAGCTCCCTCCTTATCACAGCTCAGAAGGTGTGTATTGTGTCTTTCCTGCTGCATCTCTCTACTTATCACAGCTCAGGAGGTGTGTCCTATGTCTTTCCTGCTGCAGCTCTCTCCTTATCACAGATCAGGAGGTGTGTCTTGTGTCTTTCCGCTGCAGCTCTCTCCTTATCACAGCTCAGGAGGTGTGTCTTGTGTCTTTCCTGCTGCATCTCTCTCCTTATCACAGATCAGGAGGTGTGTCTTGTGTCTTTCCTGCTGCAGCTCTTTCCTTATCACAACTCAGGAGGTGTGTCTTGTGTCTTTCCTGCTGCAGCTCTCTCCTTATCACAGCTCAGAAGGTGTGTCTTGTGTCTTTCCTGCTGCAGCTCTCTCCTTATCACAGCTCAGGAGATGTGTCTTGTGTCTTTCCTGCTGCATCTCTCTACTTATCACAGATCAGGAGGTGTGTCTTGTGTCTTTCCTGCTGCAGCTCTTTCCTTATCACAGCTCAGAAGGTGTGTCTTGTGTCTTTCCTGCTGCAGCTCTCTCCTTATCACAACTCAGGAGGTGTGTCTTGTGTTTTTCCTGCTGTGGCTCTCTCCTTATCACAGATCAGGAGGTGTGTCTTGTGTCTTTCCTGCTGCAGCTCTCTCCTTATCACAGATCAGGAGGTGTGTCTTGTGTCTTTCCTGCTGCAGCTCTCTCCTTATCACAGATCAGGAGGTGTGTCTTGTGTCTTTCCTGCTGTGGCTCTCTCCCTATCGCAGGTCAAGTAGCATGTCCTTTCTGCTGCAACTCTCTATCACAGTTCAGGTGTATGTCTTTCTGCTGCAGCTCTCTCCCTCTAACTTCACAGTTTACAACGGATTTTGTAGCAAAAAATCCGGCTGGTGGCAGTTGATGGATGGAACGGAGTGTGTCTGATCTGCTCATTCAGCACAGTAGCAGAAAGTGCACATTATTATACATTAGTATGAAGCTATACAGGGAATATCTTGCAGCTAGAGTATTAACCCTTTCGCTACCAGCTCCGTACATGTAGCGATGTGGGAACGTGCAGCGGGCGTCATGGCTGGCAAGTCTCTGCTGTTTCAAACAGCAGAAACCTGCGGCGGCTAATTTCCATGACTGGCAATAATGCCGATCGTGGTAATTAAAGGCTTTAGATGCCGTGATCGTGTGAGATCACGGCACCTAAATGCGCAAAAGCCGACACCCCCTGCGGCCAATGAAGGCATCGGTAGTTGCCCTGAACACTATGAGCCTCGCTCACGAATCTGATAGTGTTCATGCTGCAATTCTTATTTTGGCCACCAGGATAAGAAATGAGCAATTTTCAGTCCAAACCCCATTTTAAAAATTCCTTATAGTACAAAATGAAAAATTATAAACATAATTTATAGGCTCATATATGAGCTTTAAAATCATCACAAAAAAAATATATAAAAAATAAAAAAATATAAAGGTTTAAATCAACCCCGTTCTGTATAATAATAAAAATACCTATATAACAATAAATATAAACATCATGGGTATAACCGCGCCGAAAACACCCATACTATTAAAATTTAAAAACACTTTTCCAATACGGCGAATGGCGTAACGGAAATAAGGGTCAAAATGGCCGATTGCCATTTTTCATTGCTTCTCTTACCCCAATTTTTTATAAAATGTGATCAAAAAGTCACGCAAACTCCAAAATGTTATCAATAAAAATGAATTGTCCTGCAAAAATGAGCCCTAAACAGCGCAGTAGACATAAGTATAAAAAAGTTATGGGGTCAGAATATGGAGAAATTTTTTAATCAAAGTTTAAATTTATTTTTACACTATTTAGACAGTTAAAAGAAACTATACATATGGGGTATCTTTGTAATTGCACTGACCCAGAGAATATAGGGCATGGGTCAGTTTTGCCATAAGCGAAGCGCAGTAGGAACAGCACCCGTTGTCAGGCATTTTCATGAGTGTATATGATACCTGATCATATTATAGTCCAAAATGGAGGCTCATTGTCTTTAAGAGACAAGCTGAACCAAAGTTTTGCTACACGGCTGGAACAGGCCAAGATTTGAGGTCGCACAGAGTTCAGTCTGTGTAAAAGTTTATGCTGAATACAAAGAACATTGTATTTTAAAAGTTATTGCCCCAGATGTGGGCTTATCTGTAGGGAGTACACTGGATTCTCCAGACATGTCCGTCTGAAGAGAACAAGGCCCATTCATATCATTATGGTCCATAGGTCAACAGTGTGAGAAACACTCAGAGAGACGCCTAGAGGTCTATCTTTAGTTATTTCAAAATGTCCACGTTAATCCTTATCTCTAATTTGTGATGACAAAGGTCAAAGGTATATAATGCAAGAATACCAAAATTAACTCTTTATAGTATGGTACTAATAGCTTTCACAACAGTGCCATCCGGAGACAGATGGATATCATTACACCATCCTCCATAGTTGCATTATGGGTAAATATGATCTCATAGGATCATTACCATATGAGCAAATGTTTGGAAGATCTTAATCCAGGAGGATGTGACATGAGATAAGGATTGGGATAATTACTGTTGGAATAAGGGAAATGCCAACATTCCAGGATTCAGCAGAACGTCCAAGAGAGAGGGTCTATCAATATGAAAGTCATGGTGAGACATGCAATGATGGACCAGCCAGCTTTCCTAGGAGCAGAAGTGTGATTCCTACTAGGACTTGGTAAGAGACATAAAGAATGATATTTCATTCATATTTTATTTATTAAGACTAATTGGATAATCTGGGTGAATTCATATCACCCAGATTGGCTAATACATAAACACATTAATTAATTGATCATCTCCATATTGAGATGTAGTCTTAGGATATTGTGAGGCTTCATTCTACCTGCAGAAGAATCAAGACTCATAATCTAGAAAAGTATTAAATGATTGTATATATCTATCTATCTATCTATCTATCTATATATATATATATATATATATATATAGTAACATTCTTCGCCAAGCTAGGTGATAAATTCCCACTGGAAAGACTTGTTCCAAGTTCTTCCCATTTCTGTTGTGTGTCTTAATAGTCTTACCAAGTCATACATGTGAAACTAGTCCAGGACGGGGCGGAAGGATATAGTTATCTCTTCTAAGTTATATCCTTGGATGGACTTGCCCATTCCTGAAGTCATGTGAGGTGTAGTTGGTTAGAGGGGGGCAGAATGTAGTTAGCATTCAATATTGATGTCTAGGATTAGACATGCCCATCCTGATATCATAAGGTTTCCTCTGGACAGAAGTGATGTATATAATTTAACTTCTTGTTTTGATATCCTAACCAAATAATAGCTTTGTTATAATGTGACAAATTGCTTCTACCCACATGTATTTTTAAGCGTGTAATGCTTTATATCAACGTCGTATATATTCATTGGCATAGATCATTGTGTTTATTCACTTATTTATGTTTAGAACTTTGTAACCAATAAATTTGCATATTTTTATAACACTTGTGTATTATTTTATAATGCAAAACTACATCTTTAGCATTAATGTCATCTCACATGAAAAGAACTTATTATCTGAGGAAATAGTCGGCCTCAGATGTGAATTGTATCGATTGGGTTATCTACAATTAACCAGGTCATGATATCTCTATGATCATAATTAATAATTCTTAATTGAATTATTATTAACCCGACACTGTGAAACGGTGGAGGAACTGCATTTTTTTCCAATTCCACCACATTTGGAATTTTTTACCGGTTCCCACTACATTTTATGCATAATTAATGGTGGTATTAAAAAGTACAGCTCCTCCTGCAAAAAATAAGCCCTCATACAGCTATGTGAACAGATATATAAAAAAAAGTTATGGCTCAAGGTAGATAGGGAAAAAAATGAAAACACAAAAACGAAAAAAAAAAAAAAAAAACTCAAAAGTAATTCGTTTTACATGCTTAATTAGTATTAATTAACATGTACTATTAGGACAAACCCTTTTAGGCTAATTTCACACTTGCCGCAAACCTTTCCAGCATTGAGTTCCGTCGGCGGGGCTCAATACCGGAAAAGAACTGATCAGTTTTATACCAATGCATTCTGAATGGATAAGATGTCATCAGTTCAGTCACAGTCAGTCGTTTTGGACGGAAGAAATACCACAGCATGCTGCGATTTTATCTCCGTCCAAAATGTCGGAAAACATGCCGGATCCGGCAATAATTTCCATAGGAATGTATTATTGCCGGATCCGGCATTAAGAGATACCTGAAGGACAGATCTGACCTTCCGGTATGCGCATGCGCAGACCCTTAAAACTGAAAAAATAATACAAGACGGATCCGTCTATCCGCATGACAAGCGGAGAGACGGATCTATTCTGCAATTAATTTGTGAGCATCCGGATTTGTCTCCAAATGCTTTCAGTTTACATCCAGATTGCCGGATCCAGCACTCTGCCGCAAGTGTGAAAGTACCCTAACTTAGTATTCTCTGGTAATTTTGAAAACAGTTGTCCATTGCACTGTGTAATCCACTTTATCTAAATACATAGGTTGCATAGGTTGGTTAACTTCTTCTTGATAGATAGTAGACATACATTTAATATAAACTATTAACTGCCTGAATAGAGTATGTTAAAAACATATTTATTTTGTGTATTATTAAAAGGTTTGTTCTCCACCAGATCTGAGAATCAGGCTAGTGGTTTGAGCTGGAGCTTGGAAGATAAATCTATATGCTATCTCCTACACTCACACCACCAAAAGCGTCTCCCTCTAATATTGCGGGAGCTATATTAAATGCATATAGATAGTGAGGTAATAAAGTCCTAAACCAGTAACTTTGTATGGTCTATCCCTTATTATTAAATACTACTAAACCCAGCGTAGTAGAGGGCACGACCCTGGTAATGTCTATCTGGATTGTTCCTTAATAAAACGGCGGCTCTACATATATATCAGTGAATTGGACTGAACACACATAAATATACTGTGTTGCTCAATAGATGTACCGTGTTGCTCGACACGTTCCCTGCCGATATTGATCGGTATTTCCTCAGGAGCAAAGAGTACCTAGTCATTCACAGTGTACAGATAGCTTGCTACAACACCCTGATGGTGAGTGTGCAGCGATGGTTTCAGCCTATTTAGTTTCTCCAGGCTGACTGAGGACAAACAGTAACAAACACGCTGTACACCTCTAATGGCATGCGTGCAGCACATACAAGCCTCCAGCATTATGATGGCCGTGAGTGCGGGCGATACCGCGCTGTTTAAATGGAGAACTCTCCTTCCCCTGAATGGCGAAGCCTCCAGACAGAAACCAATAAGGCGTGACCATAGAAATCCCTGCGCATCCTCCTGTCACTCATGCTTCGCTCAAGCATCGGGATGGTATTATTATCGTGATCACCGCTTGTATGGGTTCCTGTGAATTTTAAGGGACATGGTGCCAGCTTAGCTGAATGTCATATATTATACACAGCTGGATGCATATACCTTTACCCCAAAACTTAGAAAGTGGAACGGATAATAACGAGCGCTATACTCAATGTTCTATTTAGAGGCATTATGGAACACAGCACTCTACTCCTATAGATACATATCCACTAATATTAAAGGGCATGACATGAAGTTATCGTTCAAGAACTACCAAAATCACAATGCATGACCAACGCATCAGTATTTAACCTAGAACGTGAAGTCTGCACTTATAGGTGTCTTTCCAGGGACAAGGGGTTCCCTATCCAAAATAAAATAAATAGTTGAGATATATTAGGGCACTTGAGAGGTGTGTGTCAAGGGACAGAAGGGTCCCAGATCAATATCTCTCCAAAGTCAACAATTGAGATATATAAGGGTTAGTGAGATATGGACATGCATATGGACATGCAAAGGTTTCTTATTCGATAAAACACGCAAATGAAATTGAGTCATTCAGACCCTTCGGTTATATCGTATCCAGGGTAAATATCCATTGGGCCTCCTTTCTTAGGAGTAGAGTGTCAATATCGCCCCACTAGATGGTAGTCTCACATGCTTGACACCCTGGAATCTTACACAATTTGTCAACGTGGGGTGGTCAGCCGCAACATGTTGGGCAATAGGGTATCACCTCGATGGTTGATTTTTAGTAGGTGTTCCCTATGCGTCTACTAAACCCACATATTGTACACCACTCCCACAGTCCTGCAATAAAGGACTTAATGTCAAAGCTGCGTCCCGTGACAGAGCTAGTTAACTGTCCCCCTTTCTGGATGGCCTTGCAGGCCACACAACTGCCACATTTTTATGTGCCATTTGGTTTTCTCGAGGCCAGCCAGGTCTCACTAATCAGGGAACTGAATGCACTATGGACTAGTTTGTCTCTTATGTTGCCACCACGGCGATATGTGACCGGAGGGTATTCTCCCATCAGGTCACCTATATCTGGGTCAGACCTTAAGATGTCTCAGTATTCCGCCTGAATTTCTTTATGTGCTGTGTCATAGGTCCCTATCATGCGCACCTGGACATCATCTGATGTCCTGTTTTTGGGTGTAAAAGGCTCTCCCTTTCACATGCAGTCGCATTCTGGTAGACTTGTTTAAGGACTGTCATCGGGCATCCTCTCTCCAGAAATCTTCTCTGGAGATCATTGGCTGATTCCTTAAAGTCTGACCACTGGGAGCAATTCCGTCTCGTCCTCAAATACTGCCCCTTAGGAATGCCTCTCTTGAGTGGGTGTGGATGTCCACTATGCCACCTCAAATGGGCATTGGAAGCAGTGGGTTTATGGAATATTTTTGTTTTAAGTCTCCCAGAGGAGTCAATTTCAAAGGACAGATCCAGGAACGTGAGGTGCTTCTCATCAATCTCTGATGTGAAAAAAAGTCCCAAAGTATTATCATTTAATCTGGAGACAAAGTCCATGAATTTAGTCTTTGTCCCCTTCCACAATATGGATATGTCATCTATGAACCTCAACTATAGTAAAATGGACGAGGTCCCTATTTCCATCTCCTCACTAAACACCGTCTCCCTTTCCCACCAGCCCAGGTAAAGATTGGCGAAGGTCGGGGCACAGGGACTGCCCATCGCCACCCCCCTGAGCTGGTGGTAAATGGAGCGGTCAAACACAAAGACGTTACAATATAGGATGAAGTTCAGGAGTGTCAATATCAGTTCGATGTGTTCCCTGGGGTGAGAACCCCTTTCTGTCAGGAATACCTGTACAGCCTCACATTCCTGTTGGTGTGGGATGGAGCTGTACAGGGCCATGACATCTAAACTAGCAAGGAGGATGTCATTTTCACATTGGATGTCATTTAATCTTCTCAAGACATCCATTGAGTCCCTCGCATAGGAAGGCAGGCTGGTGACAAAGGGCCTCAGAATCCTATCCACATAGACGCTAATCCTTTCAGTGAGACCACCTATCCCCGACACTATCGGTCTCCCTTTCATGGGGGGTAGTACCCTTGTGTATTTTCGGTAGACTATAGATGGTCGGCAGTGTGGGGTGTGTGGTAAGATATATGAGAATTTGTTCTCACTGATAAGGTTGCGTCTCTTTGCCACATTAAGGATTTCATTTAGCTCCCTTCTTAATGATTCAAGGGGGCTATGATCCAATCTGGCATTACACGTCCTGTCATCTAGGATTCTTTTGCACATAGCCACATAGTTTGCTACATCCAAAATCATGATGTTGCCACCCTTGTCAGAGGGCTTGATTACAATAGTTGAATCCCTCTGTACAGAGTCTAGAGCAATCTGTTCCTGCTCTGTCATGTTACTTGGGTATGGGTTATGAACGTGAAGTGATCTAATCTTGTCTGTAACAACGGTGAGGAATACATCAAGAGGAGAGAACTCTGTCACTGGAGGGTATTTTTTAGATGCCATTTTTAAATCTGTAAAGGGACCCACACCTATCTCTCTTTGTCCCTCCTCAAGGAGGTCAGCTAGTACCCTCACATCTGAGAGTTCCTCTTCATCAATAACAAGTCTCGCACATTGTTCCCTATCATGGGTACGGAAAAACTTTTTCCATTTTAATTTCCTGATAAATAAATTAATATCTTTAACTCATGTGAATGGATTGAATTTGCAATCAGGAACAAATAACATCCCTTTACTAAGGACTCCCATCTCGGCACTGTTGAGAGCTCGCTTAGAAAGATTAATAATCTGTGATGTGTCGCTGGATACTGTATTCACTAGTTGCCTCTCCTGTTTCTAGTTGTTTGTAGGGGGGTCCCGGCTGTCTGTGGGGTAATCTCTAAACACCCCCACCCCCCCCACCCCCGATATCCTCTCTCAATGCTGCCGTGACCACGAACTCTACCACCACCTCTACCCCTGCCTCTTCCTCTCCCTCTATTTTTGAAGCCCGTCTCTGTACCCGTCTCTGGGTTAGTTTCATACTCTGAGTATGAAAGTTCAGTCTCACTCTCTATGGGGTTATTTGTTTGTCTATTACCTGCAAACTCAAGGATTTTGCCCTCTCTAAAATTCCTGCTGTCTCTCACGAACTGATTATGTTTACTCTCCTTAAGATATCCCATAAACCTCTCAACCGATTGTTGTAAAAGTGTTTCTCTTTTAGCGAACTCTGATGTGTTCTTTGTGAGCAGCTCTTTTTCCTCCTCCAGCAGAAATTTCATTAATCGGAGTGAGGAGTCAATAGATTCCTTCTCCCATTTTTTCATCAATGCTTCAGATCTAAGTCTGATGTTAGGTAGGATAGGATTTCTGAGGCCCCTCGGTACTATTTTGTTCTTAAGATAGGTGTCCAGGGTTTGCACCTCCCACCACGAACGGTTTTTATACACCCTTGTTAGATTTTTAAATGCCAGATTGATATTGGGTGTGTAGGTCTGAGTGAGGAGCTCTTGTTCTGAAAAAAAAATTTGGGGTACCCCAACCATGTATCTGAAGAGATGTCCCCAGAAGGAAACCCGCCATCACATTAAATTGTATTTAAGACTGGTTAACTTCTTCTTGATAAATAGTAGACGTGCATTTAATATAAACTATTAACTGCCTGAATAGAGTATGTTAAAAACATATTTATTCAATGTATTATTAAAGGTTTCTTCTCCACCAGATCTGAGAATCAGGCTAGTGGTGTGAGCTGGAGCTTGGAAGATAAATGTATATGCTATCTCCTACACTCACACCACCAAAAGCGCCTCCCTCTTATATGTAGAGCTGCCGTTTTATTGAGGAACAATCCAGATAGACATTACCAGGGGTCGTGCCCTCTACTACACTGGGTTTAGTAGTAATTAACTGGTTTAGGACTTTATTACCTCACTATCTATATGGATTTAATATAGCTCCCGGAATATTAGAGGAGACGCTTTTGAAAGTTAGCTTTAGAGTTAATGACTAACACATGAAAGTAGTAGACAGTTTGCCTCATGATCCGCATGCAGAACACCACAAATTCCCTGGCTGCACCTGTATTTTTTGGGCCATGCCTGTACATACTATGTAATAAAAATAGCAGGTAGAGGTGCAGCCAGGCAATTATGAGTGATCTGCATGCGGATCATGCTGCTGGGCAGCATCGTGTACAAGCAACATTAAATTCCCAAAATACAAAGCATATTGACACTTAGTAGAGGCAGCATGAAAGGCTTTGAAAAATCTTCAAATGTATGCTGTTTTAACAGAAGATACAGACAAATCCGTGGGTAAAAATATCCCCTTACATCACTGTGACATCTGGATAACAATTGTAAGGCTGGATTCATCCTTCCCTGGAGTGTTTGGCTAAGTGACAATTGTAACTGAAATATAGTATTTTTAACAATGAAATTTTACATAGATCATAAGAAAGCAATGCAGAAGTGAAATGTCATACAAAAATGTTAAACTGTTTATGACCATGTGCCATACATGCAGGGTGCATGATCCTGTGCTTTAGGGGTTGTCCAGTTTCAAGAAGAAACCAGAAAATTCAGGGGATTGATGATAACTTACCTGGCAGATCCCACTGTGCTGCTCTGCTTCTCCAGGCAGCACTCTGTTTTCCCAACTGCAGTGGTGATGTCACGTCGACAAGTGATCGCTACAGCCAATCACTGGTCTTTCCAGTGCACCACTTAGGCCACTGATTGGCTGCAGCAGTCACGTGTTGTTGGTGTGATGTCACTGCTGCAGCTGGAAATCAGAGCCCCACCAAGAGAGCCGGGTGGCGGGGCGGATTTGTCAGGTAAGTAGTCATCTCTTTATTATAGGTTGATACTTACAGCTATTTGGTTGCCTCTTGAATCCAGACCACCCCTTCAAATGGCATGGGTTTTAAGCTAGATTGTAGGAGCATAGTGCTCAGTGAATTGAATAGAGCAAATGGCAATGTGTAATGCTGAGGCCAGTGATTGACTAAGTGGTCACGTGCCAGGGGCAGCCATAGACCCTACAGTGAAATTTTATGGTTGTCTGAGGCCCAAGGGGGCTGCCCAAGCCATCCTCGTGGCCGCTGTCTGGGTATATAACGATCTGATGCTCTCAGCATTAAATAATGCTAGGAGCATCAGGTACTTATGCCCCTGGCTGGCATCCACAGGTGCCCTCCTCAGGACAGTAATACAGTTGAATACTGTGAAATAGGCGGCAATACTGTGACATAGGCGGCAATAGAGCACAATGGAAGTCAATGGGAGAACCAGAGCATTAAACCAGGCACCCCTGCTCTGAAGAGGGAGGGTGTCTGGTTCATAGGAAAAGGTCAGAAATTGATGGAAACACCACTAAAATTGTTTGGGATCAGCATGGGGAGGATTTCTGGATGCATCTTGGACTCCCAGGTCACTCTGGGAACGATGTTGTCCCAGTAGTACGCCACTTTTACAGACTGACAATATACGCACAAAACCGAAGATAAAATCGATTTTAAAGGAAAAATTGTTAGGAAACATTCTTTCCTGTATATTTACTTGTACATAAAGTGCAAGTGCTGCCAAAATTACAAGGAAGAGGCACTCCGATACAACCTGTATATCACATAAAGGAGGGCCTCATTCACATTGTGGTACAATTGTTCACGTAGTGGGACTCATAAAGCCTAGGCACTAAGTGAATGGGCTGACAAAATTACAAGGAACCGGCACTCCAATACACCCTTTATTACACATAAAGGAGGGTATTATACACACCCTTGAAAAATGATGATTGATGGCCTGCTGGTGACCCTCAAAATCACTAGGAGCAAGGGCCTGCTGGTGATCCTCTAAAACATTAGGGGCGAAGGCCTGCTGCTGATCTGACCATCTAAAACATTAGGGGTGAGTGCCTGCTGCTGATCTGACCATCTAAAACAACCGACCAGGTATCATGAATGAGTGCGTTACTTCTGCTCTGGCAGCACACACAGTTTTACCGCACCCAGGGCCACGGCCTCTGTATGCACCATCAGCAGCAGGGCTACTTCCCCGTCCCTTACTGCTCGCCTTGAGCATATTAAATGGTGTATATGCTTGCAAGTATGTCACATGTACAGTAGCGCAGGTTTTGTAAGTGAATGCACAAATAAATTAAACTGAATGTCACAGATATTTAGGATGCGCAAATGTTATACAGGAGATGTAGCACAGGTAATATCACTGTCACCAGCGGCTTAGAAAAATTACACTGATTGTCACAGATATTTAGGTTGCGCAAACGTTATACAGGAGAAGTAGCGCAGGTAATGTCGCTGTCACCAGCGGCTAAGAAAAATTCCACTTAATGTCTCAGATATTTAGGATGCGCAGACATTATACAGGAGATGTAGCGCAGGTAATGTCACTGTCAGCAGCGGACAAACAATTGCGCTGAATGTCACAGATATTTAGAATGCGCAAATGTAATGCAACAGATGTAGCAGAGGTTGTGTCACTGTCAGCAGCAGCCAAACAATTGCAAGCAATTTAGCGCAGGTTGCGCTAATAATATATATTGCAGCCAGATAAAACAAAAGTCCTTAAAAGGACTTTTGGGTCTTTAACACCTTTCAACACTAAACCCTACACTATCTGTCCCTTCTGTTGCAGCTCGCCCTGACTAAGGCCCCTTGCACACGCCCGTATGCCCTCAGAGACATACAGTCCGTGAGCGGGCCATATTTCCCGAGCAGCATACATGCTGTGCGCATTGGGCCGCCTGCCAGACTACTGTCCCGCACTCATAAGATCATATGAGTGCAGGACAATAGTCCCACGGCAGCCTGATGCGCACAGCATCATAGTAGTGTGCTCCCATGCGCACGATGTATGCCGCTCGGGACATATGGCCCGCTCACGGACCGTATATCTCGGAGGGCATACAGTTGTGTGCAAGGGCCTAAGACTGAGCCGAACCACATGTCATCAGGTGCTATATAGCACCCGTTGATGTCTTCCGGCCAGCCAATCACTGTAATGCCAGTAACCAACATGGCTACGGCATTACATTGAATGCCAGTACTTCCCACTACGTTTACTGGCCACGTAGCAGCCAACAAACGTGCGGGAGGAGACTCGAGCAGCACATCATAAAAATGATGAGCACTATGAAATGGGGTGTGTCCACGCCTGAAAAATATTGGTTTTGCACTTCTAGCATCACTCTCTATAGTCTCCCGTATGCCAGCTTTAAAAAGTTAGCTAATACAGTATAATGTCTGAAATGGCAGGGTTTTTTTACGTCCGGGAGCTTCATGGGACTGGACTAAAGTTGAATGTTTATTTTTTGTCTGGAGTCCTGTGCCATGGTTGGGTAGACAGGTCACAAACTTGCTTGGCACCAGTGCCAGCCGGTAACACTGCAACTGAGCAATGAGTAATATTCAATAGTGCATAACGTGAACCACATATGGCTCATATTATCAGTGTGAACAGAAATTCTAGCTGGAAATGCTTATAGGGAACGTGTCACAATGAAAATGCGAATTAAACTGCAAGCAGGAGTGGCAAGGGCTGGGACTTCGGCTCTGGCAAATCTACCCTCATTTATACCTGAAAACAGACATAAGAGGAGTGTAAATTACTCCAGTTGGGGCTGGAGTCGTTTTACTCAGGCATACGGACTGACAGAGGGCGCACACCTCGTCATAAATTAGGTAAATCGTCGGGCAGCACAGGGCTTGTCTTTGTAAATGATTCTCATTCACTTTGCTGGTACTATACAACACTACAGATTTGCCACATGAAAATCCACAGCAAATCTGTAGTGTGTGCACATGGCCTAAAGGTTATTTCTTTTCTCACTAGTGAAGACTCAGAGGTGCTTTTTTGAGTCTTCAACGTTTCTTGAATCTATTGATTTTATGCCCTACTTTTGGTCATAATTTTTAATCTTTTACCAGTCTTTTGTATGCCTTTACATATTCTTTGCTTTTAATTTTCTAGAATGTGCCTACTTTCTTTAACACAACAGATTTTTATAGAGCATATTGGTGGAACAGTTAGAAGATAAAAGAACTCTGAATCCTGAAACATTTTTCTAGAAGTAAATAGCTGTTTTTAAAGTAAATTATATGTGATTTCGTTATCTATTCCCAGTCCTTTAAAACAATTCATACCCAGAAATACAGCACAAAAGAAATGGTTTGCTCCTCGCTTCACGAAGATGCTACAGTGTATGGGGGCTCAGAATGAAAAATGCGATACAACGATAAACTGGTTAGCTCTTCCTTGTTTCTCTGTTGTGCCCCAAGAGATTTTCAAGCATTATAGATCATTTTAAGACCATTTAAGGTCTTGGGTTGAGTAAGAATTTAAACCATTTTACTACACTTTTCATCTGTCTTTTTCGTGTCCCCTGAAATCTTGAAGTATTGATCACATTTTCTGTTTCATACAATATGTAATACTGCCATCTAATGGTGAGTGATACAAACAAGTTTTTCTAGACAAAATCATTGACAGAAAAGCAAGACAACTAAAATATCTTACTTTCAGTCTTTTCACTTTTTGCTTCACAATAGCAATAATTTTTACTTGTATAATATACGGTGTATATATTTATTTTATAATATATTTTATATATTATAGATTTTTATATATAATATATTTTACAAAAAACATGCTGTTGATACAGATTTGCAGCTGAATTCTCTAAAATATTAATTCCTGGATTCATCAATGAATGAAAGGTATGGCTACATGGCAACAGTGGTGGCTCGACAGCTGTTGTGACCAGGATAGCAGGGGCATCGCAGTGTAGTAGTGATCACATAGAAATGAATGGGATCACAGCTAGACTAGTAGCCGTACTCCTAACCTTATGCTGCCATGTGGATATTCCAATTAAAATATCAATCTTATCAAATAAAAGGAAACACCTTGGTACTATGGATCTCATACTTTTATGTACACACAGGAAGCCATATAGGGCAGCCTATGGGCAAAGTATGTACTACACAACATTTTATGCAAGACATCCATAGACCTCTATGCCTTAGTAATGCCGCTGCAAACTCCTCCAAACTAGAGTGTCAAAGTTAGCAGGCATGCAGGGTCGGACTGGCCCACCAGAGTACCAGAAGGATCCTGTGGTGGGCCCAGCCTCTGAAGCTATAATAGGCCCCAAAGGTCCAAGGGAAAAAACATTTGGAGCTAATCACTTGCTATTAGGGTCTATTTGTTCGATTTAAGATCTATTAGACTTTATTGATGATACAGAGCTTGGGCCCTGAGAATAATGTCTTCTGTTGGGCCCAAGGAACCTCAATCTGACATTGCAGACATGCATTCCATCGCAACTGGATATGCCATAAATGTCTAAGATGGGAATATTAAAGCAGCAATCTGGGAAAGACCAGTTTCACACAAGCGTGTTTGGTCCAGGAAACACACTTTGTGTGACGGCCACATTTCATGGACTGAACACTGCTCCTCTGACCAAAATGACTTATGATCTTGTGAAGAATACTGTGAGTACAGTCAGGGAGGTACGGGTCAGAGGAGCAGTGCTCATTCCCAGAAATGCAGCCATGGTCTTTACTAGGCATTAATAATACAGGGATATACCATGATTGGCTGATATATGCAGAATCCACCTTTGGGCAGAGGAGGCCAGAGGTAGTCAGGATAACACAAACAGCTAAGAAGGCTGTGAAAACTCCCATTCACTTGCTTAGGGTTAAACAGAAACAGCCATAGTCTCGACTACCTCTGGCAACAAGGCTGTGGAGGAAAAAGTGTCACAGAGATTGGTATGGGTCCCAAAGGTGAGACTTACATCTATCATATAGTTAAAGAGGACCTGTTATGTCCTTGTAGAATTGCAGAATTGCATGGCTGCATACCTTCACAGCTGCATCTTTACTGACTCTAGTGTCACGCTCTAGTGAATTGTCATATGGGGGTCTCCACCTTTTGAGATAGGAATACCATTTTAACGTATGCCTGAATTGCTCCTTTAGAAGGTTTATCCAGGCTTTCCAAAGAGACAGACTTCCATCAATCTAATACTGATGACCTATCCTAAGGACAAATCCATCATCCATTTCAAATGACTTGAAATGGATGACCCCTTTAAAGGAGTTGGCCCTTGTCAGACATTGATGGCATATCACTGGGATATGCTATCATGATTAGATAGGTGCACACTCGGTTGTTTTCAGAAGTCACATAGGGGTAAATGGAGAACCCACTGAGCAAGTGCAGCCACTGCTCCATTCAATGCTATGGGACTGCCAGAGGTAGCTGGATCTCTCTTATTGGTGATTGGAGGGTGGCTCAGCATACATAGCTGCTCTCTATCCACTTCAGGGGACCCCATTCTGGAGATAAGAGTGGGTACCAGATGTGGGACCCGCACCTGACATTGATGGCATATCCTAGTAATATACCATCAATGTTTAAAATGGGAATAGTCCTTTAAGGCTCTAAAGGAGCCTCCAACGTAAATGTGAACACAGCCTTAGTTGCTTAAACAGTGCCCCCATAACAGTGCCAGACACATACGACCCTCTCCACAACAATGCCACCAATGCAATGTACCATTATTATTTATTTATTTTTTACTTCTTTGTTAAATTACCTTCTTATTTTATTACATAATAGTTACAATATCAATTATAATGACATACAATCCATTGTTATATTCTTATTTTAACCCCCATTTCCTTCCCTCTTCTCTACCCCATTGCCTCTTTTCTTCCCTCCTTCCATAATAAGTTTTAACCTATCTCTTAAAAAAAAACAAAGGAAAGGGGATACACCCCTTATCTCTCTCTCTCTTCCCCTGCTCTCCCCAGCCTCTGAATCCTACTATCATTCTTCCCTTTTAAACCATCTCTCCAATAGTTTATCAAATTTCCTTATTTTATTCCGGAATTTAAGATATATCCTCTCACATGCTATCGAGCACTTGACTAAACCTTCCCACATTTTAATTGTAGGAGCCCTTCTCTCTATCCAGTTCTTCACTATGCATCTTCTTGCTTGGAACAATAATTTGGTAGCTAACTCCTGCATATTGGCATTTCTTATATCCCGCAAATTTCCCAAAATACACACCTCAAGGGTGACGGGAATATAAATCTGATGGTAATTCCTTATTTGAATAATCACCTGCCTCCAAAATTTTTGTATATAATGACAATATCATAATAAATGGACATCATCCACGTCTACTCCCCACATTTATGAGATTTATAAACCTTATCTTTATAATATGTCATAAGTATAACCGGAAAAAGTACAGTCTGGACCACAAAGAATTGTATCATCCTGTGAGCTGGATTTGAGGAGACCTTCCTTATCTCCAAGAAAATTCCTCTCCATCCTTCAGGGTCGACAGACCACACCAACCCTTCCCATTTTTTTAAATTTACAGTATCTCCTGTTTTTTATTCCCTTGCTGTAATAGGATATTATAGATTGAAGCTATCCTTCTTTTCCCTGTTGTCATCATAGTAATTTTCTTTAATGGCTGAGGAAGCTTCAATATATCCTTCCCATCTCGCATACATGATATAATAGCATGACTTAATTGAATATAATAAAATAAGTCATTGTCCACAACACCAAATCTCTACTTAAGTTCTTGAAACCCTATGATTCCTCCATTCTTCCAAATCTGTTCCATCCTATGTATCCTGTATTTCTGCCAAGGTATCTTATTTGTTGCAGTTAGATCTTTTAAATACATATTATTCCATATCAAAGTGTCTTTATGTATCTCTAGATCATCCCAAAGATTTCTAACTGCCAACCACGTTTTATACATTAACAACATTGTTAATGAACTCTTGAGTTGTTCTTGTAGATTCCTGCCTCAAGCACCTGAACTATCCCATTTATTAACATATTTTTATCCACCTTATTATTGAGCTGTAGACTTGAGTTTTCCCTATTCCCAACAGTTCTTTATCTGGCCTGCCTAAAAGTATAGTTTTAATTCAGGAACTGACAATCCTCCTTCCCCTTCTGGCAGCTGTAAAAGTTGTAATCTCATTTTAGGCCTCTGCCTCCTCCATATCGATTCACTAAGTAGGCGCTCTAAGATTTAAAAAATGTTCTTTGGTATCTCTATTGGTGCGTTCCATAAAAGATAGTTTATCATCGGAAGCAAGATATTCTACCTGCCATTGAAAGGGGACATTTTTTCCATGCACGTATCTTGTCTCTAACTTTATTTATCATGGGTACTAGGTTTAATTTTATATAATCCTGTGGGTCACCTGTTATTTTAATCCCTAAATATTTCAAACCTTCCCCCTCCTTTTTAATTTCCAGGGATCCTGGTACAAAACCTCCTAATGGGTCTAAGGGGATACAAGCCGACTTATTCCAGTTTATATTTAGTCCTGCCAATTTCCCATAGCTCTCGAACAACTCAAATATACATGGCAAAGATTCAAGTGACCCAAAAATTAGCATCAGATCATCTGCATACAATGAGATTTTTCTTCATGGCCCCCAAACTTAAACCCATTTATACTTTTATCTTGTCTTATTAGAGAAGCAAGAGGTTCTATTGCAATGGCAAAAAGTAATGGGGATAAGGGGCAGCCCTGTCTTATCCCTCTCTGTATTTCAAACGAATCTGAAATCTCATTGTTTACCATTATTCTAGCCTTTACATCCGTATATAGAAGTTTAATCCATGATATATAATTATGCCCAAACCCCAGTTTCTTTAGTGTAGCTACCAAACACGACCATTCTATTGTATCAAAAGATTTCAATGCATCTATTGATACCACTAGACGCTGGCCGGAGTTACTTGGTTTCACCTGCATATTTAAAAAACATTGATCCTCATGTATAAGCGTTGGTATAACCCCTCTTAATCCATTTGCCAATATCTTCGCCAACAGTTTATTATCTGTATTGATCAAGGATATAGGACGATATGAATCCAATAAATTAGGGTTTTTTTCTGGTTTCAGTATCAATGTGATCAATGCTTCACGTAATGAATCTGGCAAAATCTTATTGCTCCTAGAGGCATTCCACATTTCCAGCAATTTGGGTGTTAATACTTTTTTTATATGCAACATATTGTCGAAAGATTTATATAGCAAAAAGGGCTTTATATAAAAAGAAAGGATCAAAGAAAAAATATCAGAAGGTATTGATCCTGCTGAGGAGAGGTGGACATAAATTAACACCTCTGAGCTCGTTTATCAAGAATCTTAATTATTGCGTGCAGTTAGTAAAGAACAAGGTACCATTGTCTATGCAAAAATATATGTGAATTTTTTATACAAAAGTGCTGAATACAAATCAATAGTATAGAGCCAATACCAGTGCAACAGATAGACAATAAAATGTAATACCAATATATGCCAGAAAATGGTTCTAACACACCATAAAACAACACCAACACTCTCTAACAATCAAAATCAACGCGGGAAATGAAATTTTACTTCCGATCAATAATTAATATCACCAATTAATGCAATAAGGCGCAATAATCTAAATTAAATAAAATGAGAGGTATCAACCCTTACTCTGTCACCTCTGACAAATTTTCGGTATATGGCAGTATTGCACCAACTATAAATTCCTTAGATCGGTATTAGGCTAGGGAATATAAAAGTTCCCAAGGGACTAGGTATCAATGTCTGATCTTCATTTTAGCAATATGCATCTTTTGGCGCGGCTGGGCACAGAGCTGAATGACGGACAGCCCCTTGGGCACAGAGACATTTAATTTGCATATTAATAAAAAACGTTTTTTATAAGTATAGGAAAGGCCGCCAGGGGTGATAATGGTATAATTGGACTCAGCATTAGAGATGAGCGAACATTTAAAAAAAGTCCGTTGTTCGGGGTTCGGGTGGTGGTTAATTGCGCATCCCGTTATGGATTCCACAATAGCGCATATGGAATCCATAAGGGGCGGCTGCCACCAACCCGAACTGTAGAACAGCTGAAGGACCTGGTGTGACGTCACTGTCCAACTCACCGAAAGTTCCTAAGAGTTGCGGCCTCCATAAAGGGTGTGGTAAAGCATTACCAGTTTGCTGTTCTACCCTTTGGCATTTCTTCCGCTCCCCACACCTTTACCAAGGTAGTGGCTCTGGATGTTGCCAGGCTCAGGCTTCAGGGACTAGAAATCGTGCCATATCTAGATGACTGGTTTCTAAAAGCCGCTTCTCTAGACGTTCTTCAAACCCACCTTCAGCTGGCTCCTCAGACTCTCCAGCGTCTAGGCTGGCTGATAAATTGGGAGAAGTCCCAGATCCTGCCTTACACCTCCAGGGTATTCCTGGGATTTATAGTGGATTCTCAAAGAATGACGCTTTCTCTCTCTGGAAAGGAAAGATCGAGTCATAAGAGCTGCACAGTTCCTCATGGCACCACGACGAGTGTCCATCATAACACTTATAAAGATGTTGGGCCATGTCAGCATCTGCGGATGCAGTTCCTTGGGGCCTTTAGCACCTTAGTCGACTTCAAGAAGTGTTAGCAGTTAGGAACCACAACCCCAGGGGGTTGGACAAGACTCACTCCCTATCTGTCAAAGTCCGGTTTTCACTCAGATGGTGGAGGAACCTATCAAATGAGAGGTCCTTGATTCAACCTCGTTGGATCACATTGACCACAGACGCCTCCATTCTAGGTTGGGGAGCCCATCTGGAAGACAGTCCAGTACAGGGTACCTGGGCTCCACAGGAGAGGCTTCTCTCATCCAATATGAGAGAAATAAGAGCCGTACGTCTGGCTCTTCATCATTTTGCTCCTCTTATCCGCAGGACAGCCCGACTGTGGTCGCTTACATCAACAGACAGGGAGGTACGAGATCTCAACCTCTTCTCCAGGAAGTTAGTCTAATTCTATCTTGGGCAGAGCTCAGTCTATCCCACCTTTCCGCGGTCCACATCAGAGGAGATCTCTCATAGTTGCGGATCGGCTCAGTCGGGGTCTGACAGTTCCAGGCGAATGGTCACTGAACAGGGACATCTTCACCCAGATCACTCTACGTTGGGGTACTCCAGAGATCGACTTGATGGCAACCCAGTTGAACGCGAAGGTGGACAAGTTCTGCTCCCATTACGAGGAGGACAACCCTGTGGCGATAGAAGCTCTGTCCATACCGGTTCAGGCTGGCATACATATTCCCTCCACTTTCCATGATACCAAGGGTATTGACGAAAATCAAACAAGACCAGACCCCGGTCATTGCAATAATACCATTCTGGCCAAAGAGGTCTTGGTTCACCCAGCTCATGAAGATGAGTCAGGGCACTTATTGGAGACTTCCCCTAATACAGGACCTAGTGTATCAGGACACAGGTCCCTGCCTAGATCTGAGGAAACTCAATCTGACAGCCTGGAGATTGACAGGTCCCTACTAGAAGCTAGAGGGCTTTCTGCGGAGGTCTTGAGAACTATCTCACACTCCCGTGCGGAGTCTACAAACAAGGCGTACTCAAGAATTCACAAGATCTTTCTTCAGTGGTGTGCTGTTAAAGAGGTAGTACCCTCAGATCCTCCACTTTCAGCTACTTTACAATTCCTGCAGGACGGCCTGGACAAGGGTCTAAGCCCGTCTACTCTCAGAGTCCATAGCAGTGCTCTATCTGCCTTTCTAGGCAGACCATTATCTCAGGAGGTTCCTCAAGGGAGCCCAAAGATTAAAACCTAGAATCCTGAGACCTATCCCTGAATGGGATTTATCCCATTCAAGGAGCTATGCTCTCCCCCCTTTGAACCCCTTGAGATTGTAGACCTTAGATTCTCATCTTTGAAGGTCACATTCCTACTGGCCATAACATCGGCCAAAAGGATTGGAGAATTGCAGGCCTTGGCGGCCGCTGAGCCTTCTACCCTCTTTCTCCAGGACTGTGTCCTGTTGAGATTTTTACCGACCTTTGCTCCCAAAGTTCCATCATTCGGAAACCGAAATCAGACCATCTCCTTGCCGGCCCTATGTCCCACTCCGTCATCTCCTGAAGAGAAGGCGCTTCACTCCTTGGATATTTCCAGGAATCTCAGAATCTACCTGAACAGGACTGCAGACTTTAGAAAATCCGAACACCTTCTGCTCTCCTTCTCGGACAAAGGTCTAAAGGCCTCTAAACCCCCTCTCTGAGTAGATGGGTAATAGAGGCAATCTGGGAAGCTTTTCAAATTTGTGCTGCGGCTTTTTGGAGCTCCCACAGCACTTTCATTAAATACTATCGCCTAGACTCTAGGCGCTCTGAGAGGGTGTCGTTCGGACACACCATTCTAACTGCCGCCCTCTCATAAAAAAAAAAAAAAAAAGGGGGATAATTGAGTACCTAGTAGGTGGGACCCTCCCAACAAACCCTTGTTTTTTGGTTCCAACTTGATAATAAATCAATGGAAATGGAGCAGTCTGCCCTTTATAGGGGTGGGTTTTATTAATTATCAAATTAGTGCTTGGTAGGGAATTTAATTTCAACAAAATTCCACCTGTCCTACCAGTTTCACAGGGGAGAACTCCCCACTTGTGCTGCTGTTAGGACTAAGGGAAAACAAATTTACGTTAAAATTACCGCTTCTCTCTACATGGAAGACATGTGAGCAGCCACAGAAGGGGCATCAGACTAATGATTCTACATCAGAACGATGTTGCTGTCCTTTGATATCTGTATGTTTCTGAACTATCAAAACACAGAAAAGAATGTCTGTGTCTTGATGAACAGGGGCCACCCAGAACGGCCCTGTGGGGCAAATACAACCCGGTGTTTGTTTATGCACCCTGGTTTAGTGTGTGCAAAAATGCAATTTCTAATGTGATTTCATTATTGATTAGTTAAATCCATAGGTAAGACAGCACTACTCACTAAGGGTGCTTTTACACTTGCGTTTTTACTTTCCGGCGTAGACATCCGTCGTTGGGTCTCTACGCCAGAAAAAACTGATCAGAATTATCCCCATGCATTCTGAATGGAGAGAAATCCGTTCAGGATGCATCAGGATGTCTTCTGTTCAGTATTGTAACATTTTTGGACGTTGAAAAAACGCAGCATGCTGCGGATTTGTCTCCGTCCAAAAATCAGGAAGACTTGCCGTAACGCCGGATCCAGAATTAGTGCCCCTTAAGCTAAACGCCGCTTCGGCGCATCGCCCGATCCAACGCTTAGCTCTGCGCATGCGCAGCAGCAGTTCTACTGCTACTGGCTGTCATGGTAAGTACTCCGCAGCAGTGTACTTACCTGCACTGTGGCCGCCGGTGCGCTTCATGACGTCACAGGTCCCTGTGGCGCATAGATCTATGCGCCGCAGGGACCTGTGACGCCATGAAGGAGCGCCCGGTACCATGGCAGCCAAGACTTCAGTAGCGTCCTGCCATGGTAACCTGAAATCATTTCGAAGACTGATCAGGATCCTGATCAGTCTTCAAATGCTTGCTTTCTGACGGATCCGGCGGGGCGGAAGTGCCTGCCGAATCCTCAGAACGCAAGTGTGAAAGCACCCTAAGACTTCTTAGTTGCTCCAGACGGTGGCGGTGCTCGTGCTAGCAGTGTTGGGCCCTTTGAAGAAATGACCGCAACACTCAAAGTCTTCAATGTTACTTCTTGAAAAGTGCTTGAAAAAGACTTGCATGAGTCGAAACGTCACATGATTGGTGAATAAACACAGAAGTAACACTGAAGACATTGAGTGTTGCGGTCATCTCTTCATCTTATATATTAGCCAAACATGAACATGTTGATCAATTTTGCAGTCTACTACAGTGTAACTGACTACCATTACCAGAAACTATTTATTGATCCTAGTGCCCTGGAAGTCCAATTTAAGGGTGACTCCACATGCATGGCACAATCTGTTACAGAAATGTTTGCGATTTAAAAATCATTTCCATTAAGGGCTCCTGCACATGACTGTATTTTTGGTCCGTGCCCGATCCGTATTTATTGCAGATCACACACGGACCCATTTATTCCTATGGGTCCGCAAATGTCATCCGTGTGCTGTTCACACATACATGCGGCCAGACCACAAATGATAGAACCCCTCCTATCCTTGTCTATTTCAAAGACAAGAATAGGCTTTCTTACAGTGGGTCCCACGAGAATTGCGGGATGCACACCGACCACATGCGTATTTTTCAGATGCACGATTTACGGACTGCAAAACGGATACAATCATATGCATGAGGCCAAAACTAACCCCATTCAGATGAATGGAAATTATTTTCAGTTGCACACATTTCTTCTTCAAAATCTGCTGCGTGTGAAGGCACCCCAAACTAAACATACTGATTGGAAACTGGTGGCAGCCACACTTAGTGCCACTGCTTCCTGCCGATTGGGTATGGTTGCACAGTGGCCCATATTTACTAACATCGGTTCACCTAGACACCCTTGTAAACTTTGCCAAAATTTGGTGCAAATTGGATCATTTTGGGGGCATTTAGTTTGGAAAGGGAGTGGCCTAAGATGCTGCGTTTTGTTTTACAAGCTGGAAGCGTCAGAAACTTATGTACCCAGCATACAGATGTCCTCCTAAATTCAATTGTATACCTTTAGCAGCAGCAGAACAGTGCATGCGGTCCCTAAGTGATGACATCATCACAACCACCTACACTGGGTCTCAGATGGCACAATGACATCATTGCAATCTACTCCGCCAGGACACACGTCTCTGAGGCTACAGGCTGGGGAGGCCTAAGTACTGTGTGACTGGTGGAGTATTAGATTTTGTTCTTTTTACCTGGCCACTGGGGGTGTTTTTAAAATTCCGAGCATCTTTAGGGGCTATAGGGTGCATTTTTAATACTGGGGAACCTATAGAGACACTATGGGACAATATTACTACTGGGGGTACAGTAGTGGGTATTATTTTGATGGAGGAATTATAGGCCAACAAATCCACAATAGGGCTATGATTAGCACAACCACCTAAGGTGAGCCTACATTGTTGTTCTATCAACCAGTCTCATAACGGGGAACATACTACCCTATGGTGCGCTTTCGTTTATATGCTTTTACAGCTGCTTATATTATAAGTAAGCCATGTCTATAGCTCAATATACTGATAAGAACTCATTACCAGCATTTACTGGGAGCTGTAAAATGATGAGAATTACCACCAAAATAATACCTGTACCACCAGCCTCAAAAGAATCACAGACACATCTTTTTTTTTCACCGAGACAGTAAACAAGTGGCCTATTTTTTACAGACTGTCGAGAAATGGGCAAGCATGACTACTGTGTGGGGGCATTCTACATTGTGAGGGCATACAGTTGTGTTCAAAATTATTCAACCCCCAATGCTGTACAGGGTTTTAGGGAATTTAGTGTACATGTGTAATTGTGTTCAGAATGAATCTTACAAGGACTTTTTAAAGAACCAAATGCAACTAAAATGACATCAATTGTTTTTGTAATACAGTATTAAATGTTTTTTTGTGATTTCTTCATTGACACAATTATTCAACCCCTTAAAGACGACCACTCTTAAGAACAGAGTTTCATTCAAGTGTTTTCGATCAGGTATTGAAAACACCTGTGGATGTCAAGGAGCAGCAATCAAGCATAATAAGCACCAATTAGGCAGATTTAAAATGACTGTGATACTTAGCTCCTTCTAGACATTTACTGGTGTGTTTATAAACATGGTGAAGTCAAGAAAATGGTCCAGGAAGACAAGAGAAGAGGAGATTTCTCTTCACAGGAAGGGCAATGGCTATAAGAAGATTGCAAAGATGTTAAACATACCAAGAGACACCATAGGAAGCATCTTTCGCAAATTCAAGGCAAAGGGCACTGTTAAAACGCTACCTGGTGGTGGCAGAAAGATGATGACTTCGACTGCTGTGCGCTACCTGAAGAGCAAAGTGGAGAAAAGTCCCCGTGTGACTGCTGAGGAACTGAAAAAGATTTGTCAGATGCGGGTACTGAAGTTTCAGCTCAGACAATAAGGCGCACACTGCGTAATGAAGGCCTCTATGCCAGAACTCCCAGGCGCACCCCTTGCTGTCTCCAAAGAATAAGAAGAGTAGACTGCAGTATGCCAAAAGTCATGTGGACAAACCACAAAAGTTTTGGTATAGTGTTCTGTGAACTGATTAAATAAAATTAGAACTGTTTGGGCCCATGGATCAACGCTATGTTTGGAGGAGAAAGAACAAGGCCTATGAAGAAAAGAACACCTTGCCTACTGTGAAGCATGGCGGGGGTCAATCATGCTTTGGGGCGGTTTTGCTTCTACAGGTACAGGGAAGCTTCAGCGTGTGCAAGGTACCATGAATTCTCTTCAGTACCAGGAGATATTGGATGAAAATATGATGCAGTCCGTCACAAACCTGAGGCTTGGGAGACGTTAGACCTTTCAACAGGACAATGATCCCAAGCATACCTCCAAGTCCACTCGAGCATGGTTGCAGATTAAAGGCTGGAACATTTTGAAGTGGCCGTCGCAGTCACCAGACTTAAATCCGATTGAGAACCTCTGGTGGGACTCAAAGAAAGCAGTTGCAGTGCGCAAGCCTTAGAATGTGACTGAACTGGAGGCTTTTGCCCATGAAGAATGGGCGAAGATACCCGTAGATCGCTGCAAGACACTTGTGTCAAGCTATGCTTCACGTTTAAAAGCTGTTATAACTGGAAAAGGATGTTGTACTAAGTACTAAGATCGAATGTCACTTGGGGTTGAATAAAACTGATAATGATGTGAGCACAGAAAAGACATTTGTGGTTATTTCATTATAAATGTTATCAACCAAACACTAATCTGATCGTAACCTTATCGAGGTAGTACCCAATAACCTTAAATGTATAACACTGAGGTACACCAATCTCTTATGAAAAATATCAATCTTTATTAAATATCCTTAAAATACACATTAGATACCATAAAACAGGAGAAACAAGAAAAACATGCGCCAGACAACTTGCTAAGCCACGGATACGCGGCTCTGTGTGGATCCTGAACCGGAAGTGCACTGAAATAAACCCTATACAGAACAGACCTATAGCGTCCAAAATAAAGACTAACCCGTCTATTGGTGGGACTCAACACGATCTGTCAAATAGTCAAATACTCATTCCCTCCCGGTAAAAGTACAATAGCAACTCGTGCCTACCTCGGCCACATACACCCCGTCATGCAAGTAAGCGCACCCCTCGACGCGCGTTTGCGTACAGCTTCTTCAGGAGGAGAAAAGTTAGAGAAGAAGTTCAAGTATAGGTCATCAGCCTGCCAGCCAATGATCATTGCTGGCAGGCTGATGATTTTTAAAAACTAATCGAAAGCCATTTAGCACATTATATTTATAAATATAATGTGTTAAATGACTTCTGTGCCCTCTCCTGGGTCCTTTTCGTCGGTTGGACCCAGGAGAGAGCACACCTCTACTGTAAGTACACCAAGCACCACACTTCAGTCCCTGATCACCCCCCATCACCCCAATTAACCCTCTGATCACCCCTTTCAATCACCTGTCAATCACTAGTGAAAGGGAAAAAGTGATCAGTGTAAACTGTCACTTTTTTTTTCACTAGTATTGAGTGCTAGGTTTAGGTTAGTTTAGTTCCCTTTAGTAGGTAGTTAGCCTTCGTTAGTGCCCAGCCCACCGCACCGCAGTGACCGATTCGCTGATTAGCGTAGCGCTAATCAGCATTTGTACTTTTATAGTATCTGTAAGTGATCAGAACTGATCACGGTCAGATCTATAATAGTATTACTGTCACTTTAGCTCGCCCCAAACCCAAAACGCAGTGTTTGCCCGATCAGGTCTGATCGCTCGCCCACACGTGCGTTCACCCACACCCACCCCGCCGCAGTGACAAAAATTTTATTTTTTTAATCACTGCACAATCACTTCACAAGCGCTGCGGCGATAAAAAAATCAGTTTTGATCTTTTTATCAATCGCAGCGGCTTCTGTGCTTCGCTAGCCTCCCATTTGTAAGACAGGCTTGCTCTTTTTCTTGGGTAGTCTCAGGGAATACCCCTAAATTTAGTCGCCCAAATGTCAAATAAGGGGTATTCTCCTGAAGAGGCCTACAGGATTCTGACCCAGTCGGATGAGGAATGGGAACCCTCATCTGACGAATCTAGCGGGTCAGAATACGAACCTGTAGAAAGCAGTGGCAGTCTGACCCAAAGTTCGGACGAGGAGGTTGAGGTCCCTGATAGCACCAGGCGTACCCGACCCCATGTCGCTAGACCACAGGTAGCGCAGGATCCGTTTCAAGGGCAGTAGAGTGGGGCTGGCGCTGCCGGATTACGTGGTGAGGCATACACCAGGAGCGCAGCCCATCCTGGACCTTCTACCAGCACTCCCGTACAACATGGTGAAGTGGCGAGCACCAGAAGGGCAGTTGAAGCTGGTACGGTGGCACGTGCAGTAATTTCCCGTCGCAGCCACCGCGCAGACAGGCCCGTAGAGCCTTTAGAGTCCCTGAGGTGCTGGCAAACCCTGATTGGCAGCCCCCAACTTCAGCCGCACCATTAGTTCCCCTTTCACCGCCCAGTCAGGAGTTCGGGTGGAGACAGCTCAGATAGGAGCTGGCGCTGGGGTTTTTGAGCTGTTCTTCACTGCGGAGCTCTATGACTTAGTCGTGGCAGAAACAAATCGGTATGCCACTCAATTTATAAACGCCAACCCGGGAAGCTCTTATGCCCAGCCTTTCCGGTGGAAACCAGTCCAAGTTTCCGAATTTAAAACTTTTCTGGGCCTTCTCCTCAACATGGGCCTAACTAAAAGCATGAATTGCGGTCATATTGGTCCACGAACCCAATTCATCACATGCCCATGTAATCTGCTGCCATGTCCGGGACACATTTTGAGACCATCCTGCGTTTCCTGCACTTTAGCGACAACACCACCTCCCGTCCCAGAGGCCACCCAGCTTTTGACCGGCTCCACAAAATTCGGCCCCTCATAGACCTCTTCAACCAGAAATTTGCAGATTTGTATACCCCCGCACAAAACATCTGCGTAGACGAGTCTCTAGTACATTTCACCGGGTGCCTTGGCTTCAAACAGTACATCCCAAGCAAGCGCGCCCGGTATGGGGTCAAATTGTATAAGCTCTGTGAAAGGGCCACAGGCTATACGCACAAATTTCGGATCTATGAGGGAAAAGATCAGACCCTGGAGCCGGTCGGTTGCCCTGACTACCTGGGGAGCAGTGGGAAGATAGTCTGGGACTTGGTGTCACCCTTATTCGGCAAGGGGTACCATCTTTATGTGGACAATTTTTACACAAGTGTGCCCCCTGTGGCACCGCGCGACCTAGTCGCCGGGCTTCCCCAACGGCTCCTTACCACCCGTCTCGCACGGGGGAGAGGGCTGCCTTGTGTAACCAAGAACTGCTCGCGGTGAAATGGAGAGACAAGCGTGACGTTTACATGCTCTCCTCCATTCACGCAGACACGACAGTCCAAATTGAACGGGCAACCAGTGTCATTGAAAAGCCCCTCTCAGTCCACGACTATAACCTCCACATGGGAGGGGTGGACTTCAATGACCAGATGTTGGCCCCGTATTTGCTTTCCCGCAGGACCAGACGCTGGTATAAGAAGGTGTCTGTATATTTAATTCAATTGGCTATATATAATAATTTTGTTCTCTACAGTAAGGCTGGGAGAACAGGATCATTCCTCAAATTTCAGGAAGAGATCATCGAGAACCTCCTGTATCCAGGAGGTTCCGTGGCCCCAACCACCAGTGTAGTGAGCCGTCTACACGAGCGACATTTCCCCAATGTCGTTGCTGGTACCTCAACCCAACCGTCACCCGAAAAAGATGTCGTGTCTGTAGCAGGAGTGGAATAAGGCGTGACACACGCTATTTCTGTCCTGACCACCTTGCCCTATGCCTAGGGAGTGTTTCCGGAAGTACCACAATCAGGTACACTTAGGGACATAGGGACAGCACAACACAGGTAGTTTATCCACTCAGGCTCTAAAGTCTCTCAGGATACTAGGTTTTGAGAGACCCTAACACATAGGGACGGTGCTGGTGTGCTACAGCAGAAATGTGAAACGGTAGAAACCTCTCCTTTAACTTGGGATAAAGTGCATAATGTACTTCGCACCATCTCTGTGTGATTTACACTTTACACATTGTCCCATGGGAAAGGAGAGGTTTCTGCTAGGAAAATAAAGAGTGAAATGGTTAAAAAAAAATTAAACAGGTAGCAAGAAAAAAAAATCTTGAGTTAGTTCAGGTTTTAAAAGTTTTGATCAGGTTTGATAAAAAAAGTTTTATGTTCAGGTTTTATAAAGTTTGTAACGTTCAAGTTTATGAGCCTGCTGCCTGTTTTTCTTCTTTTTTTATTTCCCCCTAACCACCCTTTATTTTCCAGGTAGACCAACGGACCAACCGACGAAAACGCTGCATCACTGATGTGCATTCTGAGAGAAGCATTGCGCTGCTGTCAGAAGACACGTGAAGTCGGTGTATGCGGCGCTGCAAGACGAGATTTCTCCTCTGCAGGACAGGTACGTTTGCCCAGGCATATGAGCTGAGGAGAGGTGTTGGAGTTCATATGGAGGCAAACACTTTGTATCAAAAATCTGGCAAAGATGTCTTCCTCCACAACGATCGATTGATTGATGTGAATGGAGAAATCACGTTTGCCAGGACATAGGAGCTGAAGTGGGTATGGATGTTTGGGCGGAGCTCCTATGTCCTGGCAATCGCCAGGCCCCTCTTTTCTTCTTGCATATTTTTTGGCAGAGATTTTTCATCCACATCAATTGATGCGAATGAGGAAATCTGTGCCATTCATTTTTCTTTCAGCCCAGAGGCTGAACGGAAAACAAATCTCATTACCCGTATGCTCAATATAAGGAGACCCTCAAATGCCATGGCAGTGGAAAAACCTCACATGTGACCCCATTTTGGAAAGAAGACAACCCAAGGTATTTGCTGAGGGGCATATTGAGTCCATGAAAGATTGAACTTTTGTCACAAGTTAGCGGAAAGGGAGACTTTGTGAGAAAAACAAAAAAATCAAATTCCGCTAACTTGTGGTATTTTTACTGTCCCATTTAGGGGCCCCTAAAGCGTGAGAAGTAGTTTGGAATCCATAGTGCGTAAAATTGCCCTGTGAAATCCTAAAGGTACTCATTGGAATTTGGGCCCCTTTGCACATCTTGGCTGCAAAAAAGTGTCACACATGTGGTATTGTCGTACTCAGGAGAAGTAGGGCAATGAGTTTTGGGGTGTATTTTTATATATACTCATACTTTGTGTGAGAAATATCGCTGTAAACGACTTTTTAAATTTTTTTATACAAAGTTGTCAATTTACAGAGATATTTCTCTCACCCAACATGGGTATATGTAAAAATGCACCCCAAAACACATTGCTCTACTTCTCCTGAGTACGGCGATACCACATGTGTGGCACTTTTTTGCAGCCAAGATGCGCAAAGGGGCCCTAAATGAAATGAGTACCTTTAGGATTTCACAGGGAATTTTTACACATTTGGATTCTCACGCTTTAGGGGCCCCTAAAATGCCAGGGCAGTAAAAATACCCCACAAGTGACCCCATTCCGGAAAGTAGACACCCTAAGGTATTTGCTGAGGGGCATAGTAAGTTCATGGAAGTTTTTATTTTTTGTCACAAGTTAGCGGAAAATGAACTTTTTGGAAATAATAAAATAAAAATCAATTTCCGCTAACTTGTGACAAAAAATAAAAAAATTCCATGAACTCACTATGCCCCTCAGTGAATACCTTAGGGTGTCTACTTTCCAAAATGGGGTCATTTATGGGGTGTTTCTACTGTCTGGGCATTGTAGTACCTCAGGAAACAGGACAGGTGCTCAGAAAGTCAAAGTACGGAAATTCACTTTTTTGCACCACAGTTTGTAAAAGCTATAACTTTTACCCAAACCAATAAATATACACTTATTGCATTTTTTTTTTATCAAAGACATGTAGAACAATACATTTAGAGAAAAAATTATAGAGAAATGTAGTTTTATTTGACAAATTTTCCAACAGAAAGTAAAAATTTCATTTTTTTGCAAAAATTTTGTCAAAAAAGCAAAATATCAAAAAAGTAAAAATGTCAGCAAAAATGAAATACCACCAAATGAAAGCTCTATTAGTGAGAAGAAAAGGAGGTAAAATTCATTTGGGTGGTAAGTTGCATGACGGAGCAATAAACAGTGAAAGTAGTGTAGTGCAGAATTGTAAAAAGTGGCCTGGTCATTAAGGGTGTTTAGGCTAGGGGGCTGAAGTGGTTAACCCCTTAAGGACACAGGACGTACATGTACGTCCTGTGTCCGGTCTTTAAAGATGGCGCCCGCTCCTGCTCCATGCGGGCGCCTTAGCCGCGGGTGTCCGCATGGTTCCTGTAGCAGACACCCGCGGCTAATGTCCGCGACCGACAGCGATGCCGATCGCGGACATTTAACCCCTCAGATGCCGTGGTCAATCCTGACCACGGCATCTGAGTGCGCACAAACCGAAAGTTTTACTTTCGGTTTGCGCTCCGGCTCCCCCGTGTGGCGATCGGAGGAGCCGGATAATGCCTGTAGTAGCCTGGGATTCTATGAATAAAACCCAGGCTGCTCTGTAGTATTTCCTATGGAGCCTTGCCTGTAATAGGCTTCATAGGAAATATACGATTTTTTCATATATTCCAATGCTATTGCATTGGAATGTATGAAAATCGCAATCAGATGATTGTAAGTTATAGTTCCCTATGGGAACTATATAAAAGTGTAAAAAAAAAATAAATGAAAAGTTAAAAAATAAAAATAAAAAACATAAAAGTTCAAATCAACCCCCTTTTGCTAAAATAAAAATTAAAAAACTAAAAAATTTTAAAAATACACATCATGGGTGTCGCAATGTGCAAAAACGCCCATAGTATAAAAATATAAAAAAATATTCCCCATACGTCAAACAGCAAAACGGAAAAAAGCGTCCAAATGGCGGATTTGCCATTTTTGGTCGCTTCATTTTCCACAAAAAATTACATAAAAGGTGATCAAAAAGTGATACACACCCCAAAATGGTATCAATAAAAAGATAAGATTATGACGCATAAAATGAGCCCCCATACAGCTCTGTACATATAATTACAAAAAAGTTATAGAGGTCAAAACATGGTGACAAAAAAGTAAAACTGATTTTTTACCACTTTTGAATTTTTTTGCAATTTCACCCTATTTGGAATTTTTTCCCCGCTTCCCCCCTACATCATATGCAATATTAAATTGTCCCGCAAAAAACAAGCCCTCATATGGCTATGTGAACCGAAAAATAAAAAAGTTATGGCTCTGGGAAGGCAGGGACCGCAAAACGAAAACTCACAAAGTAAAAAACCTCCGGTCCTTAAGGGGTTAATGGAGCATTCTACTGTAGGGTAAAAAACTACTGTGCCATTGCCCCTCACTGGGAGTTTCCAGCAGTGTACCTTTAAGGCAAGTTTGAGGAGTTTTTATTTCAAGTACCCCAGTACATCTGCTACATTTCATTTGTACCAGGACTGGATGTGAAAGAATAATAAAAAAAAAAAACACAGCTGAATGAATATATACTACTAAGTGCGCCTATACCCACCAATAAGCTCCTCACGTTACAGTCACGTGACTAAGACCTCACGCCCCCTACCCTCACAACCACCAGCGTCGTGCCTATTACGTAAGTCGCGCTCTGCACTGGACGTGTGCGTATGGAGCTTCAGTTTCCATAGCAACAAGTAAGCTATGGCTGCACCGTTGCCGGTTTCACGGCTCTTTGCGTCTCTGCAGCCGGGAGATATGACGACTGTGGCTGCAGACGAACTAGAAAACAAACCGGGAATTGTAGTTGGTCAAAAAGCCGGACGGGAAGTGCAAGTAACGGGCACGGCCGAACTAAGCGCAGCTCCAGACAGGGCCCGGGTGTGTATACGTGTGTCAAGCAGCAAAGGCGCAGCTGCGGAGGCCAGGAGCAGCGTCCTTAGACGGCTGGAGTACATTGAGCAGACCCTCCGCCAGAGAGGGCTCACGGTGAGAACTCTGGGGTGACAGGGATTAGTGGGTTTTTACCAGGACATATATGGAGGATCTGTCCAGACGGAAAGCAGGACAGCGCCCCCGTGTGCCTGGCGGACGGCATTGAACATGGGGCACAGGGACCATGATACAGTCCCAAAAGCTTCCTACTGATGTGGTAAAAACCCAATCCTCCAGTGACACCGTGTGTGGCGTCTGACTGTACACGTCCCCGTCCAGGTCACACCTGTGGTGCTAGGCACAGCCCTTTCCAGACAAGGACAGTTTTTAATGTGTTTTTTTTTTTCACATAGTCTTATAAGGGTCTCTTTTTTGCAGGAAAAGTAGTTGTTTTTTTAAATCCACTGTCTATTTTGCCATAACTTGTACTGGAAAATGGGGAAAAAATTCTTTGTGCCGTGAAATTGGAAAATGGCAATCCCGGCAAGGTTATTTGGGTTTTGTTTTTACAGCGGTCACTAAAAATGACATGAAGACCTTATTCTGCGGGTCAGCACGCTAACGGCGATACCAAATTGACACCCTTTTTCTGTTTTGTTACTCTTACTTGACATTGCCATATTCTGACAGCCATAACTTTTCTATATAGTGCGCATAGTTTTTAATGTTACCGTTTTGGGATACATACAAACTCTTTTGATCACTTTTTGGTAAATTTTTGGGGCAGACAACGTGACCAAAAGATGGTAAATTACACTTTTAATTCTGTTAAGTACACCACAGAGGAGAAATATTTTAATAATTCACACATTTTCAGATGCAGCGATACCTGTTATTTTTATTGTTAATTTATTTTTGTATGTAAGATTGGGAAAGGGAGTGATTTGAATTTTTTTTTTTTTTTTTACTCTATTTCACTATCATTTTTAGTGCTCTTGGGGACTTAAAGGGGTATACCAGTTGGTTGAAGTTATCCCCTATCCACCGCTCACGGGAACAGGGGCCCGTAGCCCCCATGAAATGAACAGAGCAGCTGCTCGATTCATCTCTATGGAAATTCCAGATAGCGCTGTACGTGTGCGACTGGTGGCTCCATTCATTTCATGGGGGCACGGAGTCCCCGTTCCCGTGATCGGTGGGGGTCCCAGTGGTAGGGGAGAATCCTGTGGTTAGGGGATAACTTGAACCAACCAGAATACCCCTTTAAACATACAATCTTCTCATCCTTTGTCCCATCGACCGCAATAGAATACTATTGTGGTCTATGGGATTCTGACACAGTCTAAGAAGCTGTTCCTCGTGCAGAGCTTTTCAGGCAGCTAGCAATGGGAACTTGTCCAAGGCTGTCATGGAAGTCGATTGCAGCCCTGCGATTTCTTTGCAAGAGCTCTGATCGAAAGGCAGAGCCTCTTCCTAACCCCACAGATGCCATGATCGCACTCTCCAGTCACTTCTATGGGAGTACTGGAAATAGCCCAGCACACTCGCCTCATTCTTCTCGGAACCCCCATAGAAGTAAATAGAGAACACGCCACACATGCAGTGCACTCTCATTCGCTTTGGGGGCTTGTTCTAGAGGTGGAACCTGCACCTATTTGACATCGGTGGCATAGTGGAGTGATATGTCACCAATGGGTGAGATGTGCCAACCCCATTAATAGTAATCTGCATGCAGATCCTGTGGCTGAGCCTCGCCGTCTACGGACACCCTGAGGGTTTGTGCACACGGCAGTGTCGTTTATGTGGATTTGCATGCAGTTTTTGCAGATTTACGCCAAAGGGTGAAATCCACACAAACAATTGACAAGCTGCGGCTTTCAAAGTCTGCACCACAGGTCAGTTTCCACACCGTGCACATGAGATTTTGTAATTTTATCTATTTTTAGCTAGTACTATATTATGCTGCGGATTTTCCACAGAAAAGTCCGGACATAATACGTGACATTTGCATATACCCTAAAGTCTGATTCACACGACCACACTCAGTCCAAGAAACACAAGCCGTTTGGGTTGCATCTCCCGGACCGACCACAGCTCCCCTGAATTGAACTGACTGTATCCTACAACAGACCCGATAGAGACTGACTGTATCGTAAATGACTGACACAGTTAGTTCAGGTCAGGGAGGTTTTCCCGGACTGAACGCAGTCATGTGAATCAGCGCTAGAGGGCCTTCTCCTGTGGCAGATCTTGTTGCAGAAATCAGATTCCTTGTGTGAAGTCTAGAAGATCACTTACATGCATGATAGCGGCGCTGTAAACTGCGGCTGTTTTTCTTATCTTTAGGATGAAAATATTACTGTTTCTAAGGAAATTGAACGGAAGGCCAACGCATATCAGATGGATGCTGAGGTATGAGCGCTGGACCCTATATGTCTGTTTAGGAAAATCATCTGTGCCCCATTTTTAGGCGGAGGCTACATGGAGATCTTTGCTGCGACACTCACCGCTCAACCATTGATCTCTGTGTAGCACTGCAGCCATTCAACTGAAGAGGGTCACAGCGTGACCTACAAGTCGCCATGCCCCCAGAATCACAAAAAAACCCGGCAACCCTACACAGCAATCGCTGATCGAGTGACAAGTGTCACGGCCAAGGTCCCTGTGCAGTCCCAGCCTAAAGTGACTTTGGGGAAGATATACTAAGACTGGAATTACATACACCAAGCCTTAGGCCACCTGCACACGTTGCGGGAAAACGCAGCGTATTACAGGACCAGCAAAGTGTATGAGATTACCCAAATCTCATGTACACTTTCTACATTTTTCCGTGCAGAAATGGACCTGCCGTGCAGATTTCAAAATCTGCCGCCTGTCAATTCTGTTTGTGGTTTTAGCTGTGGATTTCACCCTTTTCAATGGAAGGGTGATATTTGCAGCAAAACCACATCAAATCAACAAAAAAACAAACAAAAAAACTCATTCACACGTCTGTGCTTAAAATTGGTGAAAAGGCGGTCAGTGATGCCTCCGTGAAGGATCCATTTGTCCGTTTTTGCTGTCCGTGTGTCATCTGTGTTTCACTGCCACTGCACAGCTGAAAAAACATTTTCAAAGCATGTCTTCCTAATGATCCGTGAAAAACACAGATGGCATTTGTGTTACATCCGTGGTTTTCACAGACCCATAGATTGTAATGGGCTTGATGGATCTGTGAACAGAGAGAAAACAGAGCATGCATCTAAAAATGCGGACCCACGGACCGTGCTAAAACACTGATGTGTGAATACAGACATTAAAATGAATGGGGACGTGTGCTGGCCCTGGAACACAATGCACAATTTTTCCGCGCGTGTGCAAACTGTTGTAATGCGTTTTGCACGCGCATGAGAAAAATCGGCATGTTTGGTACCAAGACCTGAACTTCATCACTGAAGTCCGGTTTCGGGTTGCGTATTCTGTATTTTTTCTCTTATAACAGTTATAAAAGGAAAATAATAGCTTTCTAAATATAGAATGCTAAATAAGGGCAATAGAGGGTTAAAAAAATAAATAAAAAATAAACTCACGTCCTCCAATTGATCGCGTAGCTGCCGCTCTCCTGTTCTGCCTTCAGCTGGGGAGGTAAAGGACCTTCGGTGACGTCACTGGGTCACATGGTCAAATCATGGAAGCAGATGATTGGACCATGTGACCCAGTGACGTCACCACGGACGTGTGAATGGACCCTTAGACTAGAGAGCCTCAAATCGCCACGAAACAAGAGTCGTCATACAGTGGTTATTGGATATAGGAACACAATACACAGGGGTCTTTTCACAAAGTCCACAGGATAAGTGGGACCCCATAAGGACTACGAATGTAGAACGGCAGAGGTGACGCTTCCGTATCGCCGTTATTAGGTTTTTAGATTCAGCCATCCTTTTTCAATCAAACTATAAACTTGTTTTGTTCTTTTCTTTTAGGTCTGTGTAGTTTTTGAGGATTTTGAAAAGCTGCAGAATATTTGCAACATTCTTGTAGAAAAACTAGACAGTTCAGTCTGGATTTCTTCACCCCACTTCTATCACTCTCCTGAGAACATGGAACAGTTACGGTATTTATAGCAACTAATCAATGTGTGAACATGTACATGGCCTTATACACTCACTGACAAAAAGAAAATAACACCCCCACAACTTGGCATGCAGTTATGTCTCAGACAGATCTGTAAATGACTACAGTGTGGTCTGATAGATACTGGGCCTCGCCACAAGATGGCGTACAAAGCTTCCCTGGCTCCCAGAGGCTACTTTACATCTAACACTTTGAGAGAAGGCGCGTCATTGGACTGAGAGAAGCAGGATGGTCATTTGGATGAATTACTTGCCATTCTGACCTAGATGTTAGGAGTAGTGGTTACGGGAGGGCACACACACACATGGGAAACTGGCCAGCCCATATAAACCACCAGTAGAGAGGATTGTTTGATCAGCGGAGCCCATAGTTTAGTTGTCCACCATTCAGACACATATGCCACCCTCATTACGCCCCGTCAGCACCATAGCATGTAATTTGAAGATAAATTACAGCTGTGCAATATTTTCCAGGCGGCAAGTGTGTCTCAATGCAGTAAGCAACGCACGACGCAAGGCCCAGGATGTTTGTCGCCTCGTAGGCCAGGCTCTTGGAAAGGCAATCATCATCAAGAAGAGGAAATGAAAGAATGGGAGGATCAAGCGGACTGTGCGTCTTCTTCCATTCAACATAAAATAAAAAGGGCTACGGTTTATGCAGCATCAAACGTATCTGCAACGTTTGAAATTAAGGGAAAAGAACGAAATAAAAGAGCTTTTAAATACTTTGTTATAAGATTATACAGTACATGTATTTTTCAGATTTTTATTTTCAACTTTTATATAATAAAATTTATATATTTTATTTGTTTTTCTTTTTATACCTGACACTAAAAAGTTGTGCCATAATGTAGTGTGAACAGCAACTTGCTTAAAGGGCATCCATCAGCAGACCTGTGGCTATGAAACTGGCTGACCTGTTACATGTGCGCCTGGCAGCTGAAGGCATCTGTGTTGGTCCCTGTGCCTGTATTGCTGGGAAAAAGTGATAGTTTAACACATGCAAATGAGCCTCTAGGAGCAATGGGGGTGTTGCCGTTACACCTAGAGGCTCCACTTTCTCTGCAACTGCCGCACCCTCTGCACTTTGACAGGACCAGGCGTAAGGTTTATATTGCCTGGCCCTGTCAAAGTGGAGTAGGTAAGACGGTTACAGAGAGAGCTGAGCTTCTAGGTGGAATGGAATCGCCCCGGTGCATCTAGGGGCTCATTTGCATATATTAAGACAATTTTTCTCAACAATGCGGGCACATATGAATATGGGCCAACACAGATGCCTTCAGAAACATAAAAATTCTTTATAGCTTAGTGGCTGAGATTCTATATATGCTCAATAAACAGGTTCAGGGTTACAATACTGACATGGCCCTAGAGAGACACAAGCATGACTGGTCTCCCCATTTCTAGAGTGTGAATAGGTGAAAGTAAACACTCACTGTTCAGATAGTGGGGAGTCCAAGAAGTGGACCAGTCACCCATTGAAGGGATATTCCCATCTCAGACAATGGGGGCAAATCGCCTCTTGGACCCGCACCTAGATCGTGAACGGATCCCTTGAAAGTTGTGGATGGGGCACTGCACATGCACAGCCGCCCTCCATTCATTTCTACTGTATGTGGCCACTGAAGATAGCAGAGCACAGTGCGCTCCCATTCACTTCTATGTGGAGAGCGTTGGCCACCAAGACCACATTTCCCGCTCCGTTCTCGGTGTAGGTCCCAAAAGGTGTGACATGGTCCAGACAATTTTCACGTGCACTGATGACCTAACACATTTTATTTAGTTCTTGAAGCTTTTGCATGAGGTCTCCCTGCTCTGTGCTTAAAGGGGTTGTCTCGAGATTTAAACATGTCACCTATCCTGTGCATAAGTGTTGACCGCTAGGATCCTTACCAAGAAGGAGAAGGTGGGTCCTGTATTCCCTTGTAGGAACGGTCTCAGCCATCTCAGTTAATCCCATAGTGTTAAAGCTAGGGATGAGCGAATCGACTTTGGATGAAACATCCGAAGTCGATTCGCATAAACTTCGCTTCAATACTGTACGGAGAGGCGCTCCATATAGTATTAGAATGTATTGGCTCAGATGAGCAAAAGTTATTGCTATCGCAAACTCTCGCGAGACTTTGCATAATAACTTTCTAAATTGATTTATACTGTAAAAAAACATTTCCCAAGCGTGGAACCGAACCAGAGTTCGGGAAATGGTTTTACAGTATAAATAAATTTCTGAAATTATGTAATAACTTTTATGTAATAATATTCGGTACTTGTGCCTTTCTTAGACTGTTCCTTAGAATGGTACTATTGGGTTCCTCCGTATTGAATTTTGCAATTCAAAAAGCCGGCACTACCTTATCCTGTTCCAGTGAACTGCAACTCCTGGGCTCTGAGACTTTGTCGGGCCACGTTATAAATAAATACAGTGGTGACCATCATGCAAGTGTATATGAATCTGGCCTTCAAACAGATGAAAATGCAGCACTCACAAATTAAAATACCCTCTTTATTGATACGTCAACAATCGATAAAATACACCGGAATGAGGAGTCAATACTGAGGCGACGGCCTGGATGCACAGTCAATGCGACGCATCGCCTCAGTATTGACTCCTCATTCCGGTGAATTTATGGATTGTTGACGTATCAATAAAGAGGGTATTTTAATTGTGGAGTGCTGCATTTTCATCCTATTGAAGGCTGCTTACGTGGAATAGAATATTTGCATAGATTTACAGAAAATAAAAGGACAGAAAAGTTGTAAAACATTTACTAAACAGTCTGTCTCTTTCATACAGAACAAACAATATCATTTCCAATAAACAGTTTAAAGCTGCAGTGTATCATACATTAAGAGTGTTCCTTATTTGACAACAGCATACAGTTTAATACATTTAGTTAAAATATAGAAGTCCTTTTAATATACATTGTTTAGGGGAGATACAAGGCACACAAATTAAATTAGATTTTGCTGAAACCCTATGTACTCGTCAGTGTGGGATAAACGCAGGGAAAAGCATTACCAAAAATAAAACAGTGTGCGTTGACTTTATAAAATCAAACTACCCAGCCTTTAGAATCAAACTACACAGTGACCTTTTAAAATTAGTTTTTAATTCTACGTGTGTCTAAAAAAATCATGTAAAAGTCCGATACTTGGATTAGAAATGTGTCACGTGTAAAATGCTGTATTACACGTACCTGTATACACATATGTACACGTTTTATTATGTACACATTTTTGCGGTTGAACAGGTGAGAAAAACATTCAAACAAATATGGCCATTTACCGACAAAGCAGTCCAATCTGAAACCCTAAAATGCTCAGGATACGGATCCTCCCAATAGGTTGCCAAGCTAGAGCAAAAAGCTTCCCCAATTCGTCTGTTACATATACACGTAGGTTTGATATTCTGTCCTTCCTCCTGCCCATACAGGAATGGCCAGTACGATAAAACTGCAGTTTGTGTTTTAGGTTAAACAAAAATACTAAGCAACATGAGGATACCAATAGACCAGTACTTCTAAAAGTCACATTAGCTGGACATTACCAGCGGGTGGAAAACACCAAAATATATAAAATATATATATACACACACATTTATATCAACTGCCCCATTTAACTTTCAAGCTATTACATCCTCTCTGACGCTTTGCCCTGCATCTTATTAACAAAAGTACCAAAACAGAAGTGAGCACAGCTTACACCATCTTCAATGCATTATACAAGGTATTTTGTAAGTCTGTTATATACAGAGATTGTGCGCATTTCTGACAATCAGAAGTTGTAGGCTTTAACTGCATTCAGTCTTTGGCACACTAATCTGATTTACGGATTGGTACTAGATAGAGGTCTGAAAAATTAGACACAAATGAAATATCTTCCAATGTGGATATATAAAGTATATCAATATATACGGGTATATGTATATAGATATATGTGTTTTTACTGCCTATGTACAGGATAATGCTCAAAAAAAGGCCTGAAGGTACAATGGAGAAGGTTTACCCATGTGTAAGGTAACACTTATTTTGTATTCATTATATTTTGCCTAGAATAATATTCTCTCATACATCCAATATGTATCGGCAGGCTCTTTTCTTGCATTTGTGCAGATTCCAAAAATGCATTTACAAGTTGGTGTATATATATATATATATATATATATATATATATATATATATCTCTGATGGGATTTGTTCTGCCTGATCTGAGGCTTGGAACTACACATACTGAAATGCTTACCGTTTATCCATAGGCAATAAATAGAAAACTTTTAAAATAAGAAAAGAAACACCTATGAAAATGTCCCCTTCCCTTGGAAGAGTTTTCAGTTTTTATAGCAGCAAAAAAAGTCAGTATACTTCAGTAAAGCTGCACTAAAGTACATTTACCAGCCTATTAAATTTGCCTTTGCTTTCTCTGTTAATTTTCGTACCCTTCCTCTGCTTGAGGTTCCAAAAGTCAAAGAAGTGTCTTCAAAAAGCAGTTGTCTTTGCTCTTCCTCAGAGTCTTCTTCGTTGTAAAATGCTGTTCTTCTTCCCTGATTCCTAGTTCTCATTTGGAGTTCAGAATGATTCAGTCCTTCTGAAGTGTCTGGCGTTTCATCCATGGGCTCCTCAGGCTTTTTACATTTACTTCTTGTTTGTATTTTAGTCGTCTCTTGTTTTGAGGCTTGCTCTGGCTTGGTCTGTGTTGGTGCAGGAGGAGGAGAAGGAGGAAGAGGAGGAGGAGAAGGAGGAAGAGGAGCAGTTGCTTCCAATAGCTCAGGTTTTACTTTAGGCTTTCTACCTCGCTTTTTTTTGGTACCTCATTTTCACTCTTAACAGTTACTCCTGCATCATGAGAGTTGCAAGTGGAAGAAGTAGGTTGCGCTTTAATAGTTTTATCTGGTGATACAACAGGCCTATTCGGGTTTACTGGTACAACTTGTGACTGATCATCATTCCTGGGGTATTTTGGTTTTCGGCCCCGTTTTTTGGGTACTACTTGAACTGCATTGTTGGGGTCACTGTTACTGGTTGCATTATTTACAACTACCTTTGGTTTACGACCAGGACGCCCTTTCACTGCTGGCTTGTTCGGCGGAAGGCTGCTGTGTCCATTAACCTGAACTCCTGATTGTGGCAAAAGATCTTTCTTTTCTGTTGTAAGAAAAATAACATTGAAATTACATAATGAAACCAATTTACAGAAAAAAAAAAAATATATATATATATATATATATATATATATATATATATATATATATATACACACACACACACACATTTCTGTGTTCTGATATGTTAGCGCTAATTTCCAGTTTGTCTCTCCGACTCTCATAGGTTGCCACAGATCTAACATCCACAGGGTCTATAGAACCCCATTTTTTCTACACAAAATTAGTAAATGTCCAGATGACCCATTTAAAAATCTAAAGATGATCGGCACTCAATATCTGGAACTCAGACTGCAAATAGGTTAAAATAGATACCTATTTATTATTAAGATCAATTATTATTATTAAGATCAAATTATAACAATAAAACAAGAAATAAATCATTTATAAAGGAAACCATCAATCCACCAGTTCATCATAATTCATAGCAATCCATATTTCATCAAAATGGTTTGTAGGACCCCGACATCCATATTGGATTATGCACATTAAGCTGAAATAACCAATTTACATAGACACGGAGCGCTCCGATACAACAGGGCTTGACAAATTTCCTTGGAATCTAGGAGCCAGCTAAAAAGTTAGGAGCCAGGCGGAGTCGCGTCATAAAGCTCCCAATAGATGCCCCGATAGTGCACCTCCCCCACTTCTCCATAGAGCCCCCTAATAATGCATGCCAGTACATAGGGCCCCCAGTAGATGCCCCCATAGTGTTCCTTCCCCTGTTCTCCATAGTGCCCCCATAATGTGCGAGTATATAGGGCCCCCTTAATGCTTCCCCTCTTCAATAGGTTATATGACACGTCAGATGCTGCCAGCGTCTAAGTGATCGCCACTTGCGGCCGCCATGACATGTGGAAACCTTTACAAGGATTACAGGGTCCGGAGGGAGGGCAGAGGGTCCGGAGGGAGGGCAGAGGGGTCCGGAGGAGAGGGCAGAGGGGTCCGGAGGAGAGGGCAGAGGGGTCCGGAGGAGAGGGCAGAGGGGTCCGGAGGAGAGGGCAGAGGGGTCCGGAGGAGAGGGCAGAGGGGTCCGGAGGAGAGGGCAGAGGGGTCCGGAGGGGAGGGCAGAGGGGTCCGGAGGGAGGGCAGAGGGGTCCGGAGGGAGGGCAGAGGGTCCGGAGGGGAGGGCAGAGGGGTCCGGAGGGGAGGGCAGAGGGGTCCGGAGGGAGGGCAGAGGGGTCCGGAGGGGAGGGCAGAGGGGTCCGGAGGGGAGGGCAGAGGGGTCCGGAGGGCACAAACACAGCGGGCACCATGACATTTTACTGAGCACTACAACCCCAGCTGGCGCTCAGTCCCCGCATCACTACAACGCCCAGCACTTTCCCCTCTTGTCATTCACTTTCCCCCTTGTCATTCTATTTCCCCTTCGTCTTGTCAATCTCTTCCCCCCTCTTGTCATTCACTTTCTCCACCCCCTCCTCCCATCATTCACTTTCTCCTCCGCGCCCACCCCTCCCCCTTTTCATTCACTTTCTCCCCGCCCACCCGTCATTCACTTTTTGCTCACCTCCTGTCAGTCCAGCCGGGTACAGGAGTAGATGCTCCTGTACCGCGGACCATACAGGGCTCGGCCCCGCTACATTGAGGGAGTGACAGGAGGGAGCGCTGAGCGTTTCCCTCCTGTCAGTCCCTCTCTTCATGGTGCGCCCTCATGGACGCGCCAGCCCGGGCAGTGCTGCAGCCACCTGAGGCTCTATATAGAGCGCTCGGGCGGCTGCAGCATGAGGGGGGCCGGCGCTCCTAGTCCGCGTATAGGACGCGCCGGCCCTGCGCCCTGGCACCTGAGAGAACGGGCTGACAAATACCCAGGCGCCAGGACCAAATTCCTGGTCGCCATGGAGACCTGGGATTTGTCGAGCCCTGCGATACAATCTTCCCTCTGCGTTAGCATCGGGTCAAGCAAGTAAAACCACATATCGGGCAGCACAGCGGAGAACATTGGGATGAAAATCAACGGCATCCTAGTGCGTGATACAGAGTAAAACGAGATACTAGACATAAGACTCCTCCGTGCATCGGCCTGACACGTGGGACTCCGCGGTCGGGACCTAAGGAGGACTGCCGGGCAGAACGCCGAACTCAGGTAAATGACTGCACCGTTACTCTGGGCGCATGATAAGGGAAGCCGTATATTTATCTGCTAAACATAAACCATTTTTGGCTGCTATTTTTGGAGGACAGTGTTGTGCAATTTATTTATGAACTTTTGACCCGCTGACTTTTTACCATCTGACTATATAACTATTTGGAGTAATCAATTAAGTGGGGGACACAACAGGAAGATATGAACTGAATATTGGGCTATAATAAGCCTTGGATATATAAAAGGACAGATACTGGTGCAAGGACAATTTAACCATTTTTGATGAAATATGGATTGCTATGAATTATGATGAATTGGTGGATTGATGCTTTCCTTTATAAATAATTTATTTCTTGTTTTATTGTTATAATTTGATCTTAATAAATAGGTATCTATTTTAACCTATTTGCAGGCTATGAGTTCCAGCTATTGAGTGCCGATCACCTTTAGATTCTTATTCCATTTTCCATATGTCTGGGGAGACAGATTTGATCTGAGCACCTGCCACGGATTTGACTAGTGATCCATCCATTCCTTTATTTATCAATGCTCAATTATTGCATATGATGTGAGATTGCGTTGAGTTACAAGGAGTTAATAAAATGGGTATGCCATCTTCCTCTTCGGCAAGCCCCAGACTTTCTATATTAGGCATTCCGGACAGTCTTCACCCCGGATTTTATCCTTTGAGTTCAATGCTTATCATACCAAGCCAGGAAATTGATTGCCAAGAGATGTCCTCTAATGGAGATATAGGGACGGTTTTGGTGTAGATATCGCATGCTTATGCTCTATGACTGATAATGTGAATTGAATGCATACATATTATGGAGTATACTGTGCAATAATAATATGTAGTCCTTGGGAAAGTGTGGGGGATTGGGTGTTTGTGGGTTGTTCTTTTTGTTTAAAAACTATTTGCGGTCTATTTAAAGAGGGTAAGATTAATGTATTCAATAGGATACGAGGACCTTGGCTGCAGACTCTAGGACTTCCTTCCTGCTTTCCAATGGGGATTTAAGGACATCCTATTTTGGATAGTATTTTCTAATACTAAAATATGGGATATCTGGGTTGGTTTTGTTGTAGATATCTCATGCTCTAGAATGCGAGTTGGATGCATTCATATTATGGTGTATACTGTGCAATATTTGGAATGGGTGTTTGTTGTTTTTTTTTTTTTGTATGTTTTGAAAAAATAAAAATAAAAATACAAATACAATACAAACTATTTGATCCCCCAAAAAATCCAACCTTGGATTGGACTGGACAGCCCTTTCATCCTGCGCTTCAAAGGTTTCTCTTTTCCGAAGTGTCTTTGAGTACAGCATTCTTTCCCACTTGGCTGCTGGATGGCTGGCTGGCGTTGGTGGCAGCAGTCTGACCTCTGGGATGTTTTGCAGAAGGTTCTGATACTATCAGTGGATTTATCACACAATTAATACACAATACAAGGAGAACGACTTAAGAGATTTACTAAAACACAGAAAATACATACAAAAGTCATAAGGTAACAACAAAATCTTTCCTCCGGTGTGCACATTAAATAGACAGCATTACACTATCTGCACATAAAATATATGCTAGACTATTTTCAATAACTTCAGTGATCCTACCAAAAATGGGGAAGTAGCCCGGACACAAAATAAAAATATATCAAATACTTTATGGGAAATTCCTACATGGTAATTTTCATTATATTATTTCAAAAACTTAATGTAAATATATCTCCATATATTTTAATCTCTTTTCCAAAGACATAATTCGACGTTGTGAGTTCTTCATATGAAATACTGATTTTTGATCCCTTCTATCAATAAAAGTACCTGTCTTTCCTGGAGTGGCAGTATTGTTGGGTTTCAAAGCCAGAATCTTAGGTGCAGCAGATGTAGACGGTTGACCTGTAGAAGCCGGCTCGATATGTCAGCTTGTAGCTCCTTGTTCGAGCCATAGTACTTGATTCGGATCCTTTTCCGTTTATTTGAGCGGTTGCCTTTTGAGGAGCTGATCGTGCAGGTACCGACACTGTACTCTCTTGTTTTTGCTGATGTCGTACGTATTTTCTTTTCCTTTCAGGGCTAAGATAAATAATAAAAAAATAAAAACATTTGCAATACAACAACCAGAGAAATAAACCAAAGAAATACAAATATGCAAGTTCTTCATTAAAACTAGTAACATAGTACATAAGGCAGAAAAAAGACATTTGTCCATCCAGTTCGACCTGTTTCCTGCAAGTTGATCCAGAGGAAGGCAAAAAAACCCTGTGAGGTAGAAGCCAATTTTCCCCACTTAAGGGGAAAAATTCCTTCCCGACTCCAATCAGGCAGTCAGAATAACTCCCTGGATCAACGACCTATCTCTAGTAGCTATAGCCTGTATCTAATGAGTAAAAGCTGAATGAGTTCTCTGTACTACCTGGATGCTGCGCTACTACTAGAAGAGCTGCTTCGATTCCTTTTCTTTTCCGCTTGTTTATTGTCTTCCGTTGGTGGAATTTGATAGCTGATAGATAGTCTGATAATATAGTGCTGGCACGCTCCTCGAAGAAAGCGGAGAGTCGCAAACTCATGCTATATATCTAAAAAGAGGTAAAATGTATTGAGTAAAAATTGCATGTGTGATTACTTGATGCTTCCAGTACATCTTGTTACGTTACCAATGATGACCATGGTTTACAGAAAAGAATGTGTCTGTATAGCTGAATAGGGAGTGTGTACATCGAGAGTCTGGGTAAATAAAGTTAGATATCTGGAGTGAATAGGAGAATAACCTTCGATCTTTTGCTTGGAGTATACGCCTTTGAGTTGCTGAAAATCAACCTTACATCTTTACAGAGTTCAGATGGAGAATCATAACTACCAGCCTCCAATTTCTCTCTAACCGTTCCAAAATCCATTGGAGTGTCAACAATATCTCGATAGTCCTGAAAATGCAATAAAAGAATATGTGAGAGCACATATCTGAATAAAGCAATACAGGAATAAAGGAACGTGGGAAACTTAAAGTGAGCGGTTTGATATTTCTAGCCTCCGACGATGCACAAGTCAAATGGACTATGGCAAGTTAGAGATCAGGCGCAACCGCATACAAGAGTGGATAGTGGATACCACAATGTGTAGGTTTCGAGGATACAGCCTTTAATCCCAAAGTTTCTAAGATATTTCAAGCTGTGCACCTCTTCTTCAGATAACAGTCTAATAAAGTACTGTATCCTTTAAATCAACACATCATGAGTCCACTTGTTTAGAACTTTATTGTGGCTGCGCTTGATCTTCACTACCTTTTCATATATTAGCTGTGATCGTCAAGAAACCACACACCTTTTGCTCATTCGGCCAACAGCTACCTCTCCCGCCTCCCCATACACCCTCAGCTTGGCCATGTCCGGGAGTACAAAAGTATCAGGCACTGAAATTCAATAAGATCAATCCTTCTCTCATCATCAGCTAGGAGATCCCCATACACATTAGATGTTGCTAGGCTTTGCAGACAGACTAACATATAGGAGGCCCATAATCATCCCACAGGCCTATATGTGCTCTTCTGAACCCATGAAGTATATTGATTTACATGCAATTAGTATCTTCTTATTTATCCCATTCCCTGCCCCTCCCTGCTACCTCTGGAGAACCAGATCAAATAATGACGAAAAAAGTAAAACATTTAGATACTGTACTTTAATTCAATCCAAAAGAACGAACACTGGGGAAGATTTAGCAAACCGCTCTAAAGGAGCTATGAAAAATTAAAGGTGGACTCTGGTTGCTATGGGACAACTAAGCCGGTTTTCCTTTACACCAGTTTTGATAAATCACCTGCCTCAGAAAATTATGAGATCCATGGATCTCAGTTCAGTTATAGAGCTGCATTGAACGGAGTACATTGGGTTGGACAGCTACAGCTGCCTGCTCTCTAAACTCAAGATTGTCTGAGCATGGACCTAAAGGGAATCTATCAGAAGGTTTGTACCTATAGAACTGGCTGACCTGTTACATGTGCACTTGGCAGCTGAAGGCATCTGAGTTGGTCCCATGTTCATATGTGTCCGCATTGCTGAAAAATATGATGTTTTAATGTATGCAAATGAGCCTCTAGGAGCAATGGGGATGGTGCCATTACACCTAGAGGCTCTGCTTTCTCTGCAACTGTTGAGCCATCTGCACTTTGACAGGGCCGGGCAGTGAAAATGTCACCAAACCTGGCCTTGTCAAGGCGCAAAGGGCGAGGCAGATGCAGAGACAGTAGAGCCTCCAGGTGTAAAGGCAATGCTCCCATTGCTCCTAGAGGATCATTTGTATGTATTAAAACTTCATTTTTCTCAGCAGAGCAGACACACATGAACATGGCAGCTGAAGGCCTCTGTGAGGTCCCAACAGCACATCATGCAACAGGTCTGACAGATGCTCTAAATGTGTTAAAAGGCGGTGGACACTTTGGGGTAGGGGTGGGACGATATGGCGATATAGACGATATTCGATATGAATTTGTGCCACGATATCGATTTCGTCTATATCGCCATATCGCGGTAGAACATGGTATGCGCCGAGTGTTCTCCTGAGCCGGCACAGTGGAGAAGGAGGGAGTCCCTCCCTCCCCACTGAGAGCCACCAATGAAAGAGGAGGAGGGGAGGGACTGTAGTCACTGCTATCAATGAGAGCGGAGGAGGGGAGGGACTGTGGCCACTGCCACTAATGAGAGCGGGGCAGTGCAGAACGTCACAGGCAGGGAGAAGGAACGCCCAGGGAGAGAAGCTGATGTCTCCTCCCTGGTGTTCCCACCATGTGACGGGGGCCAGAGCGGGCGAACGGAGCCCCGCGCAGACATAATAGTAAGTGCCCCCTATGTGCTGCCACCTAATAAAAGGTCCTATAGGCCTGTATGTGCAAGCCATATCCCATACCCGGCCTCTATGACTGCCTGCTGCGATCTGCCGCAATTAACCCTTCAGAACCTGAGGGGTTAATTGCGGTGGATCGCAGAGTGCAGTCACAGAGGCCCAGTATGGTATATGGCCGGCACATGCAGGCTATGTTTCTATTCACTTATTGGTGGCACAGTGGGCCCCCATCATTGGTGGCAGTGGCAGTTGTGATCGGAGCCCCAGCACTGTAATCCTGGGGCTCCGATCGGTAACTCATGGCAGCCAGGACACTACTGATGTCCTGGCTGCTATGGTCAGCTCCCTGCTGCTGTGTGCACAGGGAAGCAGGGTCAGTGTCAAGTCCTATTTACCCTGACAGAGATCTATCAGGGTGAATAGAACAAGGGTTCTAGCCCCTAAGGAGGCTAAATAGTTATTAAATAAAAAGTTGAAGGAAAAAAAAAAAAAAAGTTTAACAACCCTCCCTCCAATATAGAAAATATATATCGCATATCGCACATGCTTCATATTATATTGCAATATAAATTTTAGGCCATATCGCCCACCCCTACTTTGGGGGATTCTTTTTATTATTGCATTCTACTCATTTCACGCTAAACTCATCGCTTTAGTTGGTCTTTATTAAAGATTGTTAACAGCTTCTCCTGTGCAGCTTTCAGTTTCTGTGCATTTGCAGACTGGCAGAGTCTCCCTTCACAGTGAATCCCGTCAGAGAACTGCTCAACTCCTGACCGCTCATAAAACACACAATTCATTTCAGGTTGATACAAATTAAGTTAGGAGTGTTTATGAGCTGACAGTTCAGAGATCAGGGCTACAGACTGAGCCATCAGAGCTGTGTGACGGAAATTCACTGTGAAGGGAGATCCTGAATGCAAATGCACACAAACTGAAAACTATACAGGAAAAGCTGACATTTTTAATACAGACCAATTGAAAAAATGCTATCAAAATTGGCCCAAACAAGGTGTAATAATTTAATGTAGAACAGTGCACTTGTACTTTTTTTCCCCTGTTAATGGCTCTTAAAGTTGTAGTATCATACATAATTGGTTGTATAGATGATGGCACTAAACCCTATATACCAAATAATTACAGATGGTATAACACAAAACACAATGACCTAAGTGTACACCATTTGCTTGTTAGGGAAATATGGAGCGGGCTCGACCTAAGCCGACTCCATACAAAAAGCAGGTGCCAGCTGTGTAATACAGCTGACAAGTGGCCTGCAATGACCCGGATCAAAGGTAACTCAGATTGTGGTAATTTAATCTCTCAGATGGTAAGCAGCTGATAACAGGAGAACTAAACACTTCTCTCTGATAAGATATATTACAAAGTTTCTTATAGTTGCTTGCACTACTGATTTATGCAAACTTGTGTGAAAAATGTTCTAATTTTACATATAAAAATAAATAAAAAATAAACATAAGTTATTGTCGTGGCCAAAAATGTCAACTATTAAAATGTAAAAAAAAGTTATCCCCATAGTTAACGATATATATGGACGATTTGCATCTTTTGGGTCATCTTGCGCGTCCCCCCACTCCCAAAAAAGGAACTAAAGTGATCAGAATGTCATATGTACCACAAAAGGTACCAAGAAAAAAATAATAATGCTCTCCTGCAGAAAACAAGCCCTCATAAAGCTATGTAGACAAAAATATAAAAAGGTTCTATTAGAATATGGCAAATTGTGTTATTAAACATAAAAAAACATAACCAATTTGTCTTGCAAGAAAAATAAGCCCTCGTATGGCTATGTGAACAGAAAAGTAAAAGGTATTGACTCTTGGAAGGCAGAGGACAAAACAAACATGAAAACTGGCCTGGACCTTAACAGGTAAACATATGCTTTTAAAGTTCACTAAAATAGAGTGTGATTCATACATCAGATCTGGCTCAATTTCAGAATGGTAGAAACGAGAATATATCCTTCTTACTTTTGCCAAATTTAGGCTTCCTTATATGTCATCTCTCCTTACACATAATATACCGTCCTCATATGTGGACACACAGAAGCATGGCCACGTTAAGCAGCATTCTACGTCAGCAATGGACCAAGTTGCAGGCTGTATGAAAAACATGTCTGCTGCAACTAATTTTATTTAAGGGTGAGCCATCAGAGCTACTTTAAATCTCACAATGCGGAGGACTTACTGAGTACTCTATAAGATCAACTGGTTGTCGGAAAGGCTCAGAATCTTCACACTGGAAGATCAGATTTAACAACTCCTGGCATTGCTTCTTCCAAGACTGCAGATCGTAAGTGTGTGCTCTGCTTCGTAGTTTGCGTCTTGGCTGGTATTCCTGAAATAAAATCAGCAACAATGTAGTAAAGCGCTGCAGTAAGTGAGAACATGGCAGGCTGGACTGTAAATAGATGCAACTCCTTCACATGAGAAAAAAATGATTATTGCTGGTTGATTTTGAAAAATGTTCTTCCTTTTACATTACAACAGGTGAAAAACAAAATTGGTTACAATTTTTTTAAAAGTCATAAAAACAGACAACTCTTAAAGTGGTTGTTTATCTTTTTGGGGAAGGGGGAGTGGTGGAGGTTTGGGCAGTATTTAGTGTAGTTGATCTGAATACAAATATCTGTAGCTGTTATAATCCTGATAGAAAGTTTATCTATTAGCACTACCTTTCTCTTCCTCGTAGATGTTCCAGGTATATCAGCATCTTTCTCTTCCTCCTTTAAGATGTAGAGACAAAGTCATAAGAAACACTTCTCTCCTTTCCAGTCATTTGAAAGTAATATGCATTTAGGGTTAGAAGCAAGATCAGAAGCATAATGCAGACAACCATTTACAGCAGACCTTTGGAGAAGTAGACAAGACTGTCAAACCATCTCGATTAGGAGTTTCATATACAAAAGACTGTACAAATGCTAATCTTCATAATGCAGTTAATAATCCACATTCAGTCTAACCACAGGACATGGAATGTTTTGTAGATTGCAATTTGTGTGTCCTGGACATTTCTGGATTATTTTATAAATGTTCAGTACCAGTCAAAGTTTGGACACACATGCTCAAAAGAGTTTTATTTTTAACACAATAGTAAAGTCTTTGGAACTACCATATTTTTCGCTACATAAGACTACCCCCCTCCCAACAAAAAAAAGTGGGGGGAATGTCCCAGAATCTTATGGTGTGAATACTAATGAGCGCTTCCATTATGGAAATGCTCATTAGTACCGGAGGACCGAGAGCGGTAAGCGCTCTGTACTCACCACTTCCTGGTCGTCGGCTGTGCTGTGGCTGCACACAATGCGAGGGTGTTCTATGACCTCAAGCTGTACGCGTCAGGTCACAACACAGACAACGGCAGGACGAAGAACATTGCTGGCGGTGTGGAACAGTGGCATCCGGAGCAGGAGAGGTAAGTGTTTTTATTTTATGTGATATGAGGCTTGGGGGCTGATATGAGGCATGGGGGATTCTTATTTATTTTGGGGCTCATTCACATTGGGAGGTCTGTTTAGGGTTGTCATCTGAGGTCTAATTAACATTGGGGTCTGACTGGTGGTTTGATCAGAGGTCTAATGAAAAATATATTTTTTCTTATGGTCCTCCGCTAAAACCTAGTTTCGTCTTATGGGCCAGTGTGTCTTATAGGGCGAAAATGATGATTAACCGGTAATTGGATTTTCCAGAGCCCACGATAGCACCACGAGAGAGAGATAGGATCCGCCTCCACAGAACACCTGCAGAATAAAAGGGCAGACAGTCTCCTCCCAATTCAGTGTGATATCCAAGCATCGGAGGAAGTCCGCCCACATAATGTTTAGATAACTGACAATTTTCAACTTAATGCACATTTGTTTTGTTTTTATATGCTACATCCACGTGAAAATAGGAGAACCAGAAGGGAAGGAAAATAAGGGTGCTGTCGTGGGCTCTGGAAAATCCAATTACCGGTGAGTAATCATCATTTTCCCCTTCGCCCACGAGCGTCACTACAGTGATTTACCAGAGGAAAATTTAGGGTGGGAGAGGCGAAATGAGGCACCTTTTCCCAAAGGAAAAAACTGAAGACGAGCTCAAATCAAGCCAACAATGCTTAAAAAAGGTTGAAGGAGAAGACCAGGTAGGCGATCTGCAAATATCCTCTATGGGGACTGAGGATCTTTCTGCCCAGGAGGTAGAAACTGCCCTGGTAGAATGTGCTTTAAAACCCACCAGAGGAGATAAACCAAATTAAGAATAGGCCAAAGAAATGGCAGAAACAATCCATCTAGCAATGGAACCTTTGGTGGCCGCCTTTCCCTTATTTACTCCTTACTTCTTGGAAGAGGACAAAGAGTGAAGAAGATTTTCGCCAACTTTCATCAAAGCTCTTCTTACATCCAAGCAATGAAGTGACTTTTCTTCGTCAGACCTCGGGTTCTTTCCTGAGAACTATGAAAAGCGAAGCTACTTTTGGAAGAAAGATCTTCCAAGATAGTTGTGTATGGAGGGTTAATGGATATGGCTTGGATTTCATTAACCCTACTGAGCTGAAGTTAATGCCATTAGAAGACATAATTTCAATGTAAGACATTTAATAGAGCTGGTATCCAATGTTTCAAATGGTGGCCGAGTCCAGGCCTTTAAAACTAAGTTTAGGTCCCATGGAGGGTCTATGGGAGGTTATTGGGGTGGATCTGGCTACTGCTCTAAAGAATCTTGAAATCCACGGGCATCCTGCAATATATCTTGATTAAACAAGGCAGAAGACCTGAATTTTTAAAGGTACTACCTGCCAGACCTAGTTCTAATCCCTTTTGAAGAAATTCTAAAACTAGATGAATGGGAACAGAAGAGGGAATTTCTTTAAACTGGATACCTGAAAACTCCAAAAGTCTGCCAAATCCTAGCATAAAATGGCCACCGTCACCTCTTTCCTACTCCTAAGAGTAAAGATCAAGCATCAGAAAATCCCTTCCTACCTAGTAACTATCTTTCGAGTTCCAGGCAGTAAGATGGAGATTTTTAATATCGGGGTGGAAAACTGGACCCTGGTTCAATAAGTTCGGGATCTCTGGAAGTACCCAAGGATCTGAGACTGACATGATCCGAAGCCACATGAACCACAATTGCCTCGGCCAAAATGGGGCTATGAGGATAACCCTTGCGCCATTCTCCCTGATTTTTCATAGGACTCTTGGAATACAATGGGAGAGGAGGAAGGCGTAGGCTAGGGGAAAACTCCAATTCTGGAGAAAGGCATCAGTCCCACAAGGAGATTCTGCTGGGCCTAGGGAAAAGAAATTCTGAACCTTTCTGTTCTGGAAAGTTGCAAAAAGGTCCATTACTGGATGACCCCAGAGAACCGTTTTCTTGAAAATGGACTGGTTCAGACTCCATTAGTTCAGAGATAGAAAATGGCAGTTCAGAAAGACTGCCTGTCCATTTCCACCCCTGATATGTAACGCTGAGATTGAGGCACACTTTTTCTGCTAATGAGAGTATTTTTGGGCTTCCTGCATAAGAGTTTTGCAACTTGTACCCCTTGTCTGTTCAGATAAGAGACCACCGTTTGTTGCCCGTCATAATCCTGAGATTTCTCCCTCTTATTCTTGAAAGGACCGACCTTATTGCTAGACCTACTGCTATCAGTTCTTTTAGGTTGGAGGATCACCCTTTATCGGATGTCCCCCAAAGACCCTGAAGGGAGATCTCCTGAATATGAGCCCCCACCCCAGGGGCTTGCATCAGTGGTTAGACATACCAGGTCTTCTAACCTCCATGGAACTCCCTGGATGAAGTTTTTCTCTTGAACCAGCAAGCTAAGCTCAGGAGAGTTTAGTCTAAAAGGATTTCCCACTGAAGAGCCCTTGAGTGAAGTTGTGCCCATCTTCCCACCGGGATACATAGCGCAATAGACATTCCCTTCCTCATAGAGACCACTGGGTTTCTGCTTAGATTTCTGATTCTCTCCTGAATATGACTGACCTTTTCTTCTGGCAACATACATTTCTGGGAAGGGGAGTCTAGGATCAATGCAAAAAAAAAAAAGTCTGAATTCTGGTAGGAACAGGTTTGACTTTTCTAGGTTTAACACCCAGCCTAACCAGTCTAGAATTTCTGATACCGCTGAGACCGCTCTTCCACAGGCTTCCTCTGTTTTCCTACTATCAAAAAACTGTCCAGATATGGTATAAAAGAATATCTTTTTCTCTTATATGAGCCGCCATCTCTACTATTATACTTCACTTTGTGAAGACCCTTGGGAGCCATGGAAAGGCCAAACAGGAGAGCCTGGAACTGATGATGATGTTGTAGCTGCCCTCCTATTTTTACTGCGACTTAAGAATTTTTGATGTCCGAGGAAGATTGGAGCGAGATAGTATGCATCCCTGAGATGGAGTACTGCCATGCAAGAGTGAGGAGGAAGAAAGTTTATTACTGATCTCATAGTTTCCATTTTCATTTCTTTATCTGTAGGAACCGGTTTAACTTTAAGTTTATTATTGTTTTTTTTTTTTTACTAGAAATAGGGAGAGTAAAATCACTTGCTTGCTTCTCCCGTTGGCACAGGAACTAAAACCAATTTTTTGACTAATGTTAGTCCTTCTTCTATAGCAGAAATTCCTTGAGCCGAAGTCTGAATTTTTGTTATTAGGAATCTTACTGGAGGGACCAAATAAAATTCTAGTTTTAGTCCAGTGAGAATAGTGTCTAGAATCCACGAGTTGCAAGAAAACTGGGACCAGACGGGGCGGGGGTAATCTGTCCCCAACCTGACTCCTGACTTCTGGCGCGGTTTCTTTTGTCTCCAAAGGGCTGGTTGGAAAAATTATTACTTCCCTTTCTTTGGTTTCTAAATCTATCCTCCCTTGATTTTTTTTTATCTCGGGCCGTACATGTGGAAGCTATACTTGGTCTGAATGAAGAGGTAGAGCGCCCCCTAGGCTTCTTTTAAAAAAATATTTTAAAGGGTACTTTAGTACTCCAATGTCAAAGGGAAGGGCCTTTTTCTAGAGACTTGATATATAGCTACATCTATTCTAGGCACCTTATCACAAGAAGCACAGATTAAAAAGTACAGCTCCTCCTGCAAAAATAAGCCCTCATACAGCTATGTGAACAGATATATAAAAAAAGTTATGGCTCAAGGTAGATAGGAAAAAAATGAAAACACAAAAACGAAAAAAAAAAAAAACTCAAAAGTAATTCGTTTTACATGCTTAATTAGTATTAATTAACATGTACTATTAGGACAAACCCTTTTAGGCTAATTTCACACTTGCCGCAAACCTTTCCAGCATTGAGTTCCGTCGGAGGGGCTCAATACCGGAAAAAGAACTGATCAGTTTTATACCAATGCATTCTGAATGGATAAGATGTCATCAGTTCAGTCACAGTCAGTCGTTTTGGACGGAAGAAATACCACAGCATGCTGCGATTTTATCTCCGTCCAAAATGTCGGAGCAATATGCCGGATCCGGCAATAATTTCCATAGGAATGTATTATTGCCGGATCCGGCATTAAGAGATACCTGAAGGACAGATCTGACCTTCCGGTATGCGCATGCGCAGACCCTTAAAACTGAAAAAATAATACAAAGACGGATCCGTCTATCCGCATGACAAGCGGAGAGACGGATCTATTCTTGCAATTAATTTGTGAGCATCCGGATTTGTCTCCAAATGCTTTCAGTTTACATCCAGATTGCCGGATCCAGCACTCTGCCGCAAGTGTGAAAGTACCCTAACTTAGTATTCTCTGGTAATTTTGAAAACAGTTGTCCATTGCACTGTGTAATCCACTTTATCTAAATACATAGGTTGCATAGGTTGGTTAACTTCTTCTTGATAGATAGTAGACATACATTTAATATAAACTATTAACTGCCTGAATAGAGTATGTTAAAAACATATTTATTTTGTGTATTATTAAAAGGTTTGTTCTCCACCAGATCTGAGAATCAGGCTAGTGGTTTGAGCTGGAGCTTGGAAGATAAATCTATATGCTATCTCCTACACTCACACCACCAAAAGCGTCTCCCTCTAATATTGCGGGAGCTATATTAAATGCATATAGATAGTGAGGTAATAAAGTCCTAAACCAGTAACTTTGTATGGTCTATCCCTTATTATTAAATACTACTAAACCCAGCGTAGTAGAGGGCACGACCCTGGTAATGTCTATCTGGATTGTTCCTTAATAAAACGGCGGCTCTACATATATATCAGTGAATTGGACTGAACACACATAAATATACTGTGTTGCTCAATAGATGTACCGTGTTGCTCGACACGTTCCCTGCCGATATTGATCGGTATTTCCTCAGGAGCAAAGAGTACCTAGTCATTCACAGTGTACAGATAGCTTGCTACAACACCCTGATGGTGAGTGTGCAGCGATGGTTTCAGCCTATTTAGTTTCTCCAGGCTGACTGAGGACAAACAGTAACAAACACGCTGTACACCTCTAATGGCATGCGTGCAGCACATACAAGCCTCCAGCATTATGATGGCCGTGAGTGCGGGCGATACCGCGCTGTTTAAATGGAGAACTCTCCTTCCCCTGAATGGCGAAGCCTCCAGACAGAAACCAATAAGGCGTGACCATAGAAATCCCTGCGCATCCTCCTGTCACTCATGCTTCGCTCAAGCATCGAGGATGGTATTATTATCGTGATCACCGCTTGTATGGGTTCCTGTGAATTTTAAGGACATGGTGCCAGCTTAGCTGAATGTCATATATTATACACAGCTGGATGCATATACCTTTACCCCAAAACTTAGAAAGTGGAACGGATAATAACGAGCGCTATACTCAATGTTCTATTTAGAGGCATTATGGAACACAGCACTCTACTCCTATAGATACATATCCACTAATATTAAAGGGCATGACATGAAGTTATCGTTCAAGAACTACCAAAATCACAATGCATGACCAACGCATCAGTATTTAACCTAGAACGTGAAGTCTGCACTTATAGGTGTCTTTCCAGGGACAAGGGGTTCCCTATCCAAAATAAAATAAATAGTTGAGATATATTAGGGCACTTGAGAGGTGTGTGTCAAGGGACAGAAGGGTCCCAGATCAATATCTCTCCAAAGTCAACAATTGAGATATATAAGGGTTAGTGAGATATGGACATGCATATGGACATGCAAAGGTTTCTTATTCGATAAAACACGCAAATGAAATTGAGTCATTCAGACCCTTCGGTTATATCGTATCCAGGGTAAATATCCATTGGGCCTCCTTTCTTAGGAGTAGAGTGTCAATATCGCCCCACTAGATGGTAGTCTCACATGCTTGACACCCTGGAATCTTACACAATTTGTCAACGTGGGGTGGTCAGCCGCAACATGTTGGGCAATAGGAGTATCACCTCGATGGTTGATTTTTAGTAGGTGTTCCCTATGCGTCTACTAAACCCACATATTGTACACCACTCCCACAGTCCTGCAATAAAGGACTTAATGTCAAAGCTGCGTCCCGTGACAGAGCTAGTTAACTGTCCCCCTTTCTGGATGGCCTTGCAGGCCACACAACTGCCACATTTTTATGTGCCATTTGGTTTTCTCGAGGCCAGCCAGGTCTCACTAATCAGGGAACTGAATGCACTATGGACTAGTTTGTCTCTTATGTTGCCACCACGGCGATATGTGACCGGAGGGTATTCTCCCATCAGGTCACCTATATCTGGGTCAGACCTTAAGATGTCTCAGTATTCGCCTGAATTTCTTTATGTGCTGTGTCATAGGTCCCTATCATGCGCACCTGGACATCATCTGATGTCCTGTTTTTGGGTGTAAAGGCTCTCCCTTTCACATGCAGTCGCATTCTGGTAGACTTGTTTAAGGACTGTCATCGGGCATCCTCTCTCCAGAAATCTTCTCTGGAGATCATTGGCTGATTCCTTAAAGTCTGACCACTGGGAGCAATTCCGTCTCGTCCTCAAATACTGCCCCTTAGGAATGCCTCTCTTGAGTGGGTGTGGATGTCCACTATGCCACCTCAAATGGGCATTGGAAGCAGTGGGTTTATGGAATATTTTTGTTTTAAGTCTCCCAGAGGAGTCAATTTCAAAGGACAGATCCAGGAACGTGAGGTGCTTCTCATCAATCTCTGATGTGAAAAAAGTCCCAAAGTATTATCATTTAATCTGGAGACAAAGTCCATGAATTTAGTCTTTGTCCCCTTCCACAATATGGATATGTCATCTATGAACCTCAACTATAGTAAAATGGACGAGGTCCCTATTTCCATCTCCTCACTAAACACCGTCTCCCTTTCCCACCAGCCCAGGTAAAGATTGGCGAAGGTCGGGGCACAGGGACTGCCCATCGCCACCCCCTGAGCTGGTGGTAAATGGAGCGGTCAAACACAAAGACGTTACAATATAGGATGAAGTTCAGGAGTGTCAATATCAGTTCGATGTGTTCCCTGGGGTGAGAACCCCTTTCTGTCAGGAATACCTGTACAGCCTCACATTCCTGTTGGTGTGGGATGGAGCTGTACAGGGCCATGACTATCTAAACTAGCAAGGAGGATGTCATTTTCACATTGGATGTCATTTAATCTTCTCAAGACATCCATTGAGTCCCTCGCATAGGAAGGCAGGCTGGTGACAAAGGGCCTCAGAATCCTATCCACATAGACGCTAATCCTTTCAGTGAGACCACCTATCCCCGACACTATCGGTCTCCCTTTCATGGGGGTAGTACCCTTGTGTATTTTCGGTAGACTATAGATGGTCGGCAGTGTGGGGTGTGTGGTAAGATATATGAGAATTTGTTCTCACTGATAAGGTTGCGTCTCTTTGCCACATTAAGGATTTCATTTAGCTCCTTCTTAATGATTCAAGGGGCTATGATCCAATCTGGCATTACACGTCCTGTCATCTAGGATTCTTTTGCACATAGCCACATAGTTTGCTACATCCAAAATCATGATGTTGCCACCCTTGTCAGAGGGCTTGATTACAATAGTTGAATCCCTCTGTACAGAGTCTAGAGCAATCTGTTCCTGCTCTGTCATGTTACTTGGGTATGGGTTATGAACGTGAAGTGATCTAATCTTGTCTGTAACAACGGTGAGGAATACATCAAGAGGAGAGAACTCTGTCACTGGAGGGTATTTTTTAGATGCCATTTTTAAATCTGTAAAGGGACCCACACCTATCTCTCTTTGTCCCTCCTCAAGGAGGTCAGCTAGTACCCTCACATCTGAGAGTTCCTCTTCATCAATAACAAGTCTCGCACATTGTTCCCTATCATGGGTACGGAAAAACTTTTTCCATTTTAATTTCCTGATAAATAAATTAATATCTTTAACTCATGTGAATGGATTGAATTTGCAATCAGGAACAAATAACATCCCTTTACTAAGGACTCCCATCTCGGCACTGTTGAGAGCTCGCTTAGAAAGATTAATAATCTGTGATGTGTCGCTGGATACTGTATTCACTAGTTGCCTCTCCTGTTTCTAGTTGTTTGTAGGGGGTCCCGGCTGTCTGTGGGGTAATCTCTAAACACCCCACCCCCACCCCGATATCCTCTCTCAATGCTGCCGTGACCACGAACTCTACCACCACCTCTACCCCTGCCTCTTCCTCTCCCTCTATTTTTGAAGCCCGTCTCTGTACCCGTCTCTGGGTTAGTTTCATACTCTGAGTATGAAAGTTCAGTCTCACTCTCTATGGGGTTATTTGTTTGTCTATTACCTGCAAACTCAAGGATTTTGCCCTCTCTAAAATTCCTGCTGTCTCTCACGAACTGATTATGTTTACTCTCCTTAAGATATCCCATAAACCTCTCAACCGATTGTTGTAAAAGTGTTTCTCTTTTAGCGAACTCTGATGTGTTCTTTGTGAGCAGCTCTTTTTCCTCCTCCAGCAGAAATTTCATTAATCGGAGTGAGGAGTCAATAGATTCCTTCTCCCATTTTTTCATCAATGCTTCAGATCTAAGTCTGATGTTAGGTAGGATAGGATTTCTGAGGCCCCTCGGTACTATTTTGTTCTTAAGATAGGTGTCCAGGGTTTGCACCTCCCACCACGAACGGTTTTTATACACCCTTGTTAGATTTTTAAATGCCAGATTGATATTGGGTGTGTAGGTCTGAGTGAGGAGCTCTTGTTCTGAAAAAAAAATTTGGGGTACCCCAACCATGTATCTGAAGAGATGTCCCCAGAAGGAAACCCGCCATCACATTAAATTGTATTTAAGACTGGTTAACTTCTTCTTGATAAATAGTAGACGTGCATTTAATATAAACTATTAACTGCCTGAATAGAGTATGTTAAAAACATATTTATTCAATGTATTATTAAAGGTTTCTTCTCCACCAGATCTGAGAATCAGGCTAGTGGTGTGAGCTGGAGCTTGGAAGATAAATGTATATGCTATCTCCTACACTCACACCACCAAAAGCGCCTCCCTCTTATATGTAGAGCTGCCGTTTTATTGAGGAACAATCCAGATAGACATTACCAGGGGTCGTGCCCTCTACTACACTGGGTTTAGTAGTAATTAACTGGTTTAGGACTTTATTACCTCACTATCTATATGGATTTAATATAGCTCCCGGAATATTAGAGGAGACGCTTTTGAAAGTTAGCTTTAGAGTTAATGACTAACACATGAAAGTAGTAGACAGTTTGCCTCATGATCCGCATGCAGAACACCACAAATTCCCTGGCTGCACCTGTATTTTTTGGGCCATGCCTGTACATACTATGTAATAAAAATAGCAGGTAGAGGTGCAGCCAGGCAATTATGAGTGATCTGCATGCGGATCATGCTGCTGGGCAGCATCGTGTACAAGCAACATTAAATTCCCAAAATACAAAGCATATTGACACTTAGTAGAGGCAGCATGAAAGGCTTTGAAAAATCTTCAAATGTATGCTGTTTTAACAGAAGATACAGACAAATCCGTGGGTAAAAATATCCCCTTACATCACTGTGACATCTGGATAACAATTGTAAGGCTGGATTCATCCTTCCCTGGAGTGTTTGGCTAAGTGACAATTGTAACTGAAATATAGTATTTTTAACAATGAAATTTTACATAGATCATAAGAAAGCAATGCAGAAGTGAAATGTCATACAAAAATGTTAAACTGTTTATGACCATGTGCCATACATGCAGGGTGCATGATCCTGTGCTTTAGGGGTTGTCCAGTTTCAAGAAGAAACCAGAAAATTCAGGGATTGATGATAACTTACCTGGCAGATCCCACTGTGCTGCTCTGCTTCTCCAGGCAGCACTCTGTTTTCCCAACTGCAGTGGTGATGTCACGTCGACAAGTGATCGCTACAGCCAATCACTGGTCTTTCCAGTGCACCACTTAGGCCACTGATTGGCTGCAGCAGTCACGTGTTGTTGGTGTGATGTCACTGCTGCAGCTGGAAATCAGAGCCCCACCAAGAGAGCCGGGTGGCGGGCGGGATTTGTCAGGTAAGTAGTCATCTCTTTATTATAGGTTGATACTTACAGCTATTTGGTTGCCTCTTGAATCCAGACCACCCCTTCAAATGGCATGGGTTTTAAGCTAGATTGTAGGAGCATAGTGCTCAGTGAATTGAATAGAGCAAATGGCAATGTGTAATGCTGAGGCCAGTGATTGACTAAGTGGTCACGTGCCAGGGGCAGCCATAGACCCTACAGTGAAATTTTTATGGTTGTCTGAGGCCCAAGGGGCTGCCCAAGCCATCCTCGTGGCCGCTGTCTGGGTATATAACGATCTGATGCTCTCAGCATTAAATAATGCTAGGAGCATCAGGTACTTATGCCCCTGGCTGGCATCCACAGGTGCCCTCCTCAGGACAGTAATACAGTTGAATACTGTGAAATAGGCGGCAATACTGTGACATAGGCGGCAATAGAGCACAATGGAAGTCAATGGGAGAACCAGAGCATTAAACCAGGCACCCCCTGCTCTGAAGAGGGAGGGTGTCTGGTTCATAGGAAAAGGTCAGAAATTGATGGAAACACCACTAAAATTGTTTGGGATCAGCATGGGGAGGATTTCTGGATGCATCTTGGACTCCCAGGTCACTCTGGGAACGATGTTGTCCCAGTAGTACGCCACTTTTACAGACTGACAATATACGCACAAAACCGAAGATAAAATCGATTTTAAAGGAAAAATTGTTAGGAAACATTCTTTCCTGTATATTTACTTGTACATAAAGTGCAAGTGCTGCCAAAAATTACAAGGAAGAGGCACTCCGATACAACCTGTATATCACATAAAGGAGGGCCTCATTCACATTGTGGTACAATTGTTCACGTAGTGGGACTCATAAAGCCTAGGCACTAAGTGAATGGGCTGACAAAATTACAAGGAACCGGCACTCCAATACACCCTTTATTACACATAAAGGAGGGTATTATACACACCCTTGAAAAATGATGATTGATGGCCTGCTGGTGACCCTCAAAATCACTAGGAGCAAGGGCCTGCTGGTGATCCTCTAAAACATTAGGGGCGAAGGCCTGCTGCTGATCTGACCATCTAAAACATTAGGGGTGAGTGCCTGCTGCTGATCTGACCATCTAAAACAACCGACCAGGTATCATGAATGAGTGCGTTACTTCTGCTCTGGCAGCACACACAGTTTTACCGCACCCAGGGCCACGGCCTCTGTATGCACCATCAGCAGCAGGGCTACTTCCCCGTCCCTTACTGCTCGCCTTGAGCATATTAAATGGTGTATATGCTTGCAAGTATGTCACATGTACAGTAGCGCAGGTTTTGTAAGTGAATGCACAAATAAATTAAACTGAATGTCACAGATATTTAGGATGCGCAAATGTTATACAGGAGATGTAGCACAGGTAATATCACTGTCACCAGCGGCTTAGAAAAATTACACTGATTGTCACAGATATTTAGGTTGCGCAAACGTTATACAGGAGAAGTAGCGCAGGTAATGTCGCTGTCACCAGCGGCTAAGAAAAATTCCACTTAATGTCTCAGATATTTAGGATGCGCAGACATTATACAGGAGATGTAGCGCAGGTAATGTCACTGTCAGCAGCGGACAAACAATTGCGCTGAATGTCACAGATATTTAGAATGCGCAAATGTAATGCAACAGATGTAGCAGAGGTTGTGTCACTGTCAGCAGCAGCCAAACAATTGCAAGCAATTTAGCGCAGGTTGCGCTAATAATATATATTGCAGCCAGATAAAACAAAAGTCCTTAAAAGGACTTTTGGGTCTTTAACACCTTTCAACACTAAACCCTACACTATCTGTCCCTTCTGTTGCAGCTCGCCCTGACTAAGGCCCCTTGCACACGCCCGTATGCCCTCAGAGACATACAGTCCGTGAGCGGGCCATATTTCCCGGAGCAGCATACATGCTGTGCGCATTGGGCCGCCTGCCAGACTACTGTCCCGCACTCATAAGATCATATGAGTGCAGGACAATAGTCCCACGGCAGCCTGATGCGCACAGCATCATAGTAGTGTGCTCCCATGCGCACGATGTATGCCGCTTCGGGACATATGGCCCGCTCACGGACCGTATATCTCGGAGGGCATACAGTTGTGTGCAAGGGGCCTAAGACTGAGCCGAACCACATGTCATCAGGTGCTATATAGCACCCGTTGATGTCTTCCGGCCAGCCAATCACTGTAATGCCAGTAACCAACATGGCTACGGCATTACATTGAATGCCAGTACTTCCCCGCACGTTTACTGGCCACGTAGCAGCCAACAAACGTGCGGGGAGGAGACTCGAGCAGCACATCATAAAAAATGATGAGCACTATGAAATGGGGTGTGTCCACGCCTGAAAAAATATTGGTTTTGCACTTCTAGCATCACTCTCTATAGTCTCCCGTATGCCAGCTTTAAAAAGTTAGCTAATACAGTATAATGTCTGAAATGGCAGGGTTTTTTTTTACGTCCGGGGAGCTTCATGGGACTGGACTAAAGTTGAATGTTTATTTTTTTGTCTGGAGTCCTGTGCCATGGTTGGGTAGACAGGTCACAAACTTGCTTGGCACCAGTGCCAGCCGGTAACACTGCAACTGAGCAATGAGTAATATTCAATAGTGCATAACGTGAACCACATATGGCTCATATTATCAGTGTGAACAGAAATTCTAGCTGGAAATGCTTATAGGGAACGTGTCACAATGAAAATGCGAATTAAACTGCAAGCAGGAGTGGCAAGGGCTGGGACTTCGGCTCTGGCAAATCTACCCTCATTTATACCTGAAAACAGACATAAGAGGAGTGTAAATTACTCCAGTTGGGGCTGGAGTCGTTTTACTCAGGCATACGGACTGACAGAGGGCGCACACCTCGTCATAAATTAGGTAAATCGTCGGGCAGCACAGGGCTTGTCTTTGTAAATGATTCTCATTCACTTTGCTGGTACTATACAACACTACAGATTTGCCACATGAAAATCCACAGCAAATCTGTAGTGTGTGCACATGGCCTAAAGGTTATTTCTTTTCTCACTAGTGAAGACTCAGAGGTGCTTTTTTGAGTCTTCAACGTTTCTTGAATCTATTGATTTTATGCCCTACTTTTGGTCATAATTTTTAATCTTTTACCAGTCTTTTGTATGCCTTTACATATTCTTTGCTTTTAATTTTCTAGAATGTGCCTACTTTCTTTAACACAACAGATTTTTATAGAGCATATTGGTGGAACAGTTAGAAGATAAAAGAACTCTGAATCCTGAAACATTTTTCTAGAAGTAAATAGCTGTTTTTAAAGTAAATTATATGTGATTTCGTTATCTATTCCCAGTCCTTTAAAACAATTCATACCCAGAAATACAGCACAAAAGAAATGGTTTGCTCCTCGCTTCACGAAGATGCTACAGTGTATGGGGGCTCAGAATGAAAAATGCGATACAACGATAAACTGGTTAGCTCTTCCTTGTTTCTCTGTTGTGCCCCAAGAGATTTTCAAGCATTATAGATCATTTTAAGACCATTTAAGGTCTTGGGTTGAGTAAGAATTTAAACCATTTTACTACACTTTTCATCTGTCTTTTTCGTGTCCCCTGAAATCTTGAAGTATTGATCACATTTTCTGTTTCATACAATATGTAATACTGCCATCTAATGGTGAGTGATACAAACAAGTTTTTCTAGACAAAATCATTGACAGAAAAGCAAGACAACTAAAATATCTTACTTTCAGTCTTTTCACTTTTTGCTTCACAATAGCAATAATTTTTACTTGTATAATATACGGTGTATATATTTATTTTATAATATATTTTATATATTATAGATTTTTATATATAATATATTTTACAAAAAAACATGCTGTTGATACAGATTTGCAGCTGAATTCTCTAAAATATTAATTCCTGGATTCATCAATGAATGAAAGGTATGGCTACATGGCAACAGTGGTGGCTCGACAGCTGTTGTGACCAGGATAGCAGGGGCATCGCAGTGTAGTAGTGATCACATAGAAATGAATGGGATCACAGCTAGACTAGTAGCCGTACCCTAACCTTATGCTGCCATGTGGATATTCCAATTAAAATATCAATCTTATCAAATAAAAAGGAAACACCTTGGTACTATGGATCTCATACTTTTATGTACACACAGGAAGCCATATAGGGCAGCCTATGGGCAAAGTATGTACTACACAACATTTTATGCAAGACATCCATAGACCTCTATGCCTTAGTAATGCCGCTGCAAACTCCTCCAAACTAGAGTGTCAAAGTTAGCAGGCATGCAGGGTCGGACTGGCCCACCAGAGTACCAGAAGGATCCTGTGGTGGGCCCAGCCTCTGAAGCTATAATAGGCCCCAAAGGTCCAAGGGAAAAAAACATTTGGAGCTAATCACTTGCTATTAGGGTCTATTTGTTCGATTTAAGATCTATTAGACTTTATTGATGATACAGAGCTTGGGCCCTGAGAATAATGTCTTCTGTTGGGCCCAAGGAACCTCAATCTGACATTGCAGACATGCATTCCATCGCAACTGGATATGCCATAAATGTCTAAGATGGGAATATTAAAGCAGCAATCTGGGAAAGACCAGTTTCACACAAGCGTGTTTGGTCCAGGAAACACACTTTGTGTGACGGCCACATTTCATGGACTGAACACTGCTCCTCTGACCAAAATGACTTATGATCTTGTGAAGAATACTGTGAGTACAGTCAGGGAGGTACGGGTCAGAGGAGCAGTGCTCATTCCCAGAAATGCAGCCATGGTCTTTACTAGGCATTAATAATACAGGGATATACCATGATTGGCTGATATATGCAGAATCCACCTTTGGGCAGAGGAGGCCAGAGGTAGTCAGGATAACACAAACAGCTAAGAAGGCTGTGAAAACTCCCATTCACTTGCTTAGGGTTAAACAGAAACAGCCATAGTCTCGACTACCTCTGGCAACAAGGCTGTGGAGGAAAAAGTGTCACAGAGATTGGTATGGGTCCCAAAGGTGAGACTTACATCTATCATATAGTTAAAGAGGACCTGTTATGTCCTTGTAGAATTGCAGAATTGCATGGCTGCATACCTTCACAGCTGCATCTTTACTGACTCTAGTGTCACGCTCTAGTGAATTGTCATATGGGGGTCTCCACCTTTTGAGATAGGAATACCATTTTAACGTATGCCTGAATTGCTCCTTTAGAAGGTTTATCCAGGCTTTCCAAAGAGACAGACTTCCATCAATCTAATACTGATGACCTATCCTAAGGACAAATCCATCATCCATTTCAAATGACTTGAAATGGATGACCCCTTTAAAGGAGTTGGCCCTTGTCAGACATTGATGGCATATCACTGGGATATGCTATCATGATTAGATAGGTGCACACTCGGTTGTTTTCAGAAGTCACATAGGGGTAAATGGAGAACCCACTGAGCAAGTGCAGCCACTGCTCCATTCAATGCTATGGGACTGCCAGAGGTAGCTGGATCTCTCTTATTGGTGATTGGAGGGTGGCTCAGCATACATAGCTGCTCTCTATCCACTTCAGGGGACCCCATTCTGGAGATAAGAGTGGGTACCAGATGTGGGACTCGCATCCTGACATTGATGGCATATCCTAGTAATATACCATCAATGTTTAAAATGGGAATAGTCCTTTAAGGCTCTAAAGGAGCCTCCAACGTAAATGTGAACACAGCCTTAGTTGCTTAAACAGTGCCCCCATAACAGTGCCAGACACATACGACCCTCTCCACAACAATGCCACCAATGCAATGTACCATTATTATTTATTTATTTTTACTTCTTTGTTAAATTACCTTCTTATTTTATTACATAATAGTTACAATATCAATTATAATGACATACAATCCATTGTTATATTCTTATTTTAACCCCCATTTCCTTCCCTCTTCTCTACCCCATTGCCTCTTTTCTTCCCTCCTTCCATAATAAGTTTTAACCTATCTCTTAAAAAAACAAAGGAAAGGGGATACACCCCTTATCTCTCTCTCTCTTCCCCTGCTCTCCCCAGCCTCTGAATCCTACTATCATTCTTCCCTTTTAAACCATCTCTCCAATAGTTTATCAAATTTCCTTATTTTATTCCGGAATTTAAGATATATCCTCTCACATGCTATCGAGCACTTGACTAAACCTTCCCACATTTTAATTGTAGGAGCCCTTCTCTCTATCCAGTTCTTCACTATGCATCTTCTTGCTTGGAACAATAATTTGGTAGCTAACTCCTGCATATTGGCATTTCTTATATCCCGCAAATTTCCCAAAATACACACCTCAAGGGTGACGGGAATATAAATCTGATGGTAATTCCTTATTTGAATAATCACCTGCCTCCAAAATTTTTGTATATAATGACAATATCATAATAAATGGACATCATCCACGTCTACTCCCCACATTTATGAGATTTATAAACCTTATCTTTATAATATGTCATAAGTATAACCGGAAAAAGTACAGTCTGGACCACAAAGAATTGTATCATCCTGTGAGCTGGATTTGAGGAGACCTTCCTTATCTCCAAGAAAATTCCTCTCCATCCTTCAGGGTCGACAGACCACACCAACCCTTCCCATTTTTTTAAATTTACAGTATCTCCTGTTTTTTATTCCCTTGCTGTAATAGGATATTATAGATTGAAGCTATCCTTCTTTTCCCTGTTGTCATCATAGTAATTTTCTTTAATGGCTGAGGAAGCTTCAATATATCCTTCCCATCTCGCATACATGATATAATAGCATGACTTAATTGAATATAATAAAATAAGTCATTGTCCACAACACCAAATCTCTACTTAAGTTCTTGAAACCCTATGATTCCTCCATTCTTCCAAATCTGTTCCATCCTATGTATCCTGTATTTCTGCCAAGGTATCTTATTTGTTGCAGTTAGATCTTTTAAATACATATTATTCCATATCAAAGTGTCTTTATGTATCTCTAGATCATCCCAAAGATTTCTAACTGCCAACCACGTTTTATACATTAACAACATTGTTAATGAACTCTTGAGTTGTTCTTGTAGATTCCTGCCTCAAGCACCTGAACTATCCCATTTATTAACATATTTTTATCCACCTTATTATTGAGCTGTAGACTTGAGTTTTCCCTATTCCCAACAGTTCTTTATCTGGCCTGCCTAAAAGTATAGTTTTAATTCAGGAACTGACAATCCTCCTTCCCCTTCTGGCAGCTGTAAAAGTTGTAATCTCATTTTAGGCCTCTGCCTCCTCCATATCGATTCACTAAGTAGGCGCTCTAAGATTTAAAAATGTTCTTTGGTATCTCTATTGGTGCGTTCCATAAAAGATAGTTTATCATCGGAAGCAAGATATTCTACCTGCCATTGAAAGGGGACATTTTTCCATGCACGTATCTTGTCTCTAACTTTATTTATCATGGGTACTAGGTTTAATTTTATATAATCCTGTGGGTCACCTGTTATTTTAATCCCTAAATATTTCAAACCTTCCCCCTCCTTTTTAATTTCCAGGGATCCTGGTACAAAACCTCCTAATGGGTCTAAGGGGATACAAGCCGACTTATTCCAGTTTATATTTAGTCCTGCCAATTTCCCATAGCTCTCGAACAACTCAAATATACATGGCAAAGATTCAAGTGACCCAAAAATTAGCATCAGATCATCTGCATACAATGAGATTTTTCTTCATGGCCCCCAAACTTAAACCCATTTATACTTTTATCTTGTCTTATTAGAGAAGCAAGAGGTTCTATTGCAATGGCAAAAAGTAATGGGGATAAGGGGCAGCCCTGTCTTATCCCTCTCTGTATTTCAAACGAATCTGAAATCTCATTGTTTACCATTATTCTAGCCTTTACATCCAGTATATAGAAGTTTAATCCATGATATATAATTATGCCCAAACCCCAGTTTCTTTAGTGTAGCTACCAAACACGACCATTCTATTGTATCAAAAGATTTCAATGCATCTATTGATACCACTAGACGCTGGCCGGAGTTACTTGGTTTCACCTGCATATTTAAAAAACATTGATCCTCATGTATAAGCGTTGGTATAACCCCTCTTAATCCATTTGCCAATATCTTCGCCAACAGTTTATTATCTGTATTGATCAAGGATATGGGACGATATGAATCCAATAAATTAGGGTTTTTCTGGTTTCAGTATCAATGTGATCAATGCTTCACGTAATGAATCTGGCAAAATCTTATTGCTCCTAGAGGCATTCCACATTTCCAGCAATTTGGGTGTTAATACTTTTTTATATGCAACATATTGTCGAAAGATTTATATAGCAAAAGGGCTTTATATAAAAGAAAGGATCAAAGAAAAATATCAGAAGGTATTGATCCTGCTGAGGAGAGGTGGACATAAATTAACACCTCTGAGCTCGTTTATCAAGAATCTTAATTATTGCGTGCAGTTAGTAAAGAACAAGGTACCATTGTCTATGCAAAAATATATGTGAATTTTTATACAAAAGTGCTGAATACAAATCAATAGTATAGAGCCAATACCAGTGCAACAGATAGACAATAAAATGTAATACCAATATATGCCAGAAAATGGTTCTAACACACCATAAAACAACACCAACACTCTCTAACAATCAAAATCAACGCGGAAATGAAATTTTACTTCCGATCAATAATTAATATCACCAATTAATGCAATAAGGCGCAATAATCTAAATTAAATAAAATGAGAGGTATCAACCCTTACTCTGTCACCTCTGACAAATTTTCGGTATATGGCAGTATTGCACCAACTATAAATTCCTTAGATCGGTATTAGGCTAGGGAATATAAAAGTTCCCAAGGGACTAGGTATCAATGTCTGATCTTCATTTTAGCAATATGCATCTTTTGGCGCGGCTGGGCACAGAGCTGAATGACGGACAGCCCCTTGGGCACAGAGACATTTAATTTGCATATTAATAAAAACGTTTTTATAAGTATAGGAAAGGCCGCCAGGGGTGATAATGGTATAATTGGACTCAGCATTAGAGATGAGCGAACATTTAAAAAGTCCGTTGTTCGGGGTTCGGGTGGTGGTTAATTGCGCATCCCGTTATGGATTCCACAATAGCGCATATGGAATCCATAAGGGGCGGCTGCCACCAACCCGAACTGTAGAACAGCTGAAGGACCTGGTGTGACGTCACTGTCCAACTCACCGAAAGTTCCTAAGAGTTGCGGCCTCCATAAAGGGTGTGGTAAAGCATTACCAGTTTGCTGTTCTACCCTTTGGCATTTCTTCCGCTCCCCACACCTTTACCAAGGTAGTGGCTCTGGATGTTGCCAGGCTCAGGCTTCAGGGACTAGAAATCGTGCCATATCTAGATGACTGGTTTCTAAAAGCCGCTTCTCTAGACGTTCTTCAAACCCACCTTCAGCTGGCTCCTCAGACTCTCCAGCGTCTAGGCTGGCTGATAAATTGGGAGAAGTCCCAGATCCTGCCTTACACCTCCAGGGTATTCCTGGGATTTATAGTGGATTCTCAAAGAATGACGCTTTCTCTCTCTCTGGAAAGGAAAGATCGAGTCATAAGAGCTGCACAGTTCCTCATGGCACCACGACGAGTGTCCATCATAACACTTATAAAGATGTTGGGCCATGTCAGCATCTGCGGATGCAGTTCCTTGGGGCCTTTAGCACCTTAGTCGACTTCAAGAAGTGTTAGCAGTTAGGAACCACAACCCCAGGGGTTGGACAAGACTCACTCCCTATCTGTCAAAGTCCGGTTTTCACTCAGATGGTGGAGGAACCTATCAAATGAGAGGTCCTTGATTCAACCTCGTTGGATCACATTGACCACAGACGCCTCCATTCTAGGTTGGGGAGCCCATCTGGAAGACAGTCCAGTACAGGGTACCTGGGCTCCACAGGAGAGGCTTCTCTCATCCAATATGAGAGAAATAAGAGCCGTACGTCTGGCTTCTTCATCATTTTGCTCCTCTTATCCGCAGGACAGCCCGACTGTGGTCGCTTACATCAACAGACAGGGAGGTACGAGATCTCAACCTCTTCTCCAGGAAGTTAGTCTAATTCTATCTTGGGCAGAGCTCAGTCTATCCCACCTTTCCGCGGTCCACATCAGAGGAGATCTCTCATAGTTGCGGATCGGCTCAGTCGGGTCTGACAGTTCCAGGCGAATGGTCACTGAACAGGGACATCTTCACCCAGATCACTCTACGTTGGGGTACTCCAGAGATCGACTTGATGGCAACCCAGTTGAACGCGAAGGTGGACAAGTTCTGCTCCCATTACGAGGAGGACAACCCTGTGGCGATAGAAGCTCTGTCCATACCGGTTCAGGCTGGCATACATATTCCCTCCACTTTCCATGATACCAAGGGTATTGACGAAAATCAAACAAGACCAGACCCCGGTCATTGCAATAATACCATTCTGGCCAAAGAGGTCTTGGTTCACCCAGCTCATGAAGATGAGTCAGGGCACTTATTGGAGACTTCCCTAATACAGGACCTAGTGTATCAGGACACAGGTCCCTGCCTAGATCTGAGGAAACTCAATCTGACAGCCTGGAGATTGACAGGTCCCTACTAGAAGCTAGAGGGCTTTCTGCGGAGGTCTTGAGAACTATCTCACACTCCCGTGCGGAGTCTACAAACAAGGCGTACTCAAGAATTCACAAGATCTTTCTTCAGTGGTGTGCTGTTAAAGAGGTAGTACCCTCAGATCCTCCACTTTCAGCTACTTTACAATTCCTGCAGGACGGCCTGGACAAGGGTCTAAGCCCGTCTACTCTCAGAGTCCATAGCAGTGCTCTATCTGCCTTTCTAGGCAGACCATTATCTCAGGAGGTTCCTCAAGGGAGCCCAAAGATTAAAACCTAGAATCCTGAGACCTATCCCTGAATGGGATTTATCCCATTCAAGGAGCTATGCTCTCCCCCTTTGAACCCCTTGAGATTGTAGACCTTAGATTCTCATCTTTGAAGGTCACATTCCTACTGGCCATAACATCGGCCAAAAGGATTGGAGAATTGCAGGCCTTGGCGGCCGCTGAGCCTTCTACCCTCTTTCTCCAGGACTGTGTCCTGTTGAGATTTTTACCGACCTTTGCTCCCAAAGTTCCATCATTCGAAACCGAAATCAGACCATCTCCTTGCCGGCCCTATGTCCCACTCCGTCATCTCCTGAAGAGAAGGCGCTTCACTCCTTGGATATTTCCAGGAATCTCAGAATCTACCTGAACAGGACTGCAGACTTTAGAAAATCCGAACACCTTCTGCTCTCCTTCTCGGACAAAGGTCTAAAGGCCTCTAAACCCCCTCTCTGAGTAGATGGGTAATAGAGGCAATCTGGGAAGCTTTTCAAATTTGTGCTGCGGCTTTTGGAGCTCCCACAGCACTTTCATTAAATACTATCGCCTAGACTCTAGGCGCTCTGAGAGGGTGTCGTTCGGACACACCATTCTAACTGCCGCCCTCTCATAAAAAAAAAAAAAAAAAAAGGGGGATAATTGAGTACCTAGTAGGTGGGACCCTCCCAACAAACCCTTGTTTTTGGTTCCAACTTGATAATAAATCAATGGAAATGGAGCAGTCTGCCCTTTATAGGGGTGGGTTTTATTAATTATCAAATTAGTGCTTGGTAGGGAATTTAATTTCAACAAAATTCCACCTGTCCTACCAGTTTCACAGGGAGAACTCCCCACTTGTGCTGCTGTTAGGACTAAGGGAAAACAAATTTACGTTAAAATTACCGCTTCTCTCTACATGGAAGACATGTGAGCAGCCACAGAAGGGGCATCAGACTAATGATTCTACATCAGAACGATGTTGCTGTCCTTTGATATCTGTATGTTTCTGAACTATCAAAACACAGAAAAGAATGTCTGTGTCTTGATGAACAGGGGCCACCCAGAACGGCCCTGTGGGGCAAATACAACCCGGTGTTTGTTTATGCACCCTGGTTTAGTGTGTGCAAAAATGCAATTTCTAATGTGATTTCATTATTGATTAGTTAAATCCATAGGTAAGACAGCACTACTCACTAAGGGTGCTTTTACACTTGCGTTTTTACTTTCCGGCGTAGACATCCGTCGTTGGGTCTCTACGCCAGAAAAAACTGATCAGAATTATCCCCATGCATTCTGAATGGAGAGAAATCCGTTCAGGATGCATCAGGATGTCTTCTGTTCAGTATTGTAACATTTTTGGACGTTGAAAAAACGCAGCATGCTGCGGATTTGTCTCCGTCCAAAAATCAGGAAGACTTGCCGTAACGCCGGATCCAGAATTAGTGCCCCTTAAGCTAAACGCCGCTTCGGCGCATCGCCCGATCCAACGCTTAGCTCTGCGCATGCGCAGCAGCAGTTCTACTGCTACTGGCTGTCATGGTAAGTACTCCGCAGCAGTGTACTTACCTGCACTGTGGCCGCCGGTGCGCTTCATGACGTCACAGGTCCCTGTGGCGCATAGATCTATGCGCCGCAGGGACCTGTGACGCCATGAAGGAGCGCCCGGTACCATGGCAGCCAAGACTTCAGTAGCGTCCTGCCATGGTAACCTGAAATCATTTCGAAGACTGATCAGGATCCTGATCAGTCTTCAAATGCTTGCTTTCTGACGGATCCGGCGGGGCGGAAGTGCCTGCCGAATCCTCAGAACGCAAGTGTGAAAGCACCCTAAGACTTCTTAGTTGCTCCAGACGGTGGCGGTGCTCGTGCTAGCAGTGTTGGGCCCTTTGAAGAAATGACCGCAACACTCAAAGTCTTCAATGTTACTTCTTGAAAAGTGCTTGAAAAAGACTTGCATGAGTCGAAACGTCACATGATTGGTGAATAAACACAGAAGTAACACTGAAGACATTGAGTGTTGCGGTCATCTCTTCATCTTATATATTAGCCAAACATGAACATGTTGATCAATTTTGCAGTCTACTACAGTGTAACTGACTACCATTACCAGAAACTATTTATTGATCCTAGTGCCCTGGAAGTCCAATTTAAGGGTGACTCCACATGCATGGCACAATCTGTTACAGAAATGTTTGCGATTTAAAAATCATTTCCATTAAGGGCTCCTGCACATGACTGTATTTTTGGTCCGTGCCCGATCCGTATTTATTGCAGATCACACACGGACCCATTTATTCCTATGGGTCCGCAAATGTCATCCGTGTGCTGTTCACACATACATGCGGCCAGACCACAAATGATAGAACCCCTCCTATCCTTGTCTATTTCAAAGACAAGAATAGGCTTTCTTACAGTGGGTCCCACGAGAATTGCGGGATGCACACCGACCACATGCGTATTTTTCAGATGCACGATTTACGGACTGCAAAACGGATACAATCATATGCATGAGGCCAAAACTAACCCCATTCAGATGAATGGAAATTATTTTCAGTTGCACACATTTCTTCTTCAAAATCTGCTGCGTGTGAAGGCACCCCAAACTAAACATACTGATTGGAAACTGGTGGCAGCCACACTTAGTGCCACTGCTTCCTGCCGATTGGGTATGGTTGCACAGTGGCCCATATTTACTAACATCGGTTCACCTAGACACCCTTGTAAACTTTGCCAAAATTTGGTGCAAATTGGATCATTTTGGGGGCATTTAGTTTGGAAAGGGAGTGGCCTAAGATGCTGCGTTTTGTTTTACAAGCTGGAAGCGTCAGAAACTTATGTACCCAGCATACAGATGTCCTCCTAAATTCAATTGTATACCTTTAGCAGCAGCAGAACAGTGCATGCGGTCCCTAAGTGATGACATCATCACAACCACCTACACTGGGTCTCAGATGGCACAATGACATCATTGCAATCTACTCCGCCAGGACACACGTCTCTGAGGCTACAGGCTGGGGAGGCCTAAGTACTGTGTGACTGGTGGAGTATTAGATTTTGTTCTTTTTACCTGGCCACTGGGGGTGTTTTTAAAATTCCGAGCATCTTTAGGGGCTATAGGGTGCATTTTTAATACTGGGGAACCTATAGAGACACTATGGGACAATATTACTACTGGGGGTACAGTAGTGGGTATTATTTTGATGGAGGAATTATAGGCCAACAAATCCACAATAGGGCTATGATTAGCACAACCACCTAAGGTGAGCCTACATTGTTGTTCTATCAACCAGTCTCATAACGGGGAACATACTACCCTATGGTGCGCTTTCGTTTATATGCTTTTACAGCTGCTTATATTATAAGTAAGCCATGTCTATAGCTCAATATACTGATAAGAACTCATTACCAGCATTTACTGGGAGCTGTAAAATGATGAGAATTACCACCAAAATAATACCTGTACCACCAGCCTCAAAAGAATCACAGACACATCTTTTTTTTTCACCGAGACAGTAAACAAGTGGCCTATTTTTTACAGACTGTCGAGAAATGGGCAAGCATGACTACTGTGTGGGGGCATTCTACATTGTGAGGGCATACAGTTGTGTTCAAAATTATTCAACCCCCAATGCTGTACAGGGTTTTAGGGAATTTAGTGTACATGTGTAATTGTGTTCAGAATGAATCTTACAAGGACTTTTTAAAGAACCAAATGCAACTAAAATGACATCAATTGTTTTTGTAATACAGTATTAAATGTTTTTTTGTGATTTCTTCATTGACACAATTATTCAACCCCTTAAAGACGACCACTCTTAAGAACAGAGTTTCATTCAAGTGTTTTCGATCAGGTATTGAAAACACCTGTGGATGTCAAGGAGCAGCAATCAAGCATAATAAGCACCAATTAGGCAGATTTAAAATGACTGTGATACTTAGCTCCTTCTAGACATTTACTGGTGTGTTTATAAACATGGTGAAGTCAAGAAAATGGTCCAGGAAGACAAGAGAAGAGGAGATTTCTCTTCACAGGAAGGGCAATGGCTATAAGAAGATTGCAAAGATGTTAAACATACCAAGAGACACCATAGGAAGCATCTTTCGCAAATTCAAGGCAAAGGGCACTGTTAAAACGCTACCTGGTGGTGGCAGAAAGATGATGACTTCGACTGCTGTGCGCTACCTGAAGAGCAAAGTGGAGAAAAGTCCCCGTGTGACTGCTGAGGAACTGAAAAAGATTTGTCAGATGCGGGTACTGAAGTTTCAGCTCAGACAATAAGGCGCACACTGCGTAATGAAGGCCTCTATGCCAGAACTCCCAGGCGCACCCCTTGCTGTCTCCAAAGAATAAGAAGAGTAGACTGCAGTATGCCAAAAGTCATGTGGACAAACCACAAAAGTTTTGGTATAGTGTTCTGTGAACTGATTAAATAAAATTAGAACTGTTTGGGCCCATGGATCAACGCTATGTTTGGAGGAGAAAGAACAAGGCCTATGAAGAAAAGAACACCTTGCCTACTGTGAAGCATGGCGGGGGTCAATCATGCTTTGGGGCGGTTTTGCTTCTACAGGTACAGGGAAGCTTCAGCGTGTGCAAGGTACCATGAATTCTCTTCAGTACCAGGAGATATTGGATGAAAATATGATGCAGTCCGTCACAAACCTGAGGCTTGGGAGACGTTAGACCTTTCAACAGGACAATGATCCCAAGCATACCTCCAAGTCCACTCGAGCATGGTTGCAGATTAAAGGCTGGAACATTTTGAAGTGGCCGTCGCAGTCACCAGACTTAAATCCGATTGAGAACCTCTGGTGGGACTCAAAGAAAGCAGTTGCAGTGCGCAAGCCTTAGAATGTGACTGAACTGGAGGCTTTTGCCCATGAAGAATGGGCGAAGATACCCGTAGATCGCTGCAAGACACTTGTGTCAAGCTATGCTTCACGTTTAAAAGCTGTTATAACTGGAAAAGGATGTTGTACTAAGTACTAAGATCGAATGTCACTTGGGGTTGAATAAAACTGATAATGATGTGAGCACAGAAAAGACATTTGTGGTTATTTCATTATAAATGTTATCAACCAAACACTAATCTGATCGTAACCTTATCGAGGTAGTACCCAATAACCTTAAATGTATAACACTGAGGTACACCAATCTCTTATGAAAAATATCAATCTTTATTAAATATCCTTAAAATACACATTAGATACCATAAAACAGGAGAAACAAGAAAAACATGCGCCAGACAACTTGCTAAGCCACGGATACGCGGCTCTGTGTGGATCCTGAACCGGAAGTGCACTGAAATAAACCCTATACAGAACAGACCTATAGCGTCCAAAATAAAGACTAACCCGTCTATTGGTGGGACTCAACACGATCTGTCAAATAGTCAAATACTCATTCCCTCCCGGTAAAAGTACAATAGCAACTCGTGCCTACCTCGGCCACATACACCCCGTCATGCAAGTAAGCGCACCCCTCGACGCGCGTTTCGCGTACAGCTTCTTCAGGAGGAGAAAAGTTAGAGAAGAAGTTCAAGTATAGGTCATCAGCCTGCCAGCCAATGATCATTGCTGGCAGGCTGATGACTTTTTAAAAAAACTAATCGAAAGCCATTTAGCACATTATATTTATAAATATAATGTGTTAAATGGCTTCTGTGCCCTCTCCTGGGTCCTTTTCGTCGGTTGGACCCAGGAGAGAGCACACCTCTACTGTAAGTACACCAAGCACCACACTTCAGTCCCTGATCACCCCCCCCCCCCCATCACCCCAATTAACCCTCTGATCACCCCTTTCAATCACCTGTCAATCACTAGTGAAAGGGAAAAAAGTGATCAGTGTAAACTGTCACTTTTTTTTTTCACTAGTATTGAGTGCTAGGTTTAGGTTAGTTTAGTTCCCTTTAGTAGGTAGTTAGCCTTCGTTAGTGCCCAGCCCACCGCACCGCAGTGACCGATTCGCTGATTAGCGTAGCGCTAATCAGCATTTGTACTTTTATAGTATCTGTAAGTGATCAGAACTGATCACGGTCAGATCTATAATAGTATTACTGTCACTTTAGCTCGCCCCAAACCCAAAACGCAGTGTTTGCCCGATCAGGTCTGATCGCTCGCCCACACGTGCGTTCACCCACACCCACCCCGCCGCAGTGACAAAAATTTTATTTTTTTAATCACTGCACAATCACTTCACAAGCGCTGCGGCGATAAAAAATCAGTTTTGATCTTTTTATCAATCGCAGCGGCTTCTGTGCTTCGCTAGCCTCCCATTTGTAAGACAGGCTTGCTCTTTTTCTTGGGTAGTCTCAGGGAATACCCCTAAATTTAGTCGCCCAAATGTCAAATAAGGGGTATTCTCCTGAAGAGGCCTACAGGATTCTGACCCAGTCGGATGAGGAATGGGAACCCTCATCTGACGAATCTAGCGGGTCAGAATACGAACCTGTAGAAAGCAGTGGCAGTCTGACCCAAAGTTCGGACGAGGAGGTTGAGGTCCCTGATAGCACCAGGCGTACCCGACCCCATGTCGCTAGACCACAGGTAGCGCAGGATCCGTTTCAAGGGCAGTAGAGTGGGGCTGGCGCTGCCGGATTACGTGGTGAGGCATACACCAGGAGCGCAGCCCATCCTGGACCTTCTACCAGCACTCCCGTACAACATGGTGAAGTGGCGAGCACCAGAAGGGCAGTTGAAGCTGGTACGGTGGCACGTGCAGTAATTTCCCGTCGCAGCCACCGCGCAGACAGGCCCGTAGAGCCTTTAGAGTCCCTGAGGTGCTGGCAAACCCTGATTGGCAGCCCCCAACTTCAGCCGCACCATTAGTTCCCCTTTCACCGCCCAGTCAGGAGTTCGGGTGGAGACAGCTCAGATAGGAGCTGGCGCTGGGGTTTTTGAGCTGTTCTTCACTGCGGAGCTCTATGACTTAGTCGTGGCAGAAACAAATCGGTATGCCACTCAATTTATAAACGCCAACCCGGGAAGCTCTTATGCCCAGCCTTTCCGGTGGAAACCAGTCCAAGTTTCCGAATTTAAAACTTTTCTGGGCCTTCTCCTCAACATGGGCCTAACTAAAAGCATGAATTGCGGTCATATTGGTCCACGAACCCAATTCATCACATGCCCATGTAATCTGCTGCCATGTCCGGGACACATTTTGAGACCATCCTGCGTTTCCTGCACTTTAGCGACAACACCACCTCCCGTCCCAGAGGCCACCCAGCTTTTGACCGGCTCCACAAAATTCGGCCCCTCATAGACCTCTTCAACCAGAAATTTGCAGATTTGTATACCCCCGCACAAAACATCTGCGTAGACGAGTCTCTAGTACATTTCACCGGGTGCCTTGGCTTCAAACAGTACATCCCAAGCAAGCGCGCCCGGTATGGGGTCAAATTGTATAAGCTCTGTGAAAGGGCCACAGGCTATACGCACAAATTTCGGATCTATGAGGGAAAAGATCAGACCCTGGAGCCGGTCGGTTGCCCTGACTACCTGGGGAGCAGTGGGAAGATAGTCTGGGACTTGGTGTCACCCTTATTCGGCAAGGGGTACCATCTTTATGTGGACAATTTTTACACAAGTGTGCCCCCTGTGGCACCGCGCGACCTAGTCGCCGGGCTTCCCCAACGGCTCCTTACCACCCGTCTCGCACGGGGGAGAGGGCTGCCTTGTGTAACCAAGAACTGCTCGCGGTGAAATGGAGAGACAAGCGTGACGTTTACATGCTCTCCTCCATTCACGCAGACACGACAGTCCAAATTGAACGGGCAACCAGTGTCATTGAAAAGCCCCTCTCAGTCCACGACTATAACCTCCACATGGGAGGGGTGGACTTCAATGACCAGATGTTGGCCCCGTATTTGCTTTCCCGCAGGACCAGACGCTGGTATAAGAAGGTGTCTGTATATTTAATTCAATTGGCTATATATAATAATTTTGTTCTCTACAGTAAGGCTGGGAGAACAGGATCATTCCTCAAATTTCAGGAAGAGATCATCGAGAACCTCCTGTATCCAGGAGGTTCCGTGGCCCCAACCACCAGTGTAGTGAGCCGTCTACACGAGCGACATTTCCCCAATGTCGTTGCTGGTACCTCAACCCAACCGTCACCCCGAAAAAGATGTCGTGTCTGTAGCAGGAGTGGAATAAGGCGTGACACACGCTATTTCTGTCCTGACCACCTTGCCCTATGCCTAGGGGAGTGTTTCCGGAAGTACCACAATCAGGTACACTTAGGGACATAGGGACAGCACAACACAGGTAGTTTATCCACTCAGGCTCTAAAGTCTCTCAGGATACTAGGTTTTGAGAGACCCTAACACATAGGGACGGTGCTGGTGTGCTACAGCAGAAATGTGAAACGGTAGAAACCTCTCCTTTAACTTGGGATAAAGTGCATAATGTACTTCGCACCATCTCTGTGTGATTTACACTTTACACATTGTCCCATGGGAAAGGAGAGGTTTCTGCTAGGAAAATAAAGAGTGAAATGGTTAAAAAATAAATAAAAAAATTAAACAGGTAGCAAGAAAAAAAAATCTTGAGTTAGTTCAGGTTTTAAAAGTTTTGATCAGGTTTGATAAAAAAAGTTTTATGTTCAGGTTTTATAAAGTTTGTAACGTTCAAGTTTATGAGCCTGCTGCCTGTTTTTTCTTCTTTTTTTTTATTTCCCCCCCTAACCACCCTTTATTTTCCAGGTAGACCAACGGACCAACCGACGAAAACGCTGCATCACTGATGTGCATTCTGAGAGAAGCATTGCGCTGCTGTCAGAAGACACGTGAAGTCGGTGTATGCGGCGCTGCAAGACGAGATTTCTCCTCTGCAGGACAGGTACGTTTGCCCAGGCATATGAGCTGAGGAGAGGTGTTGGAGTTCATATGGAGGCAAACACTTTGTATCAAAAATCTGGCAAAGATGTCTTCCTCCACAACGATCGATTGATTGATGTGAATGGAGAAATCACGTTTGCCAGGACATAGGAGCTGAAGTGGGTATGGATGTTTGGGCGGAGCCCCTATGTCCTGGCAATCGCCAGGCCCCTCTTTTTCTTCTTGCATATTTTTTGGCAGAGATTTTTTCATCCACATCAATTGATGCGAATGAGGAAATCTGTGCCATTCATTTTTTCTTTCAGCCCAGAGGCTGAACGGAAAACAAATCTCATTACCCGTATGCTCAATATAAGGAGACCCTCAAATGCCATGGCAGTGGAAAAACCTCACATGTGACCCCATTTTGGAAAGAAGACAACCCAAGGTATTTGCTGAGGGGCATATTGAGTCCATGAAAGATTGAACTTTTTGTCACAAGTTAGCGGAAAGGGAGACTTTGTGAGAAAAAACAAAAAAAAATCAAATTCCGCTAACTTGTGGTATTTTTACTGTCCCATTTTAGGGGCCCCTAAAGCGTGAGAAGTAGTTTGGAATCCATAGTGCGTAAAATTGCCCTGTGAAATCCTAAAGGTACTCATTGGAATTTGGGCCCCTTTGCACATCTTGGCTGCAAAAAAGTGTCACACATGTGGTATTGTCGTACTCAGGAGAAGTAGGGCAATGAGTTTTGGGGTGTATTTTTATATATACTCATACTTTGTGTGAGAAATATCGCTGTAAACGACTTTTTAAATTTTTTTATACAAAGTTGTCAATTTACAGAGATATTTCTCTCACCCAACATGGGTATATGTAAAATGCACCCTAAAACACATTGCTCTACTTCTCCTGAGTACGGCGATACCACATGTGTGGCACTTTTTGCAGCCAAGATGCGTAAAGGGGCCCTAAATGAAATGAGTACCTTTAGGATTTCACAGGAATTTTTACACATTTGGATTCTCACGCTTTAGGGGCCCCTAAAATGCCAGGGCAGTAAAAATACCCCACAAGTGACCCCATTCCGGAAAGTAGACACCCTAAGGTATTTGCTGAGGGGCATAGTAAGTTCATGGAAGTTTTTATTTTTGTCACAAGTTAGCGGAAAATGAACTTTTTGGAAATAATAAAATAAAAATCAATTTCCGCTAACTTGTGACAAAAATAAAAAATTCCATGAACTCACTATGCCCCTCAGTGAATACCTTAGGGTGTCTACTTTCCAAAATGGGGTCATTTATGAGGTGTTTCTACTGTCTGGGCATTGTAGTACCTCAGGAAACAGGACAGGTGCTCAGAAAGTCAAAGTACGGAAATTCACTTTTTGCACCACAGTTTGTAAAAGCTATAACTTTTACCCAAACCAATAAATATACACTTATTGCATTTTTTTTATCAAAGACATGTAGAACAATACATTTAGAGAAAAATTATAGAGAAATGTAGTTTTATTTGACAAATTTTCCAACAGAAAGTAAAAATTTCATTTTTTTGCAAAAATTTTGTCAAAAAAGCAAAATATCAAAAAAGTAAAAATGTCAGCAAAAATGAAATACCACCAAATGAAAGCTCTATTAGTGAGAAGAAAAGGAGGTAAAATTCATTTGGGTGGTAAGTTGCATGACGGAGCAATAAACAGTGAAAGTAGTGTAGTGCAGAATTGTAAAAAGTGGCCTGGTCATTAAGGGTGTTTAGGCTAGGGGGCTGAAGTGGTTAACCCCTTAAGGACACAGGACGTACATGTACGTCCTGTGTCCGGTCTTTAAAGATGGCGCCCGCTCCTGCTCCATGCGGGCGCCTTAGCCGCGGGTGTCCGCATGGTTCCTGTAGCAGACACCCGCGGCTAATGTCCGCGACCGACAGCGATGCCGATCGCGGACATTTAACCCTCAGATGCCGTGGTCAATCCTGACCACGGCATCTGAGTCTTGCACAAACCGAAAGTTTTACTTTCGGTTTGCGCTCGGCTCCCCGTGTGGCGATCGGAGGAGCCGGATAATGCCTGTAGTAGCCTGGGATTCTATGAATAAAACCCAGGCTGCTCTGTAGTATTTCCTATGGAGCCTTGCCTGTAATAGGCTTCATAGGAAATATACTGATTTTTCATATATTCCAATGCTATTGCATTGGAATGTATGAAAATCGCAATCAGATGATTGTAAGTTATAGTTCCCTATGGGAACTATATAAAAGTGTAAAAAAATAAATGAAAAGTTAAAAAATAAAAATAAAAAACATAAAAGTTCAAATCAACCCCTTTTGCTAAAATAAAAATTAAAAAACTAAAAAATTTTAAAAATACACATCATGGGTGTCGCAATGTGCAAAAACGCCCATAGTATAAAAATATAAAAAATATTCCCCATACGTCAAACAGCAAAACGGAAAAAGCGTCCAAATGGCGGATTTGCCATTTTTGGTCAGCTTCATTTTCCACAAAAATTACATAAAGGTGATCAAAAAGTGATACACACCCCAAAATGGTATCAATAAAAAGATAAGATTATGACGCATAAAATGAGCCCCCATACAGCTCTGTACATATAATTACAAAAAAGTTATAGAGGTCAAAACATGGTGACAAAAAGTAAAACTGATTTTTACCACTTTTGAATTTTTTGCAATTTCACCCTATTTGGAATTTTTCCCCGCTTCCCTACATCATATGCAATATTAAATTGTCCCATAAAAAACAAGCCCTCATATGGCTATGTGAACCGAAAAATAAAAAGTTATGGCTCTGGGAAGGCAGGGACCATAAAACGAAAACTCACAAAGTAAAAACCTCCGGTCCTTAAGGGGTTAATGGAGCATTCTACTGTAGGGTAAAAAACTACTGTGCCATTGCCCCTCACTGGGAGTTTCCAGCAGTGTACCTTTAAGGCAAGTTTGAGGAGTTTTTATTTCAAGTACCCCAGTACATCTGCTACATTTCATTTGTACCAGGACTGGATGTGAAAGAATAATAAAAAAAAACACAGCTGAATGAATATATACTACTAAGTGCGCCTATACCCACCAATAAGCTCCTCACGTTACAGTCACGTGACTAAGACCTCACGCCCCCTACCCTCACAACCACCAGCGTCGTGCCTATTACGTAAGTCGCGCTCTGCACTGGACGTGTGCGTATGGAGCTTCAGTTTCCATAGCAACAAGTAAGCTATGGCTGCACCGTTGCCGGTTTCACGGCTCTTTGCGTCTCTGCAGCCGGGAGATATGACGACTGTGGCTGCAGACGAACTAGAAAACAAACCGGGAATTGTAGTTGGTCAAAAAGCCGGACGGGAAGTGCAAGTAACGGGCACGGCCGAACTAAGCGCAGCTCCAGACAGGGCCCGGGTGTGTATACGTGTGTCAAGCAGCAAAGGCGCAGCTGCGGAGGCCAGGAGCAGCGTCCTTAGACGGCTGGAGTACATTGAGCAGACCCTCCGCCAGAGAGGGCTCACGGTGAGAACTCTGGGGTGACAGGGATTAGTGGGTTTTTACCAGGACATATATGGAGGATCTGTCCAGACGGAAAGCAGGACAGCGCCCCCGTGTGCCTGGCGGACGGCATTGAACATGGGGCACAGGGACCATGATACAGTCCCAAAAGCTTCCTACTGATGTGGTAAAAACCCAATCCTCCAGTGACACCGTGTGTGGCGTCTGACTGTACACGTCCCCGTCCAGGTCACACCTGTGGTGCTAGGCACAGCCCTTTCCAGACAAGGACAGTTTTTAATGTGTTTTTTTTTTTCACATAGTCTTATAAGGGTCTCTTTTTTGCAGGAAAAGTAGTTGTTTTTTTAAATCCACTGTCTATTTTGCCATAACTTGTACTGGAAAATGGGGAAAAAATTCTTTGTGCCGTGAAATTGGAAAATGGCAATCCCGGCAAGGTTATTTGGGTTTTGTTTTTACAGCGGTCACTAAAAATGACATGAAGACCTTATTCTGCGGGTCAGCACGCTAACGGCGATACCAAATTGACACCCTTTTTCTGTTTTGTTACTCTTACTTGACATTGCCATATTCTGACAGCCATAACTTTTCTATATAGTGCGCATAGTTTTTAATGTTACCGTTTTGGGATACATACAAACTCTTTTGATCACTTTTTGGTAAATTTTTGGGGCAGACAACGTGACCAAAAGATGGTAAATTACACTTTTAATTCTGTTAAGTACACCACAGAGGAGAAATATTTTAATAATTCACACATTTTCAGATGCAGCGATACCTGTTATTTTTATTGTTAATTTATTTTTGTATGTAAGATTGGGAAAGGGAGTGATTTGAATTTTTTTTTTTTTTTTTACTCTATTTCACTATCATTTTTAGTGCTCTTGGGGACTTAAAGGGGTATACCAGTTGGTTGAAGTTATCCCCTATCCACCGCTCACGGGAACAGGGGCCCGTAGCCCCCATGAAATGAACAGAGCAGCTGCTCGATTCATCTCTATGGAAATTCCAGATAGCGCTGTACGTGTGCGACTGGTGGCTCCATTCATTTCATGGGGGCACGGAGTCCCCGTTCCCGTGATCGGTGGGGGTCCCAGTGGTAGGGGAGAATCCTGTGGTTAGGGGATAACTTGAACCAACCAGAATACCCCTTTAAACATACAATCTTCTCATCCTTTGTCCCATCGACCGCAATAGAATACTATTGTGGTCTATGGGATTCTGACACAGTCTAAGAAGCTGTTCCTCGTGCAGAGCTTTTCAGGCAGCTAGCAATGGGAACTTGTCCAAGGCTGTCATGGAAGTCGATTGCAGCCCTGCGATTTCTTTGCAAGAGCTCTGATCGAAAGGCAGAGCCTCTTCCTAACCCCACAGATGCCATGATCGCACTCTCCAGTCACTTCTATGGGAGTACTGGAAATAGCCCAGCACACTCGCCTCATTCTTCTCGGAACCCCCATAGAAGTAAATAGAGAACACGCCACACATGCAGTGCACTCTCATTCGCTTTGGGGGCTTGTTCTAGAGGTGGAACCTGCACCTATTTGACATCGGTGGCATAGTGGAGTGATATGTCACCAATGGGTGAGATGTGCCAACCCCATTAATAGTAATCTGCATGCAGATCCTGTGGCTGAGCCTCGCCGTCTACGGACACCCTGAGGGTTTGTGCACACGGCAGTGTCGTTTATGTGGATTTGCATGCAGTTTTTGCAGATTTACGCCAAAGGGTGAAATCCACACAAACAATTGACAAGCTGCGGCTTTCAAAGTCTGCACCACAGGTCAGTTTCCACACCGTGCACATGAGATTTTGTAATTTTATCTATTTTTAGCTAGTACTATATTATGCTGCGGATTTTCCACAGAAAAGTCCGGACATAATACGTGACATTTGCATATACCCTAAAGTCTGATTCACACGACCACACTCAGTCCAAGAAACACAAGCCGTTTGGGTTGCATCTCCCGGACCGACCACAGCTCCCCTGAATTGAACTGACTGTATCCTACAACAGACCCGATAGAGACTGACTGTATCGTAAATGACTGACACAGTTAGTTCAGGTCAGGGAGGTTTTCCCGGACTGAACGCAGTCATGTGAATCAGCGCTAGAGGGCCTTCTCCTGTGGCAGATCTTGTTGCAGAAATCAGATTCCTTGTGTGAAGTCTAGAAGATCACTTACATGCATGATAGCGGCGCTGTAAACTGCGGCTGTTTTTCTTATCTTTAGGATGAAAATATTACTGTTTCTAAGGAAATTGAACGGAAGGCCAACGCATATCAGATGGATGCTGAGGTATGAGCGCTGGACCCTATATGTCTGTTTAGGAAAATCATCTGTGCCCCATTTTTAGGCGGAGGCTACATGGAGATCTTTGCTGCGACACTCACCGCTCAACCATTGATCTCTGTGTAGCACTGCAGCCATTCAACTGAAGAGGGTCACAGCGTGACCTACAAGTCGCCATGCCCCCAGAATCACAAAAAAACCCGGCAACCCTACACAGCAATCGCTGATCGAGTGACAAGTGTCACGGCCAAGGTCCCTGTGCAGTCCCAGCCTAAAGTGACTTTGGGGAAGATATACTAAGACTGGAATTACATACACCAAGCCTTAGGCCACCTGCACACGTTGCGGGAAAACGCAGCGTATTACAGGACCAGCAAAGTGTATGAGATTACCCAAATCTCATGTACACTTTCTACATTTTTCCGTGCAGAAATGGACCTGCCGTGCAGATTTCAAAATCTGCCGCCTGTCAATTCTGTTTGTGGTTTTAGCTGTGGATTTCACCCTTTTCAATGGAAGGGTGATATTTGCAGCAAAACCACATCAAATCAACAAAAAAACAAACAAAAAAACTCATTCACACGTCTGTGCTTAAAATTGGTGAAAAGGCGGTCAGTGATGCCTCCGTGAAGGATCCATTTGTCCGTTTTTGCTGTCCGTGTGTCATCTGTGTTTCACTGCCACTGCACAGCTGAAAAAACATTTTCAAAGCATGTCTTCCTAATGATCCGTGAAAAACACAGATGGCATTTGTGTTACATCCGTGGTTTTCACAGACCCATAGATTGTAATGGGCTTGATGGATCTGTGAACAGAGAGAAAACAGAGCATGCATCTAAAAATGCGGACCCACGGACCGTGCTAAAACACTGATGTGTGAATACAGACATTAAAATGAATGGGGACGTGTGCTGGCCCTGGAACACAATGCACAATTTTTCCGCGCGTGTGCAAACTGTTGTAATACGTTTTGCACGCGCATGAGAAAAATCGGCATGTTTGGTACTAAGACCTGAACTTCATCACTGAAGTCCGGTTTCGGGTTGCGTATTCTGTATTTTTCTCTTATAACAGTTATAAAAGGAAAATAATAGCTTTCTAAATATAGAATGCTAAATAAGGGCAATAGAGGGTTAAAAAATAAATAAAAAATAAACTCACGTCCTCCAATTGATCGCGTAGCTGCCGCTCTCCTGTTCTGCCTTCAGCTGGGGAGGTAAAGGACCTTCGGTGACGTCACTGGGTCACATGGTCAAATCATGGAAGCAGATGATTGGACCATGTGACCCAGTGACGTCTACCACGGACGTGTGAATGGACCCTTAGACTAGAGAGCCTCAAATCGCCACGAAACAAGAGTCGTCATACAGTGGTTATTGGATATAGGAACACAATACACAGGGTCTTTTCACAAAGTCCACAGGATAAGTGGGACCCCATAAGGACTACGAATGTAGAACGGCAGAGGTGACGCTTCCGTATCGCTCGTTATTAGGTTTTTAGATTCAGCCATCCTTTTTCAATCAAACTATAAACTTGTTTTGTTCTTTTCTTTTAGGTCTGTGTAGTTTTGAGGATTTTGAAAAGCTGCAGAATATTTGCAACATTCTTGTAGAAAAACTAGACAGTTCAGTCTGGATTTCTTCACCCCACTTCTATCACTCTCCTGAGAACATGGAACAGTTACGGTATTTATAGCAACTAATCAATGTGTGAACATGTACATGGCCTTATACACTCACTGACAAAAGAAAATAACACCCCCACAACTTGGCATGCAGTTATGTCTCAGACAGATCTGTAAATGACTACAGTGTGGTCTGATAGATACTGGGCCTCGCCACAAGATGGCGTACAAAGCTTCCCTGGCTCCCAGAGGCTACTTTACATCTAACACTTTGAGAGAAGGCGCGTCATTGGACTGAGAGAAGCAGGATGGTCATTTGGATGAATTACTTGCCATTCTGACCTAGATGTTAGGAGTAGTGGTTACGGGAGGGCACACACACACATGGGAAACTGGCCAGCCCATATAAACCACCAGTAGAGAGGATTGTTTGATCAGCGGAGCCCATAGTTTAGTTGTCCACCATTCAGACACATATGCCACCCTCATTACGCCCCGTCAGCACCATAGCATGTAATTTGAAGATAAATTACAGCTGTGCAATATTTTCCAGGCGGCAAGTGTGTCTCAATGCAGTAAGCAACGCACGACGCAAGGCCCAGGATGTTTGTCGCCTCGTAGGCCAGGCTCTTGGAAAGGCAATCATCATCAAGAAGAGGAAATGAAAGAATGGGAGGATCAAGCGGACTGTGCGTCTTCTTCCATTCAACATAAAATAAAAAGGGCTACGGTTTATGCAGCATCAAACGTATCTGCAACGTTTGAAATTAAGGGAAAAGAACGAAATAAAAGAGCTTTTAAATACTTTGTTATAAGATTATACAGTACATGTATTTTTCAGATTTTTATTTTCAACTTTTATATAATAAAATTTATATATTTTATTTGTTTTTCTTTTTATACCTGACACTAAAAAGTTGTGCCATAATGTAGTGTGAACAGCAACTTGCTTAAAGGGCATCCATCAGCAGACCTGTGGCTATGAAACTGGCTGACCTGTTACATGTGCGCCTGGCAGCTGAAGGCATCTGTGTTGGTCCCTGTGCCTGTATTGCTGGGAAAAAGTGATAGTTTAACACATGCAAATGAGCCTCTAGGAGCAATGGGGGTGTTGCCGTTACACCTAGAGGCTCCACTTTCTCTGCAACTGCCGCACCCTCTGCACTTTGACAGGACCAGGCGTAAGGTTTATATTGCCTGGCCCTGTCAAAGTGGAGTAGGTAAGACGGTTACAGAGAGAGCTGAGCTTCTAGGTGGAATGGAATCGCCCCGGTGCATCTAGGGGCTCATTTGCATATATTAAGACAATTTTTCTCAACAATGCGGGCACATATGAATATGGGCCAACACAGATGCCTTCAGAAACATAAAAATTCTTTATAGCTTAGTGGCTGAGATTCTATATATGCTCAATAAACAGGTTCAGGGTTACAATACTGACATGGCCCTAGAGAGACACAAGCATGACTGGTCTCCCCATTTCTAGAGTGTGAATAGGTGAAAGTAAACACTCACTGTTCAGATAGTGGGGAGTCCAAGAAGTGGACCAGTCACCCATTGAAGGGATATTCCCATCTCAGACAATGGGGGCAAATCGCCTCTTGGACCCGCACCTAGATCGTGAACGGATCCCTTGAAAGTTGTGGATGGGGCACTGCACATGCACAGCCGCCCTCCATTCATTTCTACTGTATGTGGCCACTGAAGATAGCAGAGCACAGTGCGCTCCCATTCACTTCTATGTGGAGAGCGTTGGCCACCAAGACCACATTTCCCGCTCCGTTCTCGGTGTAGGTCCCAAAAGGTGTGACATGGTCCAGACAATTTTCACGTGCACTGATGACCTAACACATTTTATTTAGTTCTTGAAGCTTTTGCATGAGGTCTCCCTGCTCTGTGCTTAAAGGGGTTGTCTCGAGATTTAAACATGTCACCTATCCTGTGCATAAGTGTTGACCGCTAGGATCCTTACCAAGAAGGAGAAGGTGGGTCCTGTATTCCCTTGTAGGAACGGTCTCAGCCATCTCAGTTAATCCCATAGTGTTAAAGCTAGGGATGAGCGAATCGACTTTGGATGAAACATCCGAAGTCGATTCGCATAAACTTCGCTTCAATACTGTACGGAGAGGCGCTCCATATAGTATTAGAATGTATTGGCTCAGATGAGCAAAAGTTATTGCTATCGCAAACTCTCGCGAGACTTTGCATAATAACTTTCTAAATTGATTTATACTGTAAAAAAACATTTCCCAAGCGTGGAACCGAACCAGAGTTCGGGAAATGGTTTTACAGTATAAATAAATTTCTGAAATTATGTAATAACTTTTATGTAATAATATTCGGTACTTGTGCCTTTCTTAGACTGTTCCTTAGAATGGTACTATTGGGTTCCTCCGTATTGAATTTTGCAATTCAAAAAGCCGGCACTACCTTATCCTGTTCCAGTGAACTGCAACTCCTGGGCTCTGAGACTTTGTCGGGCCACGTTATAAATAAATACAGTGGTGACCATCATGCAAGTGTATATGAATCTGGCCTTCAAACAGATGAAAATGCAGCACTCACAAATTAAAATACCCTCTTTATTGATACGTCAACAATCGATAAAATACACCGGAATGAGGAGTCAATACTGAGGCGACGGCCTGGATGCACAGTCAATGCGACGCATCGCCTCAGTATTGACTCCTCATTCCGGTGAATTTATGGATTGTTGACGTATCAATAAAGAGGGTATTTTAATTGTGGAGTGCTGCATTTTCATCCTATTGAAGGCTGCTTACGTGGAATAGAATATTTGCATAGATTTACAGAAAATAAAAGGACAGAAAAGTTGTAAAACATTTACTAAACAGTCTGTCTCTTTCATACAGAACAAACAATATCATTTCCAATAAACAGTTTAAAGCTGCAGTGTATCATACATTAAGAGTGTTCCTTATTTGACAACAGCATACAGTTTAATACATTTAGTTAAAATATAGAAGTCCTTTTAATATACATTGTTTAGGGGAGATACAAGGCACACAAATTAAATTAGATTTTGCTGAAACCCTATGTACTCGTCAGTGTGGGATAAACGCAGGGAAAAGCATTACCAAAAATAAAACAGTGTGCGTTGACTTTATAAAATCAAACTACCCAGCCTTTAGAATCAAACTACACAGTGACCTTTTAAAATTAGTTTTTAATTCTACGTGTGTCTAAAAAAATCATGTAAAAGTCCGATACTTGGATTAGAAATGTGTCACGTGTAAAATGCTGTATTACACGTACCTGTATACACATATGTACACGTTTTATTATGTACACATTTTTGCGGTTGAACAGGTGAGAAAAACATTCAAACAAATATGGCCATTTACCGACAAAGCAGTCCAATCTGAAACCCTAAAATGCTCAGGATACGGATCCTCCCAATAGGTTGCCAAGCTAGAGCAAAAAGCTTCCCCAATTCGTCTGTTACATATACACGTAGGTTTGATATTCTGTCCTTCCTCCTGCCCATACAGGAATGGCCAGTACGATAAAACTGCAGTTTGTGTTTTAGGTTAAACAAAAATACTAAGCAACATGAGGATACCAATAGACCAGTACTTCTAAAAGTCACATTAGCTGGACATTACCAGCGGGTGGAAAACACCAAAATATATAAAATATATATATACACACACATTTATATCAACTGCCCCATTTAACTTTCAAGCTATTACATCCTCTCTGACGCTTTGCCCTGCATCTTATTAACAAAAGTACCAAAACAGAAGTGAGCACAGCTTACACCATCTTCAATGCATTATACAAGGTATTTTGTAAGTCTGTTATATACAGAGATTGTGCGCATTTCTGACAATCAGAAGTTGTAGGCTTTAACTGCATTCAGTCTTTGGCACACTAATCTGATTTACGGATTGGTACTAGATAGAGGTCTGAAAAATTAGACACAAATGAAATATCTTCCAATGTGGATATATAAAGTATATCAATATATACGGGTATATGTATATAGATATATGTGTTTTTACTGCCTATGTACAGGATAATGCTCAAAAAAAGGCCTGAAGGTACAATGGAGAAGGTTTACCCATGTGTAAGGTAACACTTATTTTGTATTCATTATATTTTGCCTAGAATAATATTCTCTCATACATCCAATATGTATCGGCAGGCTCTTTTCTTGCATTTGTGCAGATTCCAAAAATGCATTTACAAGTTGGTGTATATATATATATATATATATATATATATATATATATATATCTCTGATGGGATTTGTTCTGCCTGATCTGAGGCTTGGAACTACACATACTGAAATGCTTACCGTTTATCCATAGGCAATAAATAGAAAACTTTTAAAATAAGAAAAGAAACACCTATGAAAATGTCCCCTTCCCTTGGAAGAGTTTTCAGTTTTTATAGCAGCAAAAAAAGTCAGTATACTTCAGTAAAGCTGCACTAAAGTACATTTACCAGCCTATTAAATTTGCCTTTGCTTTCTCTGTTAATTTTCGTACCCTTCCTCTGCTTGAGGTTCCAAAAGTCAAAGAAGTGTCTTCAAAAAGCAGTTGTCTTTGCTCTTCCTCAGAGTCTTCTTCGTTGTAAAATGCTGTTCTTCTTCCCTGATTCCTAGTTCTCATTTGGAGTTCAGAATGATTCAGTCCTTCTGAAGTGTCTGGCGTTTCATCCATGGGCTCCTCAGGCTTTTTACATTTACTTCTTGTTTGTATTTTAGTCGTCTCTTGTTTTGAGGCTTGCTCTGGCTTGGTCTGTGTTGGTGCAGGAGGAGGAGAAGGAGGAAGAGGAGGAGGAGAAGGAGGAAGAGGAGCAGTTGCTTCCAATAGCTCAGGTTTTACTTTAGGCTTTCTACCTCGCTTTTTTTTGGTACCTCATTTTCACTCTTAACAGTTACTCCTGCATCATGAGAGTTGCAAGTGGAAGAAGTAGGTTGCGCTTTAATAGTTTTATCTGGTGATACAACAGGCCTATTCGGGTTTACTGGTACAACTTGTGACTGATCATCATTCCTGGGGTATTTTGGTTTTCGGCCCCGTTTTTTGGGTACTACTTGAACTGCATTGTTGGGGTCACTGTTACTGGTTGCATTATTTACAACTACCTTTGGTTTACGACCAGGACGCCCTTTCACTGCTGGCTTGTTCGGCGGAAGGCTGCTGTGTCCATTAACCTGAACTCCTGATTGTGGCAAAAGATCTTTCTTTTCTGTTGTAAGAAAAATAACATTGAAATTACATAATGAAACCAATTTACAGAAAAAAAAAAAATATATATATATATATATATATATATATATATATATATATATATATATACACACACACACACACATTTCTGTGTTCTGATATGTTAGCGCTAATTTCCAGTTTGTCTCTCCGACTCTCATAGGTTGCCACAGATCTAACATCCACAGGGTCTATAGAACCCCATTTTTTCTACACAAAATTAGTAAATGTCCAGATGACCCATTTAAAAATCTAAAGATGATCGGCACTCAATATCTGGAACTCAGACTGCAAATAGGTTAAAATAGATACCTATTTATTATTAAGATCAATTATTATTATTAAGATCAAATTATAACAATAAAACAAGAAATAAATCATTTATAAAGGAAACCATCAATCCACCAGTTCATCATAATTCATAGCAATCCATATTTCATCAAAATGGTTTGTAGGACCCCGACATCCATATTGGATTATGCACATTAAGCTGAAATAACCAATTTACATAGACACGGAGCGCTCCGATACAACAGGGCTTGACAAATTTCCTTGGAATCTAGGAGCCAGCTAAAAAGTTAGGAGCCAGGCGGAGTCGCGTCATAAAGCTCCCAATAGATGCCCCGATAGTGCACCTCCCCCACTTCTCCATAGAGCCCCCTAATAATGCATGCCAGTACATAGGGCCCCCAGTAGATGCCCCCATAGTGTTCCTTCCCCTGTTCTCCATAGTGCCCCCATAATGTGCGAGTATATAGGGCCCCCTTAATGCTTCCCCTCTTCAATAGGTTATATGACACGTCAGATGCTGCCAGCGTCTAAGTGATCGCCACTTGCGGCCGCCATGACATGTGGAAACCTTTACAAGGATTACAGGGTCCGGAGGGAGGGCAGAGGGTCCGGAGGGAGGGCAGAGGGGTCCGGAGGAGAGGGCAGAGGGGTCCGGAGGAGAGGGCAGAGGGGTCCGGAGGAGAGGGCAGAGGGGTCCGGAGGAGAGGGCAGAGGGGTCCGGAGGAGAGGGCAGAGGGGTCCGGAGGAGAGGGCAGAGGGGTCCGGAGGGGAGGGCAGAGGGGTCCGGAGGGAGGGCAGAGGGTCGGAGGGAGGGCAGAGGGTCCGGAGGGGAGGGCAGAGGGGTCCGGAGGGGAGGGCAGAGGGGTCCGGAGGGGAGGGCAGAGGGGTCCGGAGGGGAGGGCAGAGGGGTCCGGAGGGGAGGGCAGAGGGGTCCGGAGGGCACAAACACAGCGGGCACCATGACATTTTACTGAGCACTACAACCCCCAGCTGGCGCTCAGTCCCCGCATCACTACAACGCCCAGCACTTTCCCCCTCTTGTCATTCACTTTCCCCCCTTGTCATTCTATTTCCCCTTCGTCTTGTCAATCTCTTCCCCCCCCCCCCTCTTGTCATTCACTTTCTCCACCCCCCCTCCTCCCATCATTCACTTTCTCCTCCGCGCCCACCCCCCCCCCTCCCCCCCTTTTCATTCACTTTCTCCCCGCCCACCCGTCATTCACTTTTTGCTCACCTCCTGTCAGTCCAGCCGGGTACAGGAGTAGATGCTCCTGTACCGCGGACCATACAGGGCTCGGCCCCGCTACATTGAGGGAGTGACAGGAGGGAGCGCTGAGCGTTTCCCTCCTGTCAGTCCCTCTCTTCATGGTGCGCCCTCATGGACGCGCCAGCCCGGGCAGTGCTGCAGCCACCTGAGGCTCTATATAGAGCGCTCGGGCGGCTGCAGCATGAGGGGCCGGCGCTCTAGTCCGCGTATAGGACGCGCCGGCCCTGCGCCCTGGCACCTGAGAGAACGGGCTGACAAATACCCAGGCGCCAGGACCAAATTCCTGGTCGCCATGGAGACCTGGGATTTGTCGAGGCCCTGCGATACAATCTTCCCTCTGCGTTAGCATCGGGTCAAGCAAGTAAAACCACATATCGGGCAGCACAGCGGAGAACATTGGGATGAAAATCAACGGCATCCTAGTGCGTGATACAGAGTAAAGCGAGATACTAGACATAAGACTCCTCCGTGCATCGGCCTGACACGTGGGACTCCGCGGTCGGGACCTAAGGAGGACTGCCGGGCAGAACGCCGAACTCAGGTAAATGACTGCACCGTTACTCTGGGCGCATGATAAGGGAAGCCGTATATTTATCTGCTAAACATAAACCATTTTTGGCTGCTATTTTTGGAGGACAGTGTTGTGCAATTTATTTATGAACTTTTGACCCGCTGACTTTTTACCATCTGACTATATAACTATTTGGAGTAATCAATTAAGTGGGGACACAACAGGAAGATATGAACTGAATATTGGGCTATAATAAGCCTTGGATATATAAAAGGACAGATACTGGTGCAAGGACAATTTAACCATTTTTGATGAAATATGGATTGCTATGAATTATGATGAATTGGTGGATTGATGCTTTCCTTTATAAATAATTTATTTCTTGTTTTATTGTTATAATTTGATCTTAATAAATAGGTATCTATTTTAACCTATTTGCAGGCTATGAGTTCCAGCTATTGAGTGCCGATCACCTTTAGATTCTTATTCCATTTTCCATATGTCTGGGGAGACAGATTTGATCTGAGCACCTGCCACGGATTTGACTAGTGATCCATCCATTCCTTTATTTATCAATGCTCAATTATTGCATATGATGTGAGATTGCGTTGAGTTACAAGGAGTTAATAAAATGGGTATGCCATCTTCCTCTTCGGCAAGCCCCAGACTTTCTATATTAGGCATTCCGGACAGTCTTCACCCCGGATTTTATCCTTTGAGTTCAATGCTTATCATACCAAGCCAGGAAATTGATTGCCAAGAGATGTCCTCTAATGGAGATATAGGGACGGTTTTGGTGTAGATATCGCATGCTTATGCTCTATGACTGATAATGTGAATTGAATGCATACATATTATGGAGTATACTGTGCAATAATAATATGTAGTCCTTGGGAAAGTGTGGGGGATTGGGTGTTTGTGGGTTGTTCTTTTTGTTTAAAAACTATTTGCGGTCTATTTAAAGAGGGTAAGATTAATGTATTCAATAGGATACGAGGACCTTGGCTGCAGACTCTAGGACTTCCTTCCTGCTTTCCAATGGGGATTTAAGGACATCCTATTTTGGATAGTATTTTCTAATACTAAAATATGGGATATCTGGGTTGGTTTTGTTGTAGATATCTCATGCTCTAGAATGCGAGTTGGATGCATTCATATTATGGTGTATACTGTGCAATATTTGGAATGGGTGTTTGTTGTTTTTTTTTTTTTGTATGTTTTGAAAAAATAAAAATAAAAATACAAATACAATACAAACTATTTGATCCCCCAAAAAATCCAACCTTGGATTGGACTGGACAGCCCTTTCATCCTGCGCTTCAAAGGTTTCTCTTTTCCGAAGTGTCTTTGAGTACAGCATTCTTTCCCACTTGGCTGCTGGATGGCTGGCTGGCGTTGGTGGCAGCAGTCTGACCTCTGGGATGTTTTGCAGAAGGTTCTGATACTATCAGTGGATTTATCACACAATTAATACACAATACAAGGAGAACGACTTAAGAGATTTACTAAAACACAGAAAATACATACAAAAGTCATAAGGTAACAACAAAATCTTTCCTCCGGTGTGCACATTAAATAGACAGCATTACACTATCTGCACATAAAATATATGCTAGACTATTTTCAATAACTTCAGTGATCCTACCAAAAATGGGGAAGTAGCCCGGACACAAAATAAAAATATATCAAATACTTTATGGGAAATTCCTACATGGTAATTTTCATTATATTATTTCAAAAACTTAATGTAAATATATCTCCATATATTTTAATCTCTTTTCCAAAGACATAATTCGACGTTGTGAGTTCTTCATATGAAATACTGATTTTTGATCCCTTCTATCAATAAAAGTACCTGTCTTTCCTGGAGTGGCAGTATTGTTGGGTTTCAAAGCCAGAATCTTAGGTGCAGCAGATGTAGACGGTTGACCTGTAGAAGCCGGCTCGATATGTCAGCTTGTAGCTCCTTGTTCGAGCCATAGTACTTGATTCGGATCCTTTTCCGTTTATTTGAGCGGTTGCCTTTTGAGGAGCTGATCGTGCAGGTACCGACACTGTACTCTCTTGTTTTTGCTGATGTCGTACGTATTTTCTTTTCCTTTCAGGGCTAAGATAAATAATAAAAAAATAAAAACATTTGCAATACAACAACCAGAGAAATAAACCAAAGAAATACAAATATGCAAGTTCTTCATTAAAACTAGTAACATAGTACATAAGGCAGAAAAAAGACATTTGTCCATCCAGTTCGACCTGTTTCCTGCAAGTTGATCCAGAGGAAGGCAAAAAAACCCTGTGAGGTAGAAGCCAATTTTCCCCACTTAAGGGGAAAAATTCCTTCCGACTCCAATCAGGCAGTCAGAATAACTCCCTGGATCAACGACCTATCTCTAGTAGCTATAGCCTGTATCTAATGAGTAAAAGCTGAATGAGTTCTCTGTACTACCTGGATGCTGCGCTACTACTAGAAGAGCTGCTTCGATTCCTTTTCTTTTCCGCTTGTTTATTGTCTTCCGTTGGTGGAATTTGATAGCTGATAGATAGTCTGATAATATAGTGCTGGCACGCTCCTCGAAGAAAGCGGAGAGTCGCAAACTCATGCTATATATCTAAAAAGAGGTAAAATGTATTGAGTAAAAATTGCATGTGTGATTACTTGATGCTTCCAGTACATCTTGTTACGTTACCAATGATGACCATGGTTTACAGAAAAGAATGTGTCTGTATAGCTGAATAGGGAGTGTGTACATCGAGAGTCTGGGTAAATAAAGTTAGATATCTGGAGTGAATAGGAGAATAACCTTCGATCTTTTGCTTGGAGTATACGCCTTTGAGTTGCTGAAAATCAACCTTACATCTTTACAGAGTTCAGATGGAGAATCATAACTACCAGCCTCCAATTTCTCTCTAACCGTTCCAAAATCCATTGGAGTGTCAACAATATCTCGATAGTCCTGAAAATGCAATAAAAGAATATGTGAGAGCACATATCTGAATAAAGCAATACAGGAATAAAGGAACGTGGGAAACTTAAAGTGAGCGGTTTGATATTTCTAGCCTCCGACGATGCACAAGTCAAATGGACTATGGCAAGTTAGAGATCAGGCGCAACCGCATACAAGAGTGGATAGTGGATACCACAATGTGTAGGTTTCGAGGATACAGCCTTTAATCCCAAAGTTTCTAAGATATTTCAAGCTGTGCACCTCTTCTTCAGATAACAGTCTAATAAAGTACTGTATCCTTTAAATCAACACATCATGAGTCCACTTGTTTAGAACTTTATTGTGGCTGCGCTTGATCTTCACTACCTTTTCATATATTAGCTGTGATCGTCAAGAAACCACACACCTTTTGCTCATTCGGCCAACAGCTACCTCTCCCGCCTCCCCATACACCCTCAGCTTGGCCATGTCCGGGAGTACAAAAGTATCAGGCACTGAAATTCAATAAGATCAATCCTTCTCTCATCATCAGCTAGGAGATCCCCATACACATTAGATGTTGCTAGGCTTTGCAGACAGACTAACATATAGGAGGCCCATAATCATCCCACAGGCCTATATGTGCTCTTCTGAACCCATGAAGTATATTGATTTACATGCAATTAGTATCTTCTTATTTATCCCATTCCCTGCCCCTCCCTGCTACCTCTGGAGAACCAGATCAAATAATGACGAAAAAAGTAAAACATTTAGATACTGTACTTTAATTCAATCCAAAAGAACGAACACTGGGGAAGATTTAGCAAACCGCTCTAAAGGAGCTATGAAAAATTAAAGGTGGACTCTGGTTGCTATGGGACAACTAAGCCGGTTTTCCTTTACACCAGTTTTGATAAATCACCTGCCTCAGAAAATTATGAGATCCATGGATCTCAGTTCAGTTATAGAGCTGCATTGAGCGGAGTACATTGGGTTGGACAGCTACAGCTGCCTGCTCTCTAAACTCAAGATTGTCTGAGCATGGACCTAAAGGGAATCTATCAGAAGGTTTGTACCTATAGAACTGGCTGACCTGTTACATGTGCACTTGGCAGCTGAAGGCATCTGAGTTGGTCCCATGTTCATATGTGTCCGCATTGCTGAAAAATATGATGTTTTAATGTATGCAAATGAGCCTCTAGGAGCAATGGGGATGGTGCCATTACACCTAGAGGCTCTGCTTTCTCTGCAACTGTTGAGCCATCTGCACTTTGACAGGGCCGGGCAGTGAAAATGTCACCAAACCTGGCCTTGTCAAGGCGCAAGGGCGAGGCAGATGCAGAGACAGTAGAGCCTCCAGGTGTAAAGGCAATGCTCCCATTGCTCCTAGAGGATCATTTGTATGTATTAAAACTTCATTTTTCTCAGCAGAGCAGACACACATGAACATGGCAGCTGAAGGCCTCTGTGAGGTCCCAACAGCACATCATGCAACAGGTCTGACAGATGCTCTAAATGTGTTAAAGGCGGTGGACACTTTGGGGTAGGGGTGGGACGATATGGCGATATAGACGATATTCGATATGAATTTGTGCCACGATATCGATTTCGTCTATATCGCCATATCGCGGTAGAACATGGTATGCGCCCGAGTGTTCTCCTGAGCCGGCACAGTGGAGAAGGAGGAGTCCTCCCTCCCCACTGAGAGCCACCAATGAAAGAGGAGGAGGGAGGGACTGTAGTCACTGCTATCAATGAGAGCGGAGGAGGAGGGACTGTGGCCACTGCCACTAATGAGAGCGGGGCAGTGCAGAACGTCACAGGCAGGGAGAAGGAACGCCCAGGGAGAGAAGCTGATGTCTCCTCCCTGGTGTTCCCACCATGTGACGGGGGCCAGAGCGGGCGAACGGAGCCCCGCGCAGACATAATAGTAAGTGCCCCTATGTGCTGCCACCTAATGAAAGGTCCTATAGGCCTGTATGTGCAAGCCATATCCCATACTCGGCCTCTATGACTGCCTGCTGCGATCTGCCGCAATTAACCCTTCAGAACCTGAGGGGTTAATTGCGGTGGATCGCAGAGTGCAGTCACAGAGGCCCAGTATGGTATATGGCCGGCACATGCAGGCTATGTTTCTATTCACTTATTGGTGGCACAGTGGGCCCCCGATCATTGGTGGCAGTGGCAGTTGTGATCGGAGCCCCAGCACTGTAATCCTGGGGCTCCGATCGGTTACCATGGCAGCCAGGACACTACTGATGTCCTGGCTGCTATGGTCAGCTCCCTGCTGCTGTGTGCACAGGGAAGCAGGGTCAGTGTCAAGTCCTATTTACCCTGACAGAGATCTATCAGGGTGAATAGAACAAGGGTTCTAGCCCCTAAGGAGGCTAAATAGTTATTAAATAAAAAGTTGAAGGAAAAAAAAAAAAAAAGTTTAACAACCCTCCCTCCAATATAGAAAATATATATCGCATATCGCACATGCTTCATATTATATTGCAATATAAATTTTAGGCCATATCGCCCACCCCTACTTTGGGGATTCTTTTATTATTGCATTCTACTCATTTCACGCTAAACTCATCGCTTTAGTTGGTCTTTATTAAAGATTGTTAACAGCTTCTCCTGTGCAGCTTTCAGTTTCTGTGCATTTGCAGACTGGCAGAGTCTCCCTTCACAGTGAATCCCGTCAGAGAACTGCTCAACTCCTGACCGCTCATAAAACACACAATTCATTTCAGGTTGATACAAATTAAGTTAGGAGTGTTTATGAGCTGACAGTTCAGAGATCAGGGCTACAGACTGAGCCATCAGAGCTGTGTGACGGAAATTCACTGTGAAGGGAGATCCTGAATGCAAATGCACACAAACTGAAAACTATACAGGAAAAGCTGACATTTTTAATACAGACCAATTGAAAAAATGCTATCAAAATTGGCCCAAACAAGGTGTAATAATTTAATGTAGAACAGTGCACTTGTACTTTTTTTCCCCTGTTAATGGCTCTTAAAGTTGTAGTATCATACATAATTGGTTGTATAGATGATGGCACTAAACCCTATATACCAAATAATTACAGATGGTATAACACAAAACACAATGACCTAAGTGTACACCATTTGCTTGTTAGGGAAATATGGAGCGGGCTCGACCTAAGCCGACTCCATACAAAAAGCAGGTGCCAGCTGTGTAATACAGCTGACAAGTGGCCGCAATGACCCGGATCAAAGGTAACTCAGATTGTGGTAATTTAATCTCTCAGATGGTAAGCAGCTGATAACAGGAGAACTAAACACTTCTCTCTGATAAGATATATTACAAAGTTTCTTATAGTTGCTTGCACTACTGATTTATGCAAACTTGTGTGAAAAATGTTCTAATTTTACATATAAAAATAAATAAAAAATAAACATAAGTTATTGTCGTGGCCAAAAATGTCAACTATTAAAATGTAAAAAAAAGTTATCCCCCATAGTTAACGATATATATGGACGATTTGCATCTTTTTGGGTCATCTTGCGCGTCCCCCCCCCCCCACTCCCAAAAAAAGGAACTAAAGTGATCAGAATGTCATATGTACCACAAAAAAGGTACCAAGAAAAAAAAAATAATAATGCTCTCCCTGCAGAAAACAAGCCCTCATAAAGCTATGTAGACAAAAATATAAAAAGGTTCTATTAGAATATGGCAAATTGTGTTATTAAACATAAAAAAACATAACCAATTTGTCTTGCAAGAAAATAAGCCCTCGTATGGCTATGTGAACAGAAAAGTAAAAAGGTATTGACTCTTGGAAGGCAGAGAGGACAAAACAAACATGAAAACTGGCCCGGACCTTAACAGGTAAACATATGCTTTTAAAGTTCACTAAAATAGAGTGTGATTCATACATCAGATCTGGCTCAATTTCAGAATGGTAGAAACGAGAATATATCCTTCTTACTTTTGCCAAATTTAGGCTTCCTTATATGTCATCTCTCCTTACACATAATATACCGTCCTCATATGTGGACACACAGAAGCATGGCCACGTTAAGCAGCATTCTACGTCAGCAATGGACCAAGTTGCAGGCTGTATGAAAAAACATGTCTGCTGCAACTAATTTTATTTAAGGGGTGAGCCATCAGAGCTACTTTAAATCTCACAATGCGGAGGACTTACTGAGTACTCTATAAGATCAACTGGTTGTCGGAAAGGCTCAGAATCTTCACACTGGAAGATCAGATTTAACAACTCCTGGCATTGCTTCTTCCAAGACTGCAGATCGTAAGTGTGTGCTCTGCTTCGTAGTTTGCGTCTTGGCTGGTATTCCTGAAATAAAATCAGCAACAATGTAGTAAAGCGCTGCAGTAAGTGAGAACATGGCAGGCTGGACTGTAAATAGATGCAACTCCTTCACATGAGAAAAAAATGATTATTGCTGGTTGATTTTGAAAAATGTTCTTCCTTTTTACATTACAACAGGTGAAAAACAAAATTGGTTACAATTTTTTTAAAAGTCATAAAAACAGACAACTCTTAAAGTGGTTGTTTATCTTTTTGGGGAAGGGGGAGTGGTGGAGGTTTGGGCAGTATTTAGTGTAGTTGATCTGAATACAAATATCTGTAGCTGTTATAATCCTGATAGAAAGTTTATCTATTAGCACTACCTTTCTCTTCCTCGTAGATGTTCCAGGTATATCAGCATCTTTCTCTTCCTCCTTTAAGATGTAGAGACAAAGTCATAAGAAACACTTCTCTCCTTTCCAGTCATTTGAAAGTAATATGCATTTAGGGTTAGAAGCAAGATCAGAAGCATAATGCAGACAACCATTTACAGCAGACCTTTGGAGAAGTAGACAAGACTGTCAAACCATCTCGATTAGGAGTTTCATATACAAAAGACTGTACAAATGCTAATCTTCATAATGCAGTTAATAATCCACATTCAGTCTAACCACAGGACATGGAATGTTTTGTAGATTGCAATTTGTGTGTCCTGGACATTTCTGGATTATTTTATAAATGTTCAGTACCAGTCAAAGTTTGGACACACATGCTCAAAAGAGTTTTATTTTTTAACACAATAGTAAAGTCTTTGGAACTACCATATTTTTCGCCACATAAGACTACCCCCCCCCCTCCCAACAAAAAAAAAGTGGGGGGGGGGAATGTCCCAGAATCTTATGGTGTGAATACTAATGAGCGCTTCCATTATGGAAATGCTCATTAGTACCGGAGGACCGGGAAGCGGTAAACGCTCTGTACTCACCACTTCCTGGTCGTCGGCTGTGCTGTGGCTGCACACAATGCGAGGGTGTTCTATGACCTCAAGCTGTACGCGTCAGGTCACAACACAGACAACGGCAGGACGAAGAACATTGCTGGCGGTGTGGAACAGTGGCATCCGGAGCAGGAGAGGTAAGTGTTTTTATTTTATGTGATATGAGGCTTGGGGGCTGATATGAGGCATGGGGGGGATTCTTATTTATTTTGGGGCTCATTCACATTGGGGGGGGGGGGGTCTGTTTAGGGTTGTCATCTGAGGTCTAATTAACATTGGGGGTCTGACTGGTGGTTTGATCAGAGGTCTAATGAAAAATATATTTTTTTCTTATGGTCCTCCGCTAAAACCTAGTTTCGTCTTATGGGCCAGTGTGTCTTATAGGGCGAAAATGATGATTAACCGGTAATTGGATTTTCCAGAGCCCACGATAGCACCACGAGAGAGAGATAGGATCCGCCTCCACAGAACACCTGCAGAATAAAAGGGCAGACAGTCTCCTCCCAATTCAGTGTGATATCCAAGCATCGGAGGAAGTCCGCCCACATAATGTTTAGATAACTGACAATTTTCAACTTAATGCACATTTGTTTTGTTTTTTATATGCTACATCCACGTGAAAATAGGAGAACCAGAAGGGAAGGAAAATAAGGGTGCTGTCGTGGGCTCTGGAAAATCCAATTACCGGTGAGTAATCATCATTTTCCCCTTCGCCCACGGCGTCACCACGAGTGATTTACCAGAGGAAAATTTAGGGTGGGAGAGGCGAAATGAGCACCTTTTCCCCAAAGGAAAAAACTGAAGACGAGCTCAAATCAAGCCAACAATGCTTAAAAAAGGTTGAAGGAGAAGACCAGGTAGGCGATCTGCAAATATCCTCTATGGGGACTGAGGATCTTTCTGCCCAGGAGGTAGAAACTGCCCTGGTAGAATGTGCTTTAAAACCCACCAGAGGAGATAAACCAAATTAAGAATAGGCCAAAGAAATGGCAGAAACAATCCATCTAGCAATGGAACCTTTGGTGGCCGCCTTTCCCTTATTTACTCCTTACTTCTTGGAAGAGGACAAAGAGTGAAGAAGATTTTCGCCAACTTTCATCAAAGCTCTTCTTACATCCAAGCAATGAAGTGACTTTTCTTCGTCAGACCTCGGGTTCTTTCCTGAGAACTATGAAAAACGAAGCTACTTTTGGAAGAAAAGATCTTCCAAGATAGTTGTGTATGGAGGGTTAATGGATATGGCTTGGATTTCATTAACCCTACGAGCTGAAGTTAATGCCATTAGAAGACATAATTTCAATGTAAGACATTTAATAGAGCTGGTATCCAATGTTTCAAATGGTGGCCGAGTCCAGGCCTTTAAAACTAAGTTTAGGTCCCATGGAGGGGGTCTATGGGAGGTTATTGGGGTGGATCTGGCTACTGCTCTAAAGAATCTTGAAATCCACGGGCATCCTGCAATATATCTTGATTAAACAAGGCAGAAGACCTGAATTTTTAAAAGGTACTACCTGCCAGACCTAGTTCTAATCCCTTTTGAAGAAATTCTAAAACTAGATGAATGGGAACAGAAGAGGGAATTTCTTTAAACTGGATACCTGAAAACTCCAAAAGTCTGCCAAATCCTAGCATAAAATGGCCACCGTCACCTCTTTCCTACTCCTAAGAGTAAAGATCAAGCATCAGAAAATCCCTTCCTACCTAGTAACTATCTTTCGAGTTCCAGGCAGTAAGATGGAGATTTTTAATATCGGGTGGAAAACTGGACCCTGGTTCAATAAGTTCGGGATCTCTGGAAGTACCCAAGGATCTGAGACTGACATGATCCGAAGCCACATGAACCACAATTGCCTCGGCCAAAATGGGGCTATGAGGATAACCCTTGCGCCATTCTCCCTGATTTTTCATAGGACTCTTGGAATACAATGGGAGAGGAGGAAAGGCGTAGGCTAGGGGAAAACTCCAATTCTGGAGAAAGGCATCAGTCCCACAAGGAGATTCTGCTGGGCCTAGGGAAAAGAAATTCTGAACCTTTCTGTTCTGGAAAGTTGCAAAAAGGTCCATTACTGGATGACCCCAGAGAACCGTTTTCTTGAAAATGGACTGGTTCAGACTCCATTAGTTCAGAGATAGAAAATGGCAGTTCAGAAAGACTGCCTGTCCATTTTCCACCCCCCTGATATGTAACGCTGAGATTGAGGCACACTTTTTCTGCTAATGAGAGTATTTTTTGGGCTTCCTGCATAAGAGTTTTGCAACTTGTACCCCCTTGTCTGTTCAGATAAGAGACCACCGTTTTGTTGCCCGTCATAATCCTGAGATTTCTCCCTCTTATTCTTGAAAGGACCGACCTTATTGCTAGACCTACTGCTATCAGTTCTTTTAGGTTGGAGGATCACCCTTTTCGGATGTCCCCCCCCAAAGACCCTGAAGGGAGATCTCCTGAATATGAGCCCCCACCCCCAGGGGCTTGCATCAGTGGTTAGACATACCAGGTCTTCTAACCTCCATGGAACTCCCTGGATGAAGTTTTTTCTCTTGAACCAGCAAGCTAAGCTCAGGAGAGTTTAGTCTAAAAGGATTTCCCACTGAAGAGCCCTTGAGTGAAGTTGTGCCCATCTTCCCACCGGGATACATAACGCAATAGACATTCCCTTCCTCATAGAGACCACTGGGTTTCTGCTTAGATTTCTGATTCTCTCCTGAATATGACTGACCTTTTCTTCTGGCAACATACATTTCTGGGAAGGGGAGTCTAGGATCAATGCAAAAAAAAAAAAAGTCTGAATTCTGGTAGGAACAGGTTTTGACTTTTCTAGGTTTAACACCCAGCCTAACCAGTCTAGAATTTCTGATACCGCTGAGACCGCTCTTCCACAGGCTTCCTCTGTTTTTCCTACTATCAAAAAACTGTCCAGATATGGTATAAAAAGAATATCTTTTTCTCTTATATGAGCCGCCATCTCTACTATTATACTTCACTTTGTGAAGACCCTTGGGGCCATGGAAAGGCCAAACAGGAGAGCCTGGAACTGATGATGATGTTGTAGCTGCCCTCCTATTTTTACTGCGACTTAAGAATTTTTGATGTCCGAGGAAGATTGGAACGAGATAGTATGCATCCCTGAGATGGAGTACTGCCATGCAAGAGTGAGGAGGAAGAAAGTTTATTACTGATCTCATAGTTTCCATTTTTCATTTCTTTATCTGTAGGAACCGGTTTAACTTTAAGTTTATTATTGTTTTTTTTTTTTTTTTACTAGAAATAGGGGAGAGTAAAATCACTTGCTTGCTTCTCCCGTTGGCACAGGAACTAAAACCAATTTTTTGACTAATGTTAGTCCTTCTTCTATAGCAGAAATTCCTTGAGCCGAAGTCTGAATTTTTGTTATTAGGAATCTTACTGGAGGGACCAAATAAAATTCTAGTTTTAGTCCAGTGAGAATAGTGTCTAGAATCCACGAGTTGCAAGAAAACTGGGACCAGACGGGGGGCGGGGGGTAATCTGTCCCCAACCTGACTCCTGACTTCTGGCGCCGGTTTCTTTTTGTCTCCAAAGGGCTGGTTGGAAAAATTATTACTTCCCTTTCTTTGGTTTCTAAATCTATCCTCCCTTGATTTTTTTTTTTATCTCCGGGCCGTACATGTGGAAGCTATACTTGGTCTGAATGAAGAGGTAGACGCCCCCTAGGCTTCTTTTAAAAAAATATTTTAAAGGGTACTTTAGTACTCCAATGTCAAAGGGAAGGGCCTTTTTCTAGAGACTTGATATATAGCTACATCTATTCTAGGCACCTTATCACAAGAAGCACAGTCCTCTTCTTTAAAAGGATATTTTTTTCTTAAGGTTTTATGACTTAAGTTTTCCGTTAGGTTTCTTCCACTCCCCTTTAACTAAGGCCCCATGCACACGACCGTTGTTTGTTTCCGCGTCCGTTACGTTTTTTTTCACGGATAGGTTGCTTCCCCATTCATTTTAATGGGTCCGTCAAAAAATGCGGATGGTCAACCGTTTTTGTTCCGCATCCGTGATTTCATTCCGTCAAAAAAATAGTGCATGTGCAGACAAGGATAGGCATTTTTACAATGGATCTGCCATAAAAATCAGATCCGTCAAAAAAAACGGTCCGTCATCCAATTTTTTTGACAGACGCAAAATTTGCAGGAGGAGCGGACACAGGCAACGGTCGTGTGCATGTAGCCTAAAGCTGATATATTCTTATGTACCGGGAAGGCGCTGTGGTGTCTGGATTCTGGACCCCCAAACGTAACACCCTGAATGGACTTTGGTTCTTTTATCTCTTCAATGCCCATTGTGGATCTTATGGCTTTTAAAAGTCTATCCGTATCTTCTATTGGAAAACATAGTTTGCCACTTATCTCGCCTTCCTCAGAAGAAGATAGGGATCAATTTTCAAAATGCCAATAAAAGGAAGAGTGCATTTCATCTTCTTCAGAATCAGATGAAAAACTCCTGTGTGGTATCTATCCGCCTCGACTTTGGATCTTTTGCACCGGCTGCTTTCTTAGAGGATAGAGAGGAATTAACTTCTGATCTGACCAACACCTGAAGGCACTTCTTAAATGACTCCGATTCCTCAGCCACTGTTCTATCAATACAACTCTGATACATCCTCTTCTCCCACTCAGGCGGTAAAACATTTAAGTATAAAAGGGTATCATAAGAGAAGCAGGACTCAATATTCCCCAGAACACTCACCCCTCAGAGGTAACAGGGCTGGATGGACTCTAGACTCCTCAGTGTGTGTCTTCTCCCCCATGCTTCCCACCAGACCACCAAGCCAGAGACTATGATTAGGACGCTGTCCTCCTGCTTACAGTGCGCTCTTCTCATAGGCGCTCTGTGATTACGTCACCGTGCCCTGCGCTACACGCCGATCCGCGTGTTCCACGTGCTTTCCCCGGCCTATCTCCTTGCCGGAAGCTGCGCCTCCTCCCCTTGTGGCCAGGAAGTCCGTGCCTCTAGAGCATCAGCGATGCTGCCAGGCACACAATGCTCCAGCGCCCAAGATGCTCCCTCTGGAGACTTGCTGTGCCTCTGCCCATCAGCTTCTTACCTCTGGGGGCTGCAGGTATGCCCCAGGCCCTATTCCAGCCTAAAAACTGGGGTCAGCATAGGAGCAGCACCATGGGAAAGGATCTGAAAGAAAACGGCAGTCTTTCCCAGACAGGAAACCACACTGAATTGGGAGGAAAGGGTCCACCCTTTTATTCTGCAGGTTTCCTCTCTATGGGGGCGGATCCTCTCTATCTCTCGTGGTGCTGTCGTGGGTGAAGGGAAAAAAATGGTAATACAAATGGAACTAACCAATGTAACAATTAAAAACTATCGTATATTAGCTACATCAAGGTAGCCACCCTTTGCCTTGATAGACTCTTGGAATTCTCTCAGCCAGCCTCAAAGTACCGGCCATGGAGACTCTGTTCCAACTCATTAAAAACTTTCTCAATTGGGTTTAAAGTGATGGGACAGTGGAGACCAGGTAATCTGACACAGTACTCCACATTCTCACTTTTTTTTTTGCCAAGTAGCTCCTATGCAGCCTGCATTTTTGAACAGTTAAAGGGGTTATCCCATGACTATTGTAAAAAAATGAGAATCAGACATCATATAGGACCTGTTTCTAAGAAAGCTAGAACCAGCCCTGTACCTCACATGGATCCAGAGATCTCCCCATTCATTGCTCTGCCAGATTTATATCAAGCTGACAGCTCAAGGGGAGTGTCTTTTCTGCTGCAGCTCTGGGGGCATGTTCATGCTCTCCCTATCAACTCAGGTGGCAGCTGAAGGAGGAAACTGAGCATGTGCGGCCTTCTCAGTGAGCAGGACAAAAATATGAAAAAAGTCAAACAGCAGGTGGCGCTATAGAGATACATTCTATTGAGTAACTCAGTGGCTTTGCTAGATTTTTAATTACATGCAATTGCAAAAGTATTCATATCCAGGTGCTGGTTTGAAAACTGTAGAATATTTTTCACAAGACAACCCCTTTAAGCACAAAGCAAATGGATTTGCATGTACTGAGGCTGCAGAATGCTTTGACAGCCATGCCGATTTAAGTGAACTTTTGGTGCACTTTTACACCATCACACTCCATCTGACATGCTTCATCACAGGAACCACACATCTGTACACCCTCAACAAAAAGGTAAAGCCAAACATCTAAAATCTGGACTTTTCAAACCAATGTGTTCATTGGTCTAAGCAAGTCTCTTCCCTTTCCTTATCACAAATGTCCATGAAATTCTATTAAGACGTTCACTTGTCAAGTTAAAAATAAATAAATAAATGTATGTATGTATGTATGTTCATGAAAAACACTCGGATTTCTGCAGTGGACTTGATGCATATAGGCTTCGGGCTGTCCAGTAGATCTGCACAAGGATTAGGCCAATTGTCAATGAGGTTAATCATCGGCATTTCCACAGTAGTATTAATCTTTTAAAGGCAGCAATAAACATCTGCCCTAAACTTTTCACTGCAGGAGAATGAACTTGTGGAAAACTCATTGACATTATGTAGATTGTCATCAGATTGGACACGGACAAAAAAATAAAAAACTGTGTTCTTTCAAAACTTACTAATAGTGCATATTCATAACTAGGAGTCCTCTGTAACTTCTGATTTCCCCCATTAGCCAAAGGGTTTAATGTCGTTTGTGCCTTTTTCATAATAGCAGCAGGATCCACAGTGACATGGTGCTTAAATTGGGAACACACACTGCTTTTAAAAGTGTTTTTTATTTTTTTAAGCTTTTTGGTTTGTATCCTTCAATGCAAAAATGCATTTTCTGCTTGTGGCTTTTGGGCACTGAAAAATACATGTATGGAGAGTACGGTGTGTTTTTTCCCCACTTCCCATTAATTTCATTGGGGGATTCAGAGCGGATGTCTGACCAAAATAGGGCGTGCTTTATTTTATTTTTATTTTTTTAAATCAAGTGCTGCTTCCAATTGAAACGAATAGGAAGCAGTTTTGGAGGCTTTTGTTTTGTACCTATTCTGCACATAAAACATGTCAAAATCAGCACCAAAAACCTGTAAACTTGCCCTTATAGGAAGCAGTTGCATCATTAGGGTACTGACTGGTTGACTGTTTCATGCAACTTTTGTTTGCATTTCCAAAACAGTTGGTCCCATGGACATTAGTACCATGCACCCCTATGGAGCCACTCCTCGCGTTACAATAAGACTGTCAACTATTATGGAGGCAGGGAATTTTTTCCTTTTTAGCTCTATTTTTTTGTTTTGATCACTTTACTTTTCTGTCACTTCTGCAATTGTAAAGAGACACTGAATTTGCTGATGTTATATAGACAGTAGAATTAGGGCACAATAAAAACTGTACCTCATCAGAGTCTGACAGAATCTTTTTCTTCATGATGTTGTACTGAGGAATGATGTCATAGCAACTCTGATCCCTGTGTGCAAACAACCATGTTAATAGCGAAATAAACGACCAGGAAAAGCAAAAAGCATCATTGTGAAATTCTAAAATCAAGGCCAAAAGAACAGCAGTGGCGCATTTAGCTTTAGTACAATACCAATAAATGACAATATAACTCCTATATTTCCGGATCATTTCTATATATTGAACAGAAGCTTTTCGATTGATTTCATTAGGGAATCCTTCATTCCTCCAATAATTTATGCCTTTCCTGTTTGCTTGGCACTTATTAATATACACATATTTAATTAAAAATGAAGATGGATGTTTATACAGCTTTTCTATGCCTTCTTTGTGCGCCACAAGGCTTGAGCTTGGGCCCTACTCTTTCCTTTTATAGGCGTTTTACACTTATGGCCTTGGTGAACTCCATCTCAATTCTTCTGGTTATCAAGATCATGTCAATGAATTCTCACTAAATGAACAAATCTAGAACACCTTAAAGTTCCTTTTACAACGGATGATACAGAAGAGTTCCTTCCCGACAATCGCCTGCTCGCTGGTGGAGGAGACCGCTGCTATTACATGCAGTTATCTCCTCCACAGCATGGGGAAGAGCGACCACTAATGCCATCGCTCGTTCCCATACAGAATCATCGTTTGCCGGCACCAGATGCTGTTTACACAGCACGATCTGCTGCGGGCAAACTATTTTTTCATTGACCGCACAAATGATCTATTACCAGATGAATGAGTGTTTTGCTCGTTCATCAAGTAGTTGGCGGTACATTCACACCGTCAGATAATCACTAACGCTCAATAGCGATTTTCTACGGGATTCTAGGCCCATGTAAAGGGCCCTTAAGGGCCTACTACAATGCCCCAATTTTCAGGCCAATTATTACGAACAAGCTTTCAAAGGAAAACTGGCCTATATAATTGCGCTACAGATCAGCCGACAAACAAGTAGACGCTTGTTTGTCGGCTGATTACACCTTTAATCTAGAAGAAAAGATGGCCAATTATTAGCATCAATACAAGTAAATGGGGGAGAAACGGTCGTGGTAGCAATTATTCCTCCCCCATATACGTTATATATTAAGTGTGACAGGCTAGTGCAAACTAGCGCTGGTCGACGTCTTTATCACCGATCAGCGCTAGTCCTGCCTAAACATCAGACTATGTACTACAGCCCTTAGAATCACCTCCTCTTTCTCATCTCCTCACTTTCTCATATACATTCTTTTTTATCGTATGGGTAGCACATACATTTATAATGCACCAACGACTTACTTTTTAGTCTACTCTCTAATGTATCCAAAACTGTACACAGGGCTCATCAAATCACGTCTTCTCCCTCATGTCAAAACCTACTTACTAAGCTCTATCCAAGTCTGCTTCTGCATACAATTTTTCTCCAATCCACAAATACCACTCTACATGCAACAGGTCTGCCAATAACAACCTCGCCTTTTCCAGTTCCATAACTTCTGCACATTTATATTGACGCCATCATCAGACTCACTTACTTGATAAAGTACAGTAGAATATCCGTGACAAACTTTGCCGACTTAACAATGGGGCTTCCTGGCTCATTAAATGTGCGAGTGTTATGCTCGATGTATCGCACTTCCCACATAAGAGAAGAGACACGCCTGGAAATAAAGAACAAAAAGGGCTTTTCTGATTTAGGGTTCGGCTACATAGCAACATATTTTGCGTAACTCCATGATGCAGAAAACCTGTAGTCACACAACTATTTACAACTTTGATTTGGCTGTTAAAACACAGCCAAGTCGCAAGCGAGTCGTGTTGGACTTCCATTAAAATCAATGGATGAAAATTCATATGCAACTTGCGACACAAAATCTTACATGACTGGATCTTTTTTGACTGTCACGTTGCAGTATGTCATGCGCAACACCCTTGACAAAAATAACATGATATTTAGCCGTACCTTCAAAGTTTCATTTGTCAAAACACCACAGAAAATTTACCTGTAGAATCTGTTTTCTAGCCTCTGTTTAATGGTACTGAGATCAGTTGGATAGGCCACAACCGTGCTGTACATTGGGTATGCTTGAAGGTCTACAGGAGCCACAAAGGCAGCAGCGATATCTAAATAATATAAGCAATTAAAAATAATATCGCATTAGAAAATCATACTATTAGTTTAGCAACACTACTTCCGATACAATCACTTTAGTAATACCTAGAGTCATCAGCTGGTTAATTCCATCAAGGATTCTTTCACATTCTTCATCTCTGCTTCTACTTCCCCACTCTCCATCAAGGGGCCTATATAGCAATGATCGGACCTCAGTTTCTACCAAAGGTACACTAGTACCCAGCTCTTCAGGAAACACTGCTAATAGTCATAAAACCGGGAAAAAAAACAAACATATTGACTCAATTAATTTAATTTTCGTGTCATACGTGAAGTAACAACTGATGCTGCTAGTTTGAATGAAAAAAAAATAATAAAAAAATTAAAGGGGTGCCCGCCCTGGGCTTTTTATAAAAACTAGAGTGAGAGTGCAGCGGGGACAGCAGTAACGGCGGATTGAAGGATGGGTAAGTATTCCCCACAGGCTAAAAGAAGAGCCATTTTATAAAAAAAAAAAAAAAGCTGAGAGAAGCACTTCAAGTAAATACCACCATATATGTATTTCTTGGAATTTATATGTATTTTTATTCTCTGTTGGGAACTTTATTGCTGGGCATGGTGACTGGTTACATTGAAAATACACAAAACAATTTTCAATTGAAACATTTGGAGCTACAAACCGTTATTTGGTATAATTTCCATGTCCCAAGGGCTCATCTTCTCCGTGTCCCCATTGTCCCAACTATGAGAAAAAGCAGAAAGCAATGATTTCCTAGAAAGAGGTCAGTCACGTTATGTGTTTTGGGTAAATAAACTTGTGCATCAACTGATCAATATAATCGTATTCTGCTTTAAGTGTCACCACACAAATTATTTAGATTATATTTCCAACTATAGATGAGTTAAGGGATGTTCACGCTATGGGTTTTTCCACTGGAATCCACAGCAGAAATACAATGTTGATTTCTGCCATGGTTTTGCATTCTGCAGACCAACCAGAGGTCGGGCTAATCCGGCGTGGACAACTGGTGCAGGTATGAAGGGCAGCGCAGATTTCCACTGAAACAATGGAAGGCAGATTCCACACGCAGAAAACGCACATAAAATCTGTCGCATGAACAAGGGGTTGACATGGATATTTAAAATAAATGAATACCTGCAATGATACCCTGCCATTTAGCCTATGATATGCCAGCAATATCAGATAGGTGCAGGTCTCAGCTCTTATCTCCAGAACAGGCAGGGCCCCCCAAAGTGAAGAAGAGCACACTGCGCATGCTCTCCATTTACTTCTATGGGAGTTCCTATTTTCAGAAGTCCCATACATGTGAATGGAAAGCGCACCACGCATTCATAACCCCCTCTCCATTCACCTCTATGGGACTGGCAGAGAAAGCCGTTCTAGCCCTCTGCTATTTTCGGAACCCCCATAGCAGTGAATGGCAGGTGGCCGCGCTTGTACAGTGCGCTCTCCTTCACTTTGGGGGGCCCGTACTGTAGTTTTGAACGGGTCACAGAAGTGGGACTTGCACCTATCTGACATTGGCGACATATCCTAGCCATACCTCTTTAAAGATACTGCTTTTGATGCTATCAAATGAAATCTGAAATTTCAATTTTGACAAGAAGTTCAAGTAAAGGTGTTAAATAAATCCTATCAAAACGTCTCAAACTTTCCGATTACGCACCATGTTCAAATATCCCTGCTAACAGTGAAATGTATTAAAATAGTTTAAAACATTATAATAATTCCAATTACTACAATGGTAATAGAGGATTATTTGCAGTATTTTTCACTTTATAAGATGCAACGAACTATAAGACGCAACCCAGTTTTAGACAACAGAAAATTGGATTTTTGTACTTACCGCAAAATCCCTTTCTCGCTCAGTTAATTGGGGGACACAGAACCATGGGTATATGCCCAGCTACCAGTAAGAGGAGACACTAGATATGAAAAAGGTTGGCTCTGCCCAGGTGGGCTATACCCTCTCCACAGACACTAGGCTAATCCGTTTGTACCAATAGCAGTAGGAGAGAGAAACAAAAGCAAAAAAACAGCATGTCCTGGATCGGGAAAGGAAAGAAGAACAGCAGCCCGGTGACAGAAGGAGAAATGAAAACAAAGGGTGGGATCTGCGTCCCCCAATGAATTGAACGAGAAAGGGTGGGGGCACTGTGAAGATGGGGAAAGCACCCCCTCTGGGAAGAAGGACATCTCATCCTCCCACTAGAAATTCAGTGCAGAGACCTCTAGAAGGCCATGAAACCCCTAGAAAAAAAAAAAACGGGAAGCCAGAAAAAATGGCGGGAAAGAGTTTGGCATAGTCCCGACAGAAGCCAGGGGCTAGAGTAGATCGCGTAGCCGAAAATGAGGCACACCCGACGGACTGATGCTGCAGGGTGCTGGAAAGCAGAAAAAAGCTCTAAAAGGCTACAAAAAGGGTAGGTACGGAAAGGGGATCAAAGCGACCTCCATTCGTGAGTAAAAAAAAAGACCCAATAGAACCCCTGGATGGCAGAAAAAAATATATATATATATATCAATAACATTACACGCAGGGGACGCCAGGAAGAGCACGCTATTTGGTATACATAGAAGTAGTCCGGACGATCCTGCTTGAGATATGCCCACCAGGTTACCACCGGGATATATACAATAAGCACTGGTTATAGGTTTCAATGTTATATAATGAAGGGCACTGTATATTAGGTGATTTGTGTTTGTGGATCTGGATGATAGGATTGCACAAGTGGGCGGTATGTACTTAACATATTTGATTTGTAATCAGCATATGTGATTAGGTCATGTGACCCTCTGGGAGGGTATATGTATCTGGCTATGTTCACACTGTCTGTTGCTTGAGAAACATCATACTGGTCAAAACATCGCATTGTGTTGGTGATTAAATTATGAAGAACTAAAGACAAGTGAGTGCTGCGGTTTTCTTACAAATTGCGTTCGGGGACCGCAGGGTCACCCCTTCGGTAAACTCGCATTAGAGTGGGATTACCGGTACTCCACTGCGGAAGCAGTAATGGGGGACTGGGTGACCGGCAAAGTACGCGCCCGCAGGGGTGCTACTAAATTTGACTTCCACGATGAAGACTCCCTGCTGCAGGATAAACCCTGCATCTCTAAAGTGAAGAGAAAAAGAAAGAAAAAAGAAAGAAAAAAGAAAGAAAGAAAAAAAGGCAAAAAAAAGTTGCAGGAGAAGAGCAGGTCGTGCGTGTCTGCCTCCTTCGGACACTAGACTAAAACGGATTAGCCTAGTGTCTGTGGAGAGGGTATAGCCCACCTGGGCGGAGCCAACCTTTTTCATATCTAGTGTCGCCTCCTCGTGGTAGCTGGGCGTATACCCATGCTACTGTGTCCCCCCCAACGACATTAACAAGAAATATTTTCTAGGTGCTCTTTGAAGTGAATGTGGTTTGCTGGTGTTTAAAGTGGACGTGTCAAGGTCAAAGTTATTAAAAGTTTAAATCACCCCCACTTTCCCAATTTTACATATAAAAAGATAATAACAATAAAAAAAAACATCAGGTATTGCTGTGTCCAAAAACGGGTGATTAAAATATTTAAAATTTCTGTGCAGTGAACGCCATCATGGAGGGAAAAAATAAATAAAAACCACACAATTCGCCATTTTGTCACTTTTTAACCCCAAAAAAACTGAACATCAGTGATCAAAAAGTCATACGTACCACAAAAATGGTACCAATAAAAACTACAATTCATCCTGCAAAAAACAAGTCCTCATACAGCTCTGTGGACAGAAATGTAAAAGTCATGGCTGTCAAAAAATGGGGATGCAAAGAAGTTAGCTTTTTTTTCAAAGGTTTTTATTTTTTTAATAGAAAAAAAAAAAACTTTTCTAATTTGGTATCGCTGGATTCGTGCCGCAGAATAAGGACGTTTTTTTTTTTATACACAGAGTTAACACTGCAATGTCAAAACCCCAAAAACCTTGGTGGAGCTCTATTTTTCACCCCACAAAGAATTTTTTAGGATAGGTCATCAATATTAAAAGCCCTTTAAAGAGGCAAATACACAATCGGTAAATGCATACCAGACATTGTAGCACTGGAAAAGGCTATCCGGATAATCTGGCTGTAGTGGTTCCTGGCTCTCAATAGTTCCAAACCACCAGGCATCATCAATTACGGAGCGAAACCTGTCTCCTACAAGATAGAATTACACGCCATTATACTAAAGTAGAACAGGATAGAGGATATTGCAAACTGTTTTATTGATTGCTCAATTTAAACATTGTTTTACATTCAAAATGGTTGTTTTTGGAATATACCTGGACCTATAATGGATGGAACAGCTTTTTCTTTGTAATTCTTCTATGTTGCTCTGCACTCCCCCTTCCCCCTCTCACCAGCATAGTCTATAATGTCTTCCGAGTCCTCACTATGTCCCTGCTGCTGAGATAGTCCTCAAACACTACAGGATGCAGCTTTGGGAGTGCAGTCTGTGCACTGGTGACATTGGGTATATTCACATAGGGCAGATTTGCTGCAGATATGTATTCTGCTGCATCTGAATATGGCTTATAGAAATCCCTCTATATGCCTAAGGAACAATACTAATCAGATATATGGAAAGGATTTCTCAGTTCCACAAATGTCTGCAGTGAATCTCCCATATGCTCACCATATCCTAAGGGAATGTTCACACAATGGCTTTTTCTGTGAAATTCTGGCATGAACAGCTGCGCTGAAATTTTGCGGGAAAACTCACCAGTGGCCGAATCCTCTCTGCCCCCCATACATCTCAATGGGAGGCAGCGCTCAGTTTAAAGCCTAGGCCACGCTGAGAAGGCACATGTTTGTTAGCGAAATTTGGGCGCTGCTGTCTGTTCCAGAATTCCTCTGAAAAAGCCACCGTGTGCACATCCCCTAAGAGCAATTATTACAGAGGCAGGCTCAGTCAGCATCCAGTTAAACTAGTTAAAGGAGCTGCCCCATTCCAACGTTTCCCTTTTCCCAGGATACGGGATAAATATCTAATTGCGAGGGGTCCAACCAGTCACTTCAGCAGCAACCCAAGTTCCCCCTTTTGAAAGGGGCAGCAGACACACATGTGCTGCTGCTCCGTTCAACTCTATATATAAATGAATAAAGTAAATACAACTAGTATTGTTTTAGTTTTATTGACCACAGCTCGATATACATACCTATGCTCCACCGTCTACGTCGTGCTTCATCAAACTGCTGGCGCAGAACCAAGAAGTCTATCACATCTGGCATATCATGGTACCTGGACCAAGACAACAGTACAACATGATCAGCCCTATTACCACCAGATTCAAAACATCAAAAAATAAGAATTTCATTATATATTATCAACCCGAGGAGCAACCGGGGTGTTACTGTTACACCTAGAGGCTCAGCTCTCTCTGCAACTGCTGCGTCCTCGGCACTTTGACTGACAGAGCCAGGCAGTGTAGACCTCATCATGCCTGGCCCTGGCATCTCTTACAGTTTGTTTCTTCTGCGCCATGCACTTCAGTATCCGGCACAGGCACAGTACAGGACAGATGCGCACAGTACAGAAGAGACTTGCCGGTGAGTCTCTTTCCTGTACTGTGGCGGACACTGAAGAGCACGGTGTAGCGAGAGACTTTAGAAGAAGTCAGGTATGATCACGTTTACACTGCGGTAGTTGAAGAGAGCGCTCAGACTCTCGTTGTAACGGTTACGCCCCGGTTGCTCCTAGAGGCTCATTTGCATATATTCAATTATTTTTTTCGGCGAATACACTCTGAAATTTAAATCTTCCCTAAATTCTCTCTTGAAACTTGCAATCTTGCTTAGGATGGGGCTACACCTAGGGGGGCATTTATTAAGAGGGGAACTTTTTAAGTCAATTATTTTTTTTATTTTTTTAAGTCAGGGTTGCCGTTATTAGCTCCAAACGTAATAAATGTTGGACAATGTTTGATAAATTTGGTGCATCTTTAAGTCTAAGGGCTGACTTACACGACCATGATCAGTGCAGTAAAAACTGCCCATGTGTCAGCCGCATCCTCCGCACCAACCGCAGCTGTGGGCAGTACAGAAGATATGCCTAAAAAGGGGGCATGGCTTATGAAATATAGCAAATGGCACAAAATTTCAACACAGGCTATATTACTAAGTGCCATATAGTCATCTTACATGCACATTGGTCACAGGTAACCAAAAAGTAGGCAACCCCTTTAACTACTGAACTACAGCTGTACTCCAGAGCAGTAAATCGACTTACATGCCATCTGGTGCACTGCAGCTGCCACTCTACAGTATAGTTAAAACCAATTAGAAATGCAAAAAAAAAATCTTGATGCAGTCCCAGCCTACGGCACTACATTTTTATAGTGCTGTTTTAAGGCATTTACAGGCAAAAAGTAAAGTGCTGGATAGGGCACATAATTAATTTGAACAAAGCTAAAGAGACTCCGTTAAGTACTAGGGAGTCCGTTCAGTTTCCATTTGGAATCCTGTATTTTTTAATGGACATAAAATAAAAAAGCTGCTGCATGCAGGACTTTTGTCTGTTCTTTGTAAGAAAATCTGTGATGAAGACCTGAGGGGAGACTACAACCCACCAATTCATGAATTTCATGGCACTTTTACAAGCCAAAAAATAACCAAGTGCTGAAGCACCTGTACACGGTCCGTAATGCATGTTGTAAAGAAATTGTATATGGGGCAATAAAGAAAAGATTAAAGAGGACCTTTCACCACTCCTGACATGAATAGCTATATGTATTCCCCATGTAACAACAACAATTCTGGAACATCTATTCTTATGGCTCTATGTTGTGCCCTCCGACTGCTTACCTCCCCTCTGTACCCTTACTGCAGACTGCTAGCTATTCATTCATAACTTATAGTTTTCTAGAAAATATAAAGGAATGGTACGACACAGAGCCATAAGAATAGATGCTCCAGAATTGGTATTACATGGGGAATGCACAAAGCTATTAAAAAAGGCATGTCAGGAGTGGTGACAGATCCTCTACAAAGGTTATGTACACCTTTGGGGGTATTTTTTATTATTGTATTGTACTAGTTTTGAGCTAAAAATATATATATTTTTTTTAAATTGGTCTTTAATAAAAATAGATCATCCTTTTTTCTGTTCATAGCTAAGATACTCTAGTACAGGCATGCTCAACCTGCGGCCCTCCAGCTGTTGTAAAACTACAGCTCCCACAATGCCCTGCTGTAGGCTGATAGCTGTAGGCTGTTCGGGCATGCTGGGAGTTATAGTTTTGCAACAGTTTGAGGGCCGCAGGTTGAGCATGCCTGTACTAGTAGCACCCTTTGGATTTTCTGTCTTTTCCATCAGACCAGGAGCAGACAGACTCCTTCATCTGAATGTGTACATAGCCTTTAATGTTAATAGAAATGATTTTAGGATCCATTTTCTACCATAATTAGTATTTACTTTTCTATTTCTCGAGCAAAGAGCAACTGTGGCAATGCAGATATGTGATTCTTCCGAAGATATGAATGATTTTTCATGAGAATCATCTGAGTCCGTTACCTTACAATACAATGGACTTTAGAGTTCTTATCATTCCTTATAGAGTGTACTTATTCATTCATCTAAATCCCTGAGCTTTAAAGGAAGAAAGGGAGTGAGTAAAAAAAAACTAAAAAACTCACTTCATTGTAAATGCACCTCCAGTCAGTTTACCAGTGTCTGAATCAAGGAATGCTAGCTTTAGGCAGCAGAGGGTAGGCAGGCCAACTTCATATTTAATTCCAACAATCTTCATGAGCTCTTGCTCCTTCAAAAATAAAAAATAAAAAAAGAAACACCAATTACCCAGACAAAAGCATAGTTTTGTTCATGTTACACAGCACTACATAGCATTGCCATTTGTTTCATACAGTAAAGTACATACAATACATATAATGACACAAGCACAAATTACCGTATTTTCCCTGAAGCTGGAGAAGGACAGCTTCTCCAGTCCGGCTTGGAAGTAAAGGGGACCTTTCACTGGTCCAACAATTGTTAGATAATGATATATACCGTATGTGTAGAGCGGCGCCCAGGGATAATAGTAAGTGCAGGGAGATCCCTGGGCGCCGCTCTACACAAACGGTATAAATTATTATCTAACAATCGTTGGACCAGTGAAATGCCCTCTTAAGTTTCAGCACGCAGTATACCAGTGTATAAGACGACCCCCGACTTTTGAGAAGATTTTCATGTGTTAAAAAGTAGTCTTATAAGCCAGAAAATACAGTAATTATTTTCTGATGACAGTAATTTAATGTTTCTTTATGGAGAAACTTACCCTTAACTCCATTTTATGCCATGGCTGCTTCTTAGCATTAATTCTATAAATTTTATTCTTTTTGGCCATTTCAACATATGCTTCGTGACCCTGACGAAAATAGTATACCTGCAGAACAAAATTTAAAAAAGTGATGCATTAATATTACTTCACAAGCAGGATAAAAAGCCATACACTTCTACTTTAAAATGTGAGCACATAAAGTGGTACCTAAACCTTATTGGCACTATTTAGTCTCACATGCTTAACAGCAGAGTAGAAGAAAGAACACATTCAGGGCTACACAGCTATTGTCTACAAGTATATACAAGTGTATACAATTAAATTCTGTGTCCAGAATTAGAGAAAAAAAAATATATATATAAAAAGGACTGTGGCTGCCACTAGGAGGTAAATACTAGGCCAAAAAAAAACAAAAAAAAAACAAAAAAAAAACATTTGCTCCTCCTGCCAGCTATACCCCCTTCCTCCTACCAGGAGAAAGCTAACCAGTTTGTGTACTAGCAGGTGCTTGGACGGCTTGGAACTTTTGAACTAAAGCTGGGCGATTTTGCCAGAAATTTAAATCTCGATTCTTTCAACCCTATGGACGATTTTTTATTTTAATCTCGATTTTCTTATTTGTGTTAACCTGAAAAAAATACCAAGACTATATAGACCAAGAAGCACCAACCACCATGGTTGAATGAGCTGTGACTTGAAGGGGGGTGGGGGACGCCTTGTCCTTGGCGTGACAGACCGCAACAATGGCCAACCAAATCCACAGGGTGATCGTGGCTTTAGAGGTCACCAAAACCTGTCCGTGAATCGTCAGGAATGCAGCAGAAGGTGGCCATTAGCCCTTTTAAGACCGGGTGATTTCCCGTTTTTTCATTTTCATTTTTTTACTGCCAGCCTTCCTAAAGCCATAGCTTTATTTTTTTATTCGCATAGCCTTATGAGGACTTGTTTTTTTTTGCGTTACAAAATGTACTTTCTAATAGCACCATTTGTGGTTGCTTCAATTGCATACAATGAGGAGGGAAGTGGGAAAAAAAATTCCAAATGGGGGTGAAAAAAAAAAAAAAAGGACATTCTGCCACAGTCTTATGTTTTTTGTTTTTACACTGTTTCCTATGCGGTAAAACTGACCTGTTACTTTTATTCTTCGGGTGATTATGATTACAATGATACCACATACCGTATATATAGGTTTTTCTTACATTGTAATACTGAAAAAAATTCAATACCGGCAAAAATGGTGAGAAGCGGCTGGACACAAACCACTGCATGCCCGTTCAATTCTCAACATTTTTGCCAGATCTCTGTGCCACAGTTGTGAAAGTAGCTTAAAACATCAAGCAAAACAACAACAGATACATAGTAAAGTAAACCCTCATATACACAAATTTACTTTGAAAGTCATAAAAAAAAAAAAAAAAAAAATTGGGAAATACCTCATCACCCATCTGTGGCACAAAGGGACATCGCCTTGGCATAGTGTCCGTAATCCACACAGATGGCAACCAGTCTTCCAGGGTCAAACCTTGTTCAGTTAACGCTGCGACTGGTAAACGCTGGTAACGATAAGGGATACAGAATTAGTCCACAATAGGGTTTTCTCATGGATGCATGTAAAATTTTAACCACTGAAAGTAAAATGATAAAAGAATATGCTCTCTTACCCTAGAGCCGTGATGGCGAACCTTTTAGAGACAGAGTGCCCAAACTGCAACCCAAAACCCATATATAATTGCAAATTGTCAACACGGCAATTTACCCTGAATACCAGTATAGTATATCTACCATGCCCTAGAGCAGCTGTGGCGAACCTATGGCACGGGTGCCAGAGGTGGCACTCAGAGCCCTCCATGTGGGAACCCGCACCCTCGAAAAAGTCTATGGTGTACCAATATGCCTTAGACTTTTCCTGCCATCTATCAGCTCAGGGCGCATTATGAACGGCACAGGCAGCGCACTGAATGTAGGCAGGATATTATAGCTAAAAGATAAAGTACATGGTAGATATACTATACTGGTATTCAGGGTAAATTGCCGTGTTGGCACTTTGGGATAAATATATGGGTTTTAGGTTGCAGTTTGGGAACTCGCTCTCTAAAAGGTTCGCCATCACTGCCCTAGAGGGTCATGGCAAAAATAAATACCTGGTTATGCTGTCACATAATACTATAGCTGCCTAAACACACATTATATACAGACATCAAATCACCATCCCAGACTGAATTGGCTGACTGGGGACAAATTTTTACAGCGAGATCTGAAGACTTGATTTAAAAAAATAAAACAGGTAAACTGAGGTATTCTTGAGTTAGTATTTGTTTCACATGACCATTGTTGTATATAACAATTCATCAATTGGCCACCTACAGTTTACCTCACGAGTCTTTCCCACCAAGCACATGTTTCTTCAGATGCAACAAAACTGCTCAAATCAATTCCTAAAACTCTGTACTCCAATGACCTGTGGAGTCAAGCGAGTGTTCACATTGTACAGAAGTCATACTGTCCTGTCCCCAACCATGTCCCTCCAATCTTGATTGACAGCTGCCGTAGTCACAATGCTCCCCTTATTATCCACTGCACATGCCCTAGGAAATTTAAGGCAATGGTGCTTGTGTGAGATTTGGAGGAGCCTAGTGGTAATTCCAGAGGATGAAAGGATGGCAATGAAAACTGGAGGGGCAGAGTTGGAGAATGGACTTTCACAGGTCATTAGTATACAACTTGCAGTGGTTTTATTTTATCACTTTTGCTGCATCTAAAGAAAAGAAAAGGACATGTATGGTCATCTATTCTGGTATGGTGGCGGTTAGGGTATTAAAATGACTTGACGGGTTCCCTTTAATTATCCTCCTAATCAGATGAAAAGTTCAGCTAAAAGGCTGTTACTCAGAAAAAGTGTAGTCCAGAAGCAGCTCCCTAAATCATATGTACGGTTACTTGAAGAGTCACTTTTTGAGAACTAGGGCCTTACCTTTTTCTTCCGTTCTTTTGGTTTCATTTTCCTAGGCGATACATCTTTCTCCTCAGCTCCTTTTTTCCTTTCTTTTTTACTTTGCTTCTGCTTGAACTTTTCATTGCCTTCTTCATCGTCAGAGCTGCTTTCAGCTTTCTTGTTTTTCAGTTTAGGCGTTTTCTTTGGCGGCTGCAAATTTATTCCCGCATCAGCAGTCCAGTCTGAATAATCACTTGAGTAGTCACTGCAAAGAGTAAAATGTAAATCTGTGAACATTTGTTCCAGCACAGATTCAAGGAGAATACAGATTTGGAGCAAATTATGAAGACTAATGACGCCTTTGGGGCATTTTTTATTATTGTATTCTACATATAATGGACTAAAAAGCACTTTATTAGATATTTTCAACAGTTACCGTATTTTTCGCCCCATAAGACGCAATTTTTCCCCAAAAAATGGGGGGAAGTGCCCCTGCGTCTTATGGGGCAAATGCTGACATTTTTACATCGCCAGCTGCGAGGTATGCGCGAGCAGGGAGGGACTGGGAGGAGGAGCTGGGGGCCTGCAATTGCGGAGGGGCCGGTGCAGTGACTGTACCCGGCCCCCCCCCCCCCCCGCTCCAGTGCTGCACTATTAAAATATAAGGTATCTAAATCAATTAAAAGTTCTGGTCCATGCCCCCCACCCCTAATATTACCGACACACGGCTTGTTCAGTTGACAGCAGGCATTCCGGGTGGCCGGCGCGTCACTCACTGACGTCACGTGCCTGCGCCGCCTACTTTATGAATGAAGCAGGCGGCTTGGACGTCAGTGAGTGACGCGCCGGCCGCCCGGAATGCCTGCTGCCTGGGCCGGTGCGTCTTATAGGGCGAAAAATACAGTAAGTCTTCAGCTTTCACTGCCACTGTAGACTGTCCCGTTCTTCTTTTCACTCTGAAATCCATCAGAGAGCTGGTCTGTCTTATCTATACTTTCCTGACAGATCATGAACACTTATTTAGCATAAAGAAGAGTTCATGGTCTGTCAGGAGTGAAGTGATAATAGCTACATATCGAACAGTCACAGCAGCTGGAATTCAGTGAAAACTGAAGGGTGTAGAAGAAAAATTGTTAAACATTTTAATAAAAACCAATGATTTTTAGCCCAAGATGAATAGAATATTAAAGAAATTCCCCAGAGAATTCCATAGCCAAACATGATAAATATAATTAGAGATGTCATCAATATGCAATCCATGTGGCCCAAAAACCAACAGCTGTGACTTTTGTTCCGGTCATCGGTGGACAACCCAGATTTTAGAAATGCCCAACCACACCAATATTTCTAATAGTTATGCCACTATAATCATTGGGTAAACTTTTTTAAAGGGGTTATCTTGTTCAAGTGAATAACCTCTCCTTAGGATAGGCCAGGGATGGACAAACTGCGGCTCTCCAGCTGTTGCAAAACTACAACTGGACAACTGTCCGCACAGTGACTTATCAGCCACCTATCATATTCATTTGACAGGGGCGGGTGTGAGCATCATTCATTATTTACATTTAGACTAGTGGTTGCCTTATTTTACATATGCCTCTTAGTATTACTAAAACATAACTTTTATTACACAATGTATAAAATATATTTTTAAGCCAATTGAAGCAGTTTAAAAACCTCAGCTGTGTCACATTCTTTTCTTTCTATCACTGCCTGCTCCCCCGAGGACAACAGTGTAACTGGCGAAACATGTCAGGGGGCAGAGTTTGAGGGATTTTTAGGACAGAAGGGCCACATTCTTAAGATTATAAGGAGTTCATGTAACCAATATTAGCTAGGGACTCTGTAATAGTGGAGCTGGAAGCAGCGTGCAGCAGCCCACTGATAATGAAGTAGCATTGTGAAAGTAACAGTGTTATGGTAGCTAGTTAATAGAAAGAAAAGAATGTGACAGCTGAGATTTATAAACTGCTTTAATTGGCTTAAAAAGATATTTTATACATTGTGTATTAATGGTTACATTTTAGTAATAAGTAAGAGGCATATGTAAAATAAGGCAACCACTAATCTAAATGACTGTCTATACTAATAAAATCCCTATGTGCATGGTGTCCGTGCATGTGTGCCGATTTGTCAAATGCGCATGCGCGGCGCACACTACATGGGCGGAATCGTTTTGTAATGGCAGCGCTCAGAGTAGTAATACTATGAATAGCTGTAATAATAATAACAATCTTCACTCCTTCACGTACTATATGGTGAGGCAAGAGGTTGGGTGGGCGGTCACTGGCAGCATAACTCACTACCTCATGCGCCTGCTTCGTTCATGAAGTGGGCGGATTAAGGGCATCACTTAGTGAGTTACGCTGCCAGTGACCACCCGCCCAGCCTCCTGTCTCACCGTTTAGTAAGTGACGGAGTGAAGATTGTTATTATTACAGTTATTCATAGTATTACTACTCTGAGCGGGGCCCGATGCAATACATAAGATGCTAAGTGTCAGCCACAGACCGCCCCCATAACAGTGTGCCAGCCACAGATGCCCCGCCATAACCGTGCCATCCACAGATGCCCCGCCATAACCGTGCCTTCCACAGATGCCCCGCCATAACCGTGCCATCCACAGATGCCCCGCCATAACCGTGCCATCCACAGATCCCCCCCCCCTAACCGTGCCATCCACAGATCCCCCCCCCCTAACCGTGCCATCCACAGATCCCCCCCCTAACCGTGCCATCCACAGATCCCCCGCCTAACCGTGCCATCCACAGATCCCCCTAACCGTGCCATCCAAATGATCCCCCTAACCGTGCCATCCACAGATGCCCCCTAACCGTGCCATCCACAGATGCCCCCTAACCGTGCCATCCACAGATGCCCCCTAACCGTGCCATCCACAGATGCCCCCTAACCGTGCCATCCACAGATGCCCCCTAACCGTGCCATCCACAGATGCCCCCACATAACCGTGCCATCCACAGATGCCCCCACATAACCGTGCCATCCACAGATGCCCCCACATAACCGTGCCATCCACAGATGCCCCCACATAACCGTTCCATCCACAGATGCCCCCACATAACCGTTCCATCCACAGATGCCCCCACATAACCGTTCCATCCACAGATGCCCCCACATAACCGTTCCATCCACAGATCCCCCCCATAACCGTGTACCGTGTCATCCACAGTCCCCCCCTCCCCCCATAACCCTGCCATCCACAGATCCCCCCCCCCCAAATAACCGTGCCATCCATAGATCCCCCCAAATAACAGTGCCATCCACAAATCCCCCCCCCTCCAATAACAGTGCCATCCACAAATCCCCCCCCATAACAGTGCCATCCACAAATCCCCCCCCCCCCAATAACAGTGCCATCCAAAGATCCCTCCCAGTGCCAGCACTAATGTTTTAGCGCCCGTAATTGCAGCGGGCATAATGTCTAGTTTGTATATAAAGACATAAATGTGCCTGTATGTATGCCTAGGGTCTATAAGTGAAGCAATTTCTGAGCATCAGTCAGTATCTGCATGCAAAGTTCTGGAATGTCCCCACCTCACTGCAGGCAAATACCACTACTGCAGCAGCGCAGGTGTCCCCATCCATTCCAATGTGTACATGCGGGGACTGACCAAAGCACAGTAAAGACAGCAGTGAACGGAGCTGGAACAGAGCATGAGGCACCAGGTAGGTATGCACCTCTTCTAACAGAAAGAGAAATTTTAAACAAGAGGGAATCATGAACAAACACTTTGTACCAAACTAGGCTGATTTCTTAAGGAGTTAGGGGTAAGGCCTTTAAGTTGCACTTTTTCCAAATAGAAAAAAACTCAGCCCCAACTGGGAATTACTTTGAAAAAAAAATTTCTTTGAATGACCAAGTTACTGTGCAGTCTGTCTGTGTCTCCTCAGCTCCTGCTCACTCCTACCCTTCCCCTCTCCATAGACTTATATAGACATAGGAGACATATGCAATATGATGCTGCTGTGGAGTTGATCCATTCCAGGCATATTTCACACAAAAAATTAATTAGCAAGAGGGGAGGAGAAAGGTAAACAGCTGAAAACATGAAAACTAGACCTTTCGCTCTGGTACGACACATTACAAAGTTTTGCTTGTACTAACGAATTATGCAACGTTTTGTGAAAAGTTGGTGACCATTTCAGACTCGGATAGGCACACAGGGAAAAAGATGAATCCCCTGGTGGGCCCCTGAACAGGGTAGACCCCTAGTCCCTCACCCCCTGCACAAGTAGCACAGTAGACAGACTGCACTACATACAGACAGGCAACATACAACAACTCAAACAGAGATCATATAATGAAAACTAGACTATGCTTATTATTACAGATGCATCAGGTGGCTAATACGACTTGTAGGTACAGGGGAAGGCCATCCAGTATCCTCTTTCATTAGGGACCCACCATCTGGAAGCTGCTGCAGATGTCCCTGTAATCAATCATCTTCTTGCTGCCTGCCACTGTGTGAGCAGATAATATTTCCATGTAGCTGTACAGTAGGCCCCCAGAACCAATTGTACTTGTGGGCCATAGGCACCCTAGTCTGACTTTGGACCATTTAGTATACCTCGAGCTACTGTCATCACTGTTCCAGTTTGGCTTGTCTTCATCTTCAGATGTTGCACCACTTGCTGCCACTGCCTCACTTTCAGCATCTACTTCCTAGTTTAGAAAAACAAAAAAAACTAAATAAGCATAGTAAAATAAGTAAAGTAGTTTCTTTAAAATGAAAAACAAAACAGTAACTGAAGCTACTGATTTGAGGCAAAGTCAGAATAGAGTCTGCAAGTTGCTCACTGTTCAAGTGTGTTTATTTTAGGGCTCATGCACACAAACTTATTTTTTTTCCGTGTCCATTCAGTTTTTTGCGGCACATATGTAAAACTACTGACTTCAATGGGGCCACAAAAAATTTTTTTTTACTTTGTGTGCATTCCATGTCCATATGGCCGATGATCAAAAAAATATAGAACACGTCCTATTCTTGTCCATTTTACGGACAAGAATAGGACAGTTCTATAGAGGGCAGGATATTACGCAAAATGCGGAACACATGGCCGGTATCCGTGCTTTACGGAACGCAAAAGGCACAACGGCCGTGTGCATGAGCCCTTACACTAACAGGACAAAGCTCATGTCAAATGACATCTTATGAAGCCAAAACTCGATCATGTGTGTTTGGAACGGCTGACTGTACGCCCCATTGGGGCAGTACAAAGCATTTATAAAGCATCAATTTGTAACATAGCATTGTATGAACAATACATGGTAAAGTGCAAAACTCAAAGAAATGTAGTTAAGCAAAAGTTAAGATAGGCTAAAGCAACATTATTTGCCCAGTACGATATGCATTTGACTAACAGTTTTTTTTTTTGTTTTTTTGTTTTTTTTTTAACAGAGAGGGGCTGTCCCCGCTGCTCAGGAGGTTCCTCCTCTCACTTGATCGACTGGGCCAGACATCTCGCCAGGCCATGTCAATCTGACGCCTGCGAGTAGCACCACAAGCACAGAGGCTCTGCTGCTGCTGCTACTGGAATTGCATCTATGCATGTGCAGTTACATACATGCACAGTCACTGCTCCAGTAGCAGAAGTAGAGCCTCTGCGCTTGCGCGGGGGCACAGGTGCGAGATTGATCGAGATGGGCGAGAGGTCTGGCCCTATTGATCAAGCGAGAGGGGGAACCTCCTGAGCAGCGAGCACAGGCCCTCACTTATCAAGAACTCTGATAAATAAATCTATTCACTCATCTTTAATAAGAATACCAATTGATAATTGATCTACTAAAAATCTCACATCTGATGAGCTATTTTCATTCTCTAGGTCTTCTGAAGGTCCAGCTTGTTCTTCTAAAGTAGCCCTTGTTCTATAGTTGTGCTGTCCAGCTTGCTGCTTTCTTGCGTCTCCTGATTCTAATATAGGTTCATGAGAATTGTTCTGTTTTAAAAAAAAAATTAAAAAAAATTAAATGTAAAGATGCAAAGGGTACAAACAATTGCTTGGTGGTCACAAACAGCTTTTCCAATGATTTTTTTCTTAAGCATAGTGGTCAGAGGGAGTTAAAATTACAAAGAGTCATTACTCAACTCCCCAGATTATACCCTCCCCTACTGCTGCTATTGCACAGCTGGTCCAGTACTAGGGTTGCGCGATACGGCCTAAAATCTATATCACAATATAATTTGAAGCACGTGCGATAACGATATACATCGCGATATATTATTCAATGGTCATTCCGTGGCTTCAGCAGCATCCTGGCTGCCATGGAAACCGATCGGAGCCCCAGGATTACACTGCTGGGGCTCTGATCAGAAGCTGCCACTGCGCCACCAATGACTACAATACTGTGGAGGGGACTGCAATTAATATAATACTGAGAAGAGGGGGGGTAGAAGGGAGGGACTGTGGTCTCTGTGCCACCAATGAATATAGTTAATGCCTGAATACAAACGTAGCCTGCGTGTACCGGCCATATCCCATACCCAGCCTCTATGACTGCGCACTTGGATCTGCCGCAATTAACCCCTCAGGTTCCGCACCTGAGGAGTTAATTGCGGCAGATCGCAGCGCGCAGTCATAAAGGTCGGGTGTCGGGTATGGCCGACACACACAGGCTACATTTGCAATAACTATATTCATTGGTGGCGCAGTGACCACAGTCCCTCCCTCCTACTCCTCTCTGTTCTCACTGGTGGTCAGCGGCAGCCGCACACAATGGGGGAGGGATGGGCTCCATCCTTCTCCACTGTGCTGCCTCAACAGCTGCGCATGCCATGTTCTATCGCGGTAGGGCGATATAGACAAAATCGTTGGCCAAATTAATATAGTTTATAATTGCCCACTCCTTTCCAGTCCCCATTGCTTTTTACTTTCTGATCCCAGCTCGGTGCACCAGAAATCCCAAGAAAGGCCCACTCAGCCAATTACTGGCTGTAATGGAGACCCGTCTCAGCCTGCAATTACCGCCATTTCCAGGATGCCAGGCCAATACCAGGAAGTGAAGAACTGCATCAGAATGGTAGCAGTGAGAAGATAGGTGGAGGCAAGTTAACCCTTTCTGACCACTATAATAAAAAATAAAATTATATATATATATATATATATATATATATATATATATATATATATATATATATATATATATAACTAAAGGCACTAGTGCAATACATTTTCCTAGAAGGGAGAGGTATTGTAATACTTTCCATGTCTAGATGTGTAAGATGTATTCATAGATTTGCCTAATAGAAAAAGCAGCAGAAACTGTGCAAAAATATGCAGCTAATTTGATTAATTTTCCAAATGAGGGTTTTTAAGCCCTTAACACTATGTGTAATACTACATCATGGTGATAACCCGGGCTCAGGATCTGGGCTTGCATCATTGCTGGCTGTATTTTACAGTAGGCACCCACCTCTCAGAGATAACTCAGATTCCAGAAATGTAACCCCTTAGACGTTGCAGTCAATAGCGATCGCAGAATCTAAGCGATTAGACAGAGGGAGCTCTACATCTGATCAGTACCCCATGAACGCAATTGTGGGGTGGCAAATACTCTGCATGGCAGTCAAGTACACACTTACATGCACACTTATATGGAGAAGGCACTCAGTGTCTGAAAAGACCGCTCATTTGGCTATTGAGCTCAGAAACAGAAGAGATGTAAATGTATATATTATAAGTGTCACTGAATCTTTACTCACAAAACTATATATCGATCTGCTCAGCTCCTCCTGCTCTATAACATGTTGCCGGCGACTGCACTGCATTTAACGGTGACAGATTCTTTTTAAGTACCAAACTAGGGTGCGTTTTTAAGGGGGGTTAAAGAAGGATTACCTGAATATATGCGAATTAAATCTTTTTATTTGTGAAAAAAGTTCCCATTGTTTCGAGTATTAGACATGTGCTCTGTTGCAGATGCTAATGGGGTTTTTCACGACATTTATACTAATGACCCATTCTCAGGATAGGTCATCAGTATCTGATTGGTGTGGGGGGGGGGTCCGACACCTGGAACCCCTGATCAGCTGATTGAAGAGGCTGCGGCCCTTCTGTGAGAGCCACCACCTCATCACAGATTACACTGGGCCAGTGCCATCACATTCATCTGTTACACGGCCTAGGTGCAGCTTAATCCCATTAAAGTGAATCCGGCTGAGCTGAGATACCCAGCACAGCCGCTGTACAATGAACGGTGCTACGCTTGGTAAACTGCGAGAAGGCAGTGGTGCCACCTTAACAGCAGAGGTCTCGGGTTTAGGACCCCCACCGAACAGATACTGAACCTATCGCGAGTTTAGGTCATCAGTACAAATCAAAAAAAATTCTAGCATCAAACCAGCAAATGTTTAATGTCTTACATGTCTTGAATAGCAGAACTAATTTCTGCTCATCACAACTGGCTGTTTTAGTACCTAGAGGCAAAGACGATGGCAAGGGGCTGATGTAGTACAGATCTATGATACAAAGACCATAGCTGGGTAAATGGCACTTCTGTGTGCCTTAAAACTCGCTTTCACGCTCATTTCTCAGATTGGGGCAACCCACCTTAGAGCAAGAGACAGCTTTATTTTCTCTAGCAGTGTGGTTTGAAAGGGATTTCCTTTTCTCCTCTGCTTTGTAAAGATGTATCTCTTCTTCTCCTTTTGCTGTTCTCCATTCCTCCTGTTTGCTAAGGGCATAATTTAGAGAATTGTATTGGCAATATGTATGTTAAGTTTTGTGCTGAAGTGCTAGGGACTTAAAAATGAACATGCAATAAAAACTCAACAATAGTCTAATATTTAAACAAGGGAAGATTTACGGAAACTAGTGCAAAGGGAAAGTAGAGCAGTTGCCTACAGCAAGCAACCAGAATCCAGCTTTTATAACATAATTGCCATGAGCAACTAACCCCCCTTTCTTCTGCTCCAATTCTAAAACCCGAGTTATGTACATCTTGCCTCCTACATCATATCACTGCGTCAAGAACCTTACCTGGCTACCGCCGGAGGAAGCTCTGGGACCACTACTCTACGACTCCATGCTACGAGGTCCCGTTCAGTAGCCATTTCACTTCTTGGTGCATTGCTGTGCATCTGTCGAACACCCTCAATTTGACCACTGCGTCGCAAGCCAATATTTGGTGGAGAATGAACCTCAGAAGTGGAACTCACTGAAGCTGTAAAGTACAATTAAGCAGAGTCACAATGAGACATTTCTTCCTGACAAACTGTTGCTTTAAGCCCCTAACCGTTTTGCCCAAGCTCTGCTCTGTAGAAGATAGAGATATGACATTATATAAGATTTTAATATAACCAGTATTATCAGAAGTATTACCACGTCTACACCAGGAGATATAACAATTAGAAATCAGGTCTGAAGTGATAGCAGCTGAAAGTGAAAGCAGGTTTTACTTGTTTTTACTCCTGACCGGATCTCTAATGGCTAGCTCTGCAAATGTAGGAGATAATGCTGTGATCTGATTGCCAGCTTTAAAAAAAAAAAAGACCTAGTCCATATCTCTACCTTCTACTGAGCTCGAGACATGCAGGCTTACAGCTGCCCCTCCATTCACCTGGCTGTGATCTCAGCCAGCCTGGAGAAGGTGGGCATTGGGGTATCTAACAGCCTGCAGTATAGCAGACAAAAAGAAAAAAATCATCCTCTCTTATAATTACCACTAAAAATGTTGAAAATCTTGGAATGCAGCAAAACAAAAACAGATTATTTTGTAAAAACAAGTGTTATTATCCAAGTAGCATAACATAAATTTGGGCAGGTTTTTTTTTATCTCCCTCACCCAAAAAATAAAATAATTAAATTTAACACATTATATGTACCCCAAAATGGTTAGAAAAATAAATAAATAAAAAAAAAAAAAGAAAAGCGTCCCGCAAAATGCAAGGTCTCATAAATAAATGAACGGCCTTGCTCATCTTCTAAATGTCCACTGAATTGTCACCCTAAACTCTACTGAGCTTGCAGTGGTCAAGTGCCATTTACTATTTTTCTGAGTTACTACAGATGACCTTCAGGTTGGGTCATCAGTATCTGATCAGTGGGGGACCGATACCCGGGACCCCTGCCGATAAGCTGTAGCAGCAGTCCTGGCAGTAGCGCCGCGGCCTTCTCTCAGCTTTTCCTAGGCCGAGTGAAAACAGGTTCATCGGTCACATGGCCTAGGAGCAGCTGAGCCCCATTGAAGAGAATGAGACTGAGCTGCAATACCAAGCACAGATGCTTGACAATGTACGGCGTTGTGCTTGGTGAACAACGAGAAGGCAGCAGTGCTCACAGCTTCTCAAAACAGCTGATCGACAGGGGTCCTGGGTGACCCCCACAGATCAGATACTGATGACCTATCCTAAAGATCAGTTCATCAGTAGTGGAATCCTGGAAGACCCTTTTAATGTAACTGCTTCAGCCAATCACCTCAGCAGAAACACTGCTCTCTGCCAACTTTAAAAAATAAATCTTAGAAAACCTGTTTAAGACTGTTCTTTGTACTATAACATCTGAAACATTTATTTTATTCCTAAAGTGTGTCTTTTTGGTATATGTTTTACATGTATATACCAAGTATATCTAACAATATGGCAGTGCATCTTATAGAGAAAATGGTGCGCTTTTTTAATGTTTGACACGGATACATCGCCGGCCGCTATGCTGCACAGCGTGGCCTGCGATGCATCAGCGGGGAGGGAGGAGGGGCTGGATGCCGGTAATTGCCGTTTTACTGGCGGCAAGGCCCGGTGCAGTCAATGTACTCCATTACACTGGCCCCGCTCACAGCAGTTTTCATATGTATAGTCCATTCATGTAATCTTAAAGCAGTGGTTCTGCTTTAAACTAGCACAATCCTCTGTAGTAGTACTTACTATCAAAGCAGCAGGCAGGCCGGCAGCGTAAACCTCACTCACTCATTCACACTCCTGCTCCATTAATGAAGTGGGATACATATAATACGGTGACCAGAAATAAGATATTCTTCTGCTGGTACCAGTATCATATGTGTCACAATATATTGTCCCTGTGTGAATAGTGACCCCCATTACATAAGATGCTATATGTGCGTCATCCACACATCCCCCACAGCAGTGTATCATCCACACATCCCCCATGACAGTGCGTGATCCACAGATCCCCCATGACAGTGTCCTGCACAGATCTCCCCATAACCACCATCTACAGATCTCCCATAACAGTTTCATCCACAGACCACCATTAGTTCAAAACCCACCAAAAGCACATCTTTTGGTTCAAAATATTTATTTTCCTCCTCAAAAATCTAGGTGCGTCTTAAGCTACTCTCACACTAGCGTTTTGGCTTTCCGTTTGTGAGATCAGTCATGGGCTCTCACAAGAGGACCAAAACTGATCAGTTTTGCCCTAATCCGCCTAGAATGCATCAGTTTGCCTCCGTTCAGTCACCATTCCGCTCTGGAGGCGGACACCAAAGTCAATGGGGACGGATCAGTTTTCTCTGACACAATAGAAAACGGATTCGTCCCCCGATGACTTTTACCCCTTAAGGACCGGGCTCATTTTCACCTTAGGACCAGGCCATTTTTTGCAAATCTGACCAGTGTCACTTTATGTGGTGATAACTTTAAATGCTTTTTCTTATCCAGGCCATTCCGAGATTGTTTTTTCGTCACATATTGTACTTCATGACACTGGTAAAATGAAGTCGAAAAATTTCATTTTTATTTATAAAAAAATATCAAATTTACCAAAAATTTTGAAAAATTTGCAATTTTCCAAGTTTCAATTTCTCTACTTCTATAATACATGGTAATACCGCCCAAAAAAGTTATTGATTTACATTCCCCATATGTTTACTTCATGTATCGATCATTTTGGGAAAGCCATTTTATTTTTTGGGGACGTTACAAGGCTTAGGAGTTTAGAAGCAAATCTTGAAATTTTTAAGAAATTTTCAAAAACCCACTTTTTAGGGACCAGTTCAGGTCTGAAGTCACTTTGTGAGGCTTACATAATACAAACCACCCAAAAATGAAACTACACCCCTCAAGGTATTCAAAACTGATTTTACAAACATCATTAACCCTTTAGGTTTTCTACAAGAGTTAATGGCAAATGGAGATAAAATTTCCGTTTCCGTTTGAATCCATTTTTACCAGTAACAAAGCAAGGGTTAACAGCTTTATTGCCTCGATTCTGTAGTTTGTAGAAACACCCCATATGTGGTCGTAAACTGCTGTATGGCCAAACAGCAGGGCGTAGAAGGAAAGGAACGCCATATGGTTTTTGGAAGGTGGATTTTGCTGGACTGGATTTTTGACACCATGTCCCATTCGAAGCCCTCCGATACAACCTTGGAGTACAAACTCCAAAAAAGTGACTCCATCTAAGAAACTACACCCCTCAAGGTATTCAAAACCGATTTTACAAACTTTGTTAACCCTTTAGGTGTTCCACAAGAGTTATTGGCAAATGAAGATGAAATTTCAGAATTTCTATTTTTTGTCATCTTTCCTCAAAAAAAGTGTAATATAGAGCAACCAAAAATCATATTTACCCTACAATAGTACCAACAAAACTGCCACCTTATCCCGTAGTTTCCAAAATGGGGTCACTTTTTTGGAGTTTCTACAGTAGGGGTGCATCAGGGGGGCTTCAAATGGGACATGGTGTCAAAAAAACAGTCCAGCAAAATCTGCCTTCCAAAAACCATATGGCGTTCCCTTCCTTCTACGCCCTGCCGTTTGGCCATACAGCAGTTTACGACCACATATGGGGTGTTTCTGCAAACTAGAGAATCGGGGAAATATATATTGAGTTTTGTTTGGCTGTTAACCCTTGCTTTGTTACTGGAAAAATTGATTAAAATGGAAAATTTGCAAAAAAAATAGCTATTTTCGGACCGTTTTTATTTTTTGTTATTTACATCGTTGAACTGACAGGTTAGATTGTGTGCTATTTCTATAGAGCAGGTTGCTACGGACGCGGCAATATCAAATATGGCTACTTTTTGGGGGGGTTTGTTTCAGTTTTACATAATACAGCATTTTTGAAAAAAATGATTTTTTAGTGTCTTCACATTCTGAAAGCCATATTTTTTTTTTTGGACGACTGTCTTATGTAGGGGCTCATTTTTTGCAGGATGTGATGGTGGTTTGATTGGCACTATCTTGGGGTGCATATGACATTTTAGTCGCTTGCTATTACACTTTTTGCGATGTAACATGACAAAAATGGCTTTTGACACCGTATTTATTATTTTTTTTTCTTGTGTTCACCTGAGGGGTTTGGTCATGTGTTTTTTTTTTTTTATAGAGCAGGTTGCGACGGACGCGCCAATACCAAATATGTATACCTTTTTATTTATTTAAGTTTTACACAATATTATAATTTTTTTAAAACAAAACAAATCATGTTTTAGTGTCTCCATAGTCTGAGAGCCATATTTTTTTTATTCTTTTGGGGTGATTGTCCTATGTGGGGTATCATTTTTTGCGGGATGAGATGACGGTTTGATTGGCACTATTTTTGGGTGCATATAACTTTTTGATCGCTTTCTATTACAGTTTTTGAGATGTAAGGTGACAAAAATGTTTTTTTTTTACATTGTTTTTACTTTATTTTTTTAACGGTATTTACCTGAGGGGTTAGATAATGTGATATTTTTATAGAGCAGGTTTTTACGGACGCGGCGATACATAATATGTATACTTTTTATTTATTTATTTTACTTTAACACAATAATAGCATTTTAGAAAAAAAAAACGAGATTTTGTGAAACTCACCTGTAAAATCTGTTTCTCGCTTGATTCATTGGGGGACACAGACCATGGGTATAGCTGCTTGCTGCCACTAGGAGGCGACACTAGGCTGAAAACTGTTGGCTCCTCCTCCGCCAGCTATACCCCCTCCGGCCAGGAGAGAGCTCTCAGTTTGTGCAAAAGCAGTAGGAGAAGCAGAAGGATATTACAACCAAACCAACGCACACGGTCAACGGACCCAAACAGAACGAGCCCCTAGGAAACCTGGCGGCTCCCAACACTAGGAACAAAACTGGGAGGGTGCTGTGTCCCCCAATGAATCAAGCGAGAAACAGATTTTACAGGTGAGTTTCACAAAATCTCGTTTTCTCGCTTATATCATTGGGGGACACAGACCATGGGACGTCCCAAAGCAGTCCCTGGGGAGGGAACACAAAACAGAATGAAGACGGCAGGGAACCCTGTGCCAGCCTTCACACCGCGGCCTGCAATACCCGGCGGCCCAGAGCGGCGTCCGCAGAAGCGAGGGCGTGAACCCTGTAGAACTTTGTAAAAGTGTGGAGGGAGGACCAAGTCGCGGCCTTACACAATTGAGCCGCCGACGCCAGGTGGAAGAAAGCCCAGGAGGACCCAAGTGCCCTGGTAGAGTGGGCCGTGATCCCAGGAGGGGGCGTCTTGTCCCGAACGCGGTAACATTCTAAAATCGTGGAGCGAATCCACCGTGAGATCGTCACCTTTGAAGCCGCCAATCCCTTCCTAGCACCCTCCGGAAGGACGAACAAGGCGTCCGTGCGCCGAAAGGGAGCCACGGCCGAAAGGTAAATCCGCAGAGCCCGCACCACATTCAACCGGTGTAATGACACCTCTCTCGGATGAGAGGGCCCCGGACAAAAGGACGGCAGGACAATGTCCTCATTAAGGTGAAAAGCCGACACCACCTTGGGCAAGAAGGAAGGGATCGGCCGGAGGACCACCTTGTCCTGATGAAAGACCAGGAACGGCTCACGGCATGACAGAGCTGCAAGCTCTGAAACTCTGCGTATTGAGGTGATAGCCACCAGAAAGACCACCTTCCAAGACAGCAGACGGAGAGAAATCTCCCGCAGGGGTTCGAATGGAGAAGCTTGCAGAACCCCCAACACCAAGTTGAGGTCCCACGGATGTAGCGGGGGGCGGTAGGGCGGAGAGGTGTGTGCGACGCCCTGAAGGAAGGTCTTCACTGGACCCATACCAGCCAAGGACCGCTGAAAGAAAAATAGAAAGGGCCGACACCTGGCCCTTCAAGGAGCTGAGCGCCATGCCCAGTTCCAGTCCGGACTGGAGAAAGGCCAGAACGACCGGCAGGGAGAAGGATCTGGGAGACAGGTCCCGCTCTTCACAGAATCGAAGGAAGGACTTCCAGGTTCGATAATAGATCCTGGAAGAAGCGGGCTTCCTGGCCCGAATAAGCGTACGAACCACCGCATCGGAAAAACCCCGCTGCTTTAGAAGGAAGGTTTCAAGAGCCACGCCGTCAAACGTAGAGTAATTAAACTCGGGTGGAAGACGGGCCCTTGTGACAGAAGATCGGGTCTGAGAGGGAGCAGAAACGGAGCGTCCCCCAGCAGAAGGACAAGATCCGAGTACCATGCTCGGCGCGGCCAGTCTGGAGCGATCAGAAGGGTCTGAACGCCCTCCCACTTGATCCTGCGGAGAATCCGAGGCAGTAGGGACAACGGAGGAAAGACGTAGAGGAACGTGAATCCGTCCCACGGGGCCACGAGAGCGTCCACCCCGCAGGCTGCGGGATCCCTTGCGCGGGCGAAGTAGAACGGGAGCTTGTGATTGAGGCTGGAGGCCATCAGATCCACATCCGGCCGTCCCCAGCGACGACAGAGGTCGTCGAAGACTTCCGGATGGAGAGACCATTCCCCGGAATCTATCGTCGTCCGGCTCAGAAAATCTGCGGTCCAATTGGCAACTCCGGGAATGTGGACCGCCGACAGAGCCTGAACGTGGGTCTCCGCCCACCGGAGGATTCTTGCCGCTTCGGACATGACAGACGAGCTGCGAGTCCCCCCTTGATGGTTGACATACGCCACAGCCGTGGCGTTGTCCGACTGGACCCGGACATGAAGGCCCAGCAGGAGGGGAGACCAATGGCGCAGAGAAAGGAAAATCGCCCGAAGCTCCAATACATTGATGGAGAGTCTGGACTCCGGAGACCAGACGCCCTGGGCTGTCCGAGTGCCGAAGACTCCTCCCCAACCCTGCAGACTGGCGTCGGTCGTAATGACCGTCCACCTGACCGGCAGGAAGGACTTCCCCACCTCCAGGTGAGTCGGGGAAAGCCACCAATGGAGGTCCGACCGAACCTCCTGGGGAAGAGAGAACCGACGATCCAGGGACCCCTGAGACCCGTCCCAAGTCGAGAGGATCACTCGCTGAAAGGAGCGGGTGTGGAACTGGGCAAATGGTACTGCCTCGAACGAGGCCACCATGAGACCCAACACCCGCATACAAGTCCGGATGGAGACTGCGCTGCCGAATCAACCGGAGCACCGCACCGCGAAGGACCTTCACTTTGTCCGCTGGAAGGCACACCCGGGCTGACCCCGAGTCCAGGATCATTCCGAGGAACCGAATCCGAGTGGATGGGATCAGGAGGACTTCCGAAAGTTCACAATCCACCCGAGCGGGCGAGAGTGTCCAAGGTGATCTGCAGACTCTCCCGCACTGCCGGAACGACGACGCCTTGATGAGAATGTCGTCCAAGTACGGGATCAAGACGATGCCCCTGGAGCGAAGAAGACCCATCAGCGGAGCGAGCACCTTGGTAAACACCCTCGGCGCCGTCGCCAGACCGAACGGCAGTGCAACGAACTGGTAGTGATCCGAGTGGACCGCGAAGCGCAAAAACCTCTGGTGGGCGATCGCAATGGGGACGTGTAGGTAGGCGTCCTGGATATCCACGGAAGCCAGCCATTCCCCTTGCTCCAAGGAAGCAATCACGGAGCGAAGGGACTCCATGCGAAACGGCTCACTCGAAGGTATCGGTTCACCATTTTGAGGTCCAACACTGGGCGGACCGCTCCCTCCTTCTTGGGGACGATGAATAGGTTGGAGTAAAACCGGAAAACGCTCCTGAGCCGGAACCGGGAGATAACTCCCGGACCAGCAGATCGCGAACCGCCTGGAAGAAGGCCTCCGACCGAGATGGCTCCCTGGGAGGACGGGACTGAAAAAACGGTTTGGAGGCATGGATTTGAACTCCAACTTGTAGCCCGAAGTGACCACCTCGAGCGCCCAGGCATCCGACACATGGGCCTGCCAAACCTCCTGAAAACGAAGGAGCCGACCCCCCACCCAGGAAGGTGGGGGCGCACCTTCATGCCGGGGACTGCTTGTTAGAGGAAGAGCGCTGGGGCTGCGCCCGGGGGCGCCAGGCGGGCTGCGGCCTAAACGAAGGCTTCCGTCTCTGCTCCTGGGTGGACTGTCGTGCGGTCGAGGGAGCCGCCGGGCGGGTACCCGTAAAGCGGCGAAAGGACTGGCGTTGCGCGAAAGGACGCGGACGAGATGAACTCTTGGGTTTGGGTTGCGGAAGATGGGTGCTTTTGCCGCCCGTGGCCTCAGAAATAATCTCGTCTAGTTTGGGTCACCCCCCTGGGCATTGTGCCAAGGTGCCTGCTGATCGATTTCAGCAGGCATCTTGTTCCGATCACCGCCACGTGCGCAGCGGTGATCGGATATTCGCAGGGTGTACATGTACGCCCTTGGTCCTTAAGGAGTTAATAGTGTTCATGACGGATCCATCTTGGCTATATTAGACATAATCCAACCAGATCCGTTCATGACGGATGCATGCGGTTGTATTATTGTAATCGAAGCGTTTTTGCAGATCCATGACGGATCCACAAAAAACGCTAGTGTGAAAGTAGCCTTATCAGGTGCATCTTATAAAGCGTAAAATACGGTACTTAATACATCAGTTTAGTCTAAAGCCGCATACTTTCATTAAAAAATTAATAATAATAATAATAAACAAAACACACCTGGACTGTCAGAATGAAATATAACTGTATTGAAGGGGTTCTCGAAGAATGATTTTAAATGTCTGGAAGCAACCTTTACTAAAATGTGAGCAGGACTGGTTGCCACCACTTGCGGAGCTGCCTAGGGGAAAAGGGAGGTAAGGCCTCACTGCACTGCTCCACAATAAATGGTAATGATGTGATCCTGCCCATGATATGCCATTAAGGCTGAATATGCAAGTGCCAGAGGCCCCAGCTCTCACCACCACCACGCCCCCCCCCCCAGGCAGCTCTGCAAGTGGAGGCAACCAGTCCTGCTCAGATTCAAGGACAAGTTGCTTGCAGACTTTTGAAAGCATTCCCTGAGGACCCCTTTAAAATTAACCAATCATTTATTGTGGTTACCTCTGGCTGAACGGTTGCTGTGCCCAGTTCCGGAATTTATTCGCTGGTCTTGTTCCTGCTGAAGACGTTGGATCAGGCTATCCAAGGGACTCGCTTCACTACTGGTCTGCTGACTGAGAACTTGGTTCAAACCTATATATAGCAGCACATAAGAGAATAAGACAATATGTCAGACTACATTGATCTAAATTTTTGTTACAGTATTGCGCAGGTTGTAAACGTTTTAATTCACACACTGCATTTTTTTACCTTCCTAAGGCTTTGCTTTTTAGCATACCTGATGAGGTAACACCCATCTGAGGGATGAGCTGCTCCTCCCTGCAATTTTCACGACCAGGAACAAGACGTTGGTATCTGGCCGGATGTGGATTACCATCAACATCCACCAAAAATGGCGGTGGCATAAGGTGCGGTGCCTGCTGTGTCTGTTCATCCAGCACATAATTGTTTGCATCACGAATAAGAGGCCGATAATCACTGTGAAAGAACATTTGGTCTGCTATCTGGAAAACAAAATATATATATATAAAGGGTGACTGAATTATTACAGACAACTACGATCTGTCTCTAAAAAAGAATCACACTATATACTGTATCTACTGTATATCTACCCCCACACACACACACTAAAAACCGTTACAATGCATATATACCTGCATCAGTAAATCAGCCATTTCTAGAACCAGCAGATGGGGAATACAATATCTCCTTATAGAGAGTGCCTTAAACTGCGTGAGAAGTTTTATAGGTCATACGCGCTCCTCTGCAATTCTGGGAGGAAAGGGATGCAAATGAGCTCTTAACAAGCTCTGCCTCTAATGCCACCAGATGTATCCTATAAGTCAATGTTCGACCCTTGAGACATTACTCGGATATTAAATAAGCCAGCATCTCATCATCAGTTTCAGGGCGAGTGCCCCTCATCAGTGCAGAGTGTACTGGCTTAACTGGGTGAGAAGCCTAGGGGCCTCTTACCTGAAACAGCTGTCTGCAGATGAGATGCTGGCTTAACCCTGGGTTCAGACCTGAGCGTTCTAAAAACGCGCGTTTTACGCGCGTTTTTGTCGCGCGTATTTCAGCGTGTTTTTGCAAATAGGAAACGCGCGTAAAACGCGCGTTCTTGTGATTGACTACTGTGGTGTCAATCACAAAACGCGCGTCAAACGCCCCAAAAGAAGCTCAAGTACTTGTTTATGCGTTGGGCGTTTTACAGCGCGTTCAAACGCGCTGTAAAACGCTCAAGTGTGAACCACTCCCATAGGGATGCATTGGTTTTAATCTGTTGAGCGTTTTACAGCGCGTTTGAACGCGCTGTAAAACGCTCAGGTGTGAACCCAGGGTAACACCTTTGCTACCAGCGGTGTACATGAAGACTGGCATCCCCGTTTAGTGATCAGGGATGCCAGTCATTATGTCTAATAGGCTGGGTCAGCATATTAGAGCTGCAAGTGGAAAAAAATAAATAAATAAATCACCACCCTTTCCTTAGAATAAAAAATAAATAAATATGTAAATATTAAATATAAACAATATGGGCATCACCACATCCAGAAACTAAACAAAAAATATTTTAACAGTAAGTTGAAAAGTGGAACGAAAGAAAGTATTAAAATGACCGATTTGCCATTTTTTTCAATCGCTTCCTTTAGGGCTCATGCACACGAACTTATTTTCTTTCCGTGTCCGTTCCGCTTTTTTTTGGACCGTATGCGGAACCATTCATTTCAATGGGTCCACAAAAAAAAAAAATGGAAGATACTCTGTGTGCATTCCGTTTCTGTATTTCCGTTCCACAAAAAAATAGACCATGTCCTATTATTGTCCACGTTACAGAAAAGGATAGGACTGTTCCATTAAGGACCAGCTGTTCCGTTCCACAAAATACGGAATGCACATGGACGTCATCCGTATTTTTTGCGGATCCGTTTTTTGCAGACTGCAAAATACATATGGTTATGTGCATGAGCCCTTAGCCCGACAAAAAAATTAAAAAAATGTGATTACAAAGACACACACCAAAATGGTATCAATAACTACAGATCACCCCTCAAAAAAAATGAACCTCTACAAAGCTCAGGAGACAACTATAAAAGAGTTATGGGGGTCAGAATATGGTGATGTGGGGAAACAATATATTTTTTTTTTAAAGTTTTAATTTCTTTTTTCAGTGTTTAAACATAAAACCTATACATATGTGGTATCGTTGTAATCATACTGACCAAGAGAATGAAGGGCACTGGTCAGTTTGTGGAGGAATTGCATTTTTTTTCCAATTCCACCCCATTTGGAATTTTTTCCCGCTTCCCACTACATTGTATGCAATATTAAAAAAGTTATGGCTCCAGGAAGACCGGGAAGAAAAATGAAAATGCAAAAACCTACAGTATACTAAGGGTTAATTATTATCATTCTAAGTCATGTCTCTAGGCCTTTTAAAAGGTTGAACACTGACTTAAAGGATAGCTACCTACATCTGCTAGCATTAGAAGCAGAACTTGTTTGCATACTTTCTTCCTAGAATCAGCAGAATAAAACTATACAATATTCACTGCCGTACTCCAGCCTAAAACATTTTACCCAACTGAGAAGAAGTTACTGGTCCTGAAGAATACTGTTTTTGTATATTTCTGCATTCTTTTTAATAAAGACATTGTACCTTGTCATACTTGCTGCTTGAACCAAAGCCAAAAATTAACAGATGACCATGGGAATCAGTGCAAGCAAAGTGTTGTCCATCAGGAGAGCACTTACAGTCAAATACTGCTCCATGCCCTTGTCCCTCAATCTGTAAGGTTTAAAAACATATTGTGTTATCAATATTCAAATAGTGTGAATACATACAAAAAAACTGCTATTAATTTACTGCACTGTTGCAGTGACCATGCCATGAGATGCTGACACCTGAACCGCGTTAGCATGTGGATTAAATGCTAACCTGTTAAAAGGGTGCTGTAGATATACATTGGGTTGTTACAGAATGATTTAGAAGTTATTTTGCTAGGCATTGAGGTAGAGCTTGTCCACTTCTGGAGGATAGCTCTTTCAATAAGGCGCCTGTCAGGAACGCCATGATGTCACCTTAACACAGCATTTGAACAAAAAATAAATATATATATATGCAGGTCTCTGTACTTATAAAAAAAAAAGTGGGTATATGCCCAGCGGCCATCAGAAAATGAGAAGTGTTGGCTCTGCCTAGGTGGCCTTTGCCCACTCCACACAGGCTGGACTAACCAGTTTTAATCTAGTGTCCATAGGAGACAGCCACTAATTGCCCTTTTTCTGCAGGTCTTGCCATTTTGTTAACTTATATTTTATTTTTTCCTCACACTCTGCAGGTTTCATCATGGGTCTCCACTTCAGTAGCTCCCCCTGCGGGTGCGTACTTCAGTACCTTGCCGAGCATCCAGTCCCCCCTCCTTTACTGCATTGGCAGTGGAATGCCAGCAAACCCAGTCATGTCCAGTTCGCCAAAGGGGTGACCCTGCAGCGCCCAAAGGTGCCGAATGGTGAGTATGTGTTCCCTCTTCCCTCTCATTCCAACCACTTTCTTCTCTACCCTTTTTTCTTGGGTCCCCTATGCCCCTTTAATCCCTGGGTCCTCCACTGAAGAGCCTTTCACCTCTACTGCAACAGCACCTGGGGGTCCGGTAGGTCAGCCTAAGGCTGACCGTTTTCCTTTCAGGCTCCTTCTTTGGCCTGCATGTCTTCTTCTAGGGAAGACTCCAACAGACCACAGGCCATCCCCGAGGTCGCTATGTATTTTCCATATGCCCGCTGTAATAAAAAACTGCCATGCAGACAGCCTGACCCCGTCTGTGCCAAATGCCTTGCACCTAAACCCTCCCGGATCCCTCGATCCCCAAATCAGTTCTTCCCTCTCCCAAGCCATAAGTAACCTTGCCTGGCTTTCCAAATCCATGGTGAAGTCCTTGCAGCGTTTGCCTGACTAGATTACAGCTGCTTTGGTCACCAAAAATACTGCCAAAAATATCATAAACATAGACATCAGTAAGCATATATTGGCCTACCATGTTAAAGTAGGACCGGATCTTGACTCCGCGAACTAGATCCCAGACTATGACATTTCCATCATGGCCTGCTGAAAACAATACTCGTGGATCAAATGGATGAGACTCAAGTACGAAAACTTCATCCTCGTGACCCTGAAAACATTTAGTACAATAAACTGCTTTATTATGTAAAAAGGGAAATCAAAAAGGAAATTTATTCAGTGTTAATAATACTTTAACTTGTGGCTGAGCTTCAAGTTTAGCTTACAGACTATGGACACCTCTGGGTGCATATCATTGCACTCTACTTATTGGTAGGATAAAGATCATTTTTTAACCTGGTCTCTATTCAAATTTTTCGATAGTTTGTCTGTAATGCCTTAGTTTCTCTGCATTTGTAGTCCATTCCTTCCCATTCTCAGTGAATCAGCCAGAGAGCTTCTCTGATAGTTCGTATCTATAGACCGTATCTTCACTAACAGCTGATAAGGACTTATTTCAGCTAAATTCTTATGAAAGTAATAAGTATTACGCTTAATGGGCTGTTTATGAGCGGTCAGGGAACTAGAGATAAGGGCTAGAAAAGGAGCCATCAGCAGCACTTGGGTGGATTCACTGACAAACTGACATTAATTGAATAAATCCATTTTGGCTTAAAAATCTGTAGAATGCACTAATACAAACTGCCCCCAAAAGGTGTCCATATCCTTTAAGAACTAATTAAGAAAAAACATTAAAAACATAACAATATTTTCTTCTGTATAACAAAACAGATTACGATATTTGTTTGCAAAGTTTTAGGCTGTAATCTGCATTCCATCACTTGTTTTCAGCCCCCAACCCAAAAAGCCGACAACCTGCTTGCAGTTTCAAGCTTGCCTCTTAAGCATCTCCATCCCAGTAAAGCTGGAATGGAAGGTCTGCTGTCTTCACCAACTCTCACTTACAGAAGTAGCCTTCATTATAATAATGACCTGGCAATTGGCAATGGATGGCATGGAGGCAATGGGGGTTGAGGGGCATGGCAATGGATGGCATGGAGGGGCTGATGGCACTGAGGAAGGGGGGGGGGGGACATGGCATGGAGGGGCTGATCTGATAGCAGTGGGGGACATCACATGGCAATGGATGGCATGGAGGGGCTGATGGCACTGGGGGACATGGCAATGGATGGCCTGGAGGGGCTGATGGCACTGGGGGAGTGGAGCTGAAGGCACTGGGGGGAACTAATGCACTTGAGCTGATTGCACAGGGGGAAACTAAGGGTGTTGGGGACTGATGGCAGGGGGACTAATGAGTTTTTATAAAGGAAAACAGTCTATTAATTTTTTTTTCTTATTAAAGTACTCGATTATTCATAAAAAATAAATCGGTAGAATACTCGACTACTAAAATAATCGTTTACTGCAGCCCTAATGTGAACTAATAAATAATAGTTTGTCGTTATTCAATTGTGGTAATGTAAAGGTGCATTGTGTGATTTTTTCAAAGATGTGATTTAAAAGCAGAAGTGCTACTCTCACTATACCCATCTCAATACAGTAACGATCATTGATTAAGCGAGTAAATGATCGAATACGAACAAGCGATAATACGATAATTCTTGCATGAAAATACTTGTTAAACATTGGTGTTAAATTGGTAATGGCAATTGTGTTGTTAATCAGCTAAGCTATTATCTACTGCTTGAAATCCGCCTTTACTCTCCAATGCAGTTGTACAACCTAACACAGTGCTACTTTGAGGTAAGTGTGGGATAATTGGATTTTTGTACTTACCGTAAAATCCATTTCTCGTTCGATGCATTGGGGGACACAGCACCATGGGTATATGCCCAGCTACCACTAGGAGGCGACACTAGATAATAAAAAAGGTTGGCTCCGCCCAGTGGGCTATACCCTCTCCACAGCCACTAGGCTATTCAGTTTGTACCAAAAGCAGTAGGAGAGAGAAACAAAAGCGAAGAACCAACATGTCCTGGACTGGGGAAGAACAAGGGAACAGCCTGACGACACAGAGTAGAACAAACAGAGGGTGGGATCTGTGTCCCCCAATGCATCGAACGAGAAATGGATTTTACGGTAAGTACAAAAATCCAATTTTCTCGTTAATGGCATTGGGGGACACAGCACCATGGGACGTCCCAAAGCAGTTCCATGAGGGTGGGAAGTAAACCTTCAAGTCAGTTACACAGGTGCAGAAGAACCATGGGACCCGACAGGATCAAAAGAGACATGAAACGGTCCCAAGAAAAAGGAAATGTATGGGAGACCAGCAGGATCCCAAGCACAGGTGACTGGGAAACAAGGCCTACAAATGGAACAAAGGTAAACACCCAGCTCCACCCAAGGTGGAAACAATAAAGCACTAGAGGAGAAAGAGCAGGGCTAGGAGACCTGCACGAGAACCAATAATTGAACAACTGAGAGTCCGAGGAAGGATCTAGAAGAACCAGGGCTCTTCCTGAAGAAACAGGAAAGTAGCAGAGCAGTGTCGGGTGGTAACGACCTAGGGCTCTGCATATAGAGGGATGCTCCAGGAGGAGAACCCTAACAGGACAGACCCAAAAAGATACAATAGACCATGAGGGTGCCTGGCAAGATAAGAAAAATGCCTCGAAATAAAGGACAGGAGCAGTCCTTAATCAAGGACGAAAACCTGTAAATTGTCTCAGACCAAAAGAATAGCTTGTCCGCGGCCAACTCATGTAAAGGCCAGGACAGAGAGGAAACAAGGAAGACCTGGAGGATAAACGCTTGAGAGAAATCATAGCAGAAACCCACATGGAAAAGAAGCAAACCTCTTTTCATAGCAAGGCAGGAGGGAATGAGAAACACCCTAAGAGAAGGTGGAAACCCCATCCTGCCAGAGAAAGAAGCCAACTCCTGGGGGAGGAGGGGTCCTAGGTAATGATCAGGAGAAGGGAACGTAAACACATGCTTCCTAGACAGAGGAGGCGAGGAGCACGCCTCTGAAGAAAACAAAATATCTCTGAGAAACCTAAGACCAGGGAGATCCCTGGCCACATGAAGTCTCAGGGAAAAAGGGAACCAGGCACAGGGCCTGGGGATACCAGTGGAGACACACTGGTCTGAACGATATTGGAGTAGAAGGAAAGGACTCCCAACGAGGGAAGCTTCATCCCAGAAGCGACCATTACAAGGTAAAAAGCTAATTGCAGTAATAAAAAAAACTAGGTACCGGGTACGTGACCTGGGGGGATGTTAGAATCTCAAGAGACCAACAAGCCTATGAGGACCCAGGAAGGAAAAGGGCCACCAAACTGGGCCCAAGGAAGAAGCTGTTATACAGAGCCTGTGCGGTCAGAACATTGGCCATGGTTAACCAACCATCCCAAGCGTAGTGACCAGTAAACCGTATACCCGGTCCCAGAAGGGAAAGGTACAGCAGCCTGGACCTCGTAAAAGGATCACCAGACATACAACTGTGAGAAGGGATGCACAAGGCGGCAGGGGAGGCCAGGAGAGACTACACTGACATGTAGAAATCAGCAGACCTCAACGAAACCCCCAGGGCAGGGGGATGAAGCTGACTGGTGCAGACCAGGCCCTAGGGAGCGGCCCTTCCGTCATATAGCACAACCAATTGGAGAGCATAAGGGAGTGCCAAGAACACCTGGACCATGGAAAAAATACGGAACCATGTCGGAAATTAGAGCAAGCAGCGGAAACTTCCACCGCCCCAGGCAGGTGAGTGATGCTCACCAGACCTGTCACAGCATATCAGAGGATGTCCAGTGAAGACAAGTGTCTTTGACCACCCAGGGATACTGAATGGTGGAGGACATCCAGCGATGACCTGTAACTGCAGTAGCGGTCGGTGCTCACAATGTTTTGTGCTCCTGTAGGAAAGAACATACAGCGGTGAACCCTGTACTGTGCCAGGACTGTGCCATGTAACTCTGAAGACAAAGCAGAGAGGCAGAAATAACGCGAGTACTCCATCATGAAAAGGGGGACCGCGGCAGTGCAGCAGTACCTTACAGGGTCAACAAGGAGCAAACCCAGCAGGCCAGCCAACAACCTGCCCATGGAGGAGGGGCTAGGGAGTACGGTTGTCTGGCGCATAGCAGGACAGTCATGTTCAAAAGGGCATCAGGCGATGAAGTAAAAATCATGCCTGGTACCGGGGTACTGGACCTAAATAGAGCAACTCTACTCCGCCCAGTAAGGGGGGAGAACATATGGAGGCCATGTATGCTACATGTATGCTAGAAGCAGCAAGACCTGCAGAAAAAAGCAGGACAGGTCTGCCTCCTACGGACACTAGACTAAAACTGAATAGCCTAGTGGCTGTGGAGAGGGTATAGCCCACTGGGCGGAGCCAACCTTTTTTATTATCTAGTGTCGCCTCCTAGTGGTAGCTGGGCATATACCCATGGTGCTGTGTCCCCCAATGCCATTAACGAGAAAGAACAGAACTTTGAGTCGACAGCAGCCAGGTGGAGCATGCATCCGGATGTATGTCAAAAGCATAGTCGAAAAAGAGTTGCATACACTACAGCAACAAAACGGTAGGACATTCTTCAAGAAGCCTATTATAAAGTTGATTCATTTTACGTTTAGGAAGCAAATAAAATATCAATGCAAAGGAGTCAAAAGCCTTGAAAGAGGTTGTCCTCTCCTTTACAAGTGACGACTCATCCTAGGCCATTACTATTTGATCATGGGAGTCCAACACCCCACACCCCGCCTGATCAGCTGATCTGCCGAAAACAATACTCGTGGATCAAATGGATGAGATTCGAGTACAAAAACTTCATCCTCGTGACCCTGAAAACATTTAGTACACTAAACTGCTTTATTATGTAAAAAGGGAAATCAAAAAGGAAATCTATTCAGTGTTGATAATACTTGAACTTGTGGCTGAGCTTAAAGTTTAGCTTACAGACTATGGACAACTCTGGGTGCATATCATTGCACTCTACTTATTGTTAGGATAAAGATCATTTTATAACATGGTCTCTATTAAAATTTTTCAATAGTTTGGCTGTAATGCCTCATGCACACGTCAGTGTCAGTTTTGGATCAGTGTTAACACAGACCGTGTTCAATCCGTAGCTCTGATGCCGGGGGTCAGTGGCAGCTTTGTCAGTTGTGCAGTGTCAAGTGAAGTCTGTGCCAGAGCTACTGCAGAAAAGCTGATCGGAGGCGGTGCAGGAAGTCAAAGCCGATCCAATTGTTATGATCTATCCTGAGGATAGGCAATCACTTGTAAAGGAGTGGACAATTCTTTTAAGATTCTGCTACTTCTACACTTTCATACTAAGCTGTTAAAGACTCTTGATTGTGGCTTAAATAAAATTGTCAATTTTAATAACTTCATAGTTCGGCATGTTACCATAAGGATATGGATGAGCTGTCCAGTGTACGAGTTCCAAACTTTTAAAGTCATGTTATTGACTGCAGTGATTACACGGTTGTCATGACGATCCCAAGCCACCATAGTCACTTTAAGCTTCGTGATCTTGTCTTCTACACCTTGAGTACTGTTCCAGGAGAGAAGATTAGAAAAGGAGGTCAATAATTCATAATTATACGTTATCACGTGACATAATGCCAATATATTATAGTGGCAATGTTCAGATTTGCCTCTACAAGTAAAGACTTCTATTAAAACCAAAATCACCCAACTCACCTGGATGGGCGAGTCGCCATGTCTAGTAAAATGCTTCTCCACTCCCTTTTCTTAAATTGCCAAATACGAGCAGTCCCATCGCGGCTCCCACTGACAAAGCTGAAAAAGGACAAGTCAATTAAAAAGGGGAGAGGCAAAAACTAATCCAGTCAACTTTTATTAAAGGGAGTCTGTCAACATGATCTTGGGTATTATCTGCAGTAATAAATGGGTAGTACTGCAGATATGGAGTCCGGATAGCTGGTTTTTATCTACCTACTACCCCCGATGCCCGTACTACCTCATCAGGACTGCAGTGCATGGGTCCTCTCCATTGTGAGCATAGCAGTCTGGACTGTATATTTCAGCGCTGATAGCAGAGGAACAGGAGTCAGTAGGAAAATAAAAAAAATGGAGATCTGGACTGTATTATGTAATAATCATGTATTACTGCAGATAACAATCCAAAATCATGGTGAGAAAGATTCCCTTTGAGACCATATTCACTTTTGAATTGGAGGCTCCACTGGGAAATGGAAAGAATAGCACTGCATTCTGCACTATTCTGTCAATACAATGGAACCCCATTTTAAGTCAAAGGGGTCAGTCGCCAATGTGTATCAAGGATCTGACACCACATCAAAGCTTCCTTTACACGCAACGCAAATACGAATACAACCCAAGACCATTTGATCAGAAAGTATTTATTGCAAATTACAAAGTACAGTGATTGGTATGGTAACTGGGAGTAATAAGTGTTCTAAATGACAGCATTAAAGCATTCATGGTGTAGGATGCAGTACTGGACATTCATATTTCATATCCTATAATGCCCCATCTCCACCACTTACCGACTACTGTTGTTTGAAAACTGAATGCTGTCCACTTTATCCTAAACAAAAAAAATAGGGAAAAATTATTAAATTCTATTATAGCGCGTGCCGAGGAGTCCTCATATTCATAAGCTCCTGACTCTCCCCACCTCCTAAACAACAGCGGTGGGGGTAAGGAGAGCCAGCATCTCATTAATATCAGGACCCATTGGCATGCGCTGGAGCCGTTCAGTGCAAGAATTTTGAAAAACAACTGAGGCAACTAAAGAAAGTGAACTAGGGTTTGCTAAGGCCATCTGTCACTAGTTTATGCTGCCATTAGAGCACTATAAAAGGGATTGCCTTTGCGTAATATTTGCTCCCTGAGGAAAAAAAAAAAAAAGACACTTCATATTTTGAGAAGGACTGTTTCAAAGTTGTAATAAATATGAGAAAATACTTGAGGTAAGAAATCCACAGGCTTCCTAAATGCAAATTTCAGCAACTTTCTAAATAGTTGTATACATTTTTCTTCTGCAGAGTGTGCACAAGTCCTTTTCCTGTCTGCTGGTGTTTCTGACACAAGCCTGTCAGTGCACTGACCGCTCTCATTCTGCGTTCTCTCAATGTTACAGATAGCAGCAAGGGAGAGGACCCGCTTTGTATAACATTCTCCTTCTCTAAAGGCGGAGTTACATGTACCAATGAGCAACAGATTGTTGGGAAGAAAGCATTCCTTCTCGACTGTCAGCTGCTCGTTAAATGGAGGTGAAGCTCTGCATTTACATGCCGGAATCACCTCCACAGTATGTGGACGAGGGGTCGTTATTGCGATAGCTCGTCCTCATACAGCTGCATTGTTTCTGGGCAGCAGATCGTTGTTTAGACTGCACGATCTGCTGCACAGACATGATCATTTCTGGGCAGCTGACCAGAGGGGCTCCCAGTTGTTAGACCCCCACAGATCAGATACTGATGAGCCATCCTGAGGATAGATCGCCAGGATAAAAAAAAATGTCTAAAAACCCTTTTAAGCCTATGCTCTTGCAACAATTGCTCGAGAGCCTACAAGATACGGCTGTGTCTTGAAGACTTATAATGGGCCTAACAAGTTTTTTTCTTTTTACTGGATAGAATTAGTCAGCATGCTGAGAGAAATAGAATGATGCAAGTGGTAGCTGTAGACAGACAAAATCAGAGCAGGTCAAAACAGCTTCCCAAACCACCCTCAGCAGACTAGAGAGCTCAAGGCACGTCGCCCAACTCGCCTACTCAATTTTTGGATTGATTGCATTTCTATTGGCTACCAGAGGCAATCGTTTAATACTTCTAAACACAGTGTATACACACAATTATTAACATATGCCTACAAATACTTACTGCGTGAAACTCCAGTTCGGATAACTTTTCAGGCTGACCTGAACCAAAGTAGTAAACCCTAATGATGTGGTCAGTACTCCCAGTTGCAAGAAACATCCCACCTAAAGCAAAACACAGAAGCAAGAACACAAACATAAGTAACAAAAAAATGCTGCTACTTTTTGCTCTTGAGAAAGCCAAGTAATGTGGGTTAACAGGCTGGGTGACTAAAACACTGTCCGTTGCAGATTTGTACTGCACAACTTTTAAGCAGAATTACTTACTACAAATACTGAGTTACAAATGGTGAGTACTGCATAAACAAAACAAAAAAATAAATGTGATTTCAATGAGCTTTATGCTCATTTAACACACACCAATTCACCATGAACTACAACATTTTAACTAGAGGTCATCCATTAGATGAAGTAGTGGGTATAAGGACATGTAGTCTCTAAACCACATGTCCTCCTCTGGCCTGCAGACAATATGACATTTCTAATCAGCTGTGCTCCTTTCTACTCTTAGCACCACTGGCTCTCGGGGTACCCCCTATGTAACGACCAATCTACAGCCTGCATTTGGTATCCCCTAAGAAGGGCTGCCCACCCTGTGGCCCCTCTGATACTGGAGTAACTACACCATGCAGGGACAGTAACAGGTAAGTACAGATGGTGCACTGAATGACGGGCACTGTTATGGCGGGCACCTTTGGACAGAACTTCTATTGGGGGGAACTATGAGGCTCTATGAATTCCATTGTAAGCTTGAAAGGGGAAATGCAGGCAAAACTTATAAAACGCTATGTCTAGTTCACACCACCAGTACTCAGGGGCATTTGTGATAATTGTGGCATATCTACAAAATATACCATAAATATCTGATATGTTCATCACTCCAGAGAGGAGACGTGACCGATCTCTCCACTGCAGTTCATGGAAGTTGTAAAATGCTCACCTATTCCCTGAACTTCCACAATGATGGATATAGGTTCATGCATGTATGCATGGCAGAACTACTTCTATTCTCTGGGTGCTAAACAAGGATACTTATTCTACCAATAAGTGGGGAATTTTGTTCCAGGACTCATTTTTGATCCATTTACACAACATTGCAGTCATTTGGGAGCGGTTAAATCTGACAATGAGGTTCTTGAGCCAGAAAAGCTGGAAACAATGGAACGTCCACAATAAGTAGCAAAACTGTAGTTGATTATTTTCACGTTAAATTAAGCTAAATGTACGCTGAATATAATATACATATCTGTGCATACACAGGTACGGACTGGTGATTGGCTCATGCAGAGTTATATGTTTTAAGATTAAACCGCTGATTAGTTCATTAGTTTGTAAAGTCTGATGTTTGTACATTTACCCTCAGATTGTAAAGAGCTGCGGAAAACGTTGGCGCTATATAAAAGATTATTATTTTGATTATTACATTAAGCAGAAGTAAATGCAAATACCAGAGCTAAATGAGGAACAAATCATCTGGACTCCAGGACGAGGTCTCTCGGTGTACTTCGTTGGTCGAGGGCTAAAAGAGTAAAGAATATTCATGAAGACTGACCCAGTGAATGTGATTTTTCCACAAAAAGCATCAAAGGGGTTTGCCCAACTGGGACGTCAATGGCATATTGCTAGGATCTACTTTAGGTGGTCAGCAGGTTCGGCCAACATTACTCATCAAGACCAATTAAGGAAATAATAAATGATAATTCAAGAAACAGAACACTTACTTAAACTTCAGAGTTCCTGCATCCCAAAGCCAGAAGCAAATAGTTCCATCTGCTCCAGTGGAAGAGAGGTATCTCTTAGACCCACTGCACAAGGGTGAGAACTGCAACAAAGTGAGAACAAAAAACTGAAACAAGGAACATGAATGTATGCGGCAGCCAACCCCTTTACCCATATCCCAGGCTGCCTACAAACACACCTTCCATACCCTATATTAACGCCTGGAATTACTACCTGTAGTGATGTGATGGACGCACTGTGACCCTGTAGAATGGCCAGTGGTGCACATGTCCTTAAACACCAGATTCTGATCATTTTGTCACAGCTTCCAGCAGCAATCATTGTGTTTTCATAATTCACTGCCATGTCAGATATTTCTGCAGCATGTCCTCTTAATGTGGCAAGAAGACGACCATCGTCAGTTGCCCATATTTTCACAAGGCAGTCATCAGAGCCCTATCAACACAAGATAAAATGTTTAGGCATCAAAACAAAATCAAAGTGTGTTTGTCACACAGTGATGCCTTAAAGGGGTTGTTCACTCTGGGTGTCTCACTTGTGGGTTCCGGCTCATTCGCTCCCTCGCCACTGCCTCCTTCCAGTCTCCAACTGTCAACTTCCTATTTGATGTAGGTCACATGGCCCCTGCCATAAACGACTGGCCATAGCGGTAACATCACGTAACCCAGTGACATGACGCAAAGGTAACACGCCGAGGCCAGTCATTGGCGGTAACTGCCACATGACCCACATCAAACAGGATGTTGACACCCAGAGACCAGAAGGAGCAACAGAAGCCAGAACCCAACAATGGAGAACAGTTAAGTATGCTTTCCACCGAAGGTCCGGCGCTTGGGGGTGGAGGTCTGCCCAAAAGACCTCATGCCCTCCAGGGTAAACAACCATTTTGAGAGGTTCTTTGATTATCTTATACTGATGACTAAAGATGAGCGAATTTCTGCTTATGAAATTCATTCACACTTCGTTTGGTGGTAAAAGGTGAATTGCGTTATGGATTCCGTTACCACGGACCAAAAAGCAAATCTATGACTGAATGCCTTTAGAGGCATTCCGTTATTCATTCTGTCATAATGGAAGTCTATGGGCTGCATAGCGGATCTGTCCCGTTGCCATTATGCAGGAGAGGACTCCAGCATAACGGAAACCGGATGGATCCGTTATGCAGGCCATAGACTTCCATTATGACAGAATGAATAACGGAATGCCTCTAAAGGCATTCAGTCATAGAATTGCGTTACGGTCCGACGTGTGAACGAATTTCATAAGCAGAAATTCGCTCATCTCTACTGATGACCGATCCTCAGGATAGGTCACCAATTTGAGTTCGGTGGGGGCCGATGCTGGCACAACGTTAATCAGCTGTATGAAGAGAAACCAGTCCTCGTACGGGTGCTGCGCTCTCCTTGCTGTTTACCTGCCTGCCGTCAATAGTGCAGCAGCGAGCGATGTAGTTACAGCTAGCCCAGTATGATGAACGGAATAGGATGGTGGAGTTGTAATTACACTGCTCACCGTTGCAATGCTGATAGGTAAACAGTGAGGAGGACACAGCGCTCATACAAGAGCTAATCCGCATGGATGCCTGCTCGGGCCCCTGATCTGATATTGATGAGCTATCCTGAGGATAAGTTATCAATACTGGCTAAGCAGAGAACCTCCAAGTAAAAGCAGGCCAGCTAGGTGTTAAACACTGCTACGCAGCAACTCCGATTTTTTGGAAACAGAAATATTTCAGTACTGAAAGATCAACACAGGCAGCTTTACCATATTACCATTGAAGGAAGGAAACCAAACCGACTTACTGTAAATATCCTTCTACCTGTCCGATCAAAGGTTACACAGTAAACAGAGGAGAGGTGACCTAAAATCCGCTTATGCATCTTCATGTGTTGATAGACAGCGGTCGGCACTAATGACTGAAACTTGTACTTTCCGTTTAGCTTTCTTGCAAAAAGTGTAGTTGCTGTAAGATAAAATCCAACAAGGCAAATTTAAAAATCAACAATTTTACATAGAAGCCAAAAAATTCTGTATTTATCTACGGTAGTATACATTGCCCAATATAGTCCTGCAATCTGGACTCCCAAATGGATTCCATTATAGTCAATTGTGTCTGCTGGCGGCCTCAGTGCCAGTGATAAGGAAGCAGTGCATAGAGCTGATGTGAAAGCAGACTATGGGGTAAAGTTAGATAAAATCAGTCGACAGCACTTCTGTCTAGGGCTCTTTCGATACCAAAATTTTAAATCGGTTTCGATACCATGAAAAAGTATTAAGATACTCGATACCATGCGAAAAAAATAAAACCCCCAAAAAAAAGCCACATGCATTCTGTATTTTATGTAACGTCCAGCCCATAATCGAACAGTCCTATCCTATTTTTGAGGGGGACAAGGCGACTATAAAAATCGCACAGTTTTTATTTTACGGCGTTCACCGCATAGGGGATTTTTTTAAATATTTTAATAGTTTGGGATTTCTCAGACGTGGAGATATGTAATACTGTATGTTTATTTATTTATTGTTTATATATTTTAGATGTAAAAATTTTTTTTTTAACTGTTTATTTAATAACTATTAGTCCCCTTAGAGCTAGAACCTGGGATCTTTTGATCCCTTGTCCTATTCACCCTTATAGAGCTCTATTAGGGCGAATAGGATCTCACACTCTCCCTGCTGCCCTGTGCACAGTACACACAGCAGCAGGGAGCTGACCATGACAGCCAGGGCTTCAGTAGCGTCCTGGCTGCCATGATAACTGATTGGAGCCTCAGGATTACACTGCTGAGGCTCCGATCAGAATCTGCCACCAATGAAGAGGAGGTGAGGGGACTCTGTGGCCACTGCCACCAATGATTTTAATACTGGTTGGGGAAGGGGCCACCAATGGTTTTATTACTGCGGAGGGCGCACTGCTCCGCCAATGTTTTTAATACCGAGGACGGGGCGCCACCAATGATAATTAACGCTTAATACATTACAAATACAGACTGCAGAAACACATTGCCGGCACCCCACCTCTGACAGGGAGCTGCGATCAGCGGCAATTAACTCCTCAGGTGCAGCAACTGAGGAGTTAATTGCCACGGATCGCAGCACTCTGAGGCAGGATGCCGGCAATGTGTTTCTGCTGCCGCCTGCATTTGTAATGTATTAAACGTTAGTGATCATTGGTGGCGCAGTGCGCACGCCCCGCCTTCTCATTGGTGGCAGCGGCGGCACAAGGGGAGGGAGAAACTGCTTCCTTCTCCACGTGCTTGAGGGAACATGGCTGCGCTGAGAGCAGCGCGATCCATGTTCTCTGATAGTTGGCTGCGCAATAGCGAGGTCGATACCAGACAAAAGTATCGATTGGATATCGAAAATTCAATGACCCGAAACAACCCTACTTCTGTCCCCCATTTACGATTCCACAATGCAGCCAGTATAGATTTTAATTGCTGGGATATGCACTATTGGTGTGCTGGTCTCCCTCTGTACTCACCTAAGTTTGGTGGGCTTCCGTAGTTTGTTGGCGACTCTGGAGGCCTTCCACAGTGTAAAGCTGCAAGAGCGGAGCCCTTCCATACAACATGTTTGCAGCCTATGGATATACAGACAGTAAAATGTAACACTAAGAAGCATGTTTCAAGGGAATCACCAGCGACCTTCTCTATGAAACAGTTTGCATAGACACATAGCTGCGGTTCACCTGATTAAAACGCTTTCTTTTGTCCATCTGAGGCTCCATTCACTAGTTGTGATACGTTTTCCCAATATGCAAATTAGGCCTTTGGTGCAATGAGGACGTCACCTTTGCCTTTGTAGAAGCAAAGCTCCACTCATTTCTGTGTCCAGCCCCCCTCGCTGCTCTGACTGACAGGGTCAGGCAGTGAGGGAGGGGATGGCCACAGAAAACAGCAGAGCTTGGATGCAACAGCAACGCCCTCATTGCACCAAAATTACTAATTTGCATATTAAGAAAAAGTATAACTCGGGAATGGAGACTCCGATCAAGAAAATAAAAGCAGTGTTTTTGTTCAGGAGAACCACAGCTATGTGTCTATGTAAATAGTTGACTAGGAAGGTCACTGGAGAAGGACCTATAGTGCTCTCATACTTTTGTTTGTGCGCAGCAGAGACTGGCGGCCGGCTCCCAATAGTGTTAAGACTCCAGGAACACTCTGAGGAATCTCTTTCTCGAGGAGTGGTCCTACTCTTTGACATACTTGCAGTAAATGGTCAGGTGCCAAATGTCTGTAATATCTTACCTAGGAAAGAAAAGAAATAACTTGAAAATAATTTCCTTTTCACACAGGATCCAGCCTCTTCAGATGTGCTTTCATCCCCCAGGTAGGAATGTCTCCCTAACCAATTCAAGAAAAAAACTGTCAGAAAGGACTCCATTCTCTAGTCCGCCCGGTACAGACACCCTCATTTCTAACAGCAGTATCCCCGCAGACTACTGAGAATATCTGCAATTACAATTGGTGGTAAGCATGTCAGCACCGTATTCCCGAAATGGCACTGCAAAATCCGCAGGGGAGAACTGGTGTCAATTTCTATGTAGAGGTCACTGAAGAAACGTTCCACATGCCCCGTGCTGGCTTTCACTAATGTAATCACAAAGCCTGGAGTTCCTCAGATGTTCATCGGGTTTCTTTTGTACACTCCATGCAGGCCAGAGATGCCTGGATAAATGTATACCCTTTCCCAACTCTATTTCGGGATACTGGTTGTAACTGTTCACTGGTGAAACAGCCTAGCAATGGCTTTGCAACCTTTTTCATGTTGATATTTTAGGCCACTTTCAAATCTGCGTTTTTTCCTTTTTGTTCAGTTTTGGGAACAAAACCGAACTGAACGTAGTGCACCAGAATGTATTCCCATGCCGAGGCGTTTTTCTGTCCAGCATGGGATGCAGAGAAAGACAGACATAGAAGAAAACGGATCCGGCACCCATAGACTTACAATGGTTTTAGTGCAGTCACGGACATTTAAGAGATAATACAACCGGAGCCGTTCATAACGGATGCAGCCGGATATATTATCATAATGGAAGCGTTTTTGCTGATCCATGATGGATCAAGCAAAAACGCAGATGTGAAAGTGGCCATATATTCATCCCTTTCAAAGATACTGTAGCATGTGTGCTGTTTATTGGGGTTTCGTAGCTTACTGTACATTGCTAAAGGTTCCACTTTACCCCATATGCCCTACAGTATACAGACATCAGAATGGGGCCCTTGCTGAAGTTCTCTCGCTGCTGTCACACACCGGTTATTTATAGTGTTTGACGACTTTTTTGCCTTTTAGTGCGCTTGCAAGTCTATTGGAAATATTAAATGCAGGACAAACAGGTGTTTTTTCACGCTTGAGGTGTGTTGTAAGTCTAAAGCCTTATTCACACGTCAGTGTTCAAATCCGTGAGCAGGTGGTCAGTGATGCATCCATGAAGGATCCGTGTTCGGTCCGTGTGTCTGTTTTTTGCTGTCCGTGTTGCATCCGTGTTTCACTGACACTGAACAGCTGAAAAATGATTTTCAAAGCATCTTAATGCTTTAAGGATCCGTGAAATACGGATGCAACACGGATGGCATCCGTGTTGCATCCTTGGTTTTCACGGACCCATAGACTATAATGCACGTGAAACTCTGACGTGTAAATGAGGCTTAAAGGGGCTTTCCCATCTCAGACAATGGGGGCATATCGCTAGGATATGCCCCCATTGTCTGATAGGTGCGGGTCCCAGCAATGAGAACAGAGCGGGGAAATAAACCGAGGGCGCAGTGCGCATGCGCAGCCGCCCTCCATTCATTTCTATGGGGCCGTCGAAAATAGTCGATCGCTGGCTCGGCTATTTCCGTTGGCCCCATAGAAATGAATGGGACCATGGGCTGTGCATGCGCTCCCATTCACTTCTATGGGAGCAGCGCTTGGTGGTGGACGGACCCCGGGAAACGCTCCCCGCATCATTCTCGTTGTAGGTGCGGGTCCTGGAAATATGCCGCAAAATCAAAGAACGGACTATACCTTTGAGGCATTTTTTTCAAACCGCAGCCTCATGTGGGTCTGCTGTTTCTCTTCCCCGCACAGGGGATCTCCCTGCACTTACTATTATCCCTGGGCGCCGCTCCGTTCGCCCAGTATAGGCTCCGGTATCTTCTGTGACTTGGTTCTACTAGGCGGAGCCTAGTATCACTTGGTTATAGTAGGCGTATCCCAGGCTGTAGCGCTGGCCAATCGCAGCGCATAGCTCATATTCTGGGAGTTTTTTTTCTCCCAGGCTGTGAGCCTGGGATACGCCTACATAACTCTGGCACTTGCTGACGATCGTGCAACATGCTTTAAACTACGTCAGCTCCCTTGCTGGCTTAATTTAAAAACATTTTCTACGCCTGGCATGGAAAATTGATGAACGAGACGGGCCTGCCTTTTTCTAGCACTTCGCAAGAAATGGCGTGTCAAAGTCAAAGACCTTGTCGCAAAAAACCTTTGTGACAAAACCTTTGACCTAAATACGCCAAAAAGTAGCACAAAACAAATAAATGACCGCCTAAATGTCTCACAAAGGTCATCTGCATGCACTATGGTGTGTGGTACTTATGCACTATAACCCCATATTCTGGTGTTAAGACAACCTGACAGGATTGCGGTGTAAGCAGTGCTGTGGCTATATCATATTCCCCTCATTGATCACAGAAGTGTGTGAACGGCTTTTTGTTAAAGAGAACCAAGTAGCAGGTGCTTTATTTCCCATCGCTCCTAAGGGGCTTGTTTGTGGCGCAGCAGCCTTGAAGGGAAAACAAAACTGAAATGGCAGGCTCCAAGGGCTAACAAGGGAATAGCAACATGTTTACATAGGAATAATGAATACTCCGATTTCTATGTAGCAGACAGCCCATGCACGTCAAACGCAAAACAGTTACTGCACATTTTTAACAGATTGGTTTTTATAAACTCATGTAGTGTTGGTGGTGTTCACACTAAGCTGCTACTATCGTGTAACGGAGACCTGTTACCTCTCCTGACATGTTTGTTTTAGGGCTCACGCACATGAACGTATTTTTCTTCCGTTCCCTTTTTTTTTTTTTTTTTTTTTTTTTACAGGTTTGTATACGGAACCATTATTTTTATGGTGCTTGAGGAAAAAATGAGATTATATATATATATAATTATTTTTTTTTTATTTGTCCTATTCTTGTCCGTTTTGCAGACAAGGCCAGGCAATGGTACAATGTATCTGCTAAAAAAACGGATGCAACACAGATGTCATCTGTTCTTTTTGCGGACCGCAAAATACATACAGTTGTCTGCATAAGTCCCTATGAAGTTTCATTCCTCATTCAATAATGACTGTGGAGCAGCTTTTCATGAATGTAAGTAAAGAAGCAGCGTTCGAATCTATGCGCTACCATCGCGGAGCTTTTCATATAACAAGGTGAGTGAGCAGGGTGGTTGGGATGTCAATATCTCCAGTCTATGCTGTATGGCTGGTGGTTATCCTTATGTATCCCTCCTGCCGATCACACCCGGCAGGCTCTAGCAGCACTACATCACTACTTCCTCCTCTGCTCGTTCAAACTTCCGAGGGTTCAACACAGCGTCAGGTCTTTGGTGCGGCCCGAATCTGCACTCTGAGATCAATGACAGACACCTGGCGTAGCACCTTTCGATAAAATTCAACACATTCAAAAGTCCTACTTACTTTAAAATAAGGATCACCTGCAAAAAGCAGGGAGGTACGAAAATAGCCGAGTGGCGTGCACGCCTATTTTCAGCAGTCCCATTGTAATGAATGGGAAGCGCACCACTACTCCATTCACTTCTATGGGACTGACGGAAATAGCCGAGCCAGCACTCTGCTCTTTTCGGCGCTTCCATAGGAATGAATGGAGGGCGGCCGTACATTCACGGTGAACCCCCCTTCACTTTGGGGGCTCTGTTCTAAAGATAAGTGTGGTCCCAGAGGTGGGACCAGCACCTATCAGACATTGGGAGCATGCCCTAGCGATATGCCCCCAATGTCTGAGATGAGACATTAAAACTGATGTAAAGAAAATCTGGCGCCGAAGCCCACAGAAACCAGATTCCACCTTTCATTTTACAAAAGAAAGCACAGAGAAAGAAAACGATAGAAGCCGATTAGTTGGTACGGGCCACATTTTGACGCCACGTATAGGACATGTTCTATCTTTTTGAGAATGGACATACGGATGCAGTATTAATATGGATAATCTATGTATTTTCTACATCTGTATGCCCAGTCAGAAAAAAGACTGCACACGGACAACATACGTATTTTGTGGATACGGTTGTGTGCATGAGGCTTGATGCACATTTCTACTACACCACCAGGAATACATACATGGAACCTATTTTGAGGAGAATGCCATTACCCTAGGAAAAGAAGAAAGGCCATAAGCACTTCTCTAGCTCAGAGAAGCAGATGCCGCTTTTTCCACCATTACCCAAGGTACACCGGCAGCACAAGAGAGCTTCGTAACGCCGTTCTCCATTTAAAAAAATAAATAAAAATTTTTATATATATATATATATATATATATATATATATATATATATATATAAAAATTAAAAGGCATCAGAAGATCTTAAAAAAACAAAAAAAAAATTCTATTCACCCTTCTGAATCCAATCTGTTCTAGCGCCGGCACTTCAATCCTCCCCGCTGGGCTTAGCTTTCATGAATGCAGTGGTGATGTGCCCCTATACAGAAGTAACTGGTGCAGCCCATCAGTGGCCTCAGCAGTCTTGTGCCGTACACTGCCGAGCACAGTGATCTGATACAGCAGTCACGTGGGGTATGGTCACCACTGCAGCCATGATGTCATGTTATTGAAGGAAAGGAGGGAGTTTGGAAATGAGTATATGTTTTTGTTTTTTTATGCAAATGCATCAAATCCTTTTCTAATTCTCACAACCCCTCTAACGCCACATTTAAAAGGTTCCAATTATTAACAATTGACAGCTGCACACATACATAAGGTTGTAAATCTCTGATCAGACTCTCCACTTGACTTCCGAACTCAGAAAGAGAAAAGATTTTTCAGGGGTTGCCCTCAAGTAAAATGTATGGTCCATCTTCAGGCTAGACCATCACTACCTGATCCACGAAGGATCCAGCACTCCGCTCAGTTGCTCTGCAGTAGCTCCAGAGCAGGAAACACCACAGCTCTGTCCATTTACTTCAGCCCTGTCCACTGTGCAACAAAGGGAGCTGTGTAGCTCAGGCGCCAACTTCCAGCCCTACTGCAAAACAGCTGATCAGCTGGGATGTGTGGTGTTAGATTCCCACTAATTTGACAGTGATGGCCTATCACATGTAATGAGAGAGGACAACCCCTTTGATGCATAAATGATTACTTATATTGACTCTTTTGCCACAAATCGCTGACGCAATGTACACAGATCTGCTGAGTGAAATTTTTATTTTATTTTTTTTACGTTCGGCGTCCAAAGTTTGGGTTATCGAAGAATCCAGTTACGGATTCCAAATTCCGTTATGGTCCGTGGTAGCGAAATCCATAACAGGATTCTTCGATAACCCGAACTTTGGACGCAGAACTTAACACAAGTTCGCTCAACACTAGTGCTGAGCATTAACACAAAAAAACAAAAAACAAAACACTAAGATGTAGGCAATAGCTAATGAAAATATCAAAGAACGTACAGATCATTGGTAAATTATTAACACATACAGGCAAACTACAAATCAATAATCATTGGCATCTGCAAAATATCTCAACTTAAACTCTACTAAAAACCCTCAAGTTATTTCACATCTGAAACTGAACGCCTGCTATGAGTAACAGAAAATGCCAACAAGCCCAGGCATTTTTTCCTATTACGGTTCCCACAGGCGGCAGCGTCCCTCGTCTTTGCAGTCGTTTTCACGTTGGATGCAGAAACAATTCCCTCACGTATTGCATTGGATTTCTGCGATTCTTGCAGCCAACACTCCATATGCTTGGAGAAAATGAAAATGAGCGGCCTCCCTGGCAAAAATGAACTGCAATTCACTCTCCTAGCATTCTGCCTTCTGGAGGAGAGCTTTCCATACTCTCAAATCAGGGGTGTGGAATTCCTATCGCCCGACGCCCGGGACATGCAGTTCCGGGCGCCGGGCAAGTACTTTGAACAGTTGTTTAGCCCTGTGCGGGCAAGTAGCAGGGACATGTCGGTTGGGCAGTAATAGGAGCGGTCATATGCTAGCCGCGAGCTGACCGCTCCTACATCTATGTCAGCCTGCCCCTGCATCGTGTATCTGAGTCCATAGCACTTCCTGCAGGCGGCCCCCGGCTCCTCCCGGCTCCTGTGAAGTCTCCGCCCACCTGCCAGCACAGGAGCGCACAGTAGACGGCCCCCTGCAGACGAGCGTTCCTCCCGGAGCCTGTCCACATCGCAGCTCCCGGCCTGACCTGCAAGCGCTGACTGGGGTTACATAGCATTATACTGATTTATGATGCTATGTAGCCCTTACAGCTCTGGAATGTGTTGGATAACACTGACAGCATTATGTCAGAGTTATCCAATACATTCCAGAGCTGTAAGGGTTACATAGCATCATAAATCAGTATAATGCTATGTAACCCCAGTCAGCGCTTGCAGGTCAGGCCGGGAGCTCCGTTGACAGACTCTGGGAGGAACACTCATCTGCAGGGAGCCTAAGAGCCAGGGTGTCAGAAATGAAGGTAGTGCTGTCTGTCTTCTGAGGCTCTGGCCCTGCCTGCAATCTGTACTGCAGGTGGCACTTAATAAACTATAATGTCTCCCTGTTGCCCCCATACAGTATAACGTCACCTTGGGGCTGCCCCCGCACAGTATAACGTCTCCCTGTGGCCCCCGCCCCCATACAGCATAACGTCACCCTGTGGCCCCCGCCCCCATACAGTATAACGTCACCCTGTGGCCCCCGCCCCCATACAGTATAACATCACCCTGTGGCCCCCGCCCCCATTCAGTATAACGTCACCCTGTGGCCCCCGCCCGCATACAGTATAATGTCCCCCTGTGGCCCCCACCCCCATACAGTATAACATCTCCCTGTGGCCCCCACCCCCATATAGCATTACATCTCCTTGTGGCCCTGCCCCCATACAGCATAACGTCTCCTTGTGGCCCCTACCCCATACAGTATGACGTCTCCTTGTGGCCCCCGTCCCATACAGGATAACGTCTCCTTGTGGCCCTGCCCCTATACAGCATAATGTCTCCTTGTGGCCCGCGCCCCATACAGTATACCGTTAGTACAAGTTCAGGACAAGTAGATGGTCATGAGGGACAAGTAGATTGAGCCCCCACTTTAGTCCTTCGACAAGTAGTTTTTTTTTTTAAATTTCCACACCCCTGCAAATATTAAAACCGCAAACAAACTCTTGCAATGTACAATGAAACAAGCAGTCATACTATATCATGTGAAGGAAGAGAATAATTCCAGGGGTTCTAGGTAACACAATGACCTGCAGCGTGAGGAAACATCTACAAGCCGTCCTTAAAACACAATACACAAAATAATTCCCATGAATAATACATTTACCGGTCTCTATGTAATCCTCTAAGATGCTACACTGCTGCAAGTAGCATTCCCCATAGCGCCGTTTTTCACAGAGGAGTCTGCATTGGTACTTTCAGGGAAAGAGTCTGGCAGCCACGGCATACACAGTTAGGAATGTAAGGAATGTTTTTAGACCTTCAAAATACATCTAAAACTAAAGCTCGAGACACTTCTGGCTACAGTGAAGAAATATGCGGTTTCCCAGTGCTCTGGGTGGAGCTGAAATTACACATGAATTCAGTGAAAGAAGGGTAAAAAAAAAAAAGCAAGTGGATCACACAATAGATTAAAAAAAGCAATGACAGACAAAAGCAGGAGTTACTTTGGTTTCTTTGTTACACCGTTTTCTTTATCTGCTCATATCATTCATGGGTGTAAATGGCAGGCCTCAAGGAATAGTCGTCAAACAGTTTCCAACAAGGCCTCACGCACACGACCGTAAACGTTATGCGGTCCGCAAATTAGAGAACATATCCTATTCTAGTGCACAAAAGGAGAAGTCTACAGGTCCACAAAAAAAAAAAAAATGCAGAAGGCACACGGATAGCGTCCGTATTTTACAGATCTGCAGATTGTGAACCGCAAAACAAATACGAGGCCTAAAAGCAGGTTAAAGCAATGTAAAGTGAATTAAACAATGCACAAAGTTACAAAATAAATATTGTATAAATGGTAAGAGATGAGTACTGGATGACGAATTACTATATATCTTGTAAAGATTACTGAATCATATTTCCCTAAAAAGCAATGAATCATGCTTCACAAATTACATCACACATCTCCTGTCCCAATCATCCATCACTGAACCTGACTGATGCTCGTTAGAAAAAAAAAAAAAAAAAGACTGATCGCAGCATCACAAAACCCAACGCTACAGGTCTGTGAGGAATGTTTACGGTACTACACTGTTTGCGTAGCTCCTATTCACTAATATGGGAATGAAGGAAACAAATCAATCATCCCCCCGGATGGCATTTACTGTGGTTATGGAACCTGTCACTAGGTTTATGGGGTCCTAACAAAGGGCAGCATAAACTAGCGATATTCCTTTAGCAATATCCTCACACCGGGACCCTCAGCTCTTATAAGGGTCCAGCAGTCCGTGTGCGCCGCTGCCTTTTCCTAGGCCTTTGACGTCACTGTACATCGGTCATGGGGTCTAGTAGCAGCTCAGCCTCATTCAAGCCAAAGGGGCTGAGCTGCAATACCAAGGACTGCCACTGCACTGTACTTGTAAAGCTGCCAGGAGCCCACAGCACCATAATGGAAGCGGTCATTAGCATTCCCACAATATGTTCTGGCAGGGGTCCGGGGGCCACATGAAATGGTCGGGTTTCCCACCCCTGGTCTACACCATAGGACTGGAACAAAATAGTGAGAAATACATGCTACAGCTGTAACAAAACAAAAAAAACTATTACAAATAGTAAAAGTAGTAGATGCCAGCTCTAAAACAAGGAGAAGAACAAAAGCGGCAGTCTAGCTACCAAAACCAAGAGTACACATACTGTCCTCAAAGTAATTTGCACATTACACTATAAATACAGTGAATATAGTAAAAAGGCTCATCACCTTTCATTCGTACCCCTGAAAACTTGCCGAGTGTGAGCTCATACTTTTTGGCCTACCTCCTACAACATCCATGGACTTCCATGGAAGGGATTCTGTCACCTGGATTTTAGTAACAGAGCTGTTCACACCACCACATCAGTCTCCTCGATTTGTATTAAAATATACTAGTATTAATCCCATCTGTCTTGTTTTGCTAAAAAAAAAAAAATTTTATATATATAAATAATTTGTGAATTGCGCATTTTTTTTACTTTTCTGTTACGACGTTCACCGCATATTTTTTATTTTTTTTTTAACAGTTTGGAGTCGGACTTTAGATATGGCAATATGTTATATGTTTATCTATATATTTTAGATGTAAAATTGGAAAAGGCGGCGATTTATACTTAATATTTCGGTGTGTGTGTTGTGTTTTTTTTTTATTATTACTTTTTATTTAATTTTTATTTACCATTTCCCCCCTTAGGGGTAGGACCTGGGATCTTTTCATCCCTTGTCCTATTCACCCTAATAGTTCTCTATCAGGGTGAATAGGACTTCACATTTCCCTGCTGCCCTGTGCTTTGTGCACACAGCAGCAGGGAGCCCCCATGGCAGCCAGGGCTTCAGTAGCGTCCTGGCTGCCATGGTAACCGATCGCAATGTAGGGCTCCGATCAGTTACCATGGCAGCCAGGATGCTACTGAAGCCCTGGCTGCCATGGGGAACTGCCACTGCCACCAATGGAGGGGACCCTGTGGCCACTGCCACCAATGATCTAAAAACTTTAATACTGGGAGGGAGGCGGGATTGAGGGCGCCCTGCCCACTCATTTAGTTTAATATGGCGTAGGGGTCACACTGCCCACACATTAATTAGCCTTTAATACAGAACCGCCGGCACCCACCTCCTGTATCTGTATTAAAGGTTAACAATAATTGTGTGGGCAGGACCGGGGCAGAGTGGCAGGCCGGGTACTTATTGCAGGCGGGGGAGGAAGAGGAGGCTGCTGCCGTTAGCCCGACGCAGCAGTTCTCTCCTCCCATGTCCCTCCTCCCGCACTAATCTCCGGCGGACGTGTCACAGGAGGGAGGGATTCCCTACCTCCCTTCTTCCTCACTGTCTATGGCCTCAGGGAACACAGCGTGTGCCGAGCGCTGCACACGCCGTGTCCTAACAGGAGATACTAGGCCGTACAGTAGCGCAGTCTAGTATCGAAAAAACGAACATCCCGATACCAAATCGATACTGGCATAAAAGTATCGATTGGGTATCGAAATTTCAATACCTGAAATATATATATATATATAACCTCAGTAAGGAGCCCAAGGGCCTGTCCCTCTGGCCGTTCGAGCCCAGCACTGCCCCACTGCTAATTATTCACTCCTCTCATCGCCGGATCCAGCGAAGTGTGCAGACAGCTGGCGCATGCGCACTACATTTGACTTGTCAGCACCCGAGCGGTGTCCTGGCAGCAGCCTCACCGAATGCAGTGCGCATGTGCCAGCTGTCTGCGCACTTTGCTGGATCCCGCGATGAGAGGAGGGAATATTTAGCAGTGTGGCGGTGGGACAGCCCCTTGGGCTCCTAATACAAATCGAGGAGACTGATGTGTTGGTGTGAACAGCTCTGTTACTACAATCCAGGTGACAGAATCCCTTTAAAAAATAAAATAAAATGGATAACACACATGACTTTGAGTGATGAATCCTGAAAAAGGCGATCACTTTACTATATTTATGGAGTAATGTGGAACATAGTTACATAAAAATGAAGTTTTAAACATAAGGTTTGTTGTTGTTGTTTTTTTTCCAGCCTTACATAGGCCTATCCAGTTCAGTCTGTTATCCTGTAAACTTTAACCAAAGTTAGGCAGAAAAAATACCTGTGAGGCAGAAGCCAATTTTAGGGGAATCAGGCAATCAGAATAACTTTGTAGATCAACGACCCCGCTCTAGTAGCTGTAACCTGTATTATTACACTCCAGAAATACATCCAGGCCCCTCTTGAATTCCTTTATTGTACTCACCATCACCACCTCCTCGGGCAGAGAGTTCCATAGTCTCACTGCTCTTACCGCAAAGAATCCTCTATGTTTGTGTAGAAGCCTTCTTTCCTTCAGACACAAAGGATGTCGTAGAATTTGATTTAGTCATCTTTTTTCTAGACCAAATAAACTTAATTTTGACAACATTTTTGGGTAATGTAGTCCACCCATTCCAGTTATTCCTTTATTTGTCCGCCTCTCAACAATCTCTAGCTCGATGTCCTTCTTGAGCACACTCCATGTGAAGTCTGACTACTCATTTGTAAAGTATGTCCATCTATGCCCCTTTTTAGGCACCCCATTATCTTATTAGCAGATGCCTGACATTGGCTGTTAGTTAAAAGGGAATGTCAGGAAAAAAAATAAAAATAAAATATATATATATATATATATATATATATATATATATATATATAATAAAAATGTAGTAGATCACACAGCGGGCTCACATGCAGACAGTATGCAGGAGTGAAAAACTGTTTGAGAAAGGTGCCATTGGGTGAAAAAAGCTCTATTGCTGAGCCGAAACGTCGCGTTTTTTGTACCACATGGGTGATTAAATTCACTATTTTTTTACTACATTGGAGTGCTGTCCTTTCTTTTCCTAGATGTGAAAGGCCAGGTGGGCTATACCCTCTCCACAGACACTAGGCTAATCCGTTTGTACCAATAGCAGTAGGAGAGAGAAACAAAAGCAAAGAACCAACATGTCCTGGAGCAGGGAAGGAAAGAAGAACAGCAGCTCAGTGACAGAACGAGAAATGAAAACAAACGGTGGGATCTGCGTCCCCCAATGAATTAAATGAAAAAGGGATTTTACGGTAAGTATACAAAGCCAATTTTCTCATTAATGTCATTAGGGGGCACACAGCACCATGGGACGTCCCAAAGCAGTCCCCGAGGGTGGGAAGGAAATCTCGTGCAAAAAGTTGGGCGCACAGGTGCAGGAGAACCATGTGACCCACCCGAACCAGGAGAGGCCATAGCATGAAATGGTTAGATAGAAAAACTCAGGAAGTGAGCCATGTGGGACACCGCCAGGACCCCAAGGACAAGTGCCTGGGAAAAAAGGCCATATGCAAGAAAGGTAGAAAGGGAAACACCCAGCTCCGCCAAAGGAGGGAAAATAAAGAAGCTAGAGGATAGGGAGCAGGGCTAGAAGCCCTGCGCAAGAATCGAGAGCTGAACAACTGCGCACTAGAATACCAGAGGAAGTATTTGGAAGACCCAGGGCTCCTCCTGAAGAAACAGGAGTGCAACACAACCAGAAGGCGTCTGTTGGTAATGAACTAGCGCTCTGCATATAGAAGGATGCTCCAGAATGACAGATCCAACAAAAAGGAGAGGAGCAGTCCTGAATTAAGGGGAAAAAAAACTTCATGGAGACGAGCTAAAATAAGACCCTGTGGATCACCAATGGGCAAAAGGAAGGCGATTCCATAAGGCCTGGAAGCAAAGGAACCCAACCAGTAAGAGGACCCAGGAAGGATAAAAGAAAACTCTAAATTTTCCAGACCAAAAACATGGCCTGTCTGTGGCAAACACCATGTGAAGGCCACGGTAGAGAGGAAACACGGAAGCACTGGAGGCTGAACGACTGAGGGAAAGAATAGCAAAGACTCACCATGGGAAGGGAGCAAGTCTCCTTCCACTGCAAGGCAGGTGGGAAAAGAGAAACACCCTATGAGAAGGTGGAAACCCCCTCCTGCCAGAGAAAGCAGCCAACCCCTGGGGAAGGAGGTCCTTGGTAATGGCCAGGAGAAGGGAACGTAAAGACATGGTTCCCACACAAAGAAGGCGAAAATCAAGCCTCAGAATAACTGGAACAATATATTACTGTGAAATGTAAGACCAGAGAAATCCCTGGCCACAAGAAGTCTCAGGAAAAAAGAAACCAGTCGCAGGCCCTGGTAATACAAGTGGAGACACACTCGTCTGAGAGATATTGGAGTAGGAGAGAGGACTCCAAACAGCCTAAAGAGGAACAGTTCTCAAATCAAGGGAAAGCCAGAAGTGGCCAATATCAATGTAAATTGCAAACCGGAACAACAAACTCCCAGGTACCAGGACCTGAACCTGGGGAGACGGGAAGAGAGGTTAGAATCTCAAGAGGCAAACAAGCCTATAGGGACACAGAAGGGAAAAGAACCAAACCGGGCCCAAAGAAGCAGCTTTCATACAGAGCATGTGCGGTCAGAGAGGCCATGAGTAGCTTCCCCAGAGGAAACCGGCCAGCTAGATGGTCTAAGAATCATTGGGGCAGGGACTCCAAGCAGGATTACCCAGTCAGAGGCTCACGTAGGGTCCACAGAACTGGACGACATGAGGCCAATAATGGCCAGAATATCAAAGAAAAAACTGACCTGCCTCTTGAAATAAATCTAGCAGAGTAATTAATAGGTAAGCTTTGGATCCACCCTGGTTTAACTTTGTAACATATTTCCGCGTGGTATGTGATGTCTGATTTTTATGTTTTACATTAATCATGGGATAACCCCTTTAAGTAGAAACAAGTTATTCCCATGCATTGTGTAGGCTATCAAGAGACTTCTTCACTGCGATTAGATAAATGCTTTGATATTACAACATTCAAGGTTATTTCACTACAAATCAGAACAGAAAAGGAACTGGCAACAAGATTTACAGCCAGCACATCTCACATCTGCAATAAGAACAAATGACCAAGTATTCTTCCTGGAAAAAACATTGAAGAACGCTTGACAGATCAGATTAGTACTAGAGTTGAGCCAAAGAGTTGAGTCCAAAGTTCGGGTTCGGGTTATCCAACCATCACGTTATGGATTCTGCTACCACGGACCATAACGGCATTTGGAATCCATAAGGGGATTCTTCAATGAATCCGAACCTTGGACAACACGGAGGACCTGGGGTGACGTCACCGTCATGTGATCAGTGCAGGGGGCGTGGCTCAGTACTGGATTAGATAAGAGGTGGTAGTACTGGATTGGATAAGACAGGCATCCTCAAACTGCGGCCCTCCAGCTGTTGCAAAACTACAACTCCCAGCATACCCGAACAGCCTACAGGTATCAGCTTACAGCAGGGCATTGTGGGAGTTGTAGTTTTACAACAGCTGGAGGGCCGCAGTTTGAGGATGCCTGGGATAAGAGGTCGTAGGCTACCACCTCTTTTATCCAATCCAGTACTGAGCCACGCCCCCTGCACTGATCACATGACGGTGACGTCACCCCAGGTCCTTCACCCCGTGTTCCAAATGCCGTTATGGTCCGTGGTAGCGGAATCCATAACGGGATGCTTGGATAACCCGAACCCGAACTTTGGACGCCGAACTTAAAACAGAAGTTCGCTCAACTCTAATTAGTACCAATAGCTGTAGGGCTGGCTGAGTACCTGGTACCTCCATGATCACTTTCAGTAATGCCAATTTTGGAAAGCCAAAAAGGACAATTTAGACTTTTTCACAACAAACAAGATGAGCAGGTGCCTTCCAAGTGAAGGCAGAAAAGAGAATGATCCGCCATGTTGGATTTTTTCAGTGGTCAGGTGCAGTCATTGGCAAGGCTCGTAAAGCTGTTCATGCCAAACACATGTGCGCTACATCAAAAGCCCGAACAAGGAAGAGATTGAAGAACATTCATTTCTATGGTTACTTAAAACTAGGGATGAGCGAATCGACTTCGCATAAAACTTCGTTCTAATACTGTACAGAGCAGGAGCTCCATACAGTATTAGAATGTATTGTCTCATGAGACTTCACGTAATAACTTCCTAAATTAATTTGTACTGTAAAAATACATTTCCCAAACTCGGGTTCGGTTCCAAAAGGTACCTGGAACCGAACCTGAGTTCGGGAAATGGTTTTTTACAGTATAAATTAGTTTATGAAGTTATTGCACAAAGTCTCGCGAGACGTCGCAAAGCAATAACTTTGGCTCATTGGAGCCAATACATTCTAACACTGTACGGAGCTCCTGCTCTGTACAGTATTAGAACGAAGTTTTATGCGAATCAACTTCAGATGTTTCATCCGAAGTCGATTCGCTCATCCCTAGTCCTTAGGGCCAACTGCAGATGGCTCCCCAGTATCCAGTCACTGGGAATTTCGGTGACCCAATCTCAGGGGGGAGACCCTTTGATCAGCCACACCTGGAGGTTCCTCCAACGCCGGCTGTGAAGCACCACACTTTTTTTTTTTTAAACGACTCAAAAAAATGCACGTTTAGCGTTGACATTTTATAATTCTGCTGCATATTCCGTGGCAAAAACCACCACAGTTCCTGCTGCAGTTTTATAACTTGAATGCTGTGGACCCAATCACAGTTCAGCCCCACTGAATGGAGAGAAACCACACATGGACCCCCACCTCAGTTGCCACTTATGTGTTCAGCTCGGCCAAACGTGTATGTTCACCTTAAGGCCTCTTTCACATGAGCGTGTCCGGATGCGTTCAGTTAAAACTGTGCGATTTCACAGGCAAAGCCATTTAGTTTTGCCTGCAATTGCATTCAGTTGTTCAGTTTTTATTGCGCGGGTGCAATGCGTTTTGATGCGTTTTTTACGCGCGTGATAAAAAACCTGAAGGTTTACAAACAACATCTCCTAGCAACCATCAGTGAAAAACGCAACGCACCCGCACTTGCTTGCGGATACAATGAGTTTTTCACGCAGCCCCATTCACTTCTATGAGGCGTGAAAAACACAGAATATTGAACATGCTGCGATTTTAACGCAACGCAAAAGTGATGCGTGAGAAAAAAAAACGCTCATGTACACAGACCCATTGAAACGAATGGGTCAGGATTCAGTGCGGGTGCAATGCGTTCACCTCACACATTGCACCCGCGCGGAAAACTCGCCCGTGTGAAAAGGGCCTAATAGGTAAAGGGGAGAAATCAACCTACACTTCTGGCAGAAGCTTATCTCCTGGAAGAATAAAACAATCCGATAAAAATATTCATGTCGCCCAATTCTTCTCTCATCTATCATCAGTCAGGGGAGGGTCAGGAGCTCCCATACACAAGAAACGGTCGTCCGAACCCACTGTCTGTGGCAGGTTTGGCCAACTATATGTGTATAGGAGCCTTAAAAGGAACCTTTCACCTGCTAAACACATATTAAACCGACCACAGAAGGAGGAAAGAAAAACAGGATTAGGAACACACTGGGGGACACTGTAAGGTACTGTGGTCGGTTTAATACGTGTTTTGCAGGTGACAGGTTCGCTTTAAGGCTAGGTTAATATCTGAATCAAAAGATCCGTTAGGAGCCTCCTTCAAAAGGGTTCCATTAAATTTGTCAAAAAAAGATAAAAAAAAAAAAAAATGCAGAAAGCTATGTTTTTTTTTTTTTCTTAAGAGGCCGTACACAATGATGAAACCCATCATAAATGAATGAGGTCCATTGGGTGGAGTTATTTTTGGTTAAGTGATGCTTCTATATATTTTTCACCACAGGTGTGAACACAGCCGAATAACTGTACTGATTTATTTCTGCACGTGTATTCTCCAGTGCTCAGCACACTGCATCCACAGGAAAAGTAAAATAAAAAGGGCTTTCCAGGATTTTGGCCCCTTTTAATTTGCCCCCATACACACTCACCTGCCCCCAGACGCTTCATTAAGCAATATTCTGGTCCCTGGCTTACTTACTTCTAGCCGGGATCAAGTGCGCTGCTGCAGCCAATTACTGGCCTCAGCAGGGATGTGTTCCCAAGCAGCTAGTGACCCATGAGTGATATGCCGCTTGAGGACATCACCACTGAGGACCATCAATGCTGCAACAGTGCAAGTGACCCCATCCATACAGCGGCCAGAAGTAAACAAGATGGGAACCTGAAGGTAGAGAAATGGAGTCAGGGCAGGGCTCGGCGTGGAACAGGCGAGTAGGATTCTTTCATTATGTACTATACGCTACAGGTGATGATTAAAGTGGCCAAATTCCTGGAAATCCCCTGTAAAGCCAACCACACAAGTCAGCCAAAAGCCAAGCATGCATGTGTTGTGAATGGAAGAGAGTGAGACACGTCCGATTGGTGGCATATCTTCCTGAGAAGAAGAATCGGGCATGATGAAATCCAGCTACCGGATCCTTATCTCTGTCATCTACCTTCAGCAGAGGGTCACAAGGCTCCCAACACATTGATTGCTGGCCACATGCCCAAAATTGGTGGGTTCAGCCGGGAAACATCTAATGTGTATGGCCATGTCATCCAATTATCAGTGGGACGCCGAGTTACTATGGACATATCACCAACAGGAAGAGACCCCACAAAAAATGGGTCCCCGCACAGCTTAGCGCACATAAACGGTTAACGGGTCAGAATATGGTGATGAAAAGATTTAAAAAAAAATTCCAAAGTTTTTATTCTATTTTCAGTATTAAAACAAGAAAAACTATAAAAACATAGTATCGTTGTAATCATACCGACTCAGAATGAAGGGAATGGGTCAGTTTTATCCATAAAAGTGTAGTGGAAATGCATTTTTTTTCTAATTCCACCCCATTTTAAGGTTTTTTTTTCCCAGCTTTCCGTAAGCAACAGCAAATCGTGCTATTAGAAAGTACAATTCGTCCCACGGAAAGACCAGCCCTCCTACAGCGAGGTGAGCGGCAGAGCGGGACAAGTTACGGCTTAAGGGAAGATGGGGAGCGAAAAACGAAAGTGCAAAAACTGAAAACTCACAAGGTCCTGAAGGGGTTAAAGCATACATGGCTGCTCTTCCTTCACTGATGACAGGAGAAGACCCCAACGGTGGCATATCCTAGTGACATGCCATCAATGTCCCAATTGGGGATACCCCTTTAAAACCCAGCACTGCAAACATTACAGCTGTGGTGGGGGTTGTCATACACTCCCTCAGCCTAAAATCAAAAGGCCACTATGATAAAGCAATGGCGGGTAACGTCCCAAGAATTCCCTCTCAGAAAAGCTGTCACTCAGCTTTCCCAGAAACAGACAACACATGTCATTTAATAAGACGTTCAGAAAAACAACTAGTTTACTAAAGCACAAAGCCAGTCACACGACCAGAGGGGGGCTGCGGGTCAGCTGAGCCCGGTTTGGGGCTGACGCTGCTGGGAGCGCAGCGCCTGAGGCACAGTGTGCGCGAGCAGCTCCTCGCACAAAGCCCTCCTCCTCCCCAGCTTCTGCTTCCAGGGCCGCAGGCCCCGCCCCTCGCGCTCCGCCGCGCAACATCCGTGACGTCTCTTTATTTCTCACACGTTACAACGGCGTTCACCTGGCTGGTCTCCCGCCACAGTACCAGGTCACCTCACAAAATGACTGCCCGTGAGACCCCCTTCTCCGAGCAGCGCAATGAGCCCAGTCCCGTCCCCGCAGCCCCATTACACCGCTTCTAACATGCCCTATACATCAATGGCAAGTCCAAAAAATGCGGGAAATTCAATTTTATTTCACAGTACGAAAATATAAGGTAATAAAAACTTTTCCTCAGCAGTAGGAGACTCACCAAATTTTGGTAAGTCCTGGGGTGCTCTTCGCCGGTCCAGTCCACCCTCCTAGGCAGCAGCTGCAATGGAAAGAGACAGGATGAGGGGTCTGTCAGCATTTGCACACATCCTGGTCAACTTCTGTGAAAACTACTTATATTTATATCCATTTATAAATGAGCTTTCTGGCTGCACCGTGCCCGCCGTGCGCCCAGCGCAGCCCCTCTTCTCAGCGCTCCCTCTGGGGGGCTCTGCGCTTCACACGGCGGGCGACCACCCCAAACCCTCGCAGTGTGGGGGGACAGAGCCCCTCAGCCACCCTGCTGCCCCCCAATAATACACACGTCGCCCCCACGCCCCCTGCTAAACGCTGCCTGGCAGGGAAGGGGGAGGGAGCCGCACACTCCAGGCTTTGCCATTTATTCCCTCCTTGTCTTGAGAGAATTCGCTCGACGTGATCTTTGGGGGGCAGCGACGATGATATTGGGGGGACCAAAGGGTTCATAGCACTGTATTTTGGGGGAGACCCATCCCAGAACCCCCCTTTATCCGCAGCCCCGCTCACCTCCTTCTTTTCCACTTCTCGGATCAGGACCTGGGGAAGAGAGAGCAGAAGATCACTACATATCCTGGTGCCCCCCGAAACACAAATATTGGGGGGCTGGCATCAGAGCACCGAATGAAGGGGCGGGGGAACACCCCCTTCTCGTAGGGGATCTTATACCTGAGCTGCCTCCTGGCAGGGTCCATCTTCCAGGAATCTGGAAATGAGGAAATAGAGCTCTGCAAGACACAGAAACAGACGATGAGGGTCCACGCACCTCCTGGATGCTAGAGCCATACATATTGTTTATTGGGGGCTGGGAGGGGGACATACCGGACTGGAGCTCGGAGCTGTGCTGGCTGCTGGAGGAGGACATGTTGGGGTTTTGTGTATCCCCCCCTCCTCCTGCACTGCCTCCTCCTCCTCCCGCTACCGCCGCCGGAGCGGATTCCCGGGCCCTGCCCCTGGAGCTGTCAGGGTCTGGAGCAGGAAGGAGAAAGAGAAGCCTCCGCTTTCCACCATGTAAAGCCAGGCGGAGGGAGGAGGAAACAACAAGCCAGAGAGATCTGCTGCTGTATCCCTCCGCCCAGCACTGAAGAAGGCAAGAAAAAAAGTCCCCCTGCAGAACTTCCACATTCCTGGCTGGAAACCCCCTGATTTCTGCAGGAGCCCTAATGTGAAATCACACAGTGTATATTTGGCGCTCTCCTTCTTTCTTTACTATTAGCTTACCAAAATTGGAAAAAATGGAACTTTCCCATCTTGTGGCAATATTAACTTTCCCTTATTCTGATTGTTAAATGTCACGCAGGTCAATCACCTGAACGGAAAAGTTTACCTGATGTCGGGTTTTGTGGCAAAAGTGACCCAGATTTATGGGTTCGACCTAGATATTAACAGGTCGTGCCTGTAAAATATATTAATGTCAAAATGCTGCTCTGTGTCCACCCACATCATTGCCCCGTACACAGGAGCGGACTGGGAACTTTAAGTGGCCCTGGAAAAAAACTAAAAGTGGCCACGTCTTGTAGGTGGATCCAACGTGACAAAAGGCAGGGCCAACAGAAGTAGGGTGGCACAAAATACTGCCCCAGCAGAACTACCATATATACCATAGTGTAGCACAATGTACTGCCGCAGTATTCAACAGTGTCATTGTCCTGAATATGGCGATACAGTAGAATAAGGAGGGCACTTGCGGCCGTTGGACTGGTGCATGAGTACCTGATGCTTCTGCATTAATGCTGAGAGCAGGGGCGTAACAACTGCAGCGTGTGCTTCCAGGCCCGGCAGTAAAGGTGGCCCGCAGCCACGCCGCAATAATGCGCGGCAGGGCACAGGGACATGAGCGCTTCCATTGTGGAAGCGCTTATCTCCATAGTCATCTGTATCGCCGTCCTCAGGACAGCGATACAGATGGCTGTGCTGCGGCACGGGAGGGAGGCATCCCCCTTCCCTGTAACTCTGATAGGCTGCCGGCCCGCGGCCTATCAGAGGCCGGTGCAGGCGGCGCAATGACGCCTGAGCCGTACAGCACGGGACACAGGCCGGAAGAGGCCTGCATCGCTACCATGAAGGTAAGTATAAGTGTTTATTTTTCTATTTTTTTATGGAGAGGCACTTACTGGCACATGGGGGGCATGCAGAGGCACTTGTTACTGGCACATGATGGGCGGGGCCATGGAGAGGCACTTGTTACTGGCACATAGGGGGCATGGAGAGGCACTTGTTACTGGCACATGATTGGGGGGGCATGGAGAGGTACTTGTTACTGGCACATTATTGGGGGCATCTATGGGGGCACTTCTTACTGACACATTATTGGGGGCTTCTACTGAGGTCACAAAGAAGAAGTATTTATATGGGGGGCTCTGTGTGGTACTAGTATTATCATGGGGTTTGTCTGTTTCTGCAGTAAAGTATTGGGGGTAGTAAGATGATTTGATTTTTTATTTTCAAACTGCAGAGACGAAAAATGACTGAGAAATGGTGGTCTGGTCTGAAAGGAGAACATGAGGAAAGAGAACATCTACATCAGATGAGATGTCACTGGATGTAGGAGGTATGTGGGACTGTATTTCTGTAGTGATGGGAGCAGGGGCGTAACGATCGCGGTCGCAGAGGGTGCGACTTGGGGGGGGGGGGCCCAATTCAAAGTTTACCCTGGGGCCCATACAACTCTAGTTACACCACTGGCTGAGAGCATCAGATCATTACGTACCCGGTCGGTGGCTGTGAGGAGGGCTTGGTCGGCCCACCCCACTCAGTGTTATATTTTATTGTATCTAATGGAATACATTCTCAGTATAGAATATAAAGCGCTTTCTTGGATTTCTTTGCTTACTGACTTGGGGACTGCCCCTTCCCAATGCAGAGCTGACCGGACTCCTGTATGCTATAGGGAAATAATGTCCTGCAGAAATATGGGTGGTCTTTATTACCGTATTGCATTAAAATCAACTGATATCGACGACTACAAAAATTTATGGTTAAAATAAAGCTAGTCCGTTGGGCCACTTTCAGCATTTGCTCCACATTTAGTATCAGTACTGGTAAGCCAAAACACAGAAGAAGCAGAAATGGTCGGTGGAGGTCTGACTGCTGAGACCCCTACTGATCGTTAGAACAAGCAGAGAGAAGAACTCTCTGCGGGAGACAGATTCTGTAGAAAGTCTATAGGCCATCTTGATTTAACTTTCTGCAGCGAGGAAACAGTGAGATATGTAAGTGCTTCTCCTGTCTCTATGACATATCAATTTTTTTTAAAAAAAGATTGAGCCTACACAGCGACATGTGTTGTACGACTGGATCTAATGATTGTCAATGCTGTCGCAGCGCAACACATGACAAGTCACAACTGCAATGCAACTGTCACAAGAAATCCAGGACTGATGGATTTTGTGTTGCAAGTCGCATGAGATTTTAAGGCTAATTTCACATAAGTGAGTTTTACATCAGGATGTGATCCATTTTGAAAACGGACAGCATCCGAACTGAATCCTGATACGTTAATTTTAATGGGTATGTGCACATGAGCATTGTTTTTCACCGACCATCTTTGCGTTCAAGAAAAATTGCAGCATGTTCTATACTGTGCACTTTTCACACAGCCCTGGCCTTATAGAAATTAATGGGGCTTTCATGAAAAACGGAAAGCAATAGTTATTCAGTTTTTCTTGCATAAAAAACGCATGCAAATGTGAAGCAACCCTGATGGGAAAAGTTGAAACACTGAACACAATCGCTGACAAAACCATCAGTTTTTTTTTTGTGAACAGACCCTGACACATTCCATATCGTTCATGTGAAAGAGGCTTAAGGTCGGGGCTACATGGCAACACTTGTCACATGACAGCAAATTGTAGATGAAAAAATATGTGCAGCTTGCTGTTGCACAACTATTTTAAAGCTGTGATTTGGCTGTAAAATCACTGCCACGTGACTTACATTAACCCCTTCTCGACCACCGCTGTACGTGCAAGGCGGAAGTCGGATCTTTAAAGATGGCACCCAAAGCCGAGCGAGTTCCATAGCCACCAGGTGACTGCTGTTTCACAAAGCAGACACCTGGGCTAATGTCTGCAATCGGCAATAACACTGATCGCAGACATTTAACCCCTCAGATGCCATGCTAAAATGTGACCACGGCATCTGAGAGCTAAAAAAAATGTAATTGTGCGTTCCCCAAGATGGAATGCCTTCCCCTCACTGAGATCAGGGAAGGTGTTTCTTAGTAGTAATATGCCTAAACCTGAACAAAGCTTTCAAGCCTATTACTGGTATATCCCACTGCAGGTGGTAGTACTGCATTGGAATATACTGTACTGAATTTTCTATTCAGTAATGGAATAAATTGCACTACTGAATAGAAATGGCAATCTGATGATAGCATGTTGTTAGGCCCTTGGGGCCCTAAATAAACATAAAAAAGGGAGAAAAGAATATACAAATTCAAATCACCCCCTTTTGCCCAGAATAAAAATAAACAATCAAAAAAAAAATCACGCATCGTCCCGTCCAAAAGCAGCTATGCTATTAAAATATCCCATAATACAGTTTATTGGGAAAAAGATCAAAATGATTCAGTTATGAGGATCAGAATATGGCAATAAAAAGAAAAAAATTATTTTTCAATACTTTTCAGTATCAAAACACAATAAAAACTATATAAATGTGATATTGCTTAAATTCTACTGACCCGGAGAATGAAGGGCAATGGTCAGTTTTATCACGTAGGGAACACCCTAAAAACTAAACCCGTAGAACTGTGGTGGACTTTAATTTTTTTCCGATCCCAGCCCATTTGGAATTTTTTTCCACCCGACATATGTTACCGTGTAGCACCAACCTTATTACTCCACTAACTTTAAGGCTACTTTCACATGTCCGGCACAGAACAGCCTGACGGAATTCTTTGGATCTGGAACTGTCAGATGCAAACAGAATGCCCACCGGCCCCATTAAATGGGTTATCCAATTTCAAGAGAAAACCCCCACATGTGCCAGGCCCCTCACCGGTAATATACTTACCCCGGTCCCTGCACCACCGCTGCTGCTTCTCCCTGTACACAGATGAAAACATCCGGTGTTGGGGGAGAGCAGCCAGCGGCAGGCGGGGACGAGCCTCTCTAGCATCGTGGGTGGTGCGGGGACCAGGAGGAGAGCGGGGTAAGTATATTACCGGTGAGGGGCCTGGCACATGTGGGGGTGGTTTTCTTGAAATTGGATAACCCCTTTAAGTATAATGGGGTCCTGCGGAGATCCAGCCGCATTTTGACAAAAATGCAGAGAATTGGGCAGACACAAACCACTGAATGCTGCGACTTATGTCCGGCTGATTGTCGGCATTCTCTTCTGGATCAGGGGGGCAGATCTCCATGCCACAGGTGTGAAAGTAGCTTAAGTAACTTGTGACATGCAACTAGCCTGTGACTTTTTTGTGGCTTGGTTGTGTTTTTACAACCAAAATGACAGCTCTAACATCATCGCACAACAGCAGGTTGCAAAGAAGCCACAACTTATCTTTGTGTTGCACAATGTGTCTCCGTGTAGCCCCAGTCTTGTACTTTTTCTCTGTAAGATCCACTTCTGGTTCTGACTTACACATACTGATGAGAAATACTGACCATATGAAAGTGACTTTCCCTAGTTATATCCACACAGATTTGATATTTTAGTATCACAGGCTTCCTTTCCTTCCTGTGACGATTGAAACATCACAGGTTATTTTCGTATCTCACACATTAACATTTTTTTACAGCATCAGTACAAAAGTAAATGTTTTACAAATGCCATTAATAATACAGTATTCCCAATACATCTCAGTAAGGGTATGTTCACATGGTGTCTTTTGCTGTGGTACTTTGGTACGGACACCCAAGCTAAATTTTCGCCGGCAGCCACAATGTTTTTGCCTCCCATTAATTTCAACAGAAAAAAACAGTGAGTATCATGGAGTGGCCTCTTAGAGACATGGCCGCACTGAGAATGAACATGTCCTTTTTTTGTGCAGCCGCGGCTTTAAACCACCATTCAGCGAGGTCTCCGGCAGGTTTCAGCAAAATTTTGGTGCAGCTGTCTGTGCCAAAATTCTTCAGCAAAATCCACCATGTGAACAGCTCTAAGAAGGCAATGGGGACACTCAATTATACAGAGTTCTATAGCCCCTTCATTCTGAGCATGAGTGGAAATCCCAGAAGATCAATACCATCAATTTTAATGTTGAGAAACCCCCTTGAATTTCTAAGATAGTGTTTCTGGACTAAATATTTAAAATGGGGTTTTCCATGACTAACACATTGATGACCTAACCATTTCCATAACTAACACATTGATGACCTAAGTATAGGATATGTCATCAGTATGAGATCATGGTTGTCCGGCAGTTGCAGGATTTCAAACTAAACAGTGTATGGAGCTGGAACTCCCCAGTTCTGTAAACTGTGTAGTAGCTGTTCTTGGATACTGTAGCTCAGCTCCTGTTACATTAAAAGGGTTTTGCGCGATTTTTATGCTTACGACCTATCCTCAGGGTAGGTCACCCGTATCTGATCGTGGGGTCCGACACCCGGGAACCCTGCCAAGCAGATATTTGAGAAGGCACCGGCAGTACTGTGAGCGCCACGGCCTTTTCACAGCTTACCAAGCACAGCACCGTACATTGTATAGCGGCTGTGCTTGGTATCACAGCTCAGACCCACTCACCTAAATTGAGCTGAGCTGCACCTAGGCCATGTGACTGATGAACATGTCGTTACTGGCCTAGGAAAAACCGGAAGGCCGCGGCACCCACAGAGACACCGATGAGTAGAATGGATGGAACAGGCAATAACAGGCCGAGATCAAGCCGGGCAGAGTTGGTGTGCATCTGTGAAACAATCCAAAGGCCATGGCATGCAGTAGAAGATCAGAGCAGTGAACAGGTCAGGCAGCAGAGAATGAGGGACCAGGAAACAGGCAGCGGTAGATACACAGGCAGACAAACGGATTATTTCTCTTTACAGAATCTAGAAAACTAGAGTGACCTAGCACAGTGTTCCTCAACTCCTCTCCTCAGGGCCCATCTGCCAGTCAAGATTTGAGAATATCCCACAGAATTAAATGCACTGACACTAATTAAATCACCTGCTCAATACTAAGAAAATTCTGGAAACATGACCCGCAGGTGAGCCCTGAGTACTGGAGTTGGGGAACAGTGACTTGGCAAGATCTACAGAGACCAATTGCTCAGGCAAGGGAGTTAGGTTAGCAGCTATATAGGAGAGTTCATTAGTCAAGCAGCTGAGTACAGGATCAGAAAGAGAATTAACTTCTGCAGTGCTACAAGGAAAAGTCTCTAATACACACAAGAACCATGGGACACAGGAGTCTAGTGGCGACGCTGCGACACCCATGCCTACACCAGATAGTGAGATGGAGACAGGCATGGTGCACCACAATGACATTTCACCTGCTTACCCCCTCTTTTCTTAGAACTGGAGTCTTGCACGATTTTCTTTAGAAGGGCAGGGTCAACAAAATTGGTAGGATTTAAGATTGAAGAGTTAAGGCATCACCTGCTGATTGGCTTTATCAATGGATTTTCGGATAACATCTCTAGCAAGGTTTACTCTGATATGTTTAGACTTGACATGGGTTTCAGAAACAGGGTAAACTCAACCATGGGGTGGAGTGCTACCTGGGATCAAATCAATTAAAACATCATGGGATGATGTGGAGGCAGCCTTTCTTCCTGATAAAAACATCAGCACAACAGACATATGCATAAGGCAGAATTTGGGATACAGGAGAATTTCAGGCATTGAGGTGACAGGACCCCAAAGAAGAATCTGCTACAGTTCCAGTTGAGAACCAGATTATGTAGATGAAGCAAAGCAGTCCCAGCAGAGGTGGACTCATAGACACAGGCAACACATACAAGGAAATGTATGTGAATGAAGTGTGTCCACTTGGAGCTTCAAGGCCTTAGTTACGTACTGGATAGTCTTTGCTACAACGTGGGACACAGGAGTCTGGTGGCCAAGCAGAAGCTAAGTGAGAGATGTGATGCCCATGTCCACCCTAGTCTAAAGATGGAACGATTTATCATCCGGAATTAGCCACTGTGATACTGTCAATCTAAGACTGCCTAAGTTTACACATACTTTTAGACAGGATTGTCTGAAGGTATAACTATTTACCCCCTTTAAATCTGTACTGTGCAGCCTTCACGTGGGTCATTGGTTATATCAAAACTAATGTAAGTGAAAATTTGCTGAGCTACCCACAGCAACCAACCAGCTCTTAGTGCTGATTATTCATAGACTCTTTGGAAAATGAATTTGGGGTCGAGCACCTATATGGCATTTACATGCAGTGATCTCCACAGTATGGGAAGGAGCGATTGTTAATGTCATTTCTTGTCCCCATACAGAATCATTGTTTGCCGGCAGCAAAGAATGATTCTGTATAGAGTGGTATTTAGAAAGCACAACCTTATTACCCAATGAACATGTGTTTTGATCGTTCATTGGGTAAATTGCGGCGCCTTTACAACTGCAGATCATCGCTAAAGACTCGCTAGTGAACAAGCATTCCTATAAATGGATGGGAAAAGCACACTCATACAGAGAGGCTTTTCATCTGTCCTGACCTATAAATATAAACCTTTTGAGTGGATCAAAGACCTGAATTTCATTGTGCGTAAACTTAAATAGAACAAGGTTTTCCTCATACATGATAAGCGACAATGCTGTGAGTTAGGTAGGCATTGATATGAAGGCTATGCCAGAGATACAACTATTGGCGGATTTGTGTTAAGAGTGGCAAAGGGGGGTGGGAGAAGAACCATCTACCAATTTACATCTACCATCGACAAAACTCTCCCTCCCTCTGGAAACCTTTTTTGGAGGTTGTCACTAAGGAAATATGCTCGCTGGAAAAAAATGTGCAATCTATAAGTAATGTCCTTAACCATAAAATGTAGGATGACTCAATTGTCATCAAGCCATCGGACAAAGGGGGAAATATTTTTATTATGTTGGCAGAGTTAGCTTTCCTGCTTCCAAAACACCCTAAGACAGCCTGCTTATATAGGCTTCCAAAAATCCACAAAGGTCTCTATATCTTGAAGGGAAGACCAATAGTTTCTGTTATCGGAAGCCTTACACAAAATATTAGCATATATGTGGATACGTTTTTATGTCCATTTGTTACACCGTTATCATCGTATGCTCAAGATACGGTGGATGTCCTGAAGAGATTGGATGGCCTGGTATGTGATGAGGCCACCATGCTGGCCATTTTGGAGACTGAGGTGCTCTACAGCTCTAAACCTCATGACGGGGTCTAAAAGCAGTGGGACATTTCATCAGCTACAGAAGGGCACAATATGCACATCATAATTCATACTCACTGTTCCTTAAGTTTATTCTCCAACACAACTTTTTCCATTTTCACAATAAAATCTGCCAACTCATGGGTAAATATGCCAACCTCTTCCTGGGTTGGTGGGAGAGGGCAATAATAATTTAAAGAGGACCTTTCATGACTTCTAAAGATATCAACTAAGGATGCTCACATGTAGAGCGGCGCCCAGGGATCTCCCTGCACTTACTATTATCCCTGGGCGCCGCTCCGTTCTCCCGGTATAGGCTCCGGTATCGACGCTCACCAAGTTATAGTAGGCGGGGACTTGGTGGAATTGGTTATAGTAGGCGGAGCCTGCCCTTCATCTCCTTCTCCCCGGCTGTAGCGCTGGCCAGTCGCAGCGCAGAGCTCATAGCCTGGGAGTTTTTTTGGGAGAAGGAGATGAAGGGCAGGCTCCGCCCACTATAACTTAGTGAGCACAGATACCGAAGCCTATACCGGGAGAACGGAGCGGCGCCCAGGGATAATAGTAAGTGCAGGGAGATCCCTGGGCGCCGCTCTACATGTGAGCATACTTGGTTTATATATTTAGAAGTCATGAAAGGTCCTCTTTAAGTACTCTATGGAAATGTGGGCACCTTGCCTTATTCTTTGGGAAGCTAATGAGAAAGATTTTGTGGACTTTGTGACCAGGCTTAATGTGATTGAAATGGGTTTATTCTTTGCATCCACTATTCGTAAGCACAATATGACTTTCCTGGATTTGTCTATAACTAAGGACATAAGTGGAAGAATTGTCGTTTATATATATATATCGAAAACAGCTACAATCTCCTAAGATGGTAAAGCTGGCATCCCAGGACGTTGATCAAAGGGATCCGCAAAGAACAATATTTGAGGGCTAGAAGGACCTGCTCTTCCCTCTCAAATTTTAAACTTGTGGCAGATGACTTAAAGGGGTTTTGCCACTTCAGCAAATAGCATTTATTATGCAGAGAAAGTTTCCATGGTTGCGACCACCCTGCAGTCCTGCAGCAGGTTACGTGAGCTCCCACGGTCCTGGCCATCAGAGAGCCTGGCATTTTTTTCTATAGTGCAAGCACAACTAGCACTGCTGGATTGCAGGGAAGTTGTAACTATGGAAACGAGCAGTGTATAATGTTATGGAAAAATGAACCAGGCCAGTAAAGGATGCAATATGGATAATAACCATACATTAGTAAGTGCCTTTTATTAACTTTCTCTATATGATAAATGGATGTGGACAGCACAAATATAACATTTGTGTGTTGTCCACATTTTTTTACAGCCCCATAGAAATGAATGGGTCTGCATTTGATCCATAAAAAATGCAAACCGAAAATCAGTTTGTGTGCATGGGGCGGTCTTAAAAGGGTTGTCCCACTCCAGCAAGTGGCATTTATCATGTAGAGAAATGTAATACAAGCCACTTCCTAATGTATTGTGATTAGGCTACTTTCACACTACCGTTTCTCTTTTCTGGTATTAAGATCCGTCATGGGATCTCAATACCGGAGAAAAACGCTTCCGTTTTGTCCCCATTCATTGTCAATGGGGACAAAACGTAAATGAACAGAACGGAATGCTCCAAAATGCATTCCGTTTCGTTTGGTTGCATTCCCATACTGGAGAGAAAACCACAGCATGCTGCGGTTTTCTTTCCGTCATGGCATGTGAAGCAAATAGACAACGGATCCGTCCCCCATTAACTTTCAATGGTGTTCATGACGGATACAACCGGATCCGTTCATAATGAATGCATATGGTTTGTATTATCAGTAACGGAAGCGTTTTTGCTGAGCCCCGCCAAATCCAGCAAAAACGCTAGTTTGAAAGTAGCCTTATCCATATTGCCTCCTTTGCTGGCTTGGTTCATTTTTCTATCACATTATACACTGCTCGTTTCCATGGTTACAACCACCTTGTTATCCAGCAGTGGTGCTTTTGCTTGCACATAAAATGCGGGCTTCTCTGGTAGCTGGGACTGGGGGAGCTCACGTAATCTGGCGCTTTTTTCTATAGTACGCTAGCACAGCCTGCTGCTGGACTGCAGGGTGGTCATGACCATGGAAACTTTCTCTGCATAATAAATGCTATTTGCTGAAGTGGCAAAACCCCTTTAAAGGGGTTATCCCATGACTAATGTAAAAAAATAAAATCAGACACCATATAGTACATGCCAATCTCTTTCTAACAAACCTAGTACCAGCCCTGTACCTCACATGGATCCAGTGATCTTCCCATTCATTGCTTTACTTAATTTATATCAAGCTGGCAGCTCAAGAGGAATGTCTTTTCTGCTGCAAGTCAAGAGGCGTGTCCATGCTCTGCCTATCACAGCTCAGAGGGCGTGTCCATGCTCTGCCTATCACAGCTCAGGAGGCAGTTGAAGGATGAAAGTGAGCATGTGCGGCCTTATCAGTGAACAGGTAAAAGAAATGAGAAAGAACAAACAGCAGGTGGCGCTATACAGATAACTTTTATTGCTTAACTCAGTGACTATGCTAAATTTTTAATCAAATGCAATTACAAAAGTATTCAGATCCAGGTGCTGGTTTAAAAACTGTAGTATATTTTTCATGGGACAACCCCTTTAAGGAGGACATTCAGGAAGCGGGACTACCTAGAACAGGTTTTAAATTATGCATACCACCATGCACACTGTAGTGATCAGGAACCCCTGCTGACCTCCAAGATTTCTGATGATAGGGAAAACACCCCAAAGATAGTTGGCACATATGACACGGGGTAAGGGGAAGTGAACGAAATTATTTCCAGGTACTGGTGCATCCTCAAAATGTGGGTTCTGTTTTGGGAGAATACTCTGCATTTACATATCGCAGAGAGAGAAATCTGAGGGACAGATTAGTCCATAGTTCCTTGAAACCACGAGTGACAACAACTTGGTTGTCGCAAAAAGTCATGGGTACATATAAAGGCTGTGTTGCATATAATCCTATAACTTCAGGAAATATCTTTACAGGTACCTCTACAGGCTGCATGTATTACATTACAACATTCATAACCTGCAAAACAACGGGAGTAGTATACCTCGTCACGTGGAGCTGTGGAATACGGTATGTTGGGAAAACCAACGTCAAATAGGACAACATTTGGGTGATGTTAAAAAAACAAGCTGACACCCCTGTGGCCGGACACAGTGGAATCAATATGGGGGTGATACCAGAATTCTATATTTCCAGGACACTGAACAGATAAAAGTACCCTGAGTAGTGAGATTTGGACAATAGACTCCTGAGAAAAAAGGCAGAATGGATATTTCACCTGCAGACTGAAAAACCTGGGGGGCTTAATGAATGGATTGTATATACTTGCTTCATTGAATAGATAAATATGACAGGACTAAAATCTATTTGTGTCATTAGTATATGTGCATATGCAATCCACATTGCCCACTTCAATATTACCTTTACAGATACCACTTTAAATTATTGTTTTCAATCATACAACTACATACGTCTTAATTCTATACCCTTTATAAGGTCAAGGCCAACATAATATCTAGGCCCACCATGGCCCACCAGCCATTTCCCATGAATCAATATCCTTCTCTGCTTAATATGAGATATACTTTGAAATATTTTCCTTTCATTACTTTTTTTTTTTTTTAACACAAATTTTATTTGCATTTTCATATACAACAAAAAGGCGCTGTATGAGATGCCTTATACAATCATATGTAAAAGTGCAATAATGAATACAGCAATATCCCCCTCCCCATAAACATAATCAACTACCCCGACAGTCAAATATAGGTATTCAGTTTGAGCTCATGTCTGTCCAAGAGCCGCCTCACAACCAGGACTCCACCAACCTATTACCCATCTAGTGGCATTATCTTAAGTTTTCCAAGTGTACCTTTAAGATCCTCTAATGTGTACCAATTTGTGAGTGTGAAGGGGCAAACCACTCTAACCCTCTCTTCATCAGTGCAATATTTTACAATAAAGTGTTTCTTTTTGTCAAAAGATGTTCGTTCCACATGACTTTTTTTTACCACTCCTAACACCTGTCCAATATCTGGCTGTGCTGGTTGCAGCCAATTTGTTAGTATGCATTTTTTCGCCGCCATTATAATAACATGAGCTATTGAGGGAAGATGCGCCTCTTTACCCGTATGGAAACCTTCCCCTCCTCTGATTACATGAAATAAAGCTACTTTGCAGTTCATAGGTATCGGAACATTTCGGGCATTTCGTCAACCTGTCAGGCATATAGGTCAAAGGTGGAATATTAAAGGGAACCTGTCAGCAAAAAATAGCATCTAAATGTGTTAACAGTACCTCCTAGTGCCCGCAAAGTGTCTCCACATGGACCTTTTCTTCCTCTTTTCACTGTTGGTTTCACTGAAAAAATGCACTTTTATTCTGCCGCTGCCCCGTGCTTCAAGTCAGGCTTGAAGTCATGGGGGCAGCGGCCTCGGCGTCTTCCACGGTCCTCTCCCCGCCCCCTGCCTCCTTGACTGACAGCCTAGATGCATTGCCGGGACCGCGCTCTAAGGCCCGGCTGCCGCGCGTACTACGCGCCGTCTTTCTTTCGCCGCACAGCGCATGCGCCCGACAGCCTGTAGTAAACGCGCACAGATGCCGGGCGCATTTACTACAGGCTGACGGGCGCATGCGCTGTGCGGCGAAAGAAAGACGGCGCGTAGTACGCGCGGCAGCCGGGACCGCCCTTAGAGCGCATGCGGCCTTAGAGCGCGGTCCCGGCAATGCATCTCGGCTGTCAGTCAAGGAGGCAAGGGGCGGGGAGAGGACCGTGGAAGACGCCGAGGCCGCTGCCCCCATGACTTCAAGCCTGACTTGAAGCACGGGGCAGCGGCAGAATAAAAGTGCATTTTCTCAGTGAAACCAACAGTGAAAAGAGGAAGAAAAGGTCCATGTGGAGACACTTTGCGGGCACTAGGAGGTACTGTTAATACATTTAGATGCTATTTTTTGCTGACAGGTTCCCTTTTAAAGCATAAATTGCTCTATGTAATATTTTTAATTGGGATTCCATCCACGTATCTGACATAATATGTTTTCTGAAGTCTGTCCATCCCGACACAATCTCTGCCCCTACTTCCTCATCATTTAACTGGCGACCCCATCCCTTGTAGATATTCTGAACTGTACCGGTCAGTATTCTATCCCTCAGAAATGAGTATAGCTCAGAAACCGAGCATTTATTTTTTAAGGTTAAAAGGGAGTCAAAAGCATTTGACTTTGCTTCCCTAGTTATATCCCACAACTTTGCTTTGCAGTAGTGCTTTATCTGATGATAGGAAAAAACATGAGGACTTTGCATCTCAAATTTGTTGCTTAATTCCTCTAGCGTTAGCCACCTCGGCTTCGAGTCATGTAGTAGCTGCCCTACCCTGGAGATTCCCTTCTCCCTCCAATGCCGAAACATAGGATTAGTTCTCCCTTCTTTAAAATCTGGAGAATTCCATAACTGCAAGTATTTGGAGCATTGATAAGAGAGACCGAATAACTTGCGTGTGATCTTCCACGTGATCAACGTATCCCTGAGTAATATAGAGCGCCTCACCTCCTTCGGAAAATCTGGGATTTTCGTGTGCACCAGCACCATAAGGCTCCATGGGTGCCCCAGATTACTTTCCGCTCTCAGGTTAGAATAATAATTAGTGCCCCAGTTCCAATCTAATACATGCCGTAAAAGGCAGGCAAGATTATAACCTCTTACATTAGGGAAGTTCACCCCCACTTCTAGTTTAGGTCTCATCAACTTCTCAAGGGCAATCCTAGGCAGTTTTCCTGACCAAATGAAGGAGGTAAAATGAGTATTCAGGGTAGTGATATCTTTATGTTTCAGCAGTACTGGTATCATTTGCATCGGATATAGAAGTCGAGCAAAACACAACATTTTAACTAAGTGACACCTTCCCACTAAGTGTAAAGGGAGCTGCTTCTAGCTTTTTAAGTCAGCATGGATCCTGTCCAGCAAGGGTGTATAGTTCAAACCATATAGGAAAGCTGTTGACCACCCAATTTTGATCCCTAGATACTTAATTGAATTCCGTGGGGTCATGATCCCATAATCTTTACACAACTGAGATATTTTGGCTTGGTTATTGCAAAGGTCTAACACTTCACAGGTTAATCTTATACCCTGAATGAGTGCCAAACTTCTTCAGTTTCAAGAATATTTTTGGAATATCCGATACCGGGTCCTCTAGAAAAAGAATAATGCCGTCCGCAAAAAGTGCGATTTTGACTTCATTCTTCCCCATTCTAATGCCCCTGAAAAGGTCAGAGGCCTGTAAACATTGTGATAGAGATTCAATGGCAAGGTCGAACAATGAGGCTGCCTCGTACATTTTTGTAACATTGACGAGGACTGAGGAAGGCCTCCCTCACCTAACGCTGCGTCAAATACAGAGGTAAGAGCTTCCCCCACCTGGTTCCTTAGAAGTCTATAAAACTCCCCAGTGAGACCATCTGGTCCCGAAGCCTTGTGTAATTTTAAATGATCGATGCTTTCCAACACCTCACCTACCGTCACCAGTGCGTTCAACATTGCTAACTGTTCCTCAGACACTCTAGGGAGGGAGACATGGTCTAATATTGTCTCCTCTGGTATAGGGGCTGCTGCATCAGAGTACAGTTTCTGGTAATAGACCCCTAAAATTTTATTTATTTCTTCAGGGTCCGTTGTCTTTTCCCCTTCCTCATTCACCATGGCTCCTATGTGGGAAACAGGCTGCCTTTCTCTAACCAATCCAGCCAACAACTTTCCGGCTTTGTTTCCATACTTAAATAAGGTAGCCTCCCATTCCTGTCTAAGAAATTCTTCTTTTTCAGAAGCCCATTTGTTAAAGGCCTGTTGTGCCTCTTTCCAAGGAAGGGACACTTACGTATTCTGCATAAGCCTTCCCCAACTCTCCACTAGTACGCAGATAGCTCTGCAACATTTCTCTCTTCTTCCCTGCCACATATGAGATGATCGGTCCTCTCAGGACAGCTTTCGCAGTGTCCAAAAATAACTCTGACTTTAACTCCTCCCTCTCAAAAATAGGGCAAAGTCTTCGCTTTTAGCCATGTATGACAGGAACCGCCACAGTATATCTGTTCCCCTTTTCGCTATTTCAGACAAATTCCCCATCACTGGGACGTGGTCAGAAATCACGATATTATGCATCTCTGATGAGATGACTTTGTCTAATAATGGTCGTTGAACTAATATATGATTTATTCTCGACTATGAAGAGTGAACAGGGGAGAAGAGGGAATAGTCTCTACCTTCCGGGTGTGTATACCTCCACGAGTCTATCAGACCGGTAGATTCTATAAAAGTGTTATAATTGCTATCTTGCCCTGATATCTTATAGCAGCTCCGTTTCCCCGACTCTCTGCATCTATCAATAGAACATCAATAAACTCCAGCAAATGAGGTGATATTGCGTTTATTGTAATGAGGCAGTATTACACTTTATGTGACGTTTCGGCTGGAACAGCCTTTTTCTCCTCTCTACAGTATGCACATGCACGCCAACCCTACATACAGTGCAGCAATCCTTGGCTCCTGTCTCTAGAGCAGCTGATGTTTGAAAAAGGCTGTTCCAGCCGAAACGTCACATAAAGTGTAATACTGCCGCATTACAATAAACGCAATATCAACTCATTTGCTGGAGTTTATTGATGTTCTTGACGACGGGGTGGGATCCACGCAGAACCACCAAGTGTGCCAGACTGGTTGACCCTTTTATCAATGCATCTATCAATACTCGGAGCAGCTACTGAATTAAAATCACCAGCAACCACCTTATATCTTTTAGATTGAGTCGCTATGCGTGACTCTAGTTTGGACCAAAAATCGCCGTTGTCGCTATTTGGCCCATAGACATTAAAAATATCTAGAAGCCCACTAGGTGTATCTGCTGTAATGTGTAGCACTCTACCCTCTTTGTCTGTTTTTGTCGTTAAAATTGAGTGGGGTAAGGCTTTATTAATAAGAGTGACTACCCCCGCTGATTTACCACTGGCTGCTGATCCATAGGCTGACCCTACCCATAAATTTTTCAATTGCTGCCATTCTCCCTCCCACAGGTGCGTGTCTTGTAATAATGAAATATCAGCCTTTGGCCTTTGTAAATGTTGCAGGATCATCATGTGCTTTCCTGGGGTGCACAACCCCTTAACATTCCACGTAACAACACGCATAATAAGACTTAGTAAAATCGCAATTCATGGCCCAGTACATTTTGAGTATTTGAACCCCCGGGGTTAAGGACTGTTTAATAGCCCTTACGCGACGTGGCTCCACATATATCTCATTTTCGGTTGTACCCCATTTGACTGTCGTATGAACATAACTTTCTTTAAAGTGGTACCCCCTCACCCGATCTTATAGACACCCCATTGTTTAGACAATGAAATATCGATTCTCAGCTCTCAGCCCTCCAACCTACATTTCCCCTTAAAGAACCCTATTATACTTCTCAGTCCAGTGCTAGAACTGCATATCAGTTTGCTTTTAGTCCTTGCTTCTGTGATCCCATAGGTTGGGTCATGCTGTCTTTCGGGTTCCAATGCTTCTTTTTCCACTCGGCTCTGGATGAACCCGTCACTTTGACTCCTGGTAAATCGCATTGGGATTCGCTGTTGTCTTAACCTCTGCGTTGAAGCTGCGAAGCAGTTTCCCCAGGTTTTCGCACCCTTTCAAGGTCCTTTCTGGATAACCAACCTCGGTCTTCTGCTAAGGACCATGCAACATCCGGGGTTTTAAATATCTGTGGAGCCTCTCCTGGTAATTGAATCCGCAATGTGGCTGGATATTGCAGTTGAAATCTAATCTTTTTAGCATGTAAAGCTGAGCATATCACACTATATTCCCTCTGTTTCTTCGCCACCTCAGCAGAGTAGTACGCAAAAATTAGCACTTTCTTTCCATATAATTCTAGTGCCGTTTTTCTGGAGCGGAAAGCACTTAGAATTTCTTCTTTATGGTTGTAATCTAGAAAACGGACTATGACCTGTCGCGGCCTATTGATTTGAGACTGCTGCCCCTTCTCCGCCACCTTCGGTTCTAGGCGCGCCGGGCCTACTCTGTGTGCTCTTTCAACTCTTTTGGGGCCCACCAGGTCCAAGGCCTCTGGAATGGTTTCTTCACACAAGGACGGGAGTTGTGCGGGCTCAATGGATTCTGGTATTCATAAAATCCGCAAATTGTTTCTCCGGGACCGGTTCTCGAGGTCCTCCATGCGGTCACGCAAGACAATATTCTCCTGCATGAGCTTTTTAATAGTAGTGTATGCCCCGGTTGCATCCTCCTCCAGCCCCACAATTCTCTGCTCTGCCTCTACAATTCTAGCTGTATGGGCTTCCACCACATCTCTAATATCCTGCAGAGAAGCTGAGACAACTGTAATAAGTGAGTCCTTGATGTCTGGAGCCAGGTGTTTGGCCACCTCGACTGCTAGGCTTTTATAGTCTAGTAAAGTTGTTAGGCTCCCAGGGACAGTCAGCTCTGGCTCTCCTACAAATAGATCGGGTGAGCGCGGTCCGCGCTCTATCTCCTCTGGACCTTCCTCCGTCGCAATCTTGCTCACCACCTCTTCTGCTCCCACTTTCATGCCCGCTGGTTTTTTGCTGCTCCTCAGCAGGTACCTCTCCATTAGCCCGCCGCCTCTGCTGTTGTTGGACTGCGGCTCACTTTCCCAGCGATATCGGGGGTTAGGCTTGCAGATATATGCTGGTTTTAAGAAGCGGGCAGGCCGAAGCTCTTCACCCTGGCTTCTCACATCCCAGCGCTGGAACCGGAAGTCCTTTCATTACTTTTAACTTCCCTCGTGTAGATTTATATATGAGAATTTCTCCAATGCCAATATGGTTCCTTAAAGGGGTTGTCTCATCTCAGACAATAGGGGCCTATCGCTAAGATATGCTCCCATTCTCTTATAGGTGCGGGGCCCACCGCTGGTACCTGCACCTATATCGGGAACGGAGCCCTGCAAAGTGGTAGCTGGAGGACTCTGGTCTGGCTACCACCAAGCGCTCTCCCAATAGAAGTGAATGGGAGCGCACCGCGTATGATGGTCATATGCTTAGGATGAAGCACTGCAGTATCAGGAGTGAAATACATCAAGCTTTGGAACAATCTCATGCATTGAGACACATGCCGGCCTCTGATTGGTCCAGCTTGGCAAACTCTTAAAACTGGCTGGTACCGGCAGGTGTGCTACAGCCACAAGTTGGAATGCTGGCTGCATGACATCATATGCAGTTAGCGTCTTGTTTGAATCTGCTGTGCTAGGTTATGATTAGATATGAGCGAATCAAAGCTGACAAAGTGGAATTCGTTTAGAATTTCAGGAAAAATTCAATTCGCAACGAATGTGAATTTCCTCGTGCTTCGTGGTAACGAAACGCAATTTTCCTAAAATGGAAGCTACACGTGTGAGGACTGAGTACATTGGGCAAGCAACTCTGGGAAGGTGGGATCACCCAGATTGACATGCCTTCATGCAGCCAATCAGCAGCCAGCCAGCCCTGTGGTGTCACAGCTCTATAAATACGGCAGCCATCTTACAGTTAGACATTTTCCAGCCTTCAGAGTGCAGGGAAAGAAGTGTGAAGGTGCTAGGGACAGCAAGTGGAAAAACGATTGTGGAAAAAAAAGACCGAAACAAAAGATTTATAGGTGCAGAGAAAGGATAGGGAGGAATCATTCACAACATCTTAGTGTGGGGAGAGACGTCAGAAGGCGCTAGGGACATTGATAGGAAAGTGATTTACAAGTGCAGGGAAAGATTATTTGGGGAAAAGAAAAATATATACCCAGTGGTGTATCTTGGTTTTGTGCTGCCCTAGGCGAGACTAAACTCGGGCACCCCCTAATATAAATTTGACCCGCCCCTTCCTGTCAAGGCCAAACCCCTTTCTCTGTAAACCCCGCCCTTCCTTTTAGGCTCCATCCTTTCCTGTATTCCTGTATTTAAAAGTGAATAACGACAGCCACACCTCACACCCCTCCCTTGATCCCACTAAGTGTCATCCACAGATCCCCCCCTTAAGTGTCATCCACAGATCCCCCCCTTAAGTGCCATCCACAGACAGATCCACCCCTTAAGTGCCATCCACAGATCCCCCCCCCTCAGTGTCATCCGCAGATTCCCCCCTCTTTAGTGTCATCCACATATTCCCCCCCCCCCTTAGTGTCATCCACAGATTCCCCCCCTCAGTGTCATCCACAGATTCTCCCCCCCTCAGTGTCATCCACAGATTCCCCCCTCAGTGTCATCCACAGATTCCCCCTCAGTGTCATCCACAGATTCCCCCCTCAGTGTCATCCACAGATTCCCCCTCTTTAGTGTCATCCACATATTCCCCCTTAATGTCATCCACAGATTCCCCCCTCTTTAGTGTCATCCACAGATTCCCCCTCTTTAGTGTCATCCACATATTCCCCCTTAGTGTCATCCACAGATTCCCCCCTCAGTGTCATCCACAGGTTCCCCCCCAGTGTCATCCACAGATTCCCCCTCCCTCAGTGTCATCCACAGATTCCCCCTCTTTAGTGTCATCCACATATTCCCCCTTAGTGTCATCCGCAGATTCCCCCTCAGTGTCATCCACAGATTCTCCCCCCAGTGTCATCCGATTCCACTGATTTCCTACCTGCCCAGCGCCGTTGTAGGTAATTTATTCACTGGCAGGCGCATGCGCACTTCAATGCCTCTGCCAGTGCGCCTGTGTGAGTCTTCCGGCGCTTCTCTCAGGCAAGTGGAGTGAATAAATTACCTACAACGGGCGGCGCTGGGCGGGGAGGAGCGGCGCCGGCGCACCCCCAGCAGCGCAGCCCGGACAAAAAAAAAATCTATCACTGAGGCAAACAAGGCATCTTGCCGCCCCATTGGAAGTGCCGCCCTAGGCAAATGCCTTGTTTGCCTCGTGATAGATACACCACTGTATATACCCACTGTTGCAGTTATTTCTGTTGGAAGCGCATAGTGGCGTATTTCAGTAAAAAAAGAAAATATATACGCACTGCATTGTTGCAGTTATTTCTGGTGAAAGCAAATAGGGTTGTATTTCAGTACTACAAGAAAAATATATAAGCACTTCACTCTTTAATAGTTTTCTGTGGAAAGCATATAGTGGCCTTTTTCAGTCCAACAAAAAAATATATATTCTCAGTTCACTTCTGCAGTTATTTCTGGTGAAAGAGTATAGTGGCGTATTTCAGTACTACAAGAAAAATATATTCTCAGTTCACTTCTGCAGTTATTTCAGGTAAAAGCGTATAGGGGAATATTTCAGTCCAACAAGAAAAATATATTCTCAGGTCACTTCTGCAGTTATTTCTGGTGAAAGCGTATAGGGGCATATTTCAGTCAAACAAGAAAAATATATTCTCAGGTCACTTCTGCAGTTATTTCTGTTGAAAGCGTATAGGGGCGTATTTCAGTACTACAAGAAAAATATATACGCACTTCACTCTTTATTGTTTTTTCTGGTCAAGGCGTATAGTGGACTATTTCAGCCCAGCAAAAAAATATATATTCTCAGGTCACTTCTGCAGTTATTTCTGTTGAAAGTGTATAGGGGCGTATTTAAGTAAAAAAAGAAAAATATATACGCACTGCACTGTTGCAGTTATTTCTGTTGGAAGCGCATAGTGGCGTATTTCAGTAAAAAAGGAAAAATATATACGCACTGCATTGTTGCAGTTATTTCTGGTGAAAGCGTATAGGGTTGTATTTCAGTACTACAAGAAAAATATATACGCACTTCACTCTTTAATAGTTTTCTGTGGAAAGCATATAGTGTCCTATTTCAGTCCAACAAGAAAAATATATTCTCAGGTCACTTCTGCAGTTATTTCTGTTAAAAGCGTATAGGAGCGTATTTCAGTACTACAAGAAAAATATATTCTCAGTTCACTTATGCAGTTATTTCTGCTGAAAGCATATAGGGGCTTATTTCAGTCCAACAATAAAAATATATTCTCAGGTCACTTCTGCAGTTATTTCTGTTGAAAGCGTATTGGGGCGTAATTCAGTCAAACAAGAAAAATATATATGCACTGCACTGTTGCAGTTATTTCTTGTGAAAGCCTTTACTGGCGTATTGCAGTAGAAAAAGAAATATACATTTGCCATTCGCTGCTGCACTTATATCTTGAAAAACCTTTTTTGATGTATATCAGTAGAAAAAGAAATATACATTCGCTATTCGCTGCTGCACTTATATCTTGAAAAACCTTTATTGACGTATATCAGTAGAAAAATAAAAATATATTCAGCGTTCACTGTTGCAGTTATATGTGGTAAAATCTTTTGGAACTTATTTTGGTGGAAAAACTAATTTTATTCAGCGTTCAGCGCTGCAGTTATATGTGCTAAAACCTTTAGTGACGTATTTCGGAAGAAAAGCAAAATATATTCAGCCTTCACTGTTGCAGGCATATGTGGAAAAACCTTTTGTGACGTATTTCGGTCGAAATACTAATTTTATTAAGCGTTCAGCGCTGCAGTAATATGTGGTAAAATCTTTATTGAAGTATTTCAGTAGAAAAACAAAATCAATTCAGTGGTCAGAGCTGCGGTTATATGCGGTAAAATCTTTATTGAAGTATTTCGGTTAAAAAACAAAATTTATTCTGCGGTCAGCGCTGCGGTTATTTTCAGTAAAATCTTTAGTGACGTATTTTGATGAACTTCGCGACTCTTCCGGGCTCAAAGCTATCTTGACTGTTGCTACTAGAGGCCTGTTCATGTCAGGCAGGTTCCCCAGAAGTATCTTGGTCGATCGACACTCTGTCATTGTGCCATTCTGTGGCTTCCTCATGTTGCTGCCACCTCCAGACTCGGTCATTGTGCCACTCGGTGGCCTCCTCATACTGCCACCACCTGCAGACTCAGTCATTGTGCCACTCGGTGGTCTCCTCATGCTACTGCCACCTCCAGACTCTGTCATTGTGCCGCTCTGTGGTCTTCTCATGCTGCCGCCACCTGTAGACTCGGTCATTGTGCCACTCGGTGGCATCCTCATACTGCTGCCACCTCCAGACTCTGTTATTGTGCCGCTCTGTGGTCTCCTCATAGTGCCGGCCACCTGCAGACTCGGTCATTGTGCCGCTCTGTGGCCTACTCATGCTACTGCCACCTCCAGACTCTGTCATTGTGCCGCTCTTTGGTCTCCTCATGTTGCCGCCACCTTGCAGACCCGGTCATTGTGCCACTCGGTGGCCTCCTCATACTGCCGTCACCTCCAGACTCTGTTATTGTGCTGCTCTGTGGTCTCCTCATACTGCTGCCACCTGCAGACTTGGTCATTGTGCCACTCGGTGGCCTCCTCATACTGCTTCCACCTCTAGACCCTGTCATTGGGCCACTCTGTGGTCTCCTCATGCTGTCTCCACCTCACCACTATGTCATAGGTCCACTATGTGGACTTCTCATGCTGTTTCAACTCTCCCCACTTCATGACTGGTCAACTAATTTGGCTTTCAGCCTGGCTGACATCATCATTTATTTGACACTTCTTCTGATCTGTCAGAAGGAAGAAAAAATGAAACGCACAACAGATCCTGTCTTTGTAGCAGCTTTAAGGCCTGTATGGTCCCATCAGGATTGGCTTATGATTTGGTAGCCAAAAGCAGGAGTGGGTAGAAAACACAGAAGACATGCAAATATTCCATTCACGTGTCATCTCTGTTTTAGATCCACTCCTGTTTTTTTTTTGCCTTTAGCAATACTGATGGATTATTGAGCAAATGCTGACCGAGCGAAGGCGGATGCTCCACAGACAGGATCCGTTTTTTCTGGGTAATTGTTCTGACAGATCAGAGAATGGGGAAAATTAATCAGTGACGTTAACACAAACTTACTGCTGACACCGTCTCCACTCTGTCGAGGGGCTCTACTTGCATAAGCGTTTAATAGAACAGGTTCTGTAGACATCTATGTGCAATCAGCTGACAAGGGTGTAAAAGGAGTGCGCTTCTTCTTGACGCTAACATATACCTGTAAGGCTGAGTTGATACTTGAGTTATTTGGTCAGTTTTGGCCCAAATAAGTGAAGTATGCAGTGATTCTAAGAGTGACGCCTGTCATCTGCATGTCATACTGACTCACAGTTTTACTTCACTACCACAGTAGACTCCCTATGTGTGTTACTGCAAGGCACAGTGTTCTACATCCCTATAAAGGCTCTCTGAAGCAAGGAAATAGACGTTTTTTAGGCAATTCGCCGTGAATAAATTCGGATCAAAGAGAATTTTTCCGGAAAATTTGGCGAACAGGCTAAATCGAATTTTTTTAAAAATTTTCTCATCTCTAGTTATGATCTAAATAGCTATTGAGACTCCTGATAAGACACACAAATCCAGTATTGAAATGCATTGAGTGTGACACCATCTCAGTAACAATTATTTAGTTACATCAAGAACAGAATATAATGACTATATCAGTAGGAAAGCTGGTCAGACGGTGTATGTGAAGGTTGACTCTAAATCCGCTAGTCATTAGCTATTTTGTAATTGGCTGACAACAATGAATATATATATATATATCTGTATTGTAAATAATAAACACATAAAAAATTACAATGCAGGAATTATCTGCCAAGCCTACTTATTTTATGGGTGTATCTGTGACTGCATCTGGCATGCTATTGAGGGTTGGTCTGGTGCTGATGATTTAAACACAGACCCAATACATACTGTTAGACGCCTGTTAGAGAAGTCAACGCTATTTAGGAAGTGCAGGAAGGTTTATATGTAAACCAGCCTAACATTATTAGCATCTTGATACCCCATCTGCCTGTTTTTTGAATTTTGACAGTGTGACCCTAATCTTAGATTCACAATAGTTTTTTTGTTTTTCTTATTTTAACTGCTATTTTCAAGCAACGAATTTCTTAAGACATATAGGCGGAAATATATAGATCTTTTTCTGTATTAATCATAGTAAAGCCTAAGAAGTTATTAAAAGGGAGTCTGCTAACAGTTTTGACCATGCTAAACTGCCGACAGCAGGAGCTGGGGAGAGCAGTACAAACATACATTCTGTAGAGCTTTTCTTGTCATGGTAGTGTGACTATGACATTTTATTCTGCCACATTCTAGACCTGCAAGTGCCCTGGTCAGGGCTTCAATGTGAAGTGCTCTCTGCTTACAGCCCGTACCCTCTACTTTGAGTACAGATGTAGCAACCAAGCATGAGACCACTACAGTACTGGCGCTTGAGTGTAGGGCCTAGACTAGTGAAGACTATCCACAAGTTACACAGCGAGAAGTGGATTCTAAGTAGAGACCTGTCTGAAGCAACACATTCCTTGGGTGGGACTCCTGTAATGACCCAAATTATAGAGTGATACATTTATACTGTTGAGTTTAAGTTCAGAAGAGTTAAAGAGAACATGTCACATTGTACATGCAGTCCTATCTGTCAGTAGTCCGTTATGGAGCATAAGGAGTTGAGCAAATTGATATATAGGTTGTAAGAGGGCGCAAGGTGTCGTCGTTGACATTGTCAGTTAGTTTGGCTGCAAAGCCAATCCGGGCCGGCTCTTACTGGGAGTAGGCAAAGAGTTGGGTGGGTGCCTACTCCCCACGGGCCTTTAAAGGCAGCCTCCTCAGCAGCTGAGGGAGGTGATTGTCCTGGAGCTGCTGTTTGTCACGGCTGTATGTGAGCAACAAGAGCATACACAGTGAGTTAGCTACTGACCGGACCCAAACTAGGGAACATAAAGGGTGACCCCTGTCAGACCCTAAAAGCTCTCCCTATGCTGCTAAGCCCATGTCCAGATCCAGATGGTGGATCGAGACATGCCCGCGTACCTAAGGCTGATGACCACTGTAACCCCTACAGTAGTGGAAGGGGCACGGCCACCGGTGCCCTGCTCAGTATATGGACGGAACCGGGGTCGCCTCGGATCCAGTCAGCAAAACAAACAGAAACACACAATGTCTGCACACTTAACTGAAGGAGCTGCAGCAGCAGTGAAAACAGATCCAAAGTCAGCAGACAATGTCCGAAGTACTTGCTTCAGCAGAACACAGGTCCAGAAAAGATATCACACCAGTGAAGATACTCAAGCGAGAGATACAGGTCAAATGAAGTAGTATAATCCGCACCGTACAAAGGAAGAGAGGTGATTTAAAGGCAGAGCAATCAAACACAGGAGGGACAGCTGGGAGGAAGGAAACAGAAAGTAAAGACCTCATCACAGGGGCGGAGAAACAGAGCTGTGGGAACGTCTCAAAGCTCTAGTAGTTACATCATCACAGGGGTGGAGAAACAGAGCTGTGAGAACGTCTCAAAGCTCTGGTAGTGACAGTACCCCCTCTACGGGTGGACTCGGACACCCAGGACCCACCTTCTCAGGATGAGCCCTATGAAAAGTCCTGATGAGGCGAGTGGCTTTAATGTCCGACACCGGAACCCACATCCTCTCCTCAGGACCATAACCTTTCCAATGAACGAGGTACTGAAGAGAACCGCGGACAATGCGAGAGTCCACAATTCTGGAAACCTCAAACTCCAGATTGCCATCAACCAAAATCGGAGGAGGAGGCAAAGAGGAGGGTACCGTGGGCTGGACATATGGTTTTAAGAGAGATCTGTGAAATACATTATGTATCTTCCAAACCCGTGGAAGATCAAGACGGAAGGCAACAGGATTGATGACTGACAAGATTTTATAAGGCCCAATAAACTTGGGACCCAATTTCCAGGAGGGAACCTTCAGTTTAATATTTCTTGTAGACAACCACACCAGATCACCCACATTCAGGTCCGGACCAGGCACACGTCTCTTATCAGCCACACGCTTATATTTCTCACTCATCTTTCTTAGATTAGTCTGAATCTTTTGCCAAATGGTAGACAAAGACGAGGAAAATCTCTCCTCCTCAGGCAAACCAGAAGGAGCCCCTCCCGAGAATGTCCCAAACTGCGGATGGAACCCATATGCACCAAAGAATGGTGACTTATCAGAAGATTCCTGACGACGGTTGTTCAGAGCAAACTCAGCAAGAGGGAGAAACGAACACCAATCCTCCTGGTTCTCTGCAACAAAACAGCGCAAATATGTCTCCAGATTCTGATTGACGCGCTCAGTCTGACCATTCGACTGCGGGTGAAAAGCAGAAGAGAAGGACAGCCGAACCCCCAGGCGAGAACAGAAAGCCTTCCAGAATCTGGACACAAACTGCGTGCCTCTATCGGAAACAATATCAGAGGGAATGCCATGCAATTTAACAATATGGTCGACAAAAGCTTGCGCCAACGTTTTAGCATTGGGCAATCCAGGGAAGGGTATGAAATGTGCCATCTTGCTAAAACGGTCCACCACCACCAGGATCACCGACTTCCCTGAGGAACGAGGAAGATCCGTGATAAAGTCCATGGACAGGTGTGTCCAAGGACGGGAAGGTATGGGTAAGGGGAGAAGGGGACCTGAAGGCCGTGAACGAGGGACCTTAGCGCGAGCGCACGTCTCACAAGCAGCCACAAAACCCTCCACCGACTTACGAAGAGCCGGCCACCAAAATCTCCGAGCAATGAGATCTACCGTGGCTCTACTCCCGGGTGACCAGCAAGAACCGTATCATGATGCTCCTTGAAGAGTTTGTGACGTAACTCAGGAGGCACAAACAACTTTCCAGAAGGACAACGGGCAGGTGCCTCAGTCTGGGCAGCCTGGACCTCGGCCTCCAAATCAGAATACAGAGCAGAAACAACTACCCCTCCGCCAAAATGGGACCCGGGTCCTCGGAGTTTCCTCCTCCCGGAAAACAGCGAGAGAGAGCGTCAGCCTTCACATTTTTGATCCCAGGGCGGAATGTAACGACAAAATTGAATCTGGAGAAGAACAGAGACCATCTGGCCTGTCTCGGATTCATACGCTTGGCCGACTCCAAGTACGCCAGATTCTTATGGTCGGTAAAAACGGTTATAGGGTACCTGGCCCCTCCAACCAATGGCGCCATTCCTCGAAAGCCAGCTTGATGGCCAACAATTCCCTATCTCCCACATCATAGTTTTTCTCTGCCGGTGAGAGTTTTTTAGAGAAAAGGCACAGGGTCGCCATTTGGAAGGAGACGGACCCTGGGACAAAACCGCACCCACACCCACCTCGGAAGCATCCACCTCAACAATAAAAGGTAAGGAAACATCGGGATGCACCAAGATGGGAGCAGACGCAAAACTCTCTTTAATCTTAGAAAAGCTGCAAGCGCCTCCTCCGACCAAGAGGAAAAATCCGCCCCTTTTTGGTCATGTCAGTGAGGGGTTTGACAACAGAGGAATAATTCAAAATGAACTTTCTGTAATAGTTTGCAAAACCCAGAAAGCGCATCAATGCCTTCTGATTCTCAGGAAGCTCCCACTCAAGCACAGCACGGACCTTCTCCGGATCCATGCGAAAACCAGAAGCAGAGAGGAGAAAACCCAGAAATTGAATCTCCGATACCATAAACACACATTTCTCCAGCTTGGCGTATAATTTATTTTCTCGCAGAATCTGCAGAACCTGAAAAGATGATCCTGATGAGTCCGAACATCAGGGGAAAAATCAAAATATCATCAAGATACACCAATACAAATTTCCCCATTAAATGGTAGAAAATACTGTTAACAAAATGCTGAAAGACGGCCGGAGCATTCATCAAGCCAAAAGGCATAACGAGATTCTCGAAATGCCCCTCGGGGGTATTAAAGGCTGTTTTCCATTCATCCCCTCTCTGACCCTGACCAGGTTGTACGCGCCTCTCAAATCCAATTTGGAAAAACCTTGGCCCCAACAATTTGGTTGAAGAGGTCTGGGATCAGAGGAAGGGGATAGGGATCGCGAATCGTGATACGGTTCAGCTCCCTAAAATCTAGGCAAGGTCTCAGAGAGCCATCTTTCTTTTTAACAAAAAACCCGCGGCGACCGGTGATTTTGAGGGACGAATATGCCCCTTATCGAGACTCTCAGAGATATAGGTTCGCATTGCGATTCTCTCCGGTTGTGAGAGATTGTACAGGCGTGCTTTTGGCAGCTTGGCGCCGGGAATGAGGTTAATGGGACAGTCAAACTCCCGGTGAGGAGGTAGCTCCTGCACACCGCTCTCGGAAAACACGTCCGAGAAATCAGAGAGAAATGATGGCAAAGTTTTAGTAGATACCTCTGCAAAAGTCGCTGTGAGACAATTCTCTCTACAAAACTCACTCCACTCATTTATTTGCCTTCCTTGCCAATCAATAGTGGGGTTATGTTTAGTGAGCCAGGGTAACCCCAACACTAGAGGAGTAGGCAATCCGTTAAGGACAAAACAAGATATATCCTCCACATGAGTGTCACCTACAGCTAACCGGATATTGTGAACAATGCCCTTCAGGGATCTCTGTGAGAGTGGAGCAGAGTCAATGGCAAAAACAGGTATATCTTTTTCTAATGTGCAAACCCGAAAACCATGCCTGGCTACAAATTGAGTGTCAATAAGATTGACGGCCGCTCCACTATCAACAAAAATTTCACAAGAAATGACTTTGCTCTCTAGCGCCACCCTGGCAGAAAGGAGAAAACGAGAACTGCAGGTCAGAGGAAAAGCCCCAATTCCTACATCAACTTTGCCCAAGGTAGCAGATGAAGCAGAGTTTGATGATTTTCCTTTGAGGATTTTCTCTTATTATCACTCTTAGTACAGTTCATGAATCTCCTAGAGGGACAAACATTTGCCAAATGACCAATGCCCCCACAACAAAAACACACCATTCTCTGAGGACTAAATCCTCCTTTATCAGGGGCAAGTCGACCTAGCTGCATAGGCTCCTCCTCAGAGGGGACCGAGACAGGATGAGACCCCTGCACACTGAATGAGTCCGCACCACTGCCCCTAGAGTGACAATGGCTGGACCGAGAGGTCTCGTTTCTTTCTCTTAGACGCCTGTCAAGGCGCACCGCCAATGACATGGCAGACTCTAAAGATGTTGGTCTCTCATGGAAAGCAAACGCATCTTTCAATCTCTCTGAGAGACCATGACAGAACTGACTCGGAGTGCAGCATCATTCCAACCTGAATCAGCTGCCCATCTCCGAAATTCAGAACAATAAAGCTCAGCAGACAGTTTGTTCTGGCATAAAAACGTAAGTTAGATTCAGCCAGAGCAACACGATCCGGGTCATCATATATCTGCCCCAGGGCCACAAAAATCTTTCTGTGGATCGAAGGGAGGGATCCCCGATGGCAGTGAAAAAGCCCAAGTCTGAGCATTACCCCTGAGCAAGGAGATGACAATCCTCACCCTCTGCTCCTCATTACCAGAGGAACAGGGACACAAGCAAAAATGGAGTTTGCATGCCTCTCTGAAGCGAACAAAATTCTCACTGCCCCCGGAGAACGTTTCCGGAAGTGAGACCTTTGGCTCGCAACAGACTCCATGGGCCGGAGCCGAGCCCAATGCTTGAAGCTGAATCATAGATTGACGGAGATCCGCTACCTCCAAAGAAAGACCCTGCATGCGGTCAACCAGGTCAGAAAGCGGATCCATGTCAAAAAGGACGGTTTCGGCGGATTATAATGTCACGGCTGTATGTGAGCAACAAGAGCATACACAGTGAGTTAGCTACTGACCGGACCCAAACTAGGGAACATAAAGGGTGACCCCTGTCAGACCCTAAAAGCTCTCCCTATGCTGCTAAGCCCATGTCCAGATCCAGATGGTGGATCGAGACATGCCCGCGTACCTAAGGCTGATGACCACTGTAACCCCTACAGTAGTGGAAGGGGCACGGCCACCGGTGCCCTGCTCAGTATATGGACGGAACCGGGTCGCCTCGGATCCAGTCAGCAAAACAAACAGAAACACACAATGTCTGCACACTTAACTGAAGGAGCTGCAGCAGCAGTGAAAACAGATCCAAAGTCAGCAGACAATGTCCGAAGTACTTGCTTCAGCAGAACACAGGTCCAGAAAAGATATCACACCAGTGAAGATACTCAAGCGAGAGATACAGGTCAAATGAAGTAGTATAATCCGCACCGTACAAAGGAAGAGAGGTGATTTAAAGGCAGAGCAATCAAACACAGGAGGGACAGCTGGGAGGAAGGAAACAGAAAGTAAAGACCTCATCACAGGGGCGGAGAAACAGAGCTGTGGGAACGTCTCAAAGCTCTAGTAGTTACATCATCACAGGGGTGGAGAAACAGAGCTGTGAGAACGTCTCAAAGCTCTGGTAGTGACACTGTTAGGCTGTGGAGTCATTTGAGTTTGGGAGTTCTGATCCATTCTGTGCTATGTGGAGTTCCCTGAGCTGGAAGCCAGAGCCCAACAAGGAGGAGTGCAGACGGCCCGGAAACCTGACGTCGACTGTCTTGCGGCTGGACTGACAGCCAGGTGCGAACCTGCACCTAAAACCTCCCAGGTGACTGAAACCTGTACGGGACTGTTTTGTTTTGCCTTAAAGGGCTTCTGTCACCCCCCTTAACCCATTTTTCACTAGCTGACATTAGCTATTTGCTAATGTCAGCTGAGTTGAAATATATATTTTTTACCTTATCTGAAGCTGGCAATTCTGTTAAAAAGGCACTTTTATAATATTCAAATCATCTTCGCTACCAGCAAGTTGGGCGTATACTTGCTGGTAGCCGCCGCATCTAGATGAGTTAGGAACGCCCCCTTCCTCGTTTGATAGACAGGGCCAGCGCTTTCTCCTCCTCGCACTGGCCCTGTCTGAAGCTGAAATCCCGCGCCTGCGCCGTACCGCTCAGTAGTCGGCGCAGGCGCTCTGAGTGAAGGACGCGAGCTTTGCCGCTCCGTCCTCAGTGCGCCTGCGCCGATTACGTCACCGCTACACCCGCTTCCCTTCCGGGTGTAGCGGTGACGTAATCGGCGCAGGCGCACTGAGGACGGAGCGGCAAAGCTCGCGACAGTCCGGCGACAGAGAGGCCTGCACGGAATGTACCCCCTGCGGATCCGCCTCCCGTGGTATGCTGGAGGTGTCAGGAGCCAGGCCACATCAGGGCCGACTGTCCGCATCGGGGTGAGCCGATGGAAGGGAACTACGGCTATCGCCACTCCCTGTATGCACGGAAGCTGTGTGCAACTGGCACCCGTGAGGTGCAGGACAATAACCATCTGTGTCAGGTAGAGGTGGGAGATTCTCTGGCGGTGGCCCTGCTGGACTCCGGGAGTCTAGTCTCCCTGGTAAGGGCTGCCCTGGTACGGCCTGTGGAGTATACCGGCCGTAAAATCGGGGTCCTGTGCATCCACGGAGACCTAAAAGACCCCACTGCACTAGTGACTCTGTCCACAGCGGCTGGTAAGTGGACCCACGAGGTGGCTGTCGCTACTAAACTCCCACACGAACTGATACTTGGGAGGGACTTCCCAGGTTTTCCGGCGCTGTGGCCGGCAATAAAGGTATCTGATGGACCCGAGACAGGGGTAACCCTAGTAGAGTGGCCTGATACCACTGGAAGGCCCGAACCCTGGGAGCCCGAATCTGAAGGGCCAGCGGTAGGGGTGACCACTGCTCCAGCGGTAGAGGGGGAGACAACCCTACTGAGTGTAATGGTGGGAGACACGGAGGACTTGCCACCGAGACCTGAGTTGGCAGACCTCAATGTCTCCGGGGAAAATTTTGGGACCGCACAACACCGGGACCAAACCCTAACCAGGGCCTGGGAAAGTGTTGTAATGATTGACGGTAAACCCCAGAAACCTGGGGCTGAATTAATGTTCCCACGATTTATTGTTCTTCAGGATATGTTGTATCGGGTGAACCAAATCCGAGGTGAGCCCGTTGAACAGTTGGTGGTGCCCACCGCATATCGCAAGCTTCTTATGGAGCTTGCCCACCAACATGTTCTTGGGGGACACATGGGGTGGCAGAAAACGCAGGACCGCGTACTACGGCGATTTTACTGGCCCGGTTTGTTTAAGGAAATAGAGGAGTTCTGTAAGTCCTGTCCGACCTGTCAGGTAAATAGCCCCCAGCCGCATTACAGAAGTCCCCTGGTCCCTCTCCCAATAATTGAGGTCCCATTCGAGCGTATTGCCATGGATCTGGTCGGACCCGTACCGAAGTCTGCTAGGGGTCACCAACATATCCTGGCGACATACCTCGGCTAAGCTCATTGCAAAAGAGTTAATGGAAATGTTTTCCCGTGTGGGCCTGCCAAAAGAGATTCTGACCGACCAAGGGACCCCTTTTATGTCCAAAGTTATGAGGGAACTGTGTAAATTGTTGCGTATAAAGCAGTTACGGACGTCCGTTTACCATCCGCAAACAGACGGTCTTGTCGAAAGGTTTAACCAAACTCTAAAAAATATGTTAAAAAGGGTGGTGTCCAGAGATGGGAAGGACTGGGACCTGCTTCTGCCCTATCTCTTGTTCGCCTTGCGAGAGGTGCCCCAGGCCTCTACTGGGTTCTCGCCCTTCGAACTGCTTTATGGCAGACACCCTCGGGGCCTGTTGGATATCGCCAAGGAAGCGTGGGAACAACAGCCTGTCCCCCACAAAAGTGTCATTGAGTATGTCACCCAGATGCAGGAATGGATGGAAAGGGTGTTGCCGCTGGTCCGGGAGCATATGGAGGCAGCGCAACAAGCCCAGAGTAGGGTGTATAATTGTCAGGCTTCGGGAACGGAACTTCAACCCGGGAGATCGGGTTTTGGTTCTGGTGCCCACCCTTGACAGCAAGTTCCTAGCTAGGTGGCAGGGCCCCTATGAGGTTATCGAGAAGGTAGGGGAAGTAAATTACAAAGTACACCAGCCAGGGCGGCGCAAGCCGGAGCAGGTGTACCACGTGAATTTACTGAAGCCGTGGAAAGACAGGGACACGGCCGACGACAACAGCCCCCAGCCAGGGCTTCTAGGTGACAAGGGTCCAGCCCCACAGTTCGAGGCCTGCGAGCGGTAGCCACGGTAAAATTGCAGACAGCCTGTCTTCCAAACAAGTTCAGGAAGTCAGGGAGTTCATCAGTCGGAACACGGATGTGTTCTCGGACCTCCCTGGCCGCACGTCTCTCATCCAACATGACATCGTCACTGAGCCTTAGGCCAAAATCCGATTAAAACCATACCGGGTACCCGAGGCTCGGCGACGGGCCATCATGGACGAAGTGCAATTAATGTTGAAGCTCGATGTCATTGAGGAGTCGAAAAGTGAGTGGGCCAGTCCCATAGTCCTAATACCCAAGCCGGATGGGACGTTGCGGTTCTGCAACGATTTTCGCAAGTTAAATGAAGTGTCCAAGTTTGATGCGTATCCCATGCCCCGGGTAGACGAGCTTGTTGAGAATTTAGGGCAAGCCCGTTATTTTTCTGTGCTCGACCTCACTAAAGGGTACTGGCAGGTACCCTTAACGGAGTCGGCCAAGGAAAAACGCTTTGTTACCCGCAGGGCCTGTATCATTACAAGGTATTACCCTTTGGCCTGCATGGCGCCCCCGCCACCTTCCAAAGGTTAATGGATATTGTGCTGCGACCTCATCGTCGGTACGCCTCGGCCTACTTAGATGATGTAATCATCCACAGCACCAACTGGGAAAGCCATTTGCCCAAAGTGCAGGCGGTAGTGGATGCCCTGAGGAAAGCTGGACTAACTGCCAATCCAAAGAAATGTGCGATTGGGTTGGAAGAGACCAAATATCTGGGATATGTTATTGGGCAGGGAGTCATCAAGCCGCAGGTAACTAAGGTAGAAGCCATACGCAACTGGCCCTGACCGGTCACCACCAGGCAGGTAAAGTCCTTCCTGGGAATGGTAGGGTACTACATGCGGTTTGTGCCCCACTTTGCCACAATAGCAGCGCCGTTGACAGACCTGTTGAAGGGGCGAAAGTCTGGAAAGGTTAGCTGGAGTGAAAAGGCGGAGGAGGCTTTCTCCGCGTTGAAGTCGGCCTTGTGTGGGTCCCCGGTTTTGGTGACACCCGACTTCAACAGGGAGTTCGTCGTACAGACCGACGCCTCAGAGGTAGGCCTCGGTGCTGTGCTGTCTCAGGAGGTCAACGGGGAAGAACATCCCGTTGTCTTCCTGAGCCGTAAGCTCAGTCCCGCCGAGTCCAGGTATAGTATAGTGGAGAGGGAGTGCCTGGCTATCAAGTGGGCACTCGAGTCTCTCCGCTACTAACTGTTAGGGAGGAGGTTCCGTCAGGGGTGACCGACCATTCCCCTCTCAAGTGGATGAGCCAGGCCAAGGAGAGGAATGCTCGGGTCACCAGGTGGTTCCTATCCCTGCAGAACTTCAAGTTCTCTGTCGAACACAGGGCAGGCCGCTTGCAGGGTAACGCAGATGCCCTGTCCCGCGTCCACTGCCTCACATGTGTTCACCCCCTCAGGGTTGAACAAAGGGGGGGGGGTGTAAGAGGGCGCAAGGTGTCGTCATGGACGAACGATACGTGTCACCGAGGTTCCTGGCCTCGGTAAGGTGAGAGCCGGGTTTTTTATGTGTCAGCAGCAGCTAGTGCTGTTTGACATTGTCAGTTAGTTTGGCTGCAAAGCCAATCCGGGCCGGCTCTTACTGGGAGTAGGCAAAGAGTTGGGTGGGTGCCTACTCCCCACGGTCCAGGCCGGACTTTTGCCGGGCCTTTAAAGGCAGCCTCCTCAGCAGCTGAGGGAGGTGATTGTCCTGGAGCTGCTGTTAGGCTGTGGAGTCATTTGAGTTTGGGAGTTCTGATCCATTCTGTGCTATGTGGAGTTCCCTGGGCTGGAAGCCAGAGCCAAACAAGGAGGAGTGCAGACGGCCCGGAAACCTGACGTCGACTGTCTTGCGGCTGGACTGACAGCCAGGTGCGAACCTGCACCTAAAACCTCCCAGGTGACTGAAACCTGTACGGGACTGTTTTGTTTTGCCTTAATACTTCTGATGTGTGTGCATTAACACCAAGAGACTGTTTGTCGTTTATTTTTGTGCAAGTGTGAATAAAACACTGTTGATTGCACGTTCTTGACTCCTTGTTTTGCCTCGGTACTGCACCCGCACCGCTATCTACCAGAGCGACTCCCCACAAGGTCCATATTATTTATATTCAGTATAATAAGTAATTTATTCATTTTAAATCTGTGCTCTTTGTATAGTTAGGAGTCTAGTGGCTGGTCCCGAAATGTTCCCTTTAAGCAAAATTGCTACCTTGTGTTATGCAACCATTCTAGGGATTGTGCAAGTTTGGGGGTGGGGGGGGGGGGGTTGGCAACCCACCTATTCCTCTCCTGGGCAGACGTGCAAAGGAAAGCCTACTTACCTGCTTCCCAACAATGGCTCCCAGCTCCTACGCTCTCTGGCCCCCTCTTTTCCGCTCTGGTCCCTCGATGTAAACTTCTAGTTTGCCGCTTCAGCAGTCAATCGCTGGCCACAGCAGTGACCTGTTTCAAACCGGAAGTTTACATCCAGGGACCCAAGCGGAGCAGTGGAGGCCAGAAAGGGAAGGAGCCATTGTCGGGAAGCAGGTAAGTAGATTGTAAGTAGCTTTGTACTTCAAAGGTCTGCTGAGGAGGGGGGTTTGGGTTTGACCCCCCCCCCCCAAATGTGCACAACCCCTTTAAGGTTTTGTGGTTCGTCTAAGTATTGTAACCATCAAGCTTGTTGTATCTCCGCAAGTAAATAAGTAAAGTTGAACTGTTTAAACAGAGTTTGGTCTGCAATTTTCTTCTTTTTAGGGAGAACCAGTTGTCAAACCCCACATTACAAGCTGATAAAAAGGCAGAGTATGGCACCAGTGGCCAATGTGCGACATAACCACATGTACTGCAATGTAGTGCCTGAGGGACCTGGTAAAGGTGTATTTGACAAGTAGGTCCGATGACAGCCACTGATCAGTAAGAGAGCAGAGGCAGTACGGAGTTGTACAAAAGAAAAGTTCTTATAATTCCATCAATCTGGAATAAAGAACATTTCCTTTTTGCACAACCCTGTGGTAGTGCCTTTACTCACTTACTACTTGGACTAAGTTCAAGTAGTAGTAAGTCTTTTCTCTTCCTGCATATTTACCCCTTCTACCTCAGGCCAGTTTTCACTTTTCTAACTAGGTCATTTTTTTCAAATCTGACATGGTAATTAGTGATGAGCGAGCATGCTCGGCTGAATATCCGTTCGGCTCGAGCATCGCTATGCTCGGCACATGGCGGTACTAACCAATGCACATGGCTGTACTAACCGATGCAATGCTCGAGTCTCCGCCCCGCACGTTTCACGGGTTTTAAGCAGCCAATAAAGATGCAGGTAAGTACTGCCCTCACTGTAATGCCAGTAACCATGTTGGCTGCTGGTATTACAGTGATTAGCTGGCCGGAACACGTCATTGGGTGCTATATAGCACCCGATGACGCATGTTCGGCTCAGACGTAGACAGGGAGAGCAGAACGTAGGAAGGGAAAGACAGAGTAGGGAGCGAATTTCACAGTTTTTATTCTGAGAAAGCGTTTCCAAGACCCAAAAGTCCTTTTAAGGGCTACTGTGTGTGTGTGTCTGTGTGTGTTTTAGAGCAGCAATATATTTACCTCCTGCAGTCTCAGGGACAGTGCTTCGGAAATTTGCTGTTTTTACTTCCAAAAGCTTTTCAAAGACCCAAAAGTCATTTTAAGGACTACTATGTGTGTTTGATAGCAGCAAGATATTTTTATTTTATACCTATTAGTGACATATACTGTACATCATCCGCAGGCTGTGTCTTTAATAATCTAGCCCACATCTAGTGTCCATAGTGTGTGGCTTTGTGTAAAAATACTGAACTACATCTGCCAACAGTGTCTTACAAATTCCAATAATTTGGGCCTAATATAGTGTCCATATTCTGTGGGTTTCTGTGACATATACTCTCCTAGATCCGAAAACAGTGTCTGTATTGCAAATTCCAATAATCTGGGTCTAGTATAGTGTCCATAATCTGTGGTGTTCTGTAACCAATACTGTACTACATCTGAAAACAGTGTCTGTATTACAAATTCCAATAATCTGGGCCTAATATAGTGTCCATATTCTGTGGGTGTCTGTGATATATACTGTCCTGCATCCGAAAACAGTGTCTGTATTGCAAATTCCAATAATCTAGGCCTAATATAGTGTCCATATTCTGTGGGTTTCTGTGACATATACTGTCCTGCATCCAAAAACTGTGTCTTTAGCGGACAGTAAAACAATCTGCGCCATATCTAGTGACAAAACTATTAATATGAAGAAGGCAAGCACTAAGGGACGGGGAAGTGGGAGTGATGCTCATGGTGCACGTAGAGGCCGTGGCCCTGGGCGCAATAAAACCGTGCCTGCTGCCAGTGCACCAGAAAAAAAAGACATCCACCGTACCCAGCTTCATGTCCAACTTAGCTGGGCGGCGCAGGACAACACTGTCCAAGTCGGACCATTGCGAATAGTTGGTCGGTTGGATTGCTAAAGATGCTTCCGGTCGGTTAAGCACCACCCTCTCTTCCACCAAGTCCAGTCTCTGTAGCCAAGAGTCTGGTCAACCGAATCCTCACTCTGATCATCCTTCCTCCTACCATGGAGAGGCTTGACAAACAAGTGATCCCACACTCGAATATTCCGAGGAGCTATTGCCACTATTAGATTTGGACCTTTCGCCCAGCACGCTTGAAGAGGGACCTGAGATATTGTGCCCTGATTCCCAACCTCTTGAGCCTTCACAGTCTTAAGAAGATGACAGTGGTGAACGGCAATCATTCGTTCACAAGGTGGATGATGATAAGACACAGTTGCCAATCACTGAGGTTGTGGTTAGGTCAAGTGAGGAGGATGAGCAGAGTGAGAAAGTGGAAGAGGAGGTGGTGGACGATGAGGTCAGTGACCCAACATGGGAAGGTGAAAAGCCGAGCGAGGACAGCAGTACAGAGGGGGAGGGATCTGCAGCACCTCTACAGTCTGGAAGAGGCTTGCAAAAGAAAGAAGTCGGCCCACACCAAACAGGCCTGCAACTGTTACATCGAGCATCCCGATGCGTAAATCTTCCTTGCCAAGGGGTAGGTGTTCCACAGTATGGCGCTTTTTTGAGGAAAGTGCAGACGACAAAAGAGTAGTAGTTTGCAACCTGTGCCATACCAAAAAGAGTCGGGGCGTGAACACTAGCAACCACCACCACCACCAGCATGACCTGCCACATGGCATCCAAGCATCCTAATAAGTGGGCCGAACGTCTGGGTCCACAATCTGGGTCTGCTGGTCACACCACTGCCTTCTCTTGCCCATTGTTAAGCACTGCTGGCCAATCCTCTGTCGAAGGCGCAGGCCCGGATGCCCCTCGCCCTGCACCTGGACCTTAGCATGAACCGTCAGCAACAACATCCACTTTCCTGTCCCAGCGCAGCGTCTAAATGTTGATAACGCATGCATTTGAAAGCAAGCACAAATACCCACAAACCCACCCATAGGCCATAGCACTAAATGCGCATCTTTCAAAATTACTGGCTCTTGAAATGTTCCCATTTAGGCTTGTGGACACTGAGGCCTTCCGCAGCCTAATGTCGGTAGCCGTCCATCGGTACGCCACTATTTTCCACGGTGTGCCATGCCCGCCTCACACCAGCATGTGTCCCAGAACATCACCCATGCCCTGACCAACGCACTTACTAGGAAGGTCCACTTCACCACGGATACATGGACAAGTGTTGGTGGCCAGGGACGTACCCTGGGATAACACAGGTGCTACCCACGCCGAGGATTGCGAGCCCTACGTCCATCAGGGTCTTCGCCAGCAGCTATGTTACTGGCTCCAACCCCCACTCCTCCTTCTCCACTGCCTCCTCCTCCACTTCCACCTCCAGCAGCAGTCATCCATCAGTCGCTAGCTGGAAGCACTGTAGCACTGCTGTGGATAAGCGTCAACAGGCCATGCTGAAGCTGATCTGCTTAGGGGACAAACAGCACACCGCCGCAGAGCTGTGGCAGGGTATAAGGGACCAGACCGAGGTGTGGTTCTCGCCACTCAACCTACAATCAGGCATGGTTGTGTCTTTGACAATAGCCGTAACTTGGTGGCTGCTTTGGAGCTCGGCAACCTGACACACATCCCATGCCTAGCCCACGTCTTAAACTTAGTGGTTCAGCAGTTTATTAAAACCTACCCCAATTTGCAAGAGCTACTAGTGAAGGCGTGCCGCGTGTGTGCCCATTTACGCAAGTCATCCACAGCCTTAGCCGGTCTGTCAACGCTACAGCAGCGATTGTGGCTTTCAGCTCACTAACTGTTGTGTGACGTGAGCATGTGTTGGAACTCTACGTTCTACATGTTGGCCAGGCTTTGTGAGCAGTAGAGGGCAGTTGTGGAATATTAGCTGCAACATGGTCGGCACCACTATTTACAAACAAGGAGTGGGCATTGATGTCAGACCTCTGTGAGGTTTTAAAAAACTTTGATGAATCCACACAGATGGTTAGTGGCTATAACGCTATTATCAGCGTAACCATCCCACTGCTGTGTCTACTCAAACGATTGCTGCTCACAATTAAGGAGGACAATGTGATAGCCAGACCACCCACAGTTCATCTTCTCAGCGCGAATTGGACCATGAGGAGGGGCTGGAGAAAGTTGCCTTTGCTATAGAGGGTAGTACCCATGGAACTTCAATTCCATCTGTTTATCGTGGATGGGCAGAAGAGGAGATGGAGAGTCATTCTGATGTCGACATCGACGTCTTGCCTGTTGGTACTCTGGCACACATGGCTGACTTCATTTTAGGCTGCCTTTCCCGCAACCCTCTCATTATGCGCATTTTAGACAGGGCCGGCCTTTGGGGTGTGCGAGCTGTGCGGCCGCACAGGGCGCCATGGCAACAGGGGCGCCCCGTCCCGGCGGCCGACATAGCTCGCAGACGCTACCTACAGCCTACAGGCCGGACAGGCCTGCGGCAGGGGCGGATCCGGGGGGGGGGCAACGGGGCAATTGCCCCCCCCCCCGATATTGTGGCAGGCTGGCAGCACCGGCGGCAGTCAGTGACAGGAGATGAACGCTTCCACTGTGGAAGCGTTCATCTCCATAGCGATCTGTGTCGCCGTCCTCTGGACAGCGATACAGATCGCTGTGCAGTGCGGCAGGGGAGGGAGAGGCGTCTCCCTCCCTGCTCCTCTGATAGGCTGCCGGCCTCGTGCCGACAGCCTATCAGAGCGAGTTCAGGCGGCGCGATGACGTCATCGCGCCGCCTGAGCAGAGGACAGAACGGGACACAGGCCGGAAGAGGCCTGCATCCAGCGCTGCAAGGAGGTAAGTAGGGAGGGGGAAAAGAAGCCTGCACATGATTTTGGGGGAGAGAAGCCTGCACATGATTTTGGGGGAGGGGAAGAGAAGCCTGCACATGATTTTGGGGGAGAGAAGCCTGCACATGATTTTGGGGGAGGGAGGGGGAGGGGGAGAGGAGCCTGCACATGATTTTGGGGGAGGGGGGAAGGAGCCTGCGCATGATTTTGGGGGAGGAGCCTGCACATGATTTTGGGGGCGGAGCCTGCACATGATTTGGGGGCTGGGGAAAGGAGCCTGCAAATAATTTTGGGGGAAGGGAATGGGTGGGGAAAGGAGCCTGCACATGATGGGGGAGAGAGGAGACTCCGGGGGCACTATGGGGACATTACTGATGTATTTTATATGGGGGTAGTAGGATAATTTGTCCAGAATATGGGAGGATGATGGAAAAGTAGTAACTGAGATTTATTTTGTTGTCAAACTGCAGAGACGAAACCTGACGGTCTGGTCTGAAGGTCTGAAAGGAGAAGATGAGGAAAGAGAACATCTACATCACAGGAGACGTCACTGGATGGAAGAGGTAAGTGGGGCTGTTTTTCTGTAGTGATGGGAGCTGGGGCGTATCAATCGCTCAAAGTGCCCTCCCGAGACCAGGCTCTGGATCCGCCAGTGGCCTGCGGTGGCCCTGGTGACAAGTGGGGCCGGCAGGGCACAGCAGGAGATGAGCGCTTCTATTGCTCATCTCCACAGTCATCTGTATCGCCGTCCTCAGGACGGCGATACAGATGTCTGTGCTGCGGCAGAGGAGGGAGAGGTGTGTCCCCTCCCTGTTCCTCTGATAGGCTGCCAGCACTAGACCGGCAGCCTATCAGAGGCGGGTGCAGGCGGCGTGATGACGACATCGCGCCGCCGGAGCCGCACAGCGAGGGACACAGGCCGAAAGAGGCCAGTATCGCATCACTGACATGGATATGGGGGAGGGGGGGGGGGCGCCACAAGATTCGCTTGCACAGGGCGCCTGAACACCTAAGGCCAGCCCTGATTTGAGATAACACAGATTACTGGGTGTTCACCTTTCGCGACCCCCACTACAAAAAGAACTCATCTCTAATTCCTGTGATGGAGAGGAGGAGTAAAACGGTGCAATACCAGAAGGTACTTGTTGAGAGATTGCTCCAAAATGTTCCATCTGACAACGTGGCTGGCAGAGTCCCTACATCCTTAGGCAACCGAGGAAGGGAGGCAAGGGGAAAACACGGCAGTTCCAACAGAGGCACGGCAACACTCTCCAAGGCATGGGCCACTTTCATAAAACCCCGCCAGCAACCTCACCCTGAAGCGCTGCCTAGTGGTACAAGGAGGGAAAAGTTTTGGAAGATGGTGAACGAATACATAGCAGACCGTGTCAGCGTCCTAAATGATCCCGCAGTGCCTTACAACTACTGGGTGTCCAAGCTGGACACGTGGCACGAACTTGAGCTCTACGCCTTGGAAGTGCTGGCCTGCCCTGCCGCCAGCGTTTTGTCTGAGCTTGTATTTAGTGCTGCTGGTGGCATTATAACACATAATTGTATCCGCTTATCCACTAGCAAGGCTGACAGGTTGACTCAGATAAAAATGGACAAGGCCTGGATTGCCCGTGACTACTCAACTCCACCAGACGAGAGCTGAGCTGATGATGAACATAAAAGCAATATCAATCTATCATTTATAATGTACTCAATCTACTGTAGTATATTCCCATGCACCTTTTCCACCACAAATAAAGGGTATATGGTTGAATCTTGTTTTCTCCTCCTCACCCAGATTGTATATATTCCCTCCACTCTAATTTTTTTTATAGGGTCAGCTCAACTGCAGGCCCTCAACTCAAATTTTTTTTATAGGGTCAGCTGAACAGCATGCACTCGCATATAATGTTTTAGAGCGTCATTTGAACAGCATGCACTCACATATAATGCTTTAGAGCATCAGCTGAACAGCATGCACTCACATATAATGTTTTAGAGCGTCATTTGAACAGCATGCACTCCGATATAATGTTTTAGAGCTAGAGCTGGACAGCATGCAGTCACACATAATGTTTTAGAGCGTCAGCTGAACAGCATGCACTTGCATATAATGTTTTAGAGCGTCAGCTCACCTGCAGGAACTCGCATATAATGTTTTAGAGCATCAGCTCACCTGCAGGCACTCACATATAATGTTTTAGAGCGTTAGCTGAACAGCATGCACTCGTATATAATGTTTTAGAGCATCAGCTGAACAGCATGCACTCGCATATAATGTTTTAGAGTGTCAGCTGAACAGCATGCACTCGCATATAATGTTTTAGAGCATCAGCTGAACAGCATGCACTCGCATATAATGTTTTAGAGCATCAGCTGATCAGCATGCACTCACATATAATGTTTTAGAGCATCAGCTGAACAGCATGCACTTGCATATAATGTTTTAGAGCATCAGCTCACCTGCAGGAACTCGCATATAATGTTTTAGAGCGTCAGCTCACCTGCAGGCACTCGCATATAATGTTTTAGAGCGTTAGCTGAACAGCATGCACTCGTATATAATGTTTTAGAGCATCAGCTGAACAGCATGCACTCACATATAATGTTTTAGAGTGTCAGCTGAACAGCATACACTCGCATATAATGTTTTAGAGCGAGCGTCATTTGAACAGCATGCACTCGAATATAATGTTTTAGAGCATCAGCTCACCTGAAGGCACTCGCAAATAATGGTTTAGATTGTCAGCTCAACAACATGCACTTGCATATAATGTTTTAGAGCATCTGCTCACCTGCAGGCACTAGCACATAATGTTTTAGTGCATCAGTTTACCATTAGGCACTCGCATATAATGTTTTAGAGCTTCAGCTCACCAGCAAGCCCTCGCTCCTAATGTTTAGAGGGTCAGCTCAGCAGCAGGCCCTCACCCCAATTTTTTAGAGGGTCACCAGCAGGCCCTTGCTCTAAATGTTTTTGAGGGTCACCAGCAGACCACCAATCATCATTTTTCAAGGGTGTGTATGATGCCCTCCTTTATGTGTAATAAAGGGTGTATTGTAGTGCCGGTTCCTGGTAATTTTTGGCAGCCCTTTCACTTAGTGCATAGGCTTTATAAGTGTAGGAGTCCCACTACCTGAACAATTGTACCACAATGTGAATGAGGCCCTCCTTTTGTGTGATATGCTAGCTGTTTTGGAGTGCCTCTTGCTTGTAATTTTTGGCAGCATTTGCACTTTATATACAATTGAATATACAGCAAAAAATGGTTCCTAACAATTTTTCCTGTGAAATAGATTTTTGAGGGGTTTTGTGCGTATTTTTGTCTGTAAAAGTGGCGTACAACTCGGACAACATGGTTCCCAGCAGAGACCTGGGAGTCCAATATGCATCCAGACATTGTCCCCATGCTATTCCCGATCCATTTCGGTGGTGTTTCTGTCACTTTCTGACCTTTTCCAATGGACCAGGCACCCTCCCCTCTTCAGAGCAGGGGGTGCCTGGTTGTCTCCCATTGACTTCCATTATAATTGGGTGCTCGGTCGAGCACACAAATATAGCAATGTGTTCAGGCCGAGCCATTCTGAAACTGTTTTCTAGTGACACATTGTACTTCATTTTAGTGGTAAATTTGAGTCAATATGTTTCACCTTTTTAAAAAATATATATATTTTTTTTTTTCTGACAATGGTCTTATGCGAGGGCTTGTGGGGTAAGGTGACAGTTTCATTGGTACTTTTTTGGAGCACATATGATTTTTTGATCACTCGATATTATGTTTTTTATTATGTTCTGCCTCGTTTTTTTTTTTTTACTGCATTCACTTGACAGGATAGATCATGTGATATTTTTATAGAATAGTCATTATAGACACAATACCAAATAAGTCTATTTTTTTTATTTGTTTTAGCTTTACACAATAAAAGCTTTTTTGAAATAAAAAATCATGTTTTTGTGTTACTATTTTCTGAAAGCCATATTTTTCTGGCAGTTTTCTCATATGCAGGCTCGTTTTTCGTGGGAAAAGAACAAACAGCAGGTAGTGCTATACATATACATTTTATTGAATATCGCAGTGACTATACTACCTTTTAATGCATGCAGTTACAAAAGTATTCAGATCCAGGTGCTGGCTGGAAAACTCCTTTAAGAGAAGGTTCTTCTGTGTTTTACATGCAAGGCAACCTTGGTTGAATTTACAAGTTGCCTTTCTGTTTAAAGAGACTGTTCCCTTTTCTGACAAGAACTTGTCAGAACTGGAACTGTACAATGGACATTGTGGCCCAGGGACTATCCTCTTGTGTCTGCAGTGTAGAAATGTAGATAGCTTTTCCTGATGTATGTGTGCGTAGTGTTGTGCAACAGTGTTTTGGCAACAGAGAGGAGAGTGCAGTGAGACTATGTGAGTTGTGTGGATGGCCTATTACTACCCTCTTACCGAGGGCTTGTCCACTGTGATTGTGTTAGTAGGCTGGATTGAGTGGCATGGTGACGGAGTAGGTTGTCTACACTCAGTTCTCTATGGACCCAGAGAATTGAGAGCAGAACAGTGTAGAAAAGCCCTGAAATTGTCACAGAGGAACAGACAGTGAGCATGTAAGGAGGGAAATGTACTATCTATACAAGCAGTAGGTGGGCTGCATCTGAATCTTTTACCATTGGTTACTTGTTTCCTTGATTGGACACAGGGATTGTGAGACTACTAAGTAGTTTAAATTTGCCATGTGTATATGTTTGCACATACTGTAAATGTGATATATAGTATACGTATTGTTTTTACCTTTCTGGTAGTCCAGTAACAGATCATAATGCCATGACAGTTTGCAGTGGTTGGCTACAAGAGTGACAGTCTTTTTGCCTGTCAACCACAAGGGATGGATATCAAGTAGGCCCAGGAAGAGCTTAGTTCAACAGAGGAAAGAAGTGTGTGGTGATGCCAGTGTGCCATGACATTATGCTAGAGGGATAATTGAGGTACAGATAAAAGGGGTGGTTTGGCAGCAAATGGATAAAGCGTATATGAACACCATGAAGTGCCTATTGGAGCTGTTATTGGCCAGTATGATGATTGGGCCTGAGTCCTTTTCCACTTATTAAAAACACAGCATGCTGGAGCATGAAAAGGCCTATCTCCTAGGAAGGTGGATTGAGGTGGGGAGACTTGGTGATGATCTGCAGAAAACTGCTCAGAGGGATTGCCTGGTGAACCAAGATGAACTTCTAAAGGGGAGCTGATACTGTTGTATCGGGTGACACCAAATTATCACAGAAGCAAATGGTGAGAAGACTCATCAAGCGCTAATGAGACTTGGGCGCTAAATAGGCTAACCAGGGATAATGGAGGTTTGCAGATATAGCATTTTTGGCCTGAAAGCATTGAAGGCCGGTGTGGGGTTAGTTCTAGTAGATGAATCTGCTGTGGCACTTATTGCTGATGGGAACTAGGGACGAGTGACCACAATCCTTATCTTTCAGGCCTCATGTACGCAGCGGATCCGCAATACGCGGGCACTGGCCGTGACCACCTGTGTCACTTGAATGGGTCCGCAATCTGGAAGGTCGATGCCGCAGTTCTTCCGTGGGGTTTCTGTCAGTTCCTCCGCATTGCAAAAAAGTAGTGCGTGCAATATTTCTTTGCGATACGGACTGCAATTTGCAGCTGCACAGTGTGGATGTTTAAAGGTTAGAGTACTAGTGGCATGTGGCCACAATAGTAGCTGAAGCAGTAGCAGCACAGCATGGAACTGACAAGGCAGTCGATGTGTATGCAGCTGTTTAGAGGTAGTAGTAGTGCTGGCAACTGTGTAGTGGTAATGGTAAATGACACTGCAAACTGGGCAAGAGAGAACAAAAAACATACTAGGCAAGTTCGGGCCACTGGTCTAGTCTGCCTGCCCAGAAGTACCCATGGGGTCTGGGAACACGGTATCCACCAAAGAAAGGCCAGAGTCCAGGTAGGACTGAACCTGGGTGTTGAGGCGGTAGGTCTCCATTTGCTGATTTGCATCATCCTGACGTGCATGGGCGTAGCTATAGGGGGTGCAGAGGTAGCAGTCGCTACCGGGCCCAGGAGCCTGAGGGGGCCCAAAGACCCTTGTGCTGCATAAGAAGACACACAAAGCACTGAGGGAAGGGGGGCCCAAGCTGAACTCTTGCACCGGGGCCCATGAACTGTTAGCTACGCCCCTGCTGACGTGGCACATGTAAGAATTGTTCCATCATGTTGATGATACTGAACTGGCTGCGGCATCTGTTGCTTGTGGTAGTAAAGACAGTGGGAGGTAGGTGACTCGGGTGGGGGCCAAGAGGGACCTTAAACACGGGGGTGGCCGGTGTCTGCTTGCCGAAAGCTGCAGCAAGCTGCTACACAGTGTTTCTTAGTAATAAAGTAATTTGGTCTCTCTTTTGGCAAGACATTCCTCCATTTTGCTTTGATAGTGAGAGTCTATATGCATGGCTATTAGAGATAAGCGAATATGCTTTATCACATTTTTCCCAAAAATTTGATTTGAGCCGAATTAAAATTCGTCACGAAGCGTGTTATAAATCAGCTATTTCCCACCCTGCAGGGATTGTGTATCACGGTGTACATCACTGTGCTTGCAGAAACAAGAAACATGCATAACTAGTCTGCTGTGGTAGTGAAACAGTTACTGTGCATCAGTATGACAGGCAGGTGACAGGCGTCACTCTTAGACTCAGTTCACATTTTACTTATTTGGTCAGTTGGTCTTACGGGTTAATATTAGTGTCAGGTGTTATGTACTTAACCGTGCAGTGGCCCAAGATTCTACTATACAGTGAAAGAGCGCTCTCCTTTTACACCGTCTGCTGATTCCACATAGATTGCTAGAAAACCTGTTCTGTTACACGCTGATACAAGTTAGTATTTAAAGGTTACATAACACAAAAACAAATAAAAACCCAAGTAATGGGATAGAAAGCATCTAATTCTCTCAAAAAAGATCCAACTCAATACAAACAGAAAAACCTACATAAAGACACCTGTGTCTCAATAGCTCAAAGAGTAATAATCTTTATTAAATACATGTACATAACATGATAAAAATAGAGATGAAAAACATCGCCTGAGGGATGGTATGACAATACAATCACCATAGAGGTTGGTAACATAGTAACATAGTACATAAGGCCAAAAAAAGACATGTGTCCATCCAGTTCGGCCTGTCATCCTGCAAGTTGATCCAGAGGAAGTCAAAAAAAAAACTGAGGTAGAAGAAAATTTTCCCCACTTAAGGGGAATAAAAATTTCCTTCCCGACTCCAATCAGGCAATCAGAATAACTCTCTGGATCAACGACCCCTCTCTAGTAGCTATAGCCTGTAATATTATTACACTCCAGAAATACATCCAGGCCCCTCTTGAATTCCTTTATTGTACTCACCATCACCACCTCCTCAGGCAGAGAGTTCCATAGTCTCACTGCTCTCTCGTAATGAATCTTCTTCTATGTTTGTGTACAAACCTTCTTTCTTCCAGACTCAGAGCATGTCCCCTCGTCACAGTCACAGTCCTGGGGATAAATAGATGATGGGATAGATCTCTGTACTGACCCCTGATATATTTATACATAGTTATTAGATCTCCCCTCAGTCGTCTTTTTTCTAAAGTGAATATCCCTAATTTTGATCATCTTTCAGGGTACTGTAGTTGCCCCATTCAAGTTATCACTTTAGTTGCCCTCCTCTGAACCCTCTCCAGCTTTGCTATGTCTGCCTTGTTCACAGGAGCCCAGAACTGTACACAGTACTCCATGTGTGGTCTGACTAGGGATTTGTAAGGTGGTAGGACTATGTGCTCATCACGGGAGTCTATGCCCCTTTTGATGCAACCCATTATCTTATTGGCCTTGGCAGCAGCTGCCTGACACTGGTTTTTGCAGCTTAGTTTGCTGTTTATTAAAATTCCTAGATCCTTTTCCATGTCAGTGTTACTGAGTGTTTTACCATTTAGTATGTAAGGGTGACCTGCATTATTCCTTCCCATGTGCATAACTTTACATTTGTCCTGCCCTGGCATTTGTCCTGCCCTGGCATTTTAGGGGCCCTAAAGCGTGAGAAGAAAAATGCGTAAAATTGCCCTCCTAAAAGGTACTCATTGGAATTTGGGCCCCTTTGCGCTTCTTGGCTGCAAAAAAGTGTCACACATGTGGTATCGCCATACTCACGAGAAGTAGGACAATGTGTTTTTGGGTGTATTTTTACATATACCCATGCTGTGTGAGAGAAATATCTCTGTAAATGGACAACTTTGTATTAAATCTTTTAAAAAGTTGTCATTTACCGAGATATTTCTCACACACAGTATGGGTATATGTAAAAATACACCCCAAAACACATTGCCCTACCTCTCCTGAGTACGGCGATACCACATGTGTGACACTTTTTTGCAGCCAAGATGCACAAAGGGGCCCCTAATTCCAATGAGTACAGGGCATTTTTAAGCATTTGGATTCTCACGCTTTAGGGCCCCTAAAATGCCAGGGCAGTATAAATACCCCACAAGTGACCCCATTTTGGAAAGAAGACACCCCAAGGTATTCCGTGAGGGGCACGGCGAGTACATTGGCACAAGTTAGCGGAAATTGATATTTTTATTTTTTTTATTTTTGTTTTTTACAAAGTCTCATATTCCACTACCTTGTGACAAAAAATATAATTTTACATGAACTCACCATACCCCTCACGGAATACCTTGGGGTGTCTTCTTTCTAAAATGGGGTCACTTGTGGGGTATTTATACTGCCCTGGCATTTTAGGGGCCCTAAAGCGTGAGAAGAAAAATGCGTAAAATTGCCCTCCTAAAAGGTACTCATTGGAATATGGGCCCCTTTGCGCTTCTTGGCTGCAAAAAAGTGTCACACATGTGGTATCGCCATACTCACGAGAAGTAGGACAATGTGTTTTTGGGTGTATTTTTACATATACCCATGCTGGGTGAGATAAATATCTCTGTAAATGGACAACTTTGTTTTAAATCTTTTAAAAAGTTGTCATTTACCGAGATATTTCTCACACACAGTATGGGTATATGTAAAAATACACCCAAAAACACATTGCCCTACCTCTCCTGAGTACGGCGATACCACATGTGTGACACTTTTTGCAGCCAAGATGCACAAAGGCTCCCTAATTCCAATGAGTACAGGGCATTTTAAGCATTTGATTCTCACGCTTTAGGGCCTCTAAATGCCAGGGCAGTATAAATACCCACAAGTGACCCCATTTGGAAAGAAGACACCTAAGGTATTCCGTGAGGGGCACAAGCGAGTACATTGGCACAAGTTAGCTGGAAATTGATATTTTTATTTTTTTATTTTTGTTTTTACAAAGTCTCATATTCCACTACCTTGTGACAAAAATATAATTTTACATGAACTCACCATACCCCTCACGGAATACCTTGGGGTGCTCTTTCTAAAATGGGGTCACTTGTGAGGTATTTATACTGCCCTGGCATTTTAGGGGCCCTAAAGCGTGAGAAGAAAATGCGTAAATTGCCCTCCTAAAAGGTACTCATTGGAATATGGGCCCTTTATGCTTAGCTGCAAAGTGCACACATGGTATCGCCATACTCACGAGAGTGGACAATGGCTTGGTGTATTTTACATATACCCATGCTGGGTGAGATAAATATCTCTGTAAATGGACAACTTTGTTTTAAATCTTTTAAAAAGTTGTCATTTACCGAGATATTTCTCACACACAGTATGGGTATATGTAAAAATACACCCAAAAACACATTGCCCTACCTCTCCTGAGTACGGCGATACCACATGTGTGACACTTTTTTGCAGCCAGTCATTTTTGATTAATACCAAAAAAAGTAAAAATATCAGCAGCAATGAAATACCACCAAATGAAAGCTCTATTAGTAGGAAGAAAAGTAGGTAAAATTCATTTGGGTGGTAAGTTGCATGACGGAGCAATAAACGGTGAAAGTAGCGTAGTGCAGAATTGTAAAAAGTGGCCTGGTCATTAAGGGTGTTTAAGCTAGGGGGGCTGAAGTGGTTAAACTTACCAGCCTATAGTTTCCAGGCTCTGTTTTTGGACCATTTTTGAATATTGGCACCACATTTGCTATGCACCAATCTTGTGGAACATTCCCTGTCAGTATAGAGTCTGCAAATATCAGAAATAAGGGTCTGGCTATGACATTACTTAATTCCCTTAGGATACGGGGGTGTATGCTATCTGGTCCTGACGATTTATCTATTTTAATCTTTTTAAGTCGCTGTTGTACTTCTTCTTGGGTCAGACAGGCCACTTTTAATGGGGAATTTATTTTTACATTCAGAATTTCATCTGACAGTTTATTTTCCTTAGTGAATACATTGGAATAAAAAATATTTTACAGCTTTTCTTTCTCCTTGTTTCTCTACACCACTGACTATACACTACTGAACTGCCTGGTATATGGCAGATACTATTCAATTAATGTACAATTGTAAAACATATATTTATTATATTATAATGTACAAACCCCACATTCAACAATAGATGAAAATATTCGTTACATACCCATGAGTAAAGTGATTACCTCAGGAGAACCGCACACACCAACGTGCGTTCCGGCAACACCTTCATCTGGGGGCACCCAGATGAATCAAGGCCTAATGAAATTACTTAGGTATAAAACAATATGGACACCCCAATCGCAGTATTATTAGACCGCTATTTCACCCCAATTACAGAATTAAGGCTTTATAGAATGTCTTATCTATAACACAATATGGACAGCCCAAAAGAAGTAGTATTAGAGCGCATTGTTTCACCCCAATTACAGAATCAAGGCGTTATAGAATTTCTTATTTATAACACAATGTGGACACTCCTATAGCAGTAGTATTAGACAGCTTTTTAACCCCAATTAGAGAATCAAGGCATTATAAAATTACGTATGTATAAAACAATGTGGATACCACAATAGCAGTAGTATTAAACAGCTTTTTAACCCCAATTAGAGAATCAAGGCATTATAAAATTATGTATGTATAAAACAATGTGGATACCACAATAGCAGTAGTATTAAACAGCCTTTTCACCCCAATTAGTGCATCAAGGTGTAATAGAATTGCTTATCTATTAACCAAGAGGGGCACTGTTCAAATAATCCCTGCACTCTCCCTATGCTCTTCCTATAGTGTGTATAAACTCTCCCTATGATCTCCCTACACTGTTCCTGCGCTGTTCCTGAACTCTTCCTATCCAATACCTTACAATTAAAAGCTTTCTTAATTACTGTCCTTAGCACCTGTCACGTCTCTCCCTGTATTAAGTTCACAGTAAAATGGTGGACACAGGCCAGGATGAGGCTTTTTATGGGGCTGTGACACAGGGGCTGGCTGTCTGCTGATTGGCTAGCTGCACAGCATTATGGGTGATTCCTCATTCGGGCTTCTTACTTTCACTTTGTAACATGTGCAGCAGGCATTTTTGTAAAAATGCGATTCATTACCACGATGCGCAAGGAAATTCGGATTCATGACAAATCGATTTTTTCCTGAAATTCGGATCGAATTCCACTTTGTTAACTTTGATTTGAAGTTAATGGCTAAGGGCTATCATCAGATTGCTTCATGTGAATGATACACCTGTCATTAAGTAAACAAGCACGCATACAACTTGCCTTTCTGGCCAGCATGCCCAAGGACCCAGTTGTTTCTGGCTCCGCTCCCCACTGAGATGGTTTCATCAACAGTAGCAATCTTCTGTTGGGGACAAGAGGATGGACAAGGAAATGGAGGAGGCGGTTAAGTGCCTGGTGTGGAAACCAGACAATAAATACGAGAAGGTGTCAATACAACCTGTTTTTGCTGTGCTTCTTCGCTGTTGCCATGAAAAAATTGACTTAGTGGGCCATGAAAGACTGTCTTTGAAAAACTGGACAACTGGGCAGAAGTCTGAATATCATTCAGTAGAATTATATTTTGGTGAAGGTGCAGAATTGCACCACTATTTCCACAACTAAATGGTATGGAAGCAACTGTACCACTAGCAACTTGGCCAGGTGAGGGTTCAGCTTGCACAGAAGTTAATTGCTGGTTGAGAGTAGTTTTCTCATGGCCACAATTCCATTATGGATGTCTCACAAGGGAGAGGATTGCACTGAATTGCGCAGGTCAAAGGCATTTTTAGGAGATCCAGTGACATACAGGGCTCTCCATAGGGTCTGCTAGGCAGAGGCTTCCACCCAATAGTGAGCCCAGTGACGTCACCAACACTAATGGGCCTGTGAAATGGGTAGAACAGCGCTAAGGCCCGACCATCAGAGCCAGTGATGTCATCGATTACACTACTGGGCAGAAGCTTCCACCTAACAGTGTGTTATTGTAAACAAAAAAGCCCTTGCCCTGGGCAATCCAGTGCAGGGCAAAGCAGAGCATCGGGGCATGAAATGCTCCTATGCTCATGTCAGGGGGTCTGGAGGGGTGAAGATAGGGATATGTGTGGGTTCAGTACCCGTACAACCCCTTTAAATGTCTTGAATCCCTGCCCTTCCACAAACACTGCACACTGGTATTGACAATTTCCAAGGCTTATTGTGTAATTTTTGCAGTAAAAAGTCTCTACACTCTCTAATACAGCAATACCAGCCCTTCACTAAAACACGTGTGACAATGCAATTTTTTTGCAATGATATGAGACATCTTTTGAACTACATGCTGTGATGCAGTAATGCTAACAGTAACACAGTTATAATTGCCATACTGATGTGCTTTTGCTGCTGTATCCTATCCACCCTTTATCTTGCAGCAATGTATAGCACGTTCAATACCACAGCTATAATAATGGTGTTATGATTGCTGTTATTATTGTGTTAAAATAAGTGCATGCTTTTTTTCAAAGAATAATGCGTTTACTAAAACTCAGGTGTGACAATGCAATTTTTTGCAGTGATTTGAATTAGACTCTGTGATGCAGCAATGCCTTTAGTAACACTTTACAATTTGCATTACTGATATGCAATGCATTTGTTACTGTATCCTATCCACTTGTTTACTTGCAGCAATGTACAATTTGTCAGTTACACCACTATAAAGCAACGAGATGCCCAATTACAAACGGTAAATAGAAATAGTTTTCTAGAAAAAAAGTGCTTGCAAGAATGTAATTTGTGTGGAAGTGTGTGAAAACTTTCAAAAATTGCCTGTTTTTGCAGGAGTCTGTAATGTAGAACTACTTGCCAGAAGCTGAGCTGACAGTTGGCTGCCAGCAAATACACCTGATTGTGAGCAGTTCTTACTCCTTCACTCTCTTTCCCTAATTACACCCCTAACCCTTTCAGCCACAGTGGCATACCGGTATGTCACAGTAGCTGAGGAAATGTACGGAGCAGGCTGCTGCGGTGAGCCCACTCCATATGTGGCAGGTGTCGGCTGTATAATACAGCAGGCACTCAGCCACAATGACGAGGAATGGCGATCACACCAAACCCAGACATTTAACCCCTCAGATGCCGCTATCAACATCAATCACGCCATCTATGAGGTAAGGTAGAGGGATGTGGCTCCCTCTGCCTTCCGTTTGGAGTCCCCACAGTGAAATCACAGGGCACAGATTGGTTACCATGGCAGCCTGGGCACAGCTATAGCTTCCTAGGTCTGCCATGGTAAGCCTTCTGTTAAGCTGTGCACGAGGAACAGCTCAGCAGGGAACGCTTCAAAATGCCATTTACCCTAATAGATCTCTATTAGAGTGACTGGGACAAGGGATCAAAAGATCCAAGGTTCCAGTCCCCTAAGGGGGCTAAAAGATAGTCAAAAAAGTTTTAAAAAATTAAAATGATATATATATTAAAAATTGAAATCGCCTCCCTTTCCAAATTTTACATATAAAATTATATAACCAATTTAATAAATAAACATATTGTAATGTTCTAGCGAGGGTTCTACCGACCCCTAGAACATATCTTAAGCAAACAAACACAAGGCAAGCAATCAGACAAGGCAAAGACCAACACAAATTCTATTTCACAGAGATGACATGACATGACAGGAAACTGGACCAGCAGTTAAGGGACCAGTAGCAGGTAATAGCACTGGACCAAGTGCACCAGTTTGACTTGGGGCCAAATCCAGAGGGCAAAGAGTCAGTGAGCCCCGTTCTTCACAGAACCCCTGATGGTGGGGATGAACTTAGCCAAGGCATCATTGGTCGCACCTCCAGAATGGTCCCAGTGCACTTGGTCACTTACCTGCAGAGACTGACGGTGCAAGCACTAGCGGTCCACACAAGCAGATGCCTGGACCCCATGCGAAACGGAAGCATGGTGGTCACAGACAGAGCTGCCCACACAGGCAGATAAGCAGATGCCTGGACCCCATGCGGAACGACACAAGGCAGTTATAGGCAGATCTGCTCAAACAAGCAGATGCCTGGACCCCATGCTGAAAGACACATAGCGGTCACAGACAGAGTTGCCCAAACGGGCAAACAAGGCGATGCCTGGACCCCATGCGGAATGACAAACAGGCAGACAAGCAGATGCCTGAACCCCATGCGGAACAACACGTGGCAGTCAAAGGCAGAGCTGCCAAAACAGGCAGACAAGCAGATGCCTGAACCCCATGCAGAACAACACATGGTGGTTACAGGCAGAGCTGCCCAAACAGGCAGACAAGCAGATGCCTGTTCCCCATGCAGAGGGACACATGGCGGTCACAGGCAGAGCTACCCTAAAAGACTAGATGTCATCCCTCTGAAGAAGCCAGGAGCCCTCTCACCGAAGACACAGACTCGGACCATCAGATGCCTGTTACCCATGTGGAGTTAGTCCATGGGCGAAAAGACAGATCTACACATAAGACATAGAAACAGACTAGCAGATGCCTGTTCTCCATGCAGAGTTAGTCCATGGGCGAACAGACAGAGCTGCACACAAGACATTTAACCGAAACTAGCAGATGCCTGTTCCCCATGCAGAGTTAGTCCATGAGCGAACAGACAGCTGGGCCACAAGACATAGAACTGGAATAGCAGATGCTTGTTCCCCATGCAGAATTAGTCCATGGGCGAATAGACAACTGCACCACAAGACACAGAACAGGACAAGCAGATACCTGTTTTCCATGCGAAGTTAGTCCATGGACGAACAGACAGCTGCTCCACAAGACACAGAACCGGACAAGCATATACCTGTTTACAATGCAGAGTTAGTCCATGGGCAAACAGACAGCTGTATCCCAAAACACGGGACCAGGCAAGGTGACCTTGATGTCTCACTAAGTGACCACACAGACAGGGCAGATGGAATATCCCCAGGTCAGGTGCATAGCTCCTGTGCAGGGAATGCCATAACAGAAAAAAAAATGAAAAACAAGCAAATCACCATTTGTTAGTGACCTTGTCTCCCCCCCAAAAAATTGAATAACAGTGATCAAGAAGTTGTACGTCCCACAAAAATGGAACCAATAAAAACTACAGTTTGTGCCACAAAAAATAAGCCCCATACAGGTCTGTGGATGGAAAAATAAAAAAGTTATAGCGAAGAAAAATAATTTAGATTTTTTCAAAGTTATTCTTTTTTTTATAGTAGTAACAAAAAAAAATATACAAGTTTGGTATCACTCGAATCATATTGAACCGCAGAATAAGGACATCATGTCATTTTTACAGTGCAGTGAATGCTGTAATATCTAAACCTTAAAAACATTAGCATAATTGTGTTTTTTTATTTTTTATTTAACCACACAGAGATTTTTTCCCCCATTTTCCCATACAAGAAATAGAAAATTAAATAATGTCATTAAAACATAAAACTTATCCCACATAAAATAAGCCCTCATGTGGCTATGTGAACAGAAAAATAAAAAAAAGTGGCTATTGGAATGTCGGGTGGAAAAAAAATGCGAAAATGAAAATGGTCTGGGTACTAAAGGGGTTAATATACCCCAAATATATCTCCTGTTCTCGTTGTATAATCTTCTTATGCTGTCCCATTCACAGTATATTAGTGGGTTATGTCTGCAGACTCTTTTAGGAGACAGAGCCACAAAACATCATCCTTTCAGGTCACAAGTACATTGCAGAATGATGTTTTGCAGGGGAGTATTTGTGAAATTTGTAACAATTCCTGTTTGCTACAAATTGATTCTCTCATCCTTATGCTGCATATGTCAGCTAAATGAACTGGTGGGAGGGAAAGATATAAGTAATAAAGCCCTTGAAAATCAGTACCTAAATAGGGGTATATAGCAGTCATAGGACAGTCAGTGCAAATAGTGAAACCTGTATGATGTACCACGGTCAATTAGGGGAAGACTTTGTGAAGTGAACAGGAGTTAAAGCAAAGGTGTATAACCTATGCCCAGGGGCCACATGTCCTGCTCACATGCATTTTCCATATAAGAGAGGCGTGGCACAAAGTACAAGGGAAGGAATAGGTAAGAAATAATGGTGCACAGTGTGGTCATCCCTAAGAGCCCATATCATGGCACTCCGGAAAGAACTAGATGAGGTGGAGAAGTGGCTGTTTCAGCAACTCACATAATCTACAATGGAAAGAGCCACATGCATACATAGCCTCCTCTTTTCTGAAGTGTGAGCGGCGAAAAAGAGGATCCCCATTCTCCTGATAGATGGGAGTCCTGGAAGTGGAAACTATTAGATATTTAAGTTAAATATGTTTGATGTGCCATAAATATTTTAGTTGGCAATACACCTTTAAGTTTTATTATCAGCCCTTGGAATTGATTCAGTCTTATGATGTGGCCCTTAGACCAGAAAAGGTTTTGCACCCCTGAGTTAGAGTAAGGAGGTTGCATAATTGTTCTTTTTAAACTCAACGCAATTGGATAACCTAATGTTCAATTTAACGCCTTCCCGACGAACGCTGTAATAGTACGGAGCAGCGGGACGTGACTTGCCGCCCAGCGCCTGTCCGATCAGCTGCAGGGGTCCGGTTGTTCCCGTTAGCCGGACCCCTGCTGTATGCGCCGGCATCGGTGAAAACCAATGCTGGCGCATTAACCCCTTCTATGCTGCGGTCAGAGCTGACCGCAACATAGAAGGGGTTTGCTCCAGGTGAGGGAGCCCATTGAGTCCCCACGCTGCTGTGGCAGGGACCCGATGGGTGAAAAGGAAGCCCGATGCCGTGCAGAGGCTGCCCAATGCCTTGCACTGGATCGGGACCTGCCTTCTATGGGTGCCCAGGAGATCCAGCCTCAGGCTGCATTACAATACAGATTGCAGAGGGGATCAGAACCCCAAAAGTCAGAAATAAAGTTAAAAAAGTTTAAAAAAAAGTGTTTTTAATAAAAAAAGAAAGTTTCAAGTAAAAAAAGAAAAAAACACCCCTTGCCCCTGATTTTATAATAAAAATTGAAAAAAAACCCATATATATTAGATATCGCTGCGTCCGTAACGACCGGCTCTATAAATATATTACATGATCCACCTTGTCCGATAAACACCATAAAAAATAAAAAGGGTTAAAACAAAGCCATTTTTGTCACCTTACATCATAAAAAGTGCAACACCAAGCGATCAAAAAGGCGCATGTACCACAAAATGATACCAATAAAACCGTCACCTCATCCCGCAAAAAATTAGCCCCTACATAAGAAAATCGCCCAAAAAATAAAAAAAACTATAGGTCTCAGAACATGGAGACACTAAAACATCATTTTTTTTGTTTCAAATAAGCTATTATTGTGTTAAAGTGAAATAAATTTAAAAAAGTAAGCATATTAGGTACCGCCGCGTCTGTAACAACCAGTTCTATAAAAATATCACATGAACTAACCCCTCAGATGAACACCGTAAAAAAAAAAACTGTATAAAAAAAAAAAATTTAATTGTCCTTCAAAACTGCTATTATTGTACTAAAGTAAATAAATAAAAAAGTAGACCTATTATGTATTGCCACGTCAGTAACAACCTGCTCTATAAAAATAAAAACTGTGCCAAAATTACCAATAAACCATAAAGTGTAATAATGAATGATCAAAAAATCCCAAAAAGGGCACCAATAAAAATGGCAACTCCTGCAAAAAACAAGCCCCTGCACAAGACGATCGGCAGAAAAATAAAAAATATAAGGCGTTCAGAAAATACACACATAAAAACAATTTTTTTTAGAAAATGCTTTATTATGTAAAACTGAAACAAAGAAAGTACTGTAGACATATTTAATATTGCGTCCATAACAATCTGCTCTATAAAAATAGCTCATGATCTACCCTGTCAGATGAATGTTGTAAAAAAAAAAAAACTGTGCCAAAGCAGCCATTTTTTTGTTACCTTGCCTCACAAAAAACGTAATATAGATGAAATGAAATATCATATGTACCCCAAAATAATACCAATAAAACTGGCACCTTATCCCCTAGTTTCCAAAATAGGGTCACTTTTTGGGAGTTCCTACTGTAAGGGGGGCTTCATCAGGGGGCTTCAATTGGGACATGGCATCTAAAAACCAGTCCAGCTGAATCTGCCTTCCAAAAACCATATGGCATAACTTTCCTTGCCCTGCCGTGTGCCCTTATATCAGTTTACGACCACATGTGGAGTGTTTCTGTAAACCGCAGAATCAGGGTAATAAATATTGAGTTTAGTTTGGCTGTTAACCCTCAATGTGTTAAAAAAAATGGATTAAAATGGAAAATCTGCCAAAAAAAGTTAAATTTCATCTCCATTTTCCTTTACACTCAGTTCACACTTTCGCGTAAAACGCCGCGTTCGAACGCGCAAAAAAACGCACAACAGTACAGGAACCATGCATTCCAATGGGGGTGGTTCACACTTGCGCGTTTTTATGCGTGTTCGAACACGCCTAAAAACGTCCGACGCATAAGCAAGTATGTTCGCGTTAATTCGGGCGTTTTTCGAGCGTTTGGTGCCAATATACTTCAATGGGAAACGCGATATGCGTGTTGTTCGGGCGTTTGTGCAGCGTAAAACGCGCCTATGGACGCGCGTTTTTCAAAGTTTGCAACATGCTGGATCAGCCACCATGGAATTTCACACCTCTAAAGCACTCAGATTGGCCAAACTATATATAGCGAGGGCTGTTTGGTCATTGGCCAACTATGCAGTCAATCACATAAACGCGCGTCAAACGCGCCTACACTATTTACCAAAACGCTTGAAAAAAACGCGTGTTAACGCTCAGAAAACGCTAGGCTTCAAAAGGCTCAGGTCTGAACCCAGTGTTAATTCTTGTGGAACACCTAAAGGGTTAACAAAGTTTGTAAAATCAGTTTTGTGTAGCTTGAGGGGTGTAGTTTCTATAATGGGGTCATTTATCGGGGGTTTCCACTATGTAAGCCCCACAAAGTGACTACAGACTTGAACTAGTCCTTAAAAAGTGGGTTTTAGAAATTTTCTTAAAAATGTTAAGAATTGCTTCTAAAATTCTAAGCCTTCTAACGTCCTAAAAAAATAAAATGACATTTAAAAAATGATGCCAACATAAAGTAGACATATGGGGAATGTTAAGTAATAACTATTTTATGAGGTATCACTCTCTGTTTTAAAAGCAGAGAAATAGAAATTTTGAAAATTGCTAATTTTTAAAATTTTTGGGTAAATTTTGGATTTTTTCATAAATAAAGGTGAAATATATTGACTCAAATTTTTGAATATCATGAAGTACAATGTGTCACGAGAAAACAGTCTCAAAATGGCACGGATAAATTAAAGGGTTCCAAAGTTATTACCACATAAGGTGACACATGTCGGATTTGCAAAAAATGGCCTGGGCAGGAAGGTGAAAACTGGCCCGGGGTTGAAAGGGTTAAAATGCCAAATTGTATGTATCTAAAACCATTACAAGTCTATACCTGCAAACACTTTTACAGTTGTGTTCAGTAAAGTTCATTTGTTTGCACGTAATCTGCTCTGAAATTGTCTTCTTTAAAGCGGGACCAATTAAACACCACAATAAAAACTGACATAGAACAATCGCCACTATAGAAAAGTGGGCTTGCAGGTGCCCCTGGCTGAAAATGGTATGTAAACTGGTATGCAAGCCCCACACACAAATGGGCGGTTGTAACAGCGGCTGCTCTGCGCCGCTGTCCCCCTGCTTACCGCCGCGGTCCCAGGCATTGTTATTCTGGGATCTGCTCCACAGTTTCCTCTCAGCCCTGGCCACAGCATGCTTGCTGCTTGTTTCCAGCAGCACTTTCTCAAGGGCCGGCGCGCGTTACTTCCTATGCTTTATGGGTTAGGTCATGTGACCCCCGCTGACCAATCCTAGCCCTACTGCACATATATAAGTGGCTCAGCCCCCTTCCCAGATGCCTCAGTGTCAAGGTCCTAGTGTCCTGCTAAGGTTCCTGATATCCACTTGTGTTCCTGTGTTACTGACTCGTACTTGTATTCCTGGATTCTGCTACCTATTTGATCCCTGCCTGCTTACCTGGATTACCTGTACCTGTGCGGCCTGCCCTGACCAATTGCCTGTCTGACTTCGGCTCTGCCTCATGCTTTAGTCCTGCACTGTTGCACCTGGTTATGACTCAGCCTGCTGACAACGCCTATACCTCTGGTACCTTTCTCAGGTACTTACTGGTCCGCCTGGACCTGCTGTCTCATGTGCCTATCCTCCTCAAGAGGTAGCGACCTGGTGTTCCCCTTGAGAAAGTCTATCCCCACCATCAGGGGTACAGTGAAGATCGAGGGGTTCACGTAGACAACGTCTTTAGAGGAGGTAGGACACATGGCACAGTGGGTTCACACCCGCTGGTTCGTGACAGCGGTCCTGTGTGCTTATGTACACCTCACCCATAACTCAGCTTGCGGCCGTCCAGTGGCAGGGCTAGCATGCCCGGAATTTACCAACAAAAATGTAATCTCTGGGAGGCCTATGGGGACTGTTGCAGACTTCAGTTCTGTGAGGAACCATTCGATACAGAGTGGCATGTGTGACCACTTCAGCCTTAGGGAAGCGTTTTTCTCTGGTATTGAGGTCCTCTGCCGGATCTCAATACCAGAAAATGTAAATGCAAGTGTGAAAGTTGCGTTAAGGGCTCATGAACACGGCCGTTGCCTGGCCGTAGCTGTATTGCGGCCCGCACACGGCAGGTCCGCAATATACGTGAATCGGCCGTGTGTACCCCCCATCACGGATGTGGACCCATTCACTTAAATGGGTCTGCAATCCGGGAGATGTGGTGCAGCATGGGAGCACAGATCGGAACCCCACGGAAGCACTACGGAGAGCTTCTGTGGTGTTTCTGTCTGTGCCTCCGCACCGCAAAAAAATAGAACATGTTCTATTTTTTTACGGTGCAGGCAGATCATGGACCCATTCAAGTTGAATGGGTCTCGATCAGTCCTGGCCTCCGCACGGATGTTGCCCATGCATTGGGGACTGCAAATAGTGTGTCAGTGTGAGGTTACTCTGGCATAGCTTCAGCGGGATGCTCGGCAGCAACACAACAGGCAGTCCATACATATACATCCATAAGAAGAATATCCATCCATGGCACTCACCGCTATGTATAAAAGTCTTCTTTATTGCATCACTTTAAAAAGGACATGCAGAAGATGCAATTCTGCACTTAATGTTAACTGACATTTATTTTCCTATAACTGGCCTGGTTACTGACTCCAGCATCATACGCTGGGCATTTCACCTATATCCCCTACCTTGCACCATCAGACAGGAGCCTGAGAATTGCCACTGTAAATAATCACTGCAGCCAGAGCCACAACCACTCCCATCATCCGCTCCATTCCTTCAGGGCTAGTACGACATATTGTTTATGGGGGAAAATTTTTTTTTTTATTGCTTTCTTTACAGCAGGCATGCTCAACCTGCGGCCCTCCAGCTGTTGCAAAACTACAACTCCCAGCATGCTCAAACAGCCTACAGCTATCAGCCTACAACAGGGTATTGTGGGAATTTTAGTTTTACAACAGCTGGAGGGCCGCAGGTTGAGCATGCCTGCTTTACAGCATGAACTGTGCTGTATAAATGACAATACCAAACATGCCTAGTTTATTTTATATTTTACTACTTTTGCACAAGCAGCATGTTTTATGAAAAAAGCAATTGTTGCATCATCACATTCAAAGAGTCATGACTTTATGTAGATGTAACTGTTTGGTTACTCGGTTTGAGGGTAAATAAAATTTACTGATTAACAACTGTTATTACATTTTTGGTAAAAGAATGAAAAAAATTGTAAATCCGCCAGTCTCTTTTGCTTCTTTTAATGCCATACACCTTGTGGTATAAATATATTATCTATATTAACTCTTGGCATCTAATAGGGTCAGACAAAATGATTTTCTCTGATTCTAGCCATTAAACTCTGCAACGTAAGTACAATGCAACCAGGGCCGCACCGCCATAGACAAGGTGAGGCGATCGCCTTAGGCAGCATGGCCCTGGAGATGAGTGAGGGGCAGTGGCAGGGCTGAGGGAAATTAGCTCTTCCATTGTGGAAGTGCTCATCTCTTTATATTCAACTATATCGCCGTCAAGATGCTGGATGTTAGATGTTGCAGCAGGTCACATGAGTGACGTCTCCCTGCCCCACTGTTCCCTCTGTTAGGCTCCAGGCCTTGTGCCTGTAGCCAGTGCAGGCGGCGCAATGATGTTATCATCATCGGGCTGCCTGAGCAGGGCAGTGTACAGCGCAGAACACAGACTGGAAGAGGCCTGCACTGCATCATTGACAAGCACATGGAGGTAAGTATATGTGTTTATTTTTCATTCGACATCATGCTGTAGGCCAATATGGGGAGAGGACCACTATAGGGCGCATCATATACTGGCACACATTATGGGGGGCACTATGGGGAAGGAGGGAGAGGAGCACTATGGGGGCTTCTACTGGGAGCACTATATAGGGACATTATATACTGGCACACATTATGGGAGGCACTATGGGGAAGGGAGAGAGGAGTACTATAGGGGCTTCTCCTGGTGGAACTATAAATTGGAATTTTATGCTGGCACATATTATGGGGTCACTATGAGAAAGAGGAGCACTATGGGGCATCTACTGGGGGCACTATATAGGAGTATTTTAAATGGGCTCACATTATTGGGGCACTATGGGGACATTAGCTCTACTAGTGGCACTAAGAGGGGGTTTATTTATTTTTGTACTGGCACACATTATGGGGCATTTCTGTACTGGCACACGTTATAAGAAGGCATTTCTTGCACTAGCACACATTATAAGGGTCATTTTTCTACTGTCACACATTATAGGGAGAATTATTACTGCTGGAGGGCATTAGGATGAGCTTTATTACTACTGGGACTATGGGGAACATGATTACTATTATGGCCACTGTTGGAGCATTATTGCTTCTGGAGCACAGTGTGGACATTATTATTTTTTTGTCTCATCTTTATTAGAAATAAGACATACACAATAAAAAATACAGTTCTTCGGTAAATACATTTCAGTTTTTTTTTATGTTAATTATCCTATTCCTACCCCAAAAAATAATCCCTTCCCCTCCACCCCTACCTATACTGCCCCCTAACACTGCGCCCCCCCCCCTCCCCCCAACACATTCTCTCTGGACAGTACAGGAAAAGAAAAAGAAAAAACCCTAAAACCCTTGTCTTTTTACTATTATCTACTTTTTCCCTTCAAACATATTAAATACCGTATTTTTTGCTTTATAAGACACACCTTTCTCCCCCCCAAAAGTGGGGAGGAAATGGCCCTGCATCTTATAAAGCAAATACGAGTGAGCGCTTCCATTATGGAAGATCTCATTGGTACCGAAGGACCGGGAAGTGGTGAAGGCTCTGTACTTACCACTTCCTGGTCCTCGGCTATGCTGTGGCTGCACACAGCGTGAGGGCGTTCTATGACCTCACGCTGTGCGCGGCGGTTCACAGCACAGCCGCAGCAGGAAGAAGACAGAGCGAGCTGGATGTGAGGAGTAGCAGAGTCCAGAGCAGGAGAAGTGTTTTTTTATTTTATTTGATCTGTGGCACTTTGGATTATAGATGGCATGGGGGCTCATAAATGGCATGGGGGCTCATAATGGAGGCTCATAATTGACACTGGGGCTCATAGATGGCATGGGGGCTCATAATGGGGGCTGATAAATGGCATGGGGCCATATAATGGAGGCTCAAGATGGCATGGGGGCTCATAATGGGTGCTGATAAATGGCATGGGGGCTGATAAATGGCATCGCCGTCTTAACGCCTTAGACAGTTGGCACACATCAAGAAGCCACTCCACCACTGTAGATTCGGGTGCAAACTGGCCACGACCAGCTTTATTGTCACAACAGCAGTACAAAGAAATCATAAACATAAACCTCAGTCGTCTGGCCACTGACTAAACAGTATACACTCCCTCTCTAGCAGGATCCGGGTCTACCACTCAGCTCCCCAAAAACACCACAGTGCTTACCCCCACACAGGGTTAGAGGGTCCTGGCTCCCACAGGCCTTGACACAGCCTGCTTCTTTCCTAGACTGGGAGCCCTGATTGAGGAGCTCAGCCCAGATTTATCCAAGCTCCTCAGCTGGCTGATAATTATCCCCATTACCAGCCTGACTGCTGCAGACAGTGGGAAAAAAATTATTTTCCCAACCTTTCTTGTTCTCACCCAGCTTGCTCTGGGTGAGATACACCACTTGAATGGCCTTCCTATGGCCTTCTGGCAGCTCCACTGCCACATGCGGCCCTCAATACCCTTCTGTGCGGCCCCCAAACATCTGGTAAAAGACATGTAGGTCTATGTCTTATGACTTCTTACATGTATCTTTCATGTATTCTCCTATTAGACGGGAGTCCTAGAACTGTAACTAGACATTTATAGTATATACTGTATGTTCAATAAGCCAAAAGTACAGTAGTTCAGTTGGTAATACCCCTTTAAGTTTTATTTTCGGCCCTTGGAATTGGTTCAGACTGACAATGTGGCCCCAACCAGAAAAGGTTGTGCATCCCTGCTCTATGGTCATCTGGCCTATATACCTTTCCCACTTAATCTTACTAGTGTGCGCTAAACCTTCATTCAGTAATTCACTTAATCTAGATTATAATAGTGATATTAATTTATGTTTACCTCTCCACCCAAAAATATAGTTTATTAACTTGTGATTCTTAACTGTCAAGTATATCTTATTTTGAATATCCTTAATTAGTGCCTGTAACTGTGAGTATCTAAATACCTCTCCTATTTTATTACTGGTCTGGCCTAATAATATTTCCTTTGATTTTAAATTACCATCTTGTAAAAATTGTGAAATATACCACATCTCTTTCATAATCCAGTATTTAGCTATATCTACATCAATTATATGTCCCAATTTACCATTAAACCATAAAGCCATGAGCCTGCTACTCCCAAGATCTCCCTAAATTTTTTCCATGCCCTAACTACCATTCTCACATCAGGTATAGACCCAATCCAATTCCTATCCATCTGAAATGACTCTAGCAATGCATAGTTACAAGAAAAAGTGAACCCTTTGGAATTATATAGATTTCTGCACAAATTGGTCATAAAATGTGATCTGATCTTCATCTAAGTCACAACAATAGACAATCACAATCTGCTTAAACTAATAACACACAAATAATTAAATGTTACCATGTTTTTATTGAACACACCATGTAAACATTCACAGTGCAAAAGTGGAAAAAGTATGTGAACCCTTGAATTTAACAACTTGTTGAACCTCCTTTTGAAGCAATAACTTGAACCAAACGTTTCATGTAGTTGCAGATCAGACATGCACAACGGTAAGGAGTAATTCTTCACCAATCCTCTTTACAGAACTGTTTCAGTTCAGCAATATTCTTGGGATGTCTGGTGTGAATCGCTTTCTTGAGGTCATGCCACAGCATCTCAATCGGGTTGAGGTCAGGACTCTGACTGGGCCACTCCAGAAGGCGTATTTTTTTCTGTTTAAGCCATTCTGTTGTTCATTTACTTCTATGCTTTGGGTTGTTGTCCTGTTGCAACACCCATCTTCTGTTGAGCTTCAGCTGGTGGACAGATGGCCTTAAAGGGGTAATCCCACTTCCCCCTTTCATACTTACCTGCTGCCAGCGCGCCGTTCACTTCCTGGATTCTGGCTGGGGGCGGGCTTTATCTTGATTGAAGTCTTCTCCCGGCCGGTCCGCGCGCTGGACTGAATGCGCACGCTGCCGCGCATGCACCATGGTCACTTATTCCTGCCCAGTATAGTACAGAGCCGGCGTGCGCATTCAGGACAGCGAGCGGCCCGGCCAGGAGAAAAGAAGGAGTCTTCTGCGCAAGCGCGGCCACCGGGATTCCGGAGAAGATCAGTGGCCATAACCCGGGGAGACCGAATGACAACAATGAGGTAAGTGGGGATGAATTTTCTTCTAAACGGTGGGAATTGGTTAATCAAATATATTTACAAAAATGATCACTGTCAAATCATTAACAGATTTAACAGTGATCATTATGATGGGATAACCCCTTTAAGTTCTCCTGCAAAATGTTTTGCTAAACTTGGGAATTAATTTTTCCCTTGATGATAGCGAACCGTCCAGGCCCTGACGCAGCAAAGCAGCCCCAAACCATGATGCCCCCACCAACATACTTCACAGTTGGCATGAGGTTTTGATATTGGTGTGCTGTGCCTGTTTTTCTCCACACATAGTGTTGGGTGTTTCTTCAAACTTTTCAGAGACCCAAAAGTCCTTTTAAGACTATTGTGTGCAGGGGCTGACCGGCAACTTTTGGCCCAGGGGGCAAGTAACACCCAGAGGCCCACTGAGCCCCCCTCTACTTCCTGATTCGCTGTCAAAAGAGGCTGGGCGGGGAGCTGCGGGAGGAGAGCACAGCCTCCTTTGACAGCTATCTCCGCCCCCACACCTCCGCTCTCCTGATCTGTCACAGGAGGCTGAGCATTGCGGAGAGGATAGATGTTGGCCACTCACATCGCTTATAGCCCCCCCCCCTTATGTGCCAGTAGCTGTCCCCCTTAAGTGCCAGTAGCGGTCCCCCTTAAGTGCCAGTAGCTGTCCCCCTTATGTTCCAGTAGCCGTCCCCCTTATGTGCCAGTAGCCGTCCCTCTTATGTGCCAGTAGCCGTCCCCCTTATGTGCCAGTAGCCGTCCCCCTTATGTGCCAGTAGCCGTCCCCCTTATGTGCCAGTAGCCCCCTTATGTGCCAGTAGCCCCCTTATGTGCCAGTAGCCCCCTTATGTGCCAGTAGCACCCCTTATGTGCCAGTAGTACCCCTTATGTGCCAGTAGCACCCCCTTATGTGCCAGTAGCCCTCCTTATGTGCCAGTCGCCCCTTATGTGCCAGTAGAATCCCCCTCACCTTATCATGTGCCAGTAGAATCCCCCTCACCTTATCATGTGCCAGTAGAATCCCCCCTCACTTTATCATGTGCCAGTAGAATCCCCCTCACCTTATCATGTGCCAGTAGAATCCCCCTCACCTTATCATGTGCCAGTAGAATCCCCCTCACTTTATCATGTGCCAGTAGAATCCCCCCTCACTTTATCATGTGCCAGTAGATTCCCCCTTATCTTATGTGCCAGTAGATTCCCCCCTTTATCTTATGTGCCAGTAGATTCCCCCTTATCTTATGTGCCACTATATTCCTCCCCCTTTATCTTATGTGCCAGTAGATTCCCCCTTATCTTATGTGCCAGTAGATTCCCCCTTTATCTTATGTGCCAGTAGATTCCCCCTTATCTTATGTGCCATTATATTCCTCCCCCTTTATCTTATGTGCCAGTAGATCCCCCTTTATCTTATGTGCCAGTAGATCCCCCTTTATCTTATGTGCCAGTAGATCCCCCTTTATCTTATGTGCCAGTAGATTCCCCCTTATCTTATGTGCCAGTAGCCCCAAAAACACAAAAAACAAACAAACAAACATACAAATAACAGTTCTACTTACCTCCAGCGATGCGATGCAGACCTCTTCTGGCCTGTGTCCCTTGCTGTACCACTCCGGCGGCGCGATGACGTCATCGCGCCGCCTGCACCAGCCTCTGATAGGCTGCCAGCACTAGGCCGGCAGCCTATCAGAGGAACAGGGAGGGGACACGCCTCTCCCTGCTCTGCCGCAGCACAGCCATCTGTATCGCCGTCCTGAGGACGGCGATACAGATGACTATGGAGATGAACGCTTCCACAGTGGAAGCGTTCATCTCCCTGTGCCCTGCCGCCGGCCGCCCCTACTTGTCACCAGGGCCGCGGCAGGGCACATGCACTACAGAGGGGCCCGTTTACAGAGGCAACAGAGGGGCCCGGGGGGCAATTGCCCCCCTGCCCCCCGGCCCAGTCCGCCCCTGATTGTGTGTGACAGCAGGAGTATATATTTTTAGCGCATCCTGCGCTAAATAGTGTCTAACAGGCCGCTGTGGACAGTTAAATTATCCCCGTCACATCTCCTGTGTAAAGTGTGCGCATCCCTAAAATATCAGTGACATCTAAGGTACTTTTTCCGTAGACGGTGTCCGCTGCGAACAGTTAAATTATCTGCGCCACATCTCCTGTGTAAAGTGTGCGCATCCAAAAATATCAGTGACATCCAGTGTACTTTTTCAATAGACGGTGTCCGCTTCTGAGAGTGACATTACCAGGGCCACATCTAAAGCGTATCGTGTGCGTTTAAAATTTTTATCTGTGACATACAGTGTACTTTTTCTGTAGACGCTGCGAACAGTGACATTACCTGTGGTACCTCTCCAATATATCGTTTCCTCATCCCAAATATCTGTGACATTCCCTGTAATTTTTTATTAGCCGCTGGTGACAGCATTGACATTATCTGCGGGATATCTCCAGTGTAACATGTGCGTTTAAAAAATGTATCTGTGACATACAGTGTACTTTTTCAATAGACAGTGTCTGCTGCGGTGTCCTGATCTTAGACTGTTTATCAGATTGCTTGTACTTTGCCTGCCCTGAGCTTGGCCTGTCCCTGACTACAGTTTTACCTGTTCCCTGAGTGCTCTGCACTAGTGTCTCTTAATCCCCGTGGGTCAACTGTCAATTATACATCGGCTACTACAGCAGGTAGTGGCCCAGTGGTTCCCCTGCAACAAAGTCCAGATCCCTGTACAGGGGTTAAAGGGTGAATACCAGGGGACTGCCAGAATAACTCCCTTAAGAGAAAACCCAAAGTCAAATTTGTCGATTGATACTGTGCTTCTACACCCACTGACGTAATAAGTTGGCAGGAATGACCCATGAACTACAGCAAACTATTATATCACTGGGTTAGAAGAGCTTAAGATGCTCTACAGCTGTAAGAAAAACTCCAACTCCCAGCAGGTTCTGAAGGTCAGCAGCTGTCATTGTATGCTGGGAGTTCTAGTTCCCTAAAAGAAGTAGAAAAATAGGAAAATGGCTAAAGGAACTGGAATGTATGTATAATTGTCAGGGGAATCAAAATGGCCGCTGTCCCATTAGTTCACACAAAACCTGTCCTGATCACACATGTTACTGGACAAGTTACTTTACAACAGTAAAGAGCTGCCTCCTCCTCCTCTCTACTTGTCAGGGATTATGATCCTAAATACAGATGATAAGAACGTTAGCTGAATCTCTGGGAAACTTAGTTCATGAGGAGACATGAAGTACAGAGAGGACGGATAGGACAGGCTGTTAATGTGTTGCTGTGGTAATGGAGACTGTAAACAAGTGCTGCTGCTCATTAGCCACACCTCACCCTCCTCTCATGTCTCCTCATCATCTCCATTCCCACAGAGATTCACCTGTATTCAGGATCATGAGCAGAGAGGAGGATGAGGCAGCACTATGGCTCCTTGTGGTGAAGTAACTTGTCCTCCTTTGTGATTAGCACAGGTTTTGTGTGTACTGATAGGACGGCGGCCATTTTATTTCTCCTAATAATTGCTCCCAAGACAAAACAAGCCATTATAACTAGGGATGAGCAAACCTGTGGAAGTTCAGGCTCAATGGGTTCAGCCGAACTTCAGGTCAAAGTTCGAGTTCGGGACCCGAACTTGACCCCGAACCCCATTAAAGTCAATGGGGACCCAAACTTCACTTTATTATTTTCCGTTATGAAGGCTTTGGGGCATCCCCTATCTAGGCATTATCAGGAATTTCACGATGGGAAAGTAGATGGAACATAATTTATGGGAATAGAAAAAGTAGAAAAAGAGATAAGAGGAGGTGATTATATTAAAAAATGATCTAGGATATACAACCTAGATACTTTGAAGGGGCTTGAACTCTGAGATTAAATTGTTTGGCTTTGAATAGGATAAAATAGCCTGTGCAGATATGGCAGATCGTGATCTCTATATATAGAGGAAAGCGGTAGTAAGCTGATTATTCCCTGACGAAGAACAACGCAAATTGTTCAAAATGCGTTGGATGGTTTATGGCACTACTGATGACCCGCAGCTCTGAATGGTGACATCACCCGCTCGTTAATCCGCGAGCGTGAACAAGTGAAGTAAGGTGTTTCGCCACCGGCTGAACTCCAAAAATAGCAGCCTTGTATTGAAGTAGATCCCCAGACTCCTGCAAACAAGAGAGTGGATATACTCTGCGCAGTATATGAAGATTGGGACCTCGGACAACTGGTTTTGCAGCACCAGCCCCAGTGTCAAGGTAACTTCTAAACCTGTACGGTGCTGAGTGTTAGAGCGGAACCTGAGTGGAAGCAGCAGTAAACTAGGGAGGCTACGCGCGGTGTCCCAGCATACTTAGAGTTATTAATTAGCATTCACTTTACAGTGATCCCTCAAGATATAATGACCTCAGGATACAATATTTTCAACATACAATGGTCTTTTCTGACCAATCGTAAGTTGAAACTAGACTCAACATACAATGTCTCAGACCCAGACTCAACCAATTAAGGTCACTTCTCTGGTAAAATAGCTGTATTAGTTGCTAGGTAGCAGCTATTCATGACTGTTATATGTAAGGACTTGCTTTATCTGTCATAGTTTTCTGCTTATTTTTCTTAAATCTTCATTTTCTCTTATGTTCGATTACTCAACTTACAATGGTTTCAACATACAATGGTCATCCTGGAACCAATTAATATTGTAACTTGAGGTACCACTGTATATCTACTTTATGTTAACATAATTTTGTAAATGTCATTTTTTTTTAAAACGATAGAATGCTTAGATCGTTAGAAGCAATTTTTCAGATTTTTTAAAGGCGTTATCCTCCCATGATGCTAGGGAGGCTCATCTTTGTCACAGCCTGCGATTGGCTGCCCCTCCCCCCCCTCCTCGCCGAATGTTTTGATGCGAGATGGGGAGATGCAGAGGCTGCTGTGCAGGGATCAGGACTGATGCGGGTGCTGGGGTAAGTATAATCTATATGGCAAAAGGTGAATTGCGTTATGGATTCTGTTACCATGGACCATATTGCAATTCTATGATGGAATGCATAACGGAATGCCTTTAGAGACATTCCGTTATTCATTCCGTCATAATAGAAGTCTATGGGCTGCATAACGGATCCGTCCCTTATGTGCCAGTACAAAAAATGCTCCCTTTTAACATGTGTCAGTACAAAAAACGAACCCCTTTTAGTGGCCCCAGTAGAATGGATGTCCCAATAGTGGCCCCATGTCTGCAATGTCCCCATAGTGCATTCTCCAGTTACAAAAAAATTACCCCCCCCCCCCCACCCCATTGTGGCCCAACATCATGCTGCTAAATAAAAATAATAAATTCAAATACTTACTTCCATTCTGCTGTCAGTGATGCAGTGCAAGACACAGACCTCTTCTAGTCTGTGCCCTGAGCTCTATGCAGCCCGGCTCAGGCAGTGTGATAATTATGACTCTGGCCTCTGATCGTTTATAGGAACTAGGACTAAAGCCTATTAGAGAAAATGTTGAGCCTGGGAGACATTGCTCCCGTGGCAGCATTCAACTTGATTACTGTCCTGAGTACAGTTATACCGTTGAATATGTAGAGATGAGCGTTTCCACAATGAAAGCGTTCATTGCCCATGACCCTTCCACTACCCCCCCCCCCCCCTCCCCCCTTGCCCCTACCTGGTGCTGCCTGAGGCAATTGCCTCATCTTGTCTCATTGGTGGTGCACCCCTGGTTTTATACGTTGGATGACCCCTTTAAGTCAACTCTGAAGTCACTTTGAGGGGCTTACATAATAAAAACCACCCATAATTTACAAACTACATCCCTCAAATGATTCAAAACCGATCTTAGAAATGTTGTTAACCTTTTAGGTGTTCCACAGGAATTAAAGCAAAAAGGAGGTTAGATTTAAAAATTTAATTATTTGTGTAGATTTTCCATTGTAATCCATTTCTTCCTGTATATTTCTTACTTTTCCACAGGAGTGATATACCATCTGCCACCTGCCCTTGTGATAAAATATATGTGGGTCTCACATATATGTGGGAATTGAGAAAAAGGATCAGGGAATATGTGAGAGATATAGCAAAGCAAAGGATGAAGATGACATAACAAAATCTGAAAACAATCCCCAAACAATTCAAGATCTTTCATAAGAGTAATCCCAATTAACACCTTTCTTTCAGGTGGTAGTATCATTATAGTAAAAAAATTTCTGTGAAAAAAGCTTATTTTATATGTTTTTAAAAGATTTTAATTTGACTATTTTGTGATTTTCTGTAGAGACCAGAAAATGTCGGGAGAAAAATGTGGAGCTATCTTGGAATTGGGGAGACATAAGCTGGGTGGTAAATGAAGATGAAAAACATCAAAAAGAAAAAAAAGTAAAGGATAGAGAGAAACAAAAAAGAAAAGGGAAGGAAACAAAGAAGGAATAAAATTAGTTCTTTATAAGAAGGTTCTTTTGCACCAAGCACAGATTGCTAGTAATAAAATATGAATTTATTATTTTTGCTGATACACTAGTTCATTGAGTGTTTTTTTTTTTTTGTTTTTCTTTTCTATTCATTCTTTGACTCGCTTATGAGATTTATGATTCACTCATTATTTTCTTTAAAATTTATTTTTATTGAGTAAGGTAGAAGTGGAACATACATGGCTCATACAGATAGTACAAAGGGTTTAAGGTTCAGAGTTGACATAGCCATTTAACAAACAACCATGGTATGGATCATAACATCAAATTTTCAATGAGGCATCCAATGCAAATGGGATACCCCACCAGACTCTAGATGTAGTAAGTTGTTGGGTAATAGGGGTAAGAAGGGGGAAATGGTATGACAGGGGGGTAGGGTAAGAGGAGAGGGACATGACATCCCCCATCCCCTCCCCAGGCAGGTACACCACAATCCTCTAAGTATTCAGATATACATGGTCTCCTGCTCTTTAAAAGCACATGTTGTTGTGTGAGACCTTCTGCAAGTATATTGTGAGTAACCTGCAGTCACAAGTTGTTGTCAGTGCTCGAGATGTCAGGGTATTGCCTGCGTTTTGTGGGCTCCTGATTCCCTAGGTATTAAGGTCTGGGGTTTTGTGAAATCTGTAAGTCCTCCAGGGGCTCCAAAATTTTGGGAAACTTCTTATGTTTTCTCTGTTCCCAACTCGCCAGTTCCTCTAAGCGGTACATTTGATCCACTTTGTCTCTCCACTGTTCCATGGTGGGGGGATCCCCGCTCAACCATTTCAATGGGATTAATAGTCTTGCTGCCTGAATCAAGTGGGTAGTTAAATCCCCTTTGGAAGGTTGCCAGGAGGATGTGGGTAACCAAAGAAGGACAACTTCTGGGGTCAAGGTAATAGGGAAGGGTGATATGTCATTAATTGACCGTGGGATTTCCGACCAAAAGGTTAGTATCTTTGGGCAGAACCAGTAAATGTGGCTTAGTGAGCCTTCTCCAGTCCCACATCTCCAGCATACGCCAGAATTTTGTAGGCCTCTTAAGTACATCTGTTTGGGGGTTTTGTACCATTATGTCAATACTTTATAAGAGTGTTCCTGAACCCGTATACATCTCAAAAACTCATGGGAATGAGAACGCATACGCAGGATGCCTATTTCAGAAAAATCAATGCCCCGTTCTGTAGCCCAGGTCTTTATATATTGAGGTGTCACTTTGTTCTTTGGTGTCAACAGTGAGTGATACAAAAGTGAGATTAATTTGGGTGGGACGGCCATCTTATGCATTAACTTTTCAAACCATGTCTTATCTCTATTCTCTCCTAATTGGTTACATAGTAGCCTGCAAGTAGAAAGGAGTTCAGAGGTCTCTAGAAAATTACCTCCTATGGAGGTGAAGAAGGCAGACTTCTGGGTTAGGTAATTCCCTAAAGAAATTGTCCAATGTGCAGTCTCTGAATTTGTCCCATACCGCAGAAAGATCAATTGCCCCTTTTCTCACCAAAAAGGGGATCAGATCTGCTGGCATTGCAAGGGATGGGCTACTAAGAAGGTCATAGTCTCACTCATCATTTTCTGATTCACCTATTAGACTCACGATTCTCTATATGAATTGTTTAGTACCTTTATATAAATATTTATTTTTAGATATATATAATAATAATATCAATAGTCTAAGAGAAAAATCAAGGCCATAGTATAGATAGCCGACACGTAATCAATTAGTGTTAAGTGTATAGAAACGAAGTAACATGCTCATTAAAACAATACCTTTATTATAAGTTTCGGGTAAATGAGCAGAAAACTGCTCAAGTGGTAGCCACGACTTAAAAAAGGGTAAATTAAGTCATTTGACCCCTACTGTAATTCAGATACCACAAAAAACATAGATACTTTCTAGAGATGAATATATAGTCACATAGGTAATTTTACGTTTTTGTCCAGGGACAGGTGCTGGGGAATGTTAGGTGGGAAAGAAGTGTCTCTCCCAAGAGACCTAGGCCCTGTGCCCAGGGATATCCCCTGATGGTAGAGATACCCTGTCCCCGTACCTAAGACTATTGTTAACCTAGAATTACCCTACTAAGATAATGGATACAAAGATGAACTAATATTAAACCCTGATGCTTTTCACCTGCGCCTGGCAGATCATCAGGGGGTGATACAGAGACCTTAGTTTGCAGGGAAACAACAGATACAAGTATAGGTAAATAAGTAATGATACTTAGCTCCAGTAAGCAGATTGTGGGAAGTATGTGATGATACTAACGTAATTCTGTCAGTTGGTAGGAAGGAATGGTATAAAAACTACTGAACCAACATCCATAGGATATTTTCATGTCAGGTACTTACTGATCAGGAAAGAGCCCACTGTTTGATGTCACCGATGTTTGGGGGAGCTGATGTGGCCGGTCTAGAAGCGCTAGCGCTCAGTATTTAGGCGCTGATATCGCAATTACACTTCCGGACGCTGACACGGCATGTTTCCTGCAAATGGGACGCATCACAGGATTGCAATACGTCACTTCCGGGTACGTGGCACGCATAGTGGAACGCATGCAATTTAAATGAAACCGGAAGTGCTCAGGAGCTCGTCATTTTTGGTAATTGGAACGCATAATGAAACGCATAAGGTACAGGCGAACCCGGAAGTGCAGGAGGCTATAGGGAACCGCTATTTATCCAGGTAGTTTTAGACAGTAATGATCAATAAGGGACCCTAATGGTACCTAATAAGACCCCCATGATTAACAGTATATAAAATACAAAGACCGGCCTATTATAAATCACAGAGGGGAAACATTCAACAAGTGTGGCTACAGTCAGTTGCCACAGAAAATTCTATGAGCTCCATAGTTAACAATAAGGGGGCCCACAGAGCTAAAAGGATAAGGGGACAAATGATAGTGATGTCCCTGTAAATTAATAGTACTTCTCGTACCAACATGGTCCATTAATAAAAGGGAATTTAAAGTGACAAAAGAAAAGGCTAAAATAACTGAGGAAAGGAAACCAGCTAAATAAAACAAGTAAAAGTGAGCCTCTCATTAAGTCCTCCTGGTGACTGGGACCGGAAGTGATAGATCCAATCAGTTTCCTTCTGGAGTATCCTCAGGTCCCAGTCACCCCTCCTAGCTAGTACGGGAACAACTTTAAGCGCCGCAAAATGAATGAAACTGAGGTCACCATTGTGAAATTTATTCACATAATTGGCCACAGATGTATCATTTCTTTTGACTATGTTTTTAATGTGTTTGCAAACTCTTCGTCTCAACTCCCTTTATGTTTTACCTATATAGTCTTTTAGGCAGGTGCATTGACAAATATAGATGACCCCCCTAGTTTTGCAATTTACGAAGTCGCCTAGGGTGTATATGTGTTTAGTCATCGAACAGGTTACCGTTTTGGTTGTACAGATGTGTTTACAGGCCTTACATGTCCTGCATCTGAATATCCCTTTTGGTTTCCTGTCAAGCCAGGTGCCTTAGTTTTTTACACCTGAGTAGTGGCTATTTACAAGTCCATCTTTTAGACTCCTCCCCTTACGATATGTGACTTGTAGGAAGGGGGAGATGGCTTTGTAAAGGTCTTTATCCATAGTCAAGATTGGCCAATAAGTGCGTAGAAGGGCTAATACCTCTCTATTGGCTACATCATAGGTTGAGATCAGACGGATCAAGTTTGCATCATACTTATATTTAGATCTAGGTACCAAAAGATCCCCTCTATTGCTATTTTCAGCCATATGAAAGGCTTCCCTCAAAATGGATTGAGGGTAACCTCTCTGCAAGAGTCTGTTTTGCAGCTTTTTAGAATCATTATAGAAGTTTTCCTTATTAGAGCAGTTCCTGTGCATGCGCAGATACTGGGGGGTGGTAGCTGCTCCAATGCAGGATATTATTGGTAGCAGTTGGTTTGCGAAAAACTGTAGTAGTAAGGTTACCGTCTGTTGATCTCACCTCCACGTCAAGAAAAGTAATGCATTCTGACTCAATCACACTTGTGAATCTCAGTCCTACATCGTTATCAATAAGGCCAGAGTCGAAGTCATGAAAATTCTCTTTACTGTCATTCCAAATCAAGAAGATGTCATCTATATAATGGGTCCAGAAGATAACCATGCTGCTCCACCAAACAGTGTGGTCAGGGAACACATACTTGTCTTCCCACCAGCCCAGGAGGAGATTAGCGTACGTCGGGGCACAGGGACTACACATTGCCATCCCCCTGAGCTGGTGGTAAAAGGACCTGTTATATAGAAAGTAATTATGAGTTAGAGTATATTCAAGGAGACTCATAATAAACTGATTATGATTCTGAAATTCGGTGCCTCTTGATCTCAGATAGTATGCTGTTGCTGTTAGGCCCTTATCATGTGGTATAGAGGTATAGAGTGATTCCACATCTATACTAGCAAGAAAACAGTGTGGATCAATGGAGATAGTCTCAATTTTCCATAAAATATCCATAGTATCCCTTGTATATGATGGTAAACAGGATACAAATTCTCTGAGCACTTTATCAAGATAAATACCACAATGGTGGGTGAGCGAGTCTACCACTGAAACAATTGGACGACTCTTTAAAGGATTCAACCCTTTATGGACTTTAGGGAGACTGTAAAAGGTCACCAGTTGTGGATTTTTTGGAAACAGAAACTGATATTCAGACTTATTAATAACTCCTTGTTCGAGGCCTAATTGAAGAATTGATTTCAATGAAAGTAAGGTTGCGGAGGGGTCGCAAGACAAAACACTATAGCTGCTTGAGTCCTTCAGTAGATCAATTAGAGAAATAGTGAGTTCTGCACACCCTTTTTTTTGAGGATGGATGCTCACGAAAGACAAAAAGTCACTCAATATCATACAATTGACCTTTTTCAAGGCATCTGTGACCTGCGGCTGTTATGCATACAACGGATGTGTGACACATCCGGTGTATGCATAACAGCCGCAGGTCGCAGATCTCTTAAAAAGGTCAATTGTATGACCGAAACGTTGGGACATATGACACGACCGTAAATCATGATTCTATCCCTGATATACTATGTATTATTCAAGATGTAATATAATACTTACCTATTAAATAAGCATCACTTAATTTTGGTGTGCCACAAATTCTTCAGTAGATCAAGGCACACTCTCTGAAATTTTGTATGATCCAGTATTACCAAGTTGCCTCCTTTATCCGACGACTTTATTACAATAGTGTTATCAGATTCGTGAGACTTGTAAACTCACATTGAGACAGGTTGTATTGCCTGTAATTTCTGATATTTAGTTGTACCAGGTCAGTACTCACTAGTTGCAGTAATATATTGATGTATTCTGAATTCATCGGAGGAGGTAGCTTGGTACTAGTTAGATGCAAATCAGTAAAGGGGCCATCCCCTGGTTTTCTTACTCCCTCTTTCCCTAGGTCCATCAGGATCTGGAAGTTTGGGAAGATTGATAATCTGAAGGCTATCCGTCACAGGCGATTGTCGCCCACCTTTGTACGTTCTCTCAACTGACAGGGGCCCTGACTATTGGGTAAAAAAGAGACCGGAACTGTTCTAATAAGAAAAACTTCTATAATGAATCCAAAAAGCTGCAAAACAGACTCTTGCAGAGAGGTTACCCTCAATCCATTTTGAGGGAAGCCTTTCATATGGCTGAAAATAGCAATAGAGGGGATCTATTGGTACCTAGATCTAAAAATAAGTATGATGCAAACTTGATCCGTCTGATCTCAACCTATGATGTAGCCAATAGAGAGGTATTATATATAATATATATATTTCCTTATTCATATATACATATATATATATATATATATATATATATATATATTATAAGGAAAGAAAGTAATATTGTAGAGAACGGTTAAAAATAGAAGTAATAATAATATATCAATTAGGCTGGAATTATAGAAGAATGGTATATATAATAATGACACAAATGCAAATCTGTTTCGGCTTTATACTGGACGGAAAGTGCAGGTATAAAAATGGGTGAGATTTCCTGGATCAAAATGGCCACTGATGAAGGAGTCCGAGGGACTCCGAAACGCGTTTGGTGTGATTTATTGACGGAGACACCCCTCTGAAAGACAGGACCCACTAAAGGAAATTGATTGTCCTGCTAAGAAAATGCGGCAGCCAATGGAGAAATAAAAGAGGGGAGCGCTCCCTCGATCACTTGCTCGTAACCTTGTGAGCTTTGAGAGCCTTTGGACAGGTGATCACGATCTCTCTAACAGTCAGCCGCACTAACCGACACTCATACCGCAATCTCCCTTACCACGTGGGACGCCAACAGTCAGCCGCACTAACCGACACTCTGATCCAGATAGTGGGACTATCTACATGTTACTCAAAAAGGTAGAGGTAAGCGGTAACGAACAGCAATATCACGTGGGACGCCACGATTGATACACTACTATCCACCAACAGTGAGTACACGCACTTTATCAATGATGGAATATCAGTGATTTGAATGTGAATTGTGGACACAATACAAACGATTTAAAGAGCTGATAAGCTCAATATTAAGTTCCTATTAAGGAACAGCGGTATATATATATACATAAAAACAGACTGCTTGGACTTATAAAATATAAATACCACAGTGATAAATATGGATGATTAACAACAGAGACTGTGAGACAAAAATGCATATTGTGTGATAATCTATAAGAAACATTCAATCACTAAATATGTTCAATGTGAAATGTGCAAAAAACGAAAAGCAGCACACTTAAAGTTGTTTGTGTGCAATTCCTTATAAGAATCAGCGACCAGGGTCCCTTAGTATATAGACAAAAAGTAGGCAGCACTCCTTGATCCAGTGAAAAAAAGACGGTGGTTTATTAACCCATCAGTTTCAGCAACGTTTTAGCTCTCTCTTTGGAGCCTTTCTCAAGCTGTGTCCACATGTGTATAAGTGCTAGTATATATAGTTCATCCAATTAACAAACGCGATTACATGATTACTGCATAATTATAATATACAACAAACAATCAGGTGGGTGAAATCAAATTGTCAAAATCTCAGCCCACCCTAAACTCAACATTAAGACCTCTTGGTTGTAAAGTTTGTAAAGTCAAATTTACTTAACCTACCGATAATACGGAGTGGACCAGAATTATCTTGTATCTCGCGGGATTTCATCATCTGCAGCTGCGCAGTTAGGACTTCCTGACGCCGATCAAGCCCCGGAATGCCTCGGCACAATGTGAGATCGTCATGTTTGTTTTTAATTTTTTATTCAATCATGCACACCTGGATTCACTTTGATTTGATCACTAAGGAGCACATATTTATATGAATTTTGGACTTTATATTTCAAGATCACGTTATGGCCTTTTTGATTAGTACACGATGGATGAATTATTAATGGACACTGATGAAATTAATTTTTTTAGAGGACGATATTTATGAATTTGTTTGTTGTATATGATAATTTGTTAATTGGATGGACTATATATACTAGCACTTATACACATGTGGACACAGCTTGAGAAAGGCTCCAAAGAGAGAGCTGAAACTGATGGGTTAATAAACCACCATCTTTTTTTCACTGGATCAATGAGTACTGCCTACTTTTTATCTATATATATGTTCAATGGCTATGCTGCATATGTTGAACTGATGCTATTATTATAGCTGTCTTCCACAGGTGCAAACTATACTCAGCAGCTATTCACATTGAACATTGGTTGAGAGAGAAAAATCCAGTGTTCTATGTTTTTATCTTATTTATTTATAGAAAGCATGCGTATCTTTTAGGGTTTATTTTTATTTTTAGGGGTATTTATGGTATATTTTGTTTGATGTCATATTAAACCTGAGAGAGTTCTCAATAAATGATTTAAAGACTATTCAATTTTTTGTAGTAGTTCAGATAAAGTGTGCCTATCTACCATTATATTTGTCTCCTTCAACATTTTCCGTGATGGGGTGAAGTCACAGAGATAGAGCACCTTACCTATAGTAACAGAGGGTGAGACACTTTTTCTATACATATTATTTATTTTACAGAAATACATTGGCATGAGACGATGCAAAATGAAAATTAAAAGTTTTCCACAGATATGGCTTTTCAGTACCCAGTTTGTGCCATCTGAGACTCACACCAAACCCATAAATTGTTAGGTGGGTCCTACTGAATATGGAAATGCCAAATGTGGACATAAACTGCTCTTTGGGTACGCTGCAGGGTTCATAAGAGAAAGACCACCTTTTGGCTTTTGCAGTGCAGATTTTAATGGATTGGTTTATGGGTGCCATGTTGCTTTTGAAGAGTTTCTGGGAAACCAGGTACCATCTGAGAACCATATGCTTTTTATTTTCCTCTGTGTGAGGGCTTAATTTGTGCAGGATGAGTTGCCATTACCTATTTTGGGGTACATACAAGTTTTTAATTATTTTTATTTTGCTTTTTTGGGAAGCAGGATAAAGATACAGGCATGAAAAATGACATGTTAACTTTATTCTACTGGTCAATAAGATTACTGAGAAATCATTTTTATATAGTTTTTTTTAAGGTTAACATAGTAACGTAGTATATAAGACCAAAAAAAGACATTTGTCCATCCAGTTCGGCCTGTTTCTTACAAGTTTATCCAGAGGAAGGCAAAAAACCCCTGTGAGGCAGAAGCCAATTTTCCCCACTTAAGGGGAAAAAAATTCCTTTCCGACTCCAATTATTACACTCCAGGTTTGCTACTTTTATACTATAAAAGCAAAAAATCATGTTTTTGTGTCCCCATTTTCTGAGAGACATGTTTTTCTGGCAATTGCTCTTTTTGAGGGCTCTTTTTTTTGCGGGATGAGTTGACGTGTTCATTGGTTCCATTTTGCGGTACATAAGATTTCTTGATTGCTTGATATTTTGTTTTTTGGGGGGTGAGGTAACCAAAAAAATGTTCTGGCAAAGTTCTTCTTTTTCTTTTACAGTGTTCACCTGACGGGGTAGTCATGTCATAATTTTTTATAAATTCGGTTATTACAGACAAGGCCATACCAAATATTTCTTTTTTTTAGAATTTTTTTCAGTGTTACACAATAAAAGCATTTTTGAAAAAAGAAATCATGTTTTATGTCGCTATTTTTTGAGCCATATTTTTTTTTACATTTTTCTGGTGACGGTCTTGTGTGAGGGCTCATTTTTTAGGTGGCTTCAACTTTTGGGGGTTATAAAAACCTTTATAGTGCATTACAATACATGGTGTATTGTAATGTGCTGTAACTGTCAGTATTACACTGACAGTTTGCCTAAAAGGCCCAACATGGGGCTAGGCCATGGATGCAACTATAGCCATAGAAACCATATCACTTGCTATGGGGCCCAGAGGTTGCAGGGACACAATCAGGTGAAAGAAACTGTACCTTTTTTGTGGTAAAAAACAATATGGGAGCTTTTTCCTATCATGTGAGTTTTCTGATATTTTTGCTATTATATATACCTATTATTTTTGCTACTTAGTCTGCTGTTTCAATATTCTTACACTAGGGTGTGGGGGGACCATCCTATTTTGCTATGGGGCCTTATGAATTTTAGTTACGCCTCTGAGCTGGGCCTCATAGGCTTCCATAAAGGCCACAGCAACCATACACACCCTGCAACCACATCACAGGGAGCCTCTGTAAAACGCTTAGATGCAGCAGTCAGCATCTAAAGGACAAAACTGCTGGCATCACCGATGCCGGCAGTTACAGCAGAGGCCTGGCTGTAACAGCCAAGCCACTGTCCTGATCAGGCATGCACAGTTCCTGTGCCCGCCCGTTCACTGCACCGTCCCTAATAGTATGGTGTGGGTTGGTAACTCCTTTCCTGCTGCTTCGTACATGTACTGCAAAGGTTGGGAAGGGATTAAAGAGAAGCTGTCATCACAAAATGCAGTGCAATCTGCAGGGAGCATGATATAGAACAGAAGTAGCTGAGCAGATTGATATATAAATTTATGGGAAAAGATTCAGTATAATTTGAAATGTATTCGTTTAAACTTCTGCTCAGCTCAAGATAGACCATTCAGCTATTATCAGTGATTGATAGCCGATGATAGGGGCAATTAATGGTAACGAGCACTCTGACCTGTGTAAAGGTGCTGCCAATCATTCATTCATCGGGCAAAAGCATTGCTAATGCAGTTAGGGAGAGTTCACATCTCTGTTTAATTTTCCATTCTTCTGATCTGTCAGAAGAACAGGAAAAAAACAAGATCCTGTAAAAGTAATAAAACAAAAGGAACCTGTGCATCAGGTATGCACTTTTGACATCTGTTTGAGCCATTTCGGTCAGAAATCAGTTATTGCATGTAGAACAATCTCAGACGGAAATGGCTCAAGTGGATGCCAAATGTGCATTAGTTTTTTTTACAGGACCCTGTTTTTTTCTGTTTTTCTGACGGATCAGAAGAACGGAAAATTAAACGAAGATGTGAACTCTCCCTTACCTATATAATCATTTCTGGGCAGCAGATCATGGTTTCCAAACAGTGAGCTGCTACCCAAAAGTAATCATTTTCTATGGGGATGAGCAATTACTGTAAAGATCGCTCTCCCTCATGCAGAGGAGATGATTGCTGTATGTAAATGCATCTCTCACCTCCTCTGACAAGCAGGCAATTATGAATTACAAACGGTTCCTTCCTGATAATTTCCTGCCCGGATAAAGAAACCTTTTGTGCATATACAGAGATGTCAGTCAATCACTGATAAGATGGCCCCATGTACAACTGAACTCATATAAAACAGGGTTTTACAAGTTTTGCTGAATCTTTTCCCACAAAACTGTATATCAATCTACTCAACTCCTTCTCTATAACATTCTGGTTGCAGATTGGTGACAGGTTCTAGTTAATCATGCACTTTGCAGTAGTGAATTTTCAGTGGTGTATCAGTGGCGCTTCTGCTCCATGAGAATGTGGATTCCTGAAGAAGATCTCTCTTTTATGTCAAGTATTAAATGGTCACTAGCTTTTCACACAACTTTAAATCTATAGTGCAAGTGACCACAAGAAACTCTACCTCTCTTTGCTAAAAGTTTTTCTCTTGTCTTAAACCTGGACAGAACAGCTCCATAGAAGTATCATATTATACATGTCAATACCAGTTTATTGAGAGGGGAGGAGTGAGTAGGAGCTGAGTGAAGAAGAACACCAGTAGAGACACTAGAGAGACTGCTGCAGGTACCTAAGAATTTTATTTCTAAGCCCAAGTGCTTTATTCACAACCGTAAGTACTTTTCTATAATATCCTCCATGAAGCTATTAAACAGACATGTCAGGAGTGGTAAAAGGTCCTCTTTAAATTATCAAACCCAAATTGATTACATATTGATAGCTTATCCTATACCAGTGGTGGCGAATGGTGTTGATCGAGCACCAAAGTGCTCGTGTGTTATAGTGCTCGAGTAGAATACTTTGCGATACTCAGGTGCTCTACCGCGCACCCGAGCACAATGGAAGAACCCGAGCACCCCCTACTCTGAAGAGGGGAGGGTGTCAGGACTCTAGTTTGGCTTAAGAGTCTCTGCTCTGACTCCATATATAGCTATGTCCATATAAAGCTATATATATAGCTATGTCCATATATGGAGTCAGTGCTTGCGGACACCCAACGTATTTAAATCTAATTTAGCCTCTATTTCTGAAAAGTTTCTGTCGGGATTTGAACTCACAACCTTCTACATTACATCCAAGAACCTTAACCACTATACTATAGAGCTGCATGGCCAGTTACTAAAAAAAAAAAAAAAGAGACTTCTGCTGTATAGGAATACTTATTACTGCAGAAGTCTCATATTTTTATTTTTTTGTAACTGGTCATGCAGCTCTATAGTGTAGTGCTTAAGGTTCTTGGCTGAAATGTAGAAGGTTGTGAGTTCAAATCCTATCAGAACCTTTTTAGAAATAGAGGCTAAATTTAATTTAAACATATATATACGTTTTTAGCCATAATATATTTGCATATATTATTATATATTTAGAATATATATTATAATATATGTAAATATATTATGTATAAAATATCAGTAGTAGTTTCCCACATATTATGCATTCATATATATCAGAAGTATGATTTTATCTCTCTCTCTATATATATATATATGAGTAAGGACCGTAATGTTTTTTAAGGTCTGAAATGCATTGTTCGTTGAGTCTATTCCTGTATCTGAAGATTTTAACCTGATGGAATAAATTTGCAACTTTTAAGAAGCTGGATTTTCCTGTTTTCTCATATATATATTTAGTAATTACACATTTATTTTGTGCCATACATTTTTTACAATTCCTAAAAAAAAGTATAAAATATATAAATTTAATTTGGCCTCTATTTCTGAAATGTTTCTGGCGGGATTTGAACTCACAACCTTCTACATTACAGCCAAGAACCTTAAGCACTACACTATTGAGCTGCATTTTCTATACAGCAGACGTCTCATATATATATATATATTTTTTTTTTTTAATTCGTAACTGGCCATGCAGCTCTATAGTGTAGTGGTTAAGGTTCTTGGCTGTAATGTGGAAGGTTGTGAATTCAAATCCCGACAGAAACTTTTCAGAAATAGAGGCTAAATTAGATTGAAATACACTGACTCGAGCACACGCGGGGCTATTGTCCTGCACTCATCTGATCATATGAGTGCGGGACAATAGTCCTGCAGGCGGCCAGACGTGCACAGCATCATTGTAATCTACGATCACGATCAATGCCGCTGTGGGACATATAGCCCGCTCACAGACCGTATGTCTTGGAGGGCATACGGTCGTGTGCAAGAGGCCTTAGACTTTTCCTGCTATTCATCAGTGCAGGACGCGCTATGAACGGCACAGGCAGCGCATTGAATATAGGCAGCCTATTATAGCTAAATGATAAAGTACATAGAAGATATACCATATTGAACTGTAGTATTTAGGTTAAATTGCCGTGTTGGCATTCTGTGATAAATAAGTGGGTTTTGGGTTGCAGTTTGGGCACTCTGTCTGTAAAAAGTTTGCCATCACTGTCCTAGCCATATGACACCAACATTCAAAACTACAGCACTTGTCTAAGGTTAAAGAGGATATGTCAGCTCTCCAGATATCTGTTTTCTTCTTATACAGTTCTTTTAATAACTTTTGTGCTGTTTTTTTGTTTTTCCTTCTAGAAATGTATGAATAAATTTACAACTGGAGGTTATCTGCTGGGGTGTATCCCTACACAGTCTGACATTGTCCAATCGGTGACTTTGCCAGACTGTGTAAGGACACACTTCTTTGACAAGGTCCTTTTACATAACAATCTATGCATCAACCGTTTCTAAGATTATTTAAATGGGCTGCCCTCTTTGTACATAAACTTCAGTAATTCAATGCACTAGTGTGCAATAGCATAAGTACCTGCTAAATTGTAACTGGACATACCTTAGTCTGCATACAGTATCCATCCCCCCGTGCTCAATGGTAGCAATGTAAAAAGGTGCTGATGTCCGTAAGTTTTCCAAAATGTCTTTTATGTCTTTTACAGCACAATAATAATAATAATAGTTATTTATATGGAGCCACCATATTCCGCAGCACTTTACAAATTCATAGGGTTAATGTACAAAACAAAAGTAAAAGTAACTGGCTAATATACAACTGAAACAATAGGAGTCAGGGCCCTGCTCGCAAGAGCTTACAATCTATGAAAGTGTTCAGCGCAGGTCCAGAAAGAGGTAATGTACCTACTGTGATGACCTTTTTCTATGAAATCTGTAGTATAAACTTATTTCTAACATTCTCCAAAAATATTTCATCTATGTATTCCTGAAATGTGTATTCTGACATGTGTTCAGGAGGGGTTCATGGTGGGTTCTAAAGTTAAATAATTTATTAGATGGTATCCTAATAGTATTCTAAATATAACTTTAAACATTACTATAGAGAATTAAATTGAAGCTTTATAATTAGAAGTAGACTTTCCAGAAAGACGTAAATATGGTGGAGATTCTAATTTCATAGAATTTCACCATCCACATATACCTGTGGCTCCATAAATTAAGACAGGCTAATTTAAGTATCATGTACAAGCAATTTCACAGCACACTCTGGGGGAGTAACAGACAGATGACATACTCCATTTATGTTCACTGTGGTAACAAACTCCCTAGACTCCCTTCATTGTTCATCTTCATTCTACTCTAAAGGGACATACTACCAACATCACAAACTACATATAGACAAAGACTGACGTTTTTTCTATACAGATTGGATATGTTTACCTAGATTTATAATGTTTAGGCCTGTTTAAGATGAGCATGTCCTGTGCGGAAATCAAGCTCCATGTGTGATCGTGATTTCTCGTTATGGACCCTGCTCGTTTTGCAGGATACTGATTTATAATGCTGTGTGTATCTTCTGAACTATAAAGACAGCATTATGTCAGTATAAGGCCTCATGCACACGACTGTGGTTTTGGTCTGTGTCCGATCCGCATTTTTTGCGGATTGGATGCGGACCTATTCATTTCAATGGGGATGCAAAAGATGTGGAAACACACCATTCTGCAGTCCCGCAAAAAAAACCAGAACATGTCCTATTCTTGTCCATTTTGCAGACAAGACTAGCCAATTCTTACAAAGGGCAGGACATAACATTCCGCAAAATGGGTAACACACACAGACGGTATCCGTGTTTTGCAGATCCGCAATATGTGGGCTGCAAAAACAGCTACAGCCATGTGCATGAGAACTAATTCTGTAGAAGTAAGGTCATACAGAGACACACATTATTATAAATCATTATAATGCCACGCGCTCCTGAAAAAAGAGCAGTCTCCATAACAGTAAATCATGCTCTGAAACAGGCCTTAGGATGTTTATGGAAAACAAAATCCTATATGCAAGATATAACAAAAAGTAAAAACAAGCGCTTTTCCCAATACTAACAATGTCTCTTGGTACTCAGATACCCGAGTTAGAGTAGGGCTGAACTGCAAAACAACCGGACAGTCACAACTAGTGTTGAGTGAAGCGCGCTTCGGATGCTTCATCCAAAGTCTCTTCATTCAAAACTTCGTAATAATCCTCATGGAGATCCGTCTCCATACAGTATTAAAATGTATGGGCTCCGATGAGCCGAAGTAAGTTATTGGCTGTCGCACGTGACTTCGTTAATTAAAACCACTTTAAAACTTGAAACTGAACTTGGTTTCAGTTCTGAGGTACTAGGTACTGACCCTGCTCTGACTAAAACCCAGCAAAACCGCCAAGACTAATCAAAAGCCAACTCAACAACAAACTTCAAAGCAAACAAAGAACGTAGGACTACAGATCAAAATACAACATACAAGAAAATAAGACTAGAAAAATATGCTATGAATCTGAAAACAAATGTACATGCACTATCCCCAGCAGCAATAGACCTGGACAAATAAAGGTTAAGCAGTCAACAACTGCACCCAAAATTAACCAGGCCAAACTAGGCGACAACCAATCCCAGGCTCAGATGTAAGGCAGTAGTATAAAAACCGCTCCCAATAGCATTAGTAAATGGACAAGCATGAAGCAACAGGAAATTCCTGTTGCTCCTAACTGTTGGCTAACCTCTCTCAGTGGCTAGAGCTCTGCTCTTGGCTGCTGATTTGCTCCTTTATTGTGCAGTTCTTGTGCAGGGTGTGGGGAGTCGCTCTGGTAGACAGCGGTGCGGGTGCAGTTTAGAGGCAAAACAAGGAGTCCAGATTGTGCAACAAACAGAGTTTTATTCACACTTGCACACAAAATGAAAAACAGTCTCTTGGTGACAGTTCACACACAACGGAAATAACGTAGCCAAACAAAAACAGTCCAACACAGGTTCAGTCACCTGGGAGGTGTAGGTGCAGGTTCGCACCACGCTGTCGGCCCAGCCGCAGGAGAATCCAGCTTCAGGTAGCCAGGAACAAAATACCTCCTTGCTGAGCTCTTTCCTCCTGGACAGAGAACTCCCAGCCCTGTTAGCAGCTCCAGGATAATCACACTCCCCAGACACAGCTGCTGGCTGCGTTTTATATCCAGCCCAAAACATGGACTGGACCGTGGGAGCAGCCACCCACCCTACTCTTTAGCTGCTCCCAGTAAGAGCCGGCCCGGATCGGCTTTGCAGCCATGCTATTTAACAAAGCCAAACAGCACTAGCTGCTGCAGACAAAAACCCGGCTCTCACCTCACCGAGGCCAGCAACCTCGGTGACACGTACCTGCCATCACATATGACACCTTGCACCTTACCACATACCCCCCTTTGTTCAACCCTGAGGGGTGAACACACGTGAGGCAGTGGACGCGGGACAGGGCATCTGCGTTGCCCTGCAAGCGGCCTGCCCTGTGTTCCACGGAAAACTTGAAATTTTGAAGAGATAGGAACCACCTGGTGACCCGAGCATTCCTCTCCTTGGCCTGACTCATCCATTTGAGGGGGAATGGTCGGTCACCAGACGGAACCTCCTCCCTAACAGGTAGTAGCGGAGAGATTCGAGTGCCCACTTGATAGCCAGGCACTCCCTCTCCACTATACTATACCTGGACTCGGCGGGACTGAGCTTACGGCTCAGGAAGACAACGGGATGTTCTTCCCGTTGACCTCCTGCGACAGTACCGCACCGAGGCCTACCTCCGAGGCGTCGGTCTGTACGACAAACTCCTTGTTGAAGTCGGGTGTCACCAAAACCGGGGACCCACACAGGGCCGACTTCAACGTGGAGAAAGCCTCCTCCGCCTTCTCACTCCAGCTAACCCTCCCAGACTTTCGCCCCTTCAACAGGTCTGTCAATGGCGCTGCTATTGTGGCAAAGTGGGGCACAAACCTCATGTAGTAACCTACAATCCCCAGGAACGACTTTACCTGCCTGGTGGTGACCGGTCGGGGCCAGTTACGAATGGCCTCTACCTTAGTTACCTGAGGTTTGATGACTCCCCGCCCAATTACATATCCCAGATATTTTGTCTCCTCTAACCCTATGGAGCACTTCTTTGGGTTAGCGGTCAGTCCGGCTTTCCTCAGGGCATCCACTACCGCCTGCACCTTGGGTAAATGGCTTTCCCAGTCGGTGCTGTGGATGACTACATCATCCAAGTAGGCCGAGGCGTACCGACGATGTGGTCGCAGCACTATGTCCATTAACCTTTGGAAAGTGGCGGGCGCCATGCAGGCCAAAGGGTAACACCTTGTAGTGATACAGGCCCTGCGGGTAACAAATGCGGTTTTTCCTTAGCCGACTCCGTTAAGGGTACCTGCCAGTGCCCTTTAGTGAGGTCCAGCACAGAAAAATAACGGGCTTGTCCTAAACTTTCAACCAGCTCGTCTACTCGGGGCATGGGATACGCGTCAAACTTGGATACTTCATTTAACTTACGAAAGTCGTTGCAGAACCGCAACGTCCCATCCGGCTTAGGTATTAGGACTATGGGACTGGCCCACTCACTTTTCGACTCCTCAATGACCTCGAGCTTCAACATTAACTGTACTTCCTCCGCGATGGCCCGTCGCCGAGCCTCGGGTACCCGGTATGGTTTTAACCGGATCTTGGCCTGAGGCTCAGTGGCGATGTCATGTTGGATGAGAGACGTGCGGCCAGGGAGGTCCGAGAACACATCCGTGTTCCGACTGATGAACTCCCTGACTTCCTGAACTTGTTTGGAAGACAGGCTGTCTGCAATTTTTACCGTGGTTACTGCTTCACAGGCCTCGAACTGTGGGGCTGGACCCTTTTCACCTAGAAGCCCTGGCCGGGGCTGTGGTCGTCGGCTGTGTCCCTATCTTTCCACGGCTTAAGTAAATTCACGTGGTACACCTGCTCCGGCTTGCGCCGCCTGGCTGGTGTACTTTGTAATTTACTTCCCTACCTTCTCGATCACCTCATAGGGGCCCTGCCACCTAGCTAGGAATTTGCTGTCAAGGGTGGGTACCAGAACCAAAACCCGATCTCCCGGATTGAAGTCCCGTACCCGAGCCTGACGATTGTACACCCTACTCTGGGCTTGTTGCGCTGCCTCCATATGCTCCCGGACCAAGGGCAACACCCTTTCCATCCGGTCCTGCATTTGGGCGACATACTCAATGACACTTTTGTGGGGGACAGGCTGTTGTTCCCACGCTTCCTTGGCGATATCCAACAGGCCCCGAGGGTGTCTGCCATAAAGCAGTTCGAAGGGCGAGAACCCAGTAGAGGCCTGGGGCACCTCTCGCACTGCGAACATGAGATAGGGCAGAAGCAGATCCCAGTCCTTCCCATCTCTAGACACCACCCTCTTTAACATATTTTTTAGAGTTTGGTTAAACCTCTCCACAAGACCGTCTGTTTGCGGATGGTAAACGGACGTCCGTAACTGCTTTATACGCAACAATTTACACAGTTCCCTCATTACTTTGGACATAAAAGGGGTCCCAAGGTCTGTCAGAACCTCTTTTGGCAGGCCCACACGGGAAAACATCTCCATTAACTCTTTGGCAATGAGCTTAGCTGAGGTATGTCGCAGAGGCACCGCCTCCGGATACCGAGTGGCATAGTCGAGAACTACCAGAATGTGTTGGTGGCCCCTGGCAGACTTTGGTACAGGCCCAATTAAATCCATCGCGATTCGCTCAAACGGTACTTCAATAATTGGCAGAGGTACCAGGGGACTACGGAAATGTGGCTGGGGGCTAGTTATCTGACAGGTCGGACAGGACTTACAATAATTCTCTACCTCCTTGAACACACTGGGCCAATAAAATCGCTGCAGTATGCGGTCCTGGGTTTTCTGCCACCCCAGGTGTCCCCCAAGAACATGTTGGTGGGCAAGCTCCATGACAAGCTTGCGATACGCTGTGGGCACCACCAACTGTTCAACAGGTTCGCCTCGGATTTGGTTCACCCGATACAACATATCCTGCAGAACAATAAACCGTGGGAACATTAATTCAGCCCCTGGTTTCTGGGGTTTCCCATCAATTTCCAGCACATTCTCCCAGGCCCTGGTTAGGGTTTGGTCCCGGTGTTGTGCGGTCCCAAAATTTTCCCGGAGACATTGAGGTCTGCCAACTCAGGTCCCGGTGGCAAGTCCTCCGTGTCTCCCACCATTACACTCAGTGGGGTTGTCTCCCCCTCTACCGCTGGAGCAGTGGTCACCCCTACCGCCGGCCCTTCAGACTCGGGCTCCCAGGGTTCTGGCCTTCCAGCGGTATCAGGCCACTCTACTAGGGTCACCCCTGTCTCGGGTCCCTCAGATACCTTTATTGCCGGCCACAGCGCCGGAAAACCGGGAAGTCCCTCCCAAGTATTAGTTCGTGTGGGAGTTTAGTAGCGACAGCCACCTCGTGGGTCCACCTACCAGCCGCTGTGGACAAAGTCACTAGTGCAGTGGGATAGTCTTTCAGGTCTCCGTGGATGCACAGGACCCCGACTTTACGGCCAGTATACTCCGCAGGCCGTACAAGTGCAGCCCTTACCAGGGAGACTAAACTCCCGGAGTCCAGCAGAGCCACCGCCAGAGAGTCTCCCACCTCTACCTGACACAGGTGGTTATGGTCCTGCACCTCACGGGTGCCAGTTGCGCACAGCTTCCGTGCATACAGGGAGTGACGACCCCGTAGTTCATATCCATCGGCTCATCCCGATGCGGACAGTCGGCCCTGATGTGGCCTGGCTCCTGACACCTCCAGCATACCACGGGAGGCGGACTCGCAGGGGTATATTCCGGGCAGGCCGCTCTGTCGCCGGACGTCAGAACTGGGGCAGAGGCCTCCGGGGTTTGACTGACCCCTTCCCGCAAGAGTCCCCTGCAGGTTTCTGGTGGCCTCGTAGCGCTCCACCAGGTCGACCATCTCCAGGGCATTGGTGGGCGATACCTGGCCGATCCAGTGCTGGAGGGGATAAGGCAGGGCCCTCCAAAAGATGTCCGCCAACAGTCGATCCAGCATGGCAGTGGGACTTAGTAGATCGGGCTGCAGCCACTTTTGCAGCCTGTGCAGCAGATCGTAGAACTGCGGCCTAGCGGGTTCAGTCGTTTTAAAGTCCCACTGGTGGACTCTTTGGGCGCGGACCAGCACGTTCACGCCCAGTCTGGCTAGGACCTCTCCTTTCACAGTGTCATAATCTGCCGCTTGGTCATCCGACAAGTCGAAAAACACCTGCTGGGGTCCGGAAGCCAGGAACGGAGCGACCACCTCAGCCCACTGGTCACGGGGTAACTTTTCCCTCACGGCGACCTTCTCAAAAACCGCCAGGTACGTCTCAACGTCGTCTGCGGGGGTCATTTTTGGGATCGCCGCACGGACCGCTTTCGGGCATCTTGGACGTGGTGGGACGCTCCTGCTGCCTGTAATGCCATCACATGTTGTAGCAGTAGTTGGTTGGTCTCCCGCTGCTGCACGTTAGCCTCTATGAGAGCCTTCACAGCAGCCTCCATGTTGCCAGAAACTCCTGCTTGCAGCTTTGCTGGCTTAATATATTCCATACACTTTAGAAAAACAAAACTTCGGCGTTCACGCCAGCCTCACTGCGCATGCCCGCATCCGACACCAAATGTGGGGAGTCGCTCTGGTAGACAGCGGTGCGGGTGCAGTTTAGAGGCAAAACAAGGAGTCCAGATTGTGCAACAAACAGTGTTTTATTCACACTTGCACACAAAATGAAAAACAGTCTCTTGGTGACAGTTCACACACAACGGAAATAACGTAGCCAAACAAAAACAGTCCAACACAGGTTCAGTCACCTGGGAGGTGTAGGTGCAGGTTCGCACCACGCTGTCGGCCCAGCCGCAGGAGAATCCAGCTTCAGGTAGCCAGGAACAAAATACCTCCTTGCTGAGCTCTTTCCTCCTGGACAGAGAACTCCCAGCCCTGTTAGCAGCTCCAGGATAATCACACTCCCCAGACACAGCTGCTGGCTGCGTTTTATATCCAGCCCAAAACATGGACTGGACCGTGGGGAGCAGCCACCCACCCTACTCTTTAGCTGCTCCCAGTAAGAGCCGGCCCGGATCGGCTTTGCAGCCATGCTATTTAACAAAGCCAAACAGCACTAGCTGCTGCAGACAAAAACCCGGCTCTCACCTCACCGAGGCCAGCAACCTCGGTGACACGTACCTGCCATCACATATGACACCTTGCACCTTACCACAAGGGTTACATGCATGCACTGGGTCCGGGCCAGTGCACCCTAAAATTCACCTGAGGTAAATGCGCAGCATTTTACACAAGCAGCAAAGTGCATGAGATATTAAGAAATTTCAACCACACACTGGAAAATCTCCACAAAGTAAGTTGACCTGTAGTGCAAATTTTAAACCCTTAGTGATCAGCCTTATTTCCATCTAGGCATTCCAAGAGCTATAACTTTTTAATTTTTCCGTCAATGTAGTTGTATGAGTGCTTGTTTTTTGCAAGTTCCAGTTTTAATGGCACTGTTTTGGAGTACACATAACTGCCTGATTCACTTTTATTAAAAGGGTTGTCTCATCTCAGACAATGGGGTATATTGCTAGGATATGCCCCCATTGTCTGATAGGTGCGGGACTCGCACCTATATGGAGAACAGATCCCTGAAAGTGGTGGAGTGCACTGCGCATACGCAGTCGCCCTCCATTAATTTTCTGTGGGGCCACCGAAAATACGTTGGGCCCATAGAAGTGAATAGGATCGGGGGCCAGTCATGCGCAATGCGATCCCGTTCATTTCTATGGGGAGAGCGCTTGTGGTGGCCGGACCAGAGTCCTCCAGCAACCACTTTGCAGCTCTCCACTCCTGATATATTCCTCCGCTGGGACCCGCACCTATGACACTAGCGGCGTATACTAGCGATATACCCCCATTGTCAGAGATGAGACAACCCGTTTAACCCTTTTTTGGGGGGTAATGGGAGAAAACTGTTTTACTACTTTTGCACAATAATACATTTTTTTTTAAAAGAAATGTTTTTGCATCATTGCATCCCAGGACTCGTGACTTTTTTATTTTTCGTTATACAGAGCTATGTGAAGGCTTGAGTATATAACACTTTTTGGTCCAATTTATTGTTTTATGGTGGCAAATAGTCAAAAAACACAATTCTGGTATTTTTTTTTCTTTTATGGTGTTCACCATATGGGATAAATTGCATGATAATTATATACTGCAGATTGTTTCACATACGGCAATACCAAATATGTAGCGGGGATTTTATTTTTGCAATTTTTCCATTGAAAAGCTTTTTTTTAATGGAAAACTATATTTTTTTAACGTGGAGAATTTTTTTATTTAATAAAAGTTTATTTAACTTTTTGAACCATTTACTAGTTCCTCAAGGGGACTTTAACAAGTGGTCTTTTGATCACTTCTGTAATGCTTAAGCAGTACAGAGTAGAGTTGTTTCGGTACCAAAATTTTGATTCGGTATCGATACCATAAAAAAGTATTGCGATACTCGATACCATTCGATACCACGCTCATAATACAACATTCCTATCCTACTTTTTTACGGCGAATAAAAGAAAATGGCGAATCGTGCATTTTTTTTTTACGCCGCTCACCGCATAAAGGTGGATTTTTTAATAGTTTGGACTTTTGAGACGCGGCGATATGTAATATTTTATTTATTGTTTATATTTTATATGTAAAATTGGGAACCTTTTTTTTTTCTTTTACAGTTTATTTATTAACCATTTCCCTCTTAGGGGCTAGAACCTGGAATCATTTTCATCCCATTCACCCTGATACAGCTCTATCAGGGTGAATAGGATCTCACCCTCTCCCTGCTGCCCTGTGCACACAGCAGCAGAGAACTGACTAAGGCAGCCAGGACTTCAGAAGCGTCCTGGTTACCGTGGTAACCGATCGGAGCCCCAGCATTACACTGCTGGGGCTCCGATCACTGCCACTGCCACCAATGAGGAGGAGGTGAGGGGACCCTGTGGCCACTGCCACCAATGCTTTTATTACTGGGGACTGGGGGGCGGGAGCACTGGCCAGCAATGCCTAGTACCGTTTCATATATAAATGCAGGCAGAAGACACAGGCTGCCGGCACCTGCCTGTGACCTAGCACTGCGATCCGCGGCAATTAACCCCTCAGGTGCGGCACCTGAGGGGTTAATTGCCTCTGATCGCAGTGCTGGGTCACAGGCAGGTGCCGGCAGCATGTGTCTTCTGCCTACATTTATATATGAAACAGTACTCGGCATTGCTGGCCAGTGCTCCCGTCCCCCCGCTCCGCCCCTTCTCCGCCCCTCTCCCTCTATTGGTTGCAGCGGCAGCACAGGGGGAGGGAGAGACTGCCTCCTTCTCCCTGTGCTGCCGAGGAGAACATGGCCACGCTGAGAGCAGCGCAGCCACGTTCTCTGATACTGGGCTGTGCAGTAGTGCAGCCCAGTATCGATAAAATACTAATCCTGGTATCGAGCTCGATACCAGAGAAAAGTATCGATTGGGTATCGAAAGTTCGATACCCGAAACAACCCTAGTACAGAGTACGGTATATTATACTGTCACTGCCATGCTGACAGCAACCAGCAGGCTTCATTAGACCCAGGCTGCCATGTCAATACATCGACACCCCACAATCTCATTCATGGGTTGGGAGACAGAGGAAGCCCCCTCCCTCTAGTCTAAACCATTTAGATACTGCAATAACTATTGACCACGCAATCTAAGGAGTTAAAAAGTCTGGATCAGGGGTTCTGCTGATCTGGGCCGTTAGAGCAGAAGTCCCCACTCTCTGCTGCACGGGAGACAGTATAGCCTAAGGCTTCTTTGTGACCACCGAAAAAAAGCTTATCGGTGCTCACTAAGGAGTTCATTCTTCAGCGTGTCAGTTTATGCTGTGGATGTCCACAACAGATTTCACTCCTTTTAATGCAAAGGGTGAAATCCACAGAAAAATACACTAATTATTTCCATCCCATGTTACTATACTCTTCTCCACTTCCTGGTTTAGAGCAAAGCCAAATCCATAGGCTGTTGCTATAGTCTGCACAGGCTATGGACCCCGCTGACACTTCCCTGACATTGCTGCAATGGCTGCCAAGCTTACTTAACAGCATACCCACCAGATCCTGATTTTCCAGGCCCAAGACACCCCAGCATATTGTTTCCATCTGTTGCCACCATCACGGGCTGATTGGCAATGTACCTTGAATTTTTACTGGTGGGCAGACAGCCTTTCACATACAGTGGGTGGATGTTCTCAGTAAGAACATTGTATCCACTCATGCTCTGCTTAGGAGTCCCCTACCTGACCCCATATATGGCTGTTTCCATATATAGAGTCATCCATGGGGGTATCCCCAAACACTGTTAGCATTCTGACAGTGTATGGGAATATCCCAGTATATTTAAACATTTTCCAGTCTCTACTTTTAAACTGTTACCAGAGGGGTTTCGAACTTACAAGCCCCTGAAAGAAAGACAGAAGCCTTACCAGTTGTGTTACAAATATATACAGTATCTCACAAAAGTGAGTACACCCCTCACCTTTTTGTAAATATTTGTATCTTTTCATGGGACAACACTGAATACATGACTCTTTGATACAATGTAAAATAGTCAGTGTACAGCTTGTATAACAGTGTACATTTGGTTTGCCCTCAAAATAACTCAACACAGCCATTTATACCTAAACCACTGGCAACTAAAGTGAGTACACCCCTAAGTCAAAATGTCCAAATTGTGCCCAAAGTGTCAATATTTTGTACGGCCAGCATTATTTTCCAGTACTGCCTTAACTTTCTTGGGCATGGAGTTCACTAGAGCTTCACAGACTAATTTGATGCAGTGTGTGGCTTATGGTCTGAGCACTAACAGGCTGACCCCCCACCCCTTTAACCTCTGTGTGTATTCAATTTTGTTCCCAGCGGTTTAGAGTATGTATAGTGTAATTTATTTTGCTCTTTTATACTGTGGTGATTACTAAATAAAGTAGTCTTCTGGGGTCTGATTTGAGACAAGTCAGTGACAATTTGGATAAAAGGGGAATTAAAGATGTTAAATACACAGGGGTGTTCTCAATCAATATTATAATGCTGAAGGCCCTGGTTAATGGGGAATGACTTTTATTTTAATCCTTTCCCGACCTCCGCTATACATGTACTGTCTATGGGAGCAGTGATAGAATCACAAGTTAAATTCCCATAGGGTGACTTAAAATAAGTGAAAAGAAATAAAAAAAGTTTTTAGAAATATAAAAAACTTTAAAATGTATTAAAAATTCAAATCAGCCCTTTCCTTATATTAATAAAAATAAACAATAAAAAATAAAGATCATTGTTATTGTAGCGCACAAAAATGCCCATAATATTAAAGTATAAATGTATTTGTTTCGTATGGTGAACGTTTTTTTTTTTTTTTGTTGCTTTGTCTCCCAAAAAAAGTCATAAAAAAATTATCACAAAGGCATATTCCATGATGGAATCAATAAAAACTACAGTTTGCTCCGCCAAAAAAAAAAAAACTGCCTACTTGGCTTGGCCACACCTTATGCCAGTTCGGCTCTCCCTACAACATGGGGCCACTTTTACATTTTCTTTCAACGGCCACTTTATGTTCCCAATCTGCCCCTGGCCACCATTGAGGGCCTTCCTCTCCTACCAGTCCTGAGCAGACAGGGTCTTTATCTCACTGTAACTTTGTGATATTATGGTGACTCCAAGACCTGCTGAATGTTTCTTAACCCTATAAGGACCCGCGCCATACATAAACAGTGCTGGTGGACGTGACTTACAGTGCCATACATGTACGGCGGGCTGATCGGGCGGGTGCAGGAGCTGCGCCCGTCCGATCAGAGGCAGGAGTCCGGCAGTCACTGATAGCCGGACCCCTGCTATATACGCCGGAATCAGTGAAAACACTGATGCCAGCACATTAACCCTCACACTGACCGTGGCGCGTGAGGGATCTTGCCAGGTGCGGGGTGGCCATCGGGTCACTGCGCTGCTGTGACGGGGACCTGATGGCAGGGAAGGCAGCCCGATGCCTTCCTTAGGCATCGTGGCAGCCTTCAGTGAGAGCCTGTGAAATCCAGCCCCCTGGATCTCACAGGCAGGAAGCTGTAAGTGTATTACAGTGTGCAATACACTTACAGCCAATGCATTACAATACAGAAGTATTGTAATGCATTGTAAAGAAGATCAGACCTCCAAAAGTTGAAGTCCCAGAGTGGGACAAAAAATAAACTGAAAAAAAGAAGTTAAAAAAGTAAAGTTTTACAAAAAAATAAAGTTTTAAGCGAAAAGAAAAGAAGTCATTTTCCCAAAATAAAGTTAAAAAAATTGTAAAAAATAGGGAAAAACAGAAAAGTAGACATATTAGGTATCTCCGCGTCCGTATCGACCAGCTCTATAAATATATCACATGACCTAACCCCTCAAATGAACGGCGTCAAAAAAATAAAAATAAAAACTGTGCTAAAAAAAACATTTTTTTGTCACCTTAAAAGTGCAACACCAAGAGATCAAAAAGGCATATGCCTCCCAAAATAGTACCAGTCTAACCGTCACCTCATCCTGCTAAAAATGAGTCCCTACCTAAGACAATTGCCAAAAAAATAAAAAAAAACTATGGCTCTATGACTATGGAGACACTAAAACATGATTTTGTTTTGTTTCAAAAATGCTTTTATTGTGTTTAATGTAAAAAATAAATTAAAAAAAAGGAGACATATTAGGCATCGCCGCGACCGTAACAACCTGCTCTATAAAATACCACATGACCTAACACCTCAGATGAACACCATAAAAAAAGGTGTAAAAAAAGCCATTTTTTGTCAACTTACATCACAAAAAGTGTAATACCAAGCGATCAAAATGTCATACGCACCCCAAAATCGAACCAATTAAACTGTCATCTCATCCCACAAAAAATGAGACCCTACTTAGGACAATCGCCCAAAAAAAAAAAAAACTATGGCTCTCGGAATATGGAGACACTAAAACATGATTTGTTTTGTTTCAAAAATGCTGCTATTGTGTAAAACTTAAATAAGTAAAAAAATTATACATATTAGGTATTGCCGCGTCCGTAGGAACTTGCTGTATAAAAATATCACATGAACTAACCCCTCAGGTGAAACGTAAAAAAATAAAAATAAAAACGATGTAAAAAAAGCCATTTTTTGTCACCTTACATTGCAAAAAGTATAATACTAAGAAATTAAAAAGTCATATGCACCCTAAAATAGTACCAATCAAACCGTCATCTCATACCGGAAAAAAAATTGAGCCTACATAAGACAGTCGGTTAAAAAAAAAAATCTGAATATGGAGACACAAAAAATAATAATTCTTTTCAAAAATGCTTTGTTATGTCATATTTGGTATTGTCGCATTCGTAACAACCTGCTCTACAAAAATTCCATATAATTTAACCTGTCAGATGAACAATGTAAATAACAAAAAAGTAAAAACGGTGCCAAAACAGCAATTTTTTGTTACCTTGTCTCACAAAAGGTGTAATATAGAGAAACCGAAAATCATATGTAGCCTAAAATAGTACCAACAAAACTGCCACCTTATCACGTAGTTTCCTAAATGGGGTCTTTTTTTTGGCGTTTGGACTCTAGGGGTGCATCAGGGGGTCTTCAAATGTGACATGGCAACTTGACATTATCCCAGTGAAATCTGCTCTCCAAAAACCATATGGCGTTCCTTTCCTTCTGCGCCCGGCTGTGTGCCCGTGCAGCAGTTTACGACCACATATAGGGTGTTTCTGTAAACTACAGAATCAGGGCAATAAATATAGAAGCCGAGCTATAGCGGATCGCCACTGCATATGGGACATATACTGGAGCATTAATTTTTTTTTTACTGAGGTGTGCAACTTATTGGGACTTATTATAGACCACAACGGTGCTATTTATAGTGACTATTAAGAGAGGGAAGCCTTATTTGAGTGAGCCTTTTGCTACAAAAAGACCGTCCAGAAGTACCAATTATTGGAGGCATTTTGAAGGTTCCTTCTCTCATTAGATTGTTGGTGTTTAATTTGACTGGAACTTTATTATTTGCAAGACGCTATAGACTTTTAGGGGTCATATATAACCCTACTAGTATACACAATTCTAATTTCTCAGTTCTGGCGAGCACAGTTAGCCATATGCATGGTGTATTGGTTAGATGCGACCCATCCTTAGTTCCATGAATTTGTTGGCTGATTTTATTGGATTTTATCAATAAAACAATATTGTTTCAGTATCCGACAGTTCCCAGTTTATCTATATAATTATAGAGTTTTATTTGGCTGTTCTTGCTTTGTTACTAGAAAAAATGGATTAAAATGGAAAATCTGCCAAAAAGGTGAAATTCTTAAATTTCATCTACATTTTCCTTAAATTTTTGTGGAACACCTAAAGGGTTACCAGAGTTTATAATGTCAGTTTTGAATACCTTGAGTGGTGTATTTTCCAAAATCGGGTGACTTTCTTTAGAGTTTCTACCCTAGGGGTGCATCAGGGGGCCTTTATATGTGACATGGCAACTGGGGTTTTACTGTAATTTTAAACTGATGATCTATCCTCTGGATAGTTTAGCCGCCCCCAGGCCAGTGATACAAGTCGTGACGTCACTGGGCCTGTGTTAAACAGCGAGAAGGCCGCGGCACTACTGCCAGTGATGCTGCCATCTCAAACAGCTGATCGGCGGGGGGGCCCGGGTGTCGGACCCCTGCCAATCAGATGCTGATGATCTATCCAGAGGATAGATCATCAGTTTAAAATACAGTAGAACCCCTTTAAAATTATCCCAGTGAAATCTGCCCTTCAAAAACCATATGGCGTTCCTTTCCTTCTACACCCTGCCATGTGCCCATACAGCAGTTTACAACCACATGTGGGGTGTTTCTGTAAACTACAGAATCAGAGTAATAAATATTGAGTTTAGTTTGGCTGTTAACCCTTGCTTTGTTAGCAGAAAAAATGGATTAAAATGGAAAATCTGACAAAAAATGTGAAATTCTGAAATTTCATCTACATTTTCCTTTAATTCTTGTGGAACACCTAACCCTCATTCTGATGTTAAAATTGAGAATTAGCAAACATATCCTGCTGTGGCGGATATGTCTGAGCCCGAGCACCGCGCCAAGGTTTCCCAAGTAGCTCGGGTCCTAACACTCACCTACCTGTGCCGTATGGGAAATATCAGGACCGGAGCTACTTGAGAAACCTTGGCGCGTTGCTCGGGCTCAGGCATATCCTCCACAGCAGGATATGTTTATTAATTCTCAAGTTTAACATCAGAATGAGGGTTAGTAAGACTGCAGAGTGCACCTGTCCTTTCTGTTGCTATTGTTATATTGTTTATCACATCCACACAACTGCAATCTTGTGTAGGATGTCTATTGTGGTACTTGTGGTCTGCTGCAGGCATCCTCCATTGTATGCATTTTTGCTGGGGATCGCCATTAGAAACGGGCCACAAGTGCAGGATCTGCTCCCCTGTTTATATATGCACAACTGCATCTTGGGTTTGAGTATTTCCTGCCTGTTTAACACCACGCCATTTTTTCAGTCGTTTTTTATATTGAGTTGTCTGGAGGTGTATAAACTCCTAGGTACATGTGCCTGATGTCCATCCACAGGCTACATTTAGGTGCCCCTGTGAGGCCTGGGCTATATCAGCCTTCTCCCTCCTCCCATTGCAGGCATGGCTAAATGCTGGAGGTAACTGGGGAGTTTGTTGCGAGTCGACCTATTTACTCCTGTAATTTAGCCCACTAGCCCCTGATATTGCCCATACGGCACAGGTAGGTGAGTGTTAGGACCCGAGCTACTTGAGAAACCTTGGCGTGGTGCTCGGGCTCAGACATATCCTCCACAGCAGGATATGTCTGCTAATTCTCAATTTTAACATCAGAATGAGGGTTAGTAAGACCGCAGAGTGCACCTGTCCTTTCTATTGCAACACCTAAAGGTCCCTTTCACACGAGTGAGTTTTCCGCGCGGGTGCAGTGCAAGACGTAAATGCCTTGCACCTGCACTGAATCCTAGCCCATCCAGTTCAATGGGTCTGTGTACTTTAGCGTTTTTTTCACGCATCAGTTCTGCGTCGCATGAAAAATGCAGCATTTTCTACATCCTGCGTTTTTCATGCAGCCCTGGCCCTTTAGAAGTGAATGGGGCTTCAGTGAAAAACGCATTGCATCCGGAAGCAAGTGCGGATACAATACGTTTTTCACTGATGGTTGCCAAAAGATGTTTTTAACCTTCAGTTTTTTATGATGCGCGTGAAAAATGCATCAAAACGCATTGCACCTACACGAAAAAAAATTGAACAACTGAACGCAATCACAGACAAAACTGACTGAACTTGCTTGCAAAATGGTGTGAAAGAGGCCAAAGGGTTACCAAAGTTTGTAAAATTAGTTTTGAATACCTTGAGGGGTGTATTTTCTAAAATGGGGCCATTTATGGATGGTTTCTATTATGTAAGCCTCACAAAGTGACTTCAGACCTAAACTGGTCCTTGAAAAGTGGATTTTGGAAATTTTCTGAAAAATTTCAAGATTTGATTCTAAACTTCTAACGTCCAAAAAAAGGAAAATGTCATCTACAAAATGATCCAAACATGAAGTAGACATATGGGAAATGTAAAGTAATAACTATTTTAGGAGGTATTACTGTCTGTTTTAAAAGCAGAGAAATTGAAATTTTGAAAATTGCAAATTTTTCCAATTTTTGGGTAAATTTGGTATTTTTTTTAATAAATAAAAATAAAATATTTCGACTCAAATTTACCACTGTCATGAAGTACAATGTGACGAGAAAACAATCTCAGAATGGCTTGGATAAGTAAAAGTGTTTTAAAGTTATCATCACATAAAGTGAGACGTCAGATTTGCAAAAAAATGGCCTGATCCTTAAAGGGAAGCTGTCACCATGAAATTCACTGATAAACCAGGCATGCTGCCTTGTAGGGCTCACTCTGCTGAATATAATGATACCTTTCACTTGGTGATCTGTTGCTTTATTGTGGAGAAAAAGTACTTCAATCCATATGCTAATGCGCTGATTTGAGTCCAGTAGTTGATACGAGTCCAGCGTTTTTTCTATTCAGAGCTGCAGCCCCTCCCCTATTCACTTCTTCAGGTGTAAAAGGGGCGTGGTTTATTACTTCATACATTCATTTTAATAATTGTTTATTAAGCGTGTTTATCGCCCCATGAACAAACTAGCCCTTATGATAATTACTAACTTCAATAGTATATTCCTCCCCTTTATTTTTACCTTAGTAATATAATACCTTAGCATTCCCTGTTATTCATTTTCCCGCCAATTATTAAAATGAATGAATGATGTAATAAACCACCCCCCTTTCACATCTGAAGAAGTGAAGGGGAGTGGCTACAGCTCTGAATTGAAAAAACGCTGGACTCAAATCAGCTCATTAGCATATGGATTAAAAATACCTTTTCTCCACAATAAAGCGACAGATCACCAAGTGAGAGGTAGCATTATATTCAGCAGAGTGAGCTCTACAAGGCAGCGTGCCTGGTTTATCAGTGAATTTCCTGGTGGCAGGTTGCCTTTAAGGTGAAAAATGACAGGGTCCTGAAGGGGTTAAAGGGAATCTGTCACCAGGTATTTGTAAATAAAAACCGACGATCTTCAGCCATGTAAAGCGCATGTGCCAAACTCGCTCCCGTGATACTTCAGGCCCATGTGTGAGTAACTCTTCACTGCCTACCCCTGTAAGTCATAGGGAAGGGGACGCAAACATCAAGGCAAGTGAACGAAGCCTTGGGTGTTACAGCACGGCCCTCATTTCACCCATGGGCTATTTAGCACATAATAAAAAACATTATTTATCTGAACTGGGCGCATGGATAAGGGTGGGAGAAGGAGCATTACACCATGTTAACAAGAGCACATCTGAACATGTGGCTGGTTTTAGTTACAGATACCCGATGACAGATTCTGTTTAACCAACTTACTATTCAATTTAAAATTGTGGCTTAGTTCTCAACTATAATCAAACAAGGCAGTCTGACAACGCCCTTGTTTGGTAAAGCTCTAGTCTGGGCCCCTCTTCTCTGGGAACCAAAATACCCAATGATGTCCATCCAAGAGAAGACGTCGGCATCGCTGGTAAGGAACAGGAGATGCCGGCGTCTTTTCTTCCGGGTGTAGGACTGACGTCATCGGCGCAGGCGTACTGAGGACGGAGCGCCTAAGCGAGCGTCCTTCACTCAGAGCGCCTGCGCCGACTAAAGACCGATACGGGGCAGGCGCGGGATTGCAGCTGCAGACAGGGCCAGCGGGAGGAGGAGAGCGCGCTGGCCCTGTCTATCAAAAGAAGAGGGGGCGTTCCCAGGGCATGAAGATGCGGCGGCTACCAGCAAGTACCCGCCCAACTTGCTGGTAGCGAAGATAATTTGCATATCACAAAAGTACGTTTTTTAGAAGATAGAAAACAGGAAAAAAGTTAGGAAACATATGTTTGAACTCATTAGCAAGTAGCTAATGTCAGCTAGTGAAAATTACATCAGTGGGGGTGACAGAAGCCCTTTAACAGTTCCACACTGCTAATGTTTTTTTAAGAACTCAGACAAGCTTTTTTAGCTATTCTTTGACTGCATCAAAGTAACTCCACTGTAGGTCAATACACCATTCAGTTTTTGGGTCTTGTTAACAGCAACAGAGGTATTTCTATTGATTCATGCTAGAGGGTGAATTGTAACTACTTAGGCAATACAGAGGCATATTATAACTACTGGGGGCACTGCAGGAGTCATTATAACTACTGGGTCTACTAGAAGGGGGAATACTGGGGGCACTACAAGGGAACACTATAACTACTGGGGGCACTGTTGGCCCCTACAATCAGACCATAAGCACCTATACTGGTGCACTGCACAACATGTTCAGTGGTAGGATAGGTTACAGAAGCCATAGATTTATCAGTTTCTTTTTGATTTTCTTTTTATTAATGTTTAACATTATCCAGTGGTAGATCAATACAAGACATTGTACAACTAAGGCAATATAGTACAATATACATTGCTTGGATAGATATTGCAAAGCTACCTAATAGTAAAATCATAAACCTCAGTAGATCTTAGGTAGAGTAATGTAGTCCCAGATTTGATGTTAAATCTCAAAGAGCTTGGACTTGTGCAGTTTGGAACATTTCTTGTTTCTTAGTGTTTGTCCTGTATTGGTAGTCTTCAAAGGAGCAAAGTTGATAACTTAATGAACTGCCTTGTATGTAGAAGAGAACAAGTAAATTAACCTATATAGTAACTATATGATAACTGTAGAATACGTGTGGGGGGGTTACACGGTGATGTGTGTGTGGGGGGGTGGGGGGTTGTGCAAGCTCGAAATCACGATGGTGCAGGGAGTTGTAATGGTGTCAGGATTGTCAATTTTGTCTCATATGTCTCTATTGGTATCCGTTTGTGGGTAAATTTCTTCTGATATGTGGTTAAGGAAAGAGGTTGATAGATAACCCATTTGGTCCAAAGTGGCACAAATCTACTATGGGTGTGTTGAGTTAAAGCAACAATTTAGTCCTATTAATGTGCGAGTGTACCTCTTCATCTGTAATATTTGATTTTCTGTTAAGAATCTGGAAATGTCGTATACTACTTTATTGTGCATTGCTCAATATGTATTGCATACAGTGATGTTAACTTCTTGGATAAATAAAAACTGTCTGATTTAATTTAAAAAAAAAGGCAACAATTTCTTAAATACCGTATTTTTGGTTTACTTTATTTAACCACTGGGATAATGTGGGGTAAGTTGACATTCTCCACAGAGGGGGGATTAGTAGTTTAGTGCCTTCTAATAGGAATTAAAGAAGGGATTTACTTTGCACATTTTTTCACTCTTCCTTCCAACCTAGAAATATTAGGGTAGGTGTAGGTATTGTTTTCAAAGAACAGATGTTCTTGGTAGTCTCTAAGACAGATTTCCAGAATGGTGCCAATTTCGAGCATGACCACCAGATGTGCAAGTACGTCCCTCTTTCTGAGTTACGTCTCCAGCAAGTGTCAGAGATTGAGGGATACCAAATATTAGTTTTAACCGGGGTTATATACCAGCCCAACAGTATCTTGTATGAGTTTTCTTGCATTCGTATACAAGAGGATAGCCTGTGGGAGCATTTGTAAATGTTGGAGATTGCGGTGGGTGATAAGTCCTAAGTCTCTTTCCCAGAGGCCTATATAAGCCCGTTTTATTGGGACAGACCTAGTAAGGATAAGGTTATAGAGCAGGGATGCTCAACCTGCGGCCCTCCAGCTGTTGCAAAACTACAACTCCCAGCATGCCCGGTAAGCCTACAGCTATCCGCCTACAGCCGAGCATGATGGGAGTTGTAGTTTTACAACAGCTGGAGGGCCGCATGTTGAGCATCCCTGTTATAGAGTTTTGATAGCACTTTGACAGGTGTGTTATGATGCACCATTAGTGTTTTGAGTTGTGTCAGTTGTCTATCTAATGTTCCATATGATATGTATGAGTGGAGGGCCATTTTCAGTTTATTGTATTCTAGGAAATTTAGTGGTTTCTCACTTGTTAAGTTATTTATGTCTGCAAGAGATTTCACTGTTCCATTTTCTAGTGGTATGTCTATAGTATGTAGTCGGTCTGGGGAATCAAGAAGCTGTTGTGGAATGCAGAGCTTCGGTATGTCCCTCACTGAAGTTAACGGGGAGGTGTGCTGCATGTACTTTCCATAAGTGTTCTACTTCTTGAGTTAGGGTTTTCTTATAAGTTATTGTGTCCAAGTAGTCAATTGGTGCTACTAGCAAGGTCTTAAGAGATATTGGAGAAGAGAATTCCTCTAGTGTTACATGTTTGTCTGTTGTGGGTCTAGCCCAGTGTTCCTCAATTCCAGTCCTCCGGGCCCACCTGCGGGTCATGTTTTCAGGATTTCCTTAGTATTTAGCAGGTGATATAATTAGTGTCAGTGCATCAAGACTCACCTCAGGTACTCATTCTGTGGGATATTCTCAAATCATGACCTGTAGGTGGGCCCTGAGGACTGGAGTTGAGAAACACTGGTCTAGCCCAATGTACTATTCTAGAAAGAACTGCTGCCTAGTAGTACAAGAATAGTTCTGGTACTCCCAGGCCACCTAGCACTTTGGGTAGCGTTAGTGTCGTAAAACCTAGTCTAGGTCGTTTGTTTTTCCAGATATATTTTGTGAAGAGCGATCTAACTTGATCGGTAGCATCTGAAACAGGTAAATAATTTTGGGTAGAGTCATTTTAGTAAAGTTTTTCCTTCCTATCCAAGATATGATTGGAGCTCACCAGGATTCTATTTTTTGTAAAGCGTTTTGTAGTATTGGTAGGTAGTTGAGTTTGGTCAAATCTGACCAACGTGCGCTGAGTTTAATCCCTAAATATGTTATAATTCTTTTTGGCCATTTAAATGGGAATTGGCTTTCAAGAGTGCTGTTTAGTTCTTCGGAGATATTTATGCCTAGTGCCTCTGATTTTTCAAGGTTTATTTTGAAGTTAGAAAGGGAGTCAAATCCGGTAAACATGTCTAGTACCGCTGGTAGTTCTTTTATGGGGTCAGTGAGAATCAAAAGATCATCGGCAAAAGCTGCCTCTATGATCTACTGCGTTGACCTTATATCCTGCTATGGCAGGGTGTTGTCTTACGCTCTGAATCAGAGTCTCCATCACTAGGATGAATAGCGAGGGAGACAGAGGGCAACCTTGTCCAGTACCGTTTATTATGTCAAACGAGTCTGAAAGCAGACCATTAACCTGAACTCATGCATATGAGTCGGAGTATAGCTGAGAGATGGCTTTGATAAAGGGATCAGGAATGTGAAAGTGGCTTAGTGTTTCAGTCATGAAGGTCCAGTCCACCTTGTCGAAGGCTTTCCCCACATCTGTGCCAAGGACTAGTGGGGAGCGGGATATGTTAGCGTGTTACATGAGATATAACAGTCTGATGGAATTGTCCTTGCCCTCTCTACCTTTTACGAAGCCGTCCTGTTCAGGGGAGACCAGGTTCGGTAACAATGGGCTAAAACGCTGCACTATAAGGCCGGCATAAATTTGTGTATAAGGGAGATATGTGCTTCAAGCGTTTGTCTCGGTAATGTCGAGCCTTCCAGAAGCGCAGAAGGAGGGGTTGGAGAATTTCTCATAGGTATTTGTAGTATGAGATAGGGAAGCTATCAGGTCCAGGGCTCTGACAGGATGGACTGGACTTCGAGCAGCATAAATGGCCTGCTGATTTCTCTTTGTTGATCTTCCGACAATCTCGGGAGACATAGAGAAGAGAGAAAATCTTTGATATCTTCACGTCTCTTGGTTGTTTGATTGTTTGTGTCTTGTGCCCTTAGACCATATAGGGTTTTATAATAGTGACAAAATGCGTTGGATATGCCTTTAACCTTTAACATCTATGACACGTGAGCCTGAATTGTGTTTTACTGAAAGTATATATGTGCGTGCTTTGCGTTTCTTAATCAGAGACATCATTAGTTTGGATACCTTATCCAGGGCTCCAGATGGCGACCAAAACGGTCGCCAATGCGCCTTAAAATTTGCAGATGGCGACAAGACTTTTTAGTTTTGTCGCCATTTGCGACTGGACCACTGCGCTGCCCAGTATCGGTTACAGAACATGGAACATGGCGCTCTCAGCGCTCCTGTTCTCTTCTAGCACAGTGGAGAAGGAGGGAGTCCCTCCCGCCCCAATGTGACGCGGCAGCTGCCACCACCAATGGGGAGATAGCAGGGAGGAGGAGGAGCTGTGGCCACTGCACCACCTATGGATGTAAAACATAATAATACAAGTGTCGGCAGCAATGTCACTGACCCGGCCTCACTAGTAACAGGTCATGCGATCCACGGCAATTAACCCCTCAGATGTGGCACATCTGAGGGGTTAATTGCCGCAGATCGTATGCCCTGTTACTAGTGAGGCCGGGTCTGTGACATTGCTGCCGACACTAGTATTAATGCGTTACTTGGGTCCTCTTTATCAGGCTACATAGAGCGGCGCCCAGGGATCTAAGTGCACTTACTAATCTTCCTGGGCGCCGCTCGCCCGCTGTGGCCCCCGGTATATTCAACATTGGAGAAAGGAGGAGGAGACGCCAGTGGTCTCTCCTTCTCCTTGACGAGTGTCTCTCCCTGGCTCTGAGCTGCGATTGGACAGCGCTGCTGTCAGGGAGAAGGAGAGACACTGGCATCTCCTCCTCCTTGCTCTCAATGTTGAATATACCGGGGGCCACAGCAGGCGAGCGGCACCCAGGAAGATTAGTAAGTGCACTTAGATCCCTGGGCAATGCTCTATGTAGCCCGATACCAAGTTTATATTCTTTTGACCCATGAAAGGTCTTTAATAAGATTCATTGGTGGTGCAGTGCGCCCCTCCCCAGTATTAGTATCATTGGTGGCACAGTGGCCACAGGCCCCCCACCCCCCTCATTGTTATATGGTGGCCACAGGGTCCCCTCCATTGGTGGCAGATTACACTGCTGGGGCTCTGATCGGTTACCATGGCAGCCAGGACACTCCTGAAGCTCTTGCTGCTATGGTCAGCTCCCTGCTGCTGTGTGTACTATGCACACAGTGCCAGGCGAGTGTCAGGTCTAATTCACCCTGATAGAGATCTATTAGGGTAAATAGGACAAGGATCACAGAACCTGCATAGTAGTTGATAGCGTCTATGGAAAAGGGATATCACAGAAGGGAACGCTAAAATAGATAACTTTATTCGATATACATTAAAAAAACTAAAATACTAAAAGTTTAAATTGCCCCCTTTCCCAATTTTACATATAACATTTACAAAAAAATTAAAAATACACAAATTACATATCACCACGACCGAAAAAGTGTGAACTATTAAAATATTTCCGCTGCGGTGAATGGCGTAACAGGAAAAAAAAAAATCAAAACCGCGCAACTTGCCATTTTTAGTCACCATGTCCCCCAGTAGATGTGGGATATAAGAGGTATGTGCTGCTGTATTCTCCTATGTTTAGAGCTGGCTCATTACTAGGACATGCATCTCATCTTCTCCACCAAGTCCTTTTTTTTTTAATTATATGCATTTTAAATTTGGCGACTAAAAAATTTGATTTGGCTCCTAAATTTTTTAGGTTAGGAGCCAATGGCTCCTGGTTATTTTTTTTACTCTGGAGCCCTGTTATCGCCATGTATGAAGAGTCTGTTTTTCCATGACATGTAAAATTTAGAGGATTGTACTAAACGTACAATCATCTAAATTTTACATGTCATGGAAAAACAGACTCTTCATACATGTCTCTTAATTGTTGCCGTTTGGACATTAGTGTTCGGAGGGTATCTCTAGCGCTAGATGATTTGTGTGTGAGTTCTAATTGTTGTATAGTTTCTTTACCATTTCTTGTCTAGATTTATTGAGATGTGAGGCTATTAAAATAAATTCTCCTCTAATGACTGCTTTGTGGGCTTCCCAGATCGTCGTAAAGGGTAACGTGTCATCAGTGTTCCGATTAAAGTAATCTCGCTGCGACGGCCTAGAATAAAAGCCCAGTCACTAATGAACACCATAAAAACACATATCGGCAGTCATTAATCTACTTTGGCCACCCGTGTGCCCATACTAAGGGATCTAAGTTAGGGCTTATGCACACGACTGTGTGCTGGCCGGGCCCGAGCTGCGGACAGCAAATTGCGGTCCTCAATGCAAGGGAACAGACAGTAGGGCTGCCACATGTGGATCGCGGACCCATTCACTTGAATGGGTCCGTGATCCGCACCACAAAAAAAGTAGTGCATGCACTACTTTTTTGCGTTGCGGAGGCATGGACAGAGAACCCACGGAAGCACTCTGTAGGGCTTCCGATCCGTGCCTCGATTCCACACTGCATCTCCCGGATTGAGGACCCGTTCCAGTGAATGGGTCCGCTTCCGTGTTGCGGGGTGCACACGGCCGGTGTCCGTGTATTGCAGAACCGCTATATGTGGGCAGCAAAACGCCCACATGCATAAGCCCTTCATAGTTAACAAAAAATAAAATCAAACACAATTAAAAGGCAATACCTTTTTATTTTTACCTTAAATGAAAAACAGAAAAAAATAAAAAACAGCAGATGGTCACAACAATTTAGTCATTTTCAAAACCACAAAACCGTTATGTACAAAAGCACCACTAATTATTGCTATAGAAAATGCCATGGAAAATCTCAAATGCACAGTAAAAAAACAACAACACTATTTGCACAAGATTTTTTTTAGTTTGTTTTCTTAAAAGCCATAAAAGTAGATATGCAAAACAGCCTCAAACATACCCACTAATGCTAAAGTTTTGAGATTTCTTTTTTAAAAGTTGCAGACAATGAGGAAAATCAGAATCAGCAAAGCATTGATTATGTAGAGGAGTATGTTCATGTACATTATATATATGTAAAAGTTAAACTACAGTTGTCCTAAAAAAATTAGCATTTACAAAATACTTGAGAAAAATATTGTTTTTTTCTTAAAGTTCAAGAGGTACGTAAAATCAACGAAAAATTTCCATGACCATTTTCATTCTTTGTCGTCACCAACTGCTTCAGTTTTCTGTGCCTAAGAGATAAAAAAAAAGCAAGGAGAACAATCAGAACAATTTGAGCAGGGTTCATACAGACCCCAACCCTCATCTACTCAACTAAAGTGTTTTTCTATAACTCAAGGAAAAAAAAAACTTCTGTAGAAGAAAATACAGAATGGGAATAGGCCTGTTTTATGCCAAGAATACGTCCGATTAACTTACCAAAATTAGATTTACAAACCCAAGAAGCCTTACCTGAAAGCTTCCATAATTTTCCACACAGAATTAGCACCACACCACTAGCTTTCTATGCACTGCACACAAAAATATAACGATCTACCGTACCCTTAACTTTCACTGTTTCAATCTGCCCTTTTATTGACAGTGTGCTGGGCATGGCACCTCTGGATGTGGAAACATTAACAGTGGAGCGAGAGATGCGAATCTGTAATCACATTTCGGTCAAGAAGAAGCATTATGAACATGCAAATCAATGGTTGTACGACTGTATAAAAAACACCACCACTGATTCCGTCTGTGAAATGTACCTCATTAGCTCTATTTTCACCATTTTCAGATGGAGCAGTACCTTCCTTTCCAGCTTCTTGTTTTTCTTCCTTCTTCCCTTTAGCACCTTTGTTCCCCTTTGTTCCTGGCTCCTTCTTTAAAGCAACGAGAAAAATAAAAATAAAAATACTATTCCCACAGCAAACGTGTTGAAATGCAACAAAAAACAAACTGGTTTCCCAATTTCAGCATATAAAGTATATTTATTGAATAAAAGTTCTTCCAGTTTCCTATAAAATCTTTGTATCAATTCCTCGTGAACTGAGTTTACAGTAATTTGATGTGAGCTTTCATGGTTAACTTCCAGCAAATACGTAGTTGTCTGGCAGATGGGACCATCACAGTTTCAGGGCTTGCTACAGGACAGATATATATCCCCTGAACTTTTAAAAGGTGATTTCTATTTAAGAAAGTGGTGGCATGCTCCATCACTTTGAGACTGGTGGGGGGGTCTAACAAGTCAACTGGACCGAGTTCTCTGCAAAACCAGTGGCTGGAAGTGACACTGTGCAGGCAAAACCAGTGAGGGGCCTGCAGCGCTAAACTAGAGGTGCAGCTCCTTCTTTCTCTGGATTGGGTAGGAGTCTCAGAGGTTAGACCCTCCCCCAATCACAAGATGGGAATTACATTGCAAGGAAATAAAACCAAATAACATTTTATTGGTCCGTAAGGACTTTGGGTCGGGTGGAAATAGTCAGCAGGACAGACCGAGTTCCTACTGACTCTTAAAAATGAGCTGTGGAGGGAAGCACGCTTACCTGCTCCCTGTTGCTGGGTTCCGGCTCCACTGCAGCAGCCATGTGACCCGTGTCAAACAAAGTTGACACACGGAGACCGGAGAGAGGCAGTGGCAGCAGTGGAGTTGAGGAACCGGAAACCAGCAGAAGGGAAGGGCCCCCAGGGTGTACAACCCTTTATTGCGAGGAACAATTACTGGCTGACCCCTAACATTTTATTCTATACATATGCATGCTTCTGCTCAAATCTGAGAAGAGAATTGTACAAGTGGACTGACCATCTATGTGTCAATTTATTTCACTAATAATCATCCATTTAAAATTACTGAATATGTATTACCATATAACCATTCAGAGACCAACATACAACTGGTAGGTTTAGGTAGACAGCTATTCTATGTACACAAAAAGCTAAAATAACAAAAACTGTGTAAAAGAAACCACCTTTGCTGCCCCTCAGCAACCAGAGTATAGCTTCCAAGAACATAAAATAAAAACTACCCTGTAATTGGTTGGTATTAACAACATAGTTTTCTAAATCTCTTCCATTAAGTGCTCATGCACACAAATGTGTGCCCGGCCGTGCCTGTATTGCGGCCTGCAAACAGCAGGTCCTCAATATACGGGCCCCAGCCGTTTTTTGCAACGGATCACAGATGCGGACCTATTCACTTGAATGGGTTGGCAATCCAGAGGCACGGAATTCCGCAGCGCTTCCGTGGGGGTTCTCTCCGTGCCTTTTTCGCAGTGCGGATGGATCATGGACCCATTCAAGATGAATGGGTCTGTGTCCGTCTGCAGCAGCTGCACGGATGTTGCCCTGCACTGTGGAGCGCAAATTGCGGTCCCTAATGCACGGAATGGCCCGGAAACGGGCATGAGCATGTGCCCTAAGAGTTATATGAATATAAAAAGTGACGGTAGGTCAATTAAAGGGAACCTGTCTAAACAATGGAGAGCAGGACGTCCTGTTAGGTTGGCTCACTAGGAGATATACCATGTTCCACATGGGGAGATTTAAGAAACCAATCAGAACTTTCATTGTTTTATGAGCAGAATATGAAACGAAAGCTGTGTTGTTATGGTTTCTTTTAGACAGTTTTCATAAATCCTTCCTCCCATAGTTAAAATAAATAAATAAAACGAGCCAGACAAAGGCAGCATTTCAGTGTAAGGCATGACTTTCTGTAATGAGAAAGCCGGTCAGGGACCCATGCTGCCCGCTCTTTGCATATTTGTTTGTGGATATGGTAAAGCAATGATCGTTCTGTTCATTGCACTGTTATTGACTTTTATATGCATTCATTTCAGTATAGAAAATGACCAAGAGCAGAATAAAACGTTTACCTTGGCTGCAGCTTTTTTGGGTTTTGCTTCAGGTTTAGAAGGGGCGGGTTTCTAAAACATTGAAAAGATTTAGGTAAAAATCACTGTCAAATTAGTAGAGAAAAAAAATAAATAAAAATGTATACATCCAAACAGTCTCACTGCCATATTGTACACTAAAGGTATCTCCGGCCTACATCCTAGAAGCCGGTAACCGCTATGGTCCTAACATGTGCCCCATAAAACAAAGCACCACGCTCACCTGTCCGCAGTTACGCCAAGTGAACTCTGCGGCCTATCACAGACACATCTGCTGGAACATTACTGCTGTAACGTATTGTTCAAGCAGATGTCACCGTTGAGGACTGTGACTGGCTGGAGCGGTCACATGACCAAGCCACTTTTGGGTCCCGTGGGGACTTTGCAGACAGGCGAGTACAGTTTGATGTTTCATGAGGCACAGGTTAGAACCACAGGGGTTGTCAGCTCCTAGGCTGGGCAACTCCTTTAACCTATGTACCTCCACACTTACAATCCATTGACTATTATTTGCTTTCACTAATAACAGAGCAAGTGTCAGCCCATGTACTGGCTTTTTGCACATTTCGTACGCTGTCTGCCTACTTCAATATAATTTGCCATAGGCTATATGAAGTATGTTCTCATGGTATTGAACTGAAGCCTCAACTAGTTATTTTTTACTGCTTTAACAGTACCTGTACAGAGGGCGGCCCTGCTGTGGGATCCCCATGCGAATTACTTCCAATTGCCTGACTACACCTATACTTCCTATTATTACAAACAGCAAGTACCGATGCAGCCAGGAACTTGGCGGTAATCTGCATGCGGATCCTGAAGCCAGACTGCACCATATATGAGCATCCTTAGGGCTGTTTCACACCGGCGAGTCCATTGTGGGAATCGAGCTCTGTGCGTGAGCCTCCATTCTGGACTCATCATGATTTATAATGCTAGGTGCCTCTGCTTGACCTTCTTTCTACAGGATCATACCGACAGCTTTAGGTCACTATGATCCTGTAGAAGTAAGGACATGCAGAGGCACAAAGCATTATAAATCATGATAATGCTGTGCTTCTGTAAGTCCGGAACAGAGGATCACGCTCACATGAAGCACGATTTCTGCAATGAATTCACTCGTGTGAAAAAGCCCTTAAAGGGGTTGTCTAGGATTTTACAACTGATGGCCTACTCTCGGCATAGGCCATCAATATCAAATCGGTGTTGGGTCGTGGCTGTATAACCACAAGGTAACAGCAGTTCCGTTGGCGGCTGCGGGGTGTTGGACCTCTGTTGAACTGATATCGATCTATACTGAGGATCAAAATCCTAGACAACCCCATTTAAAAGTCGGCTTTTATTTTTTTTTAAATAATAATTTATTCCTCTGCATGGAACAGAGTATAATTGTGGCCCTATGGAAACTTTCGGCACATGCCATCTTGGGACCAAAGGTGGTTCACAAAGGTTGAAGATGCCAGTGATAAATGTAAAATGCAAATAATTACTTACTGCTGACAATCTTGCTGATCTTCTGGTTGGCTACAAGAAACAAAACAGTATTACTTTAATGTTAGGTAGATCTGAATATTTGTGCAAATCTTACAAATGGGAGATGACATATCAACACTACTTCTGAAAACCTGTGGCCGAGCAACTCCCAGGTAAGGCAACCTTACGCAATTACCTCTTGCTTAGTTACTTTGCCGGCATCCTTGGCTTCAGCGCCTTCTGGAGACTGTAATACAAGAAAACAAAACAAGATTAGGAGTTTTCCCCCAGAACCTTAATAACCTGAAGTATAAATTATTTCCAGTCATGAAAGATCTTCAGAAAGATTTCCCCATTGCCTAAACAATATGTGTACCACATAAGTTAATCAAAAGGCTGCCAAGGGGCCGATTGTGGGAGAATAAACGTATTACTTGCATCTCCCCATGAGATCCTTTCACTTCTGTATCTTGGACAGAATTGTGGGCGGACAGTGCATAGTTGAGCGTACAGCCACGCTCCTACAACTCCCCAGCGCCACGTGAAAGATAGCTGACCAAGTCCTGTCCTCATTGGCAGAATAGTTGGTAAAACGTTTCCTCTTCTCCCTGGAATCCTCAGATTCGGCAGAGTAGAGAATGTAGTAGTAGTGCTTGCGCGTGCCCAGAGACACCAATAAAGCCCTTAGGGTGGATTTACACGCTGCAAAAATCGGCAATGAATGTTCCTGCGAGCGCTCGTTTCCAACAATCTGGCCATGGAAAGGTGGAGCAGATCATCCGATGAATAAGTGAAGCACTCGCTCATTGGGCGATACGGTCTTCAGTGCTGGCACATAAATTATCGTTTCTGGGCAGCAGATTGTGCTGTTTAAACGACGATCCCTCACCCTCATACTGTGAAACTTCCCGACAATGTGCTGCTCCTCTGCGCATGTAAATGCGCCTTTACAGTTCCAGGGTAGACAGCAGGAGTCTAAACAAACCGTTATGCAGGCCATAGACTTCTATCACAACGGAATGACTCTAAAGGCATTCCGTCATGGAATCGCGTTATGGTTCGTGGTAACGGAATCCATAACGCAATTCAGTAAATATCACGACATGAACCCGGAACACAGACTTCAAAATATAAAATTCGCTCATCCCTAAATCTCAATAACCAAGCGAGCACACTATTTTCTGCAGTCTCCTACAAATGAATAGATAATGCACCGCGCAAGCGCCGCCACCACTCTATTCGCCTCCACGGGACTGCCAGAAATAGTTGAGCTAGCATTCAGCTATTTTCGGAACGCCCACAGAAATGACCGGAGGGCAGCCACCCTCTACTCACTTTAGGGGCGGGCCCAATGTCTGAAGTGAGACCACCCCTTTAAAAAGAAGTTTTCCGATATTTTAATACTGATTAGCGGGGCTCCGACACCCAGGACCCTGACCGATCAGCTGTTTGAGAAGGCACCCTTAAGAATTTTGTCAGTCAAATGAATGTTACATAAAAGTGGCAGGAGGTACCAGAACTTTGTTGTACAGGAGGGAAGCCGGTGCCCGTCTAAGAAAGTTTGTTAGCATTAGTGACTTATCACGGCACTTTTTAAAACACGTGACCCGGACATCACCCACTTTGCCAAACATTTTTCACTGTGTGTTATGTATTACGAGGATAGGGAACCTACTGTGTGGTTCCGGGACTTGTCGCATAGCCAACAGTTCTGAATACACACTAGGCATATTCGACTTCACCGTACTGCGTGTGCTCCACCAGAATACAATATCCTTGTCTGAATACTAAAACCTAGGCAGATGTAAGCACAAGGCATTTCCAGGGATGAGCAGATGCTATGATCCCTACACTTCAGGACTGCCCTAACAGCTGGTCTGACGCATGTGCTGAAAATGTTGGGTTCCAATGAATAGAATATGGTTCACACCTGACAGTCACACTCAGCTAGCTGGAAAAGCCCAGAGCTCGATCCTTTGTTTCAATGGACTATTTAGAGAGTAAAAAATGAATATACCTGAAAGTGTACATTTTCTAGTGACAGTCACTGGCTTTACTCTGGTATGTGCCAAACCCGGAACAAGTAGTTTTTTTTTTTTTTTTTATTCCTCTCAGTGGGTAGGGGTATGTTCACACATAGCATAAACACTGCAGAGTTGCCACAGGTTAGCATGCGGCACATTACAGCATTGTATACACAGAAAAAAATTTGAAATGTCATCTACACGGTGTGTGAAAAAAATTCACAGCCTATATCATAGAGGCAGATTTCAAATCTTAAGCGCGTCAATGTATGCTGAAGAAACCTGCAGGTAATTCCGCCAGATTATTTTCATACTGCAATTCACATCTATATGTACCCTAACAGTTCTCTTAAAGGGGGTCCGTCACCAGCGACCTCCCGATCCCACCATAGACACATAGCTGTGGTTCACCTGATCAACACATGGTTTTTTCATTTTGTTGATCTGAGGCTCCAATCCTGAGTTGTTATACTTTTTCTTAGTATGCAAATTAGACGTTTGGTGCCATGAGGGCGTCGCTGTTGCTCTCATTTCATCCGAGTGCCACTATCTTCTGTGGCCAGCCCCTTTCTCGCTGCTCTGACTGACAGGGCCAGGCAGTTTCAAAATAGCAAGAGAGGAGCTGGCCACAGAAAGGAGCAGAACCTGAGCAACGGTGATGCCCTCATGGCACCAAACGCTAATTTGCATACTAAGAAAAAGTATAATAACTCAGGATGGGATCTGTTTTTTTTTTGTGTACAATGTTAACAGGTGATTCTAGGTCCCCTCATATGTTTTAAGGTATTTTCGCCATTTCTACACAGCTCCAACGGTTCCCCGCGCACTGTTTACATCTCTGTCTAACTTCCCCAGCGCAGCACGGCATCACATGCTTTCAGACTCATCTCCGCCCCCTCATTGTTATTCCGCCTCCTGACGCACATTTTCCTCCCCTTAGTAACGCCCCTAAACTCCTGCGGGCTCAGTCCTTTGAAACGTGATTCGGTCCGACTATTGCTACCATCTCCAGCCTGCCGCCCCACGTGCCTGCATTAGAGGTGTTTACTATGTTAATTAGTTCCCTTGCCTCCTTCATTGTGTACAAAACGCCCTGCCCAGCGATGTCACAGGAACAGAGGGGCGTGGCTTAGCGCACACCTTTACCGCCGGGGTACCACCCCTTCGAGCGCTCTTTATTATTATGTCTGTTGCTGATGGTTACGTCACCGGGCTCTCTGTGAAGCGGAAGAAGCGGCTTCGCTCTGCAGAAGGGACCCGGTACGTCACTGAATGTGAGAAAAAACTCACTTCCGGCTGAGAATTTGTGTAATGAATACGGGGAATCAAAAAAGTTATGGAAAGGTAGGACAGTCATGTAGGAGATATTTATGTGCTTGTCAAACAATTAAACCAATGTCCCTTTAAGGACAAAATTATGATGTACACTATTTGATCTTCATATCATTAGCAACCAGCAATTAAAAATATACCATCTAGAAAGGAAAATCTGGACTTTTAAGCTAGAACTTTATTACAGAAATGGTATATGATGCCTACACAGCCCCTAAAACCTCATGGAGGCTGTGCGATCACATACAAAGTCCATGTGGCTCTGTATTTCGGAGCTACAGGCACTCCATGTGGTGCTCCGCTATCAAACACCCAAATAAAGAAACGCACTGTATAAAATCTGAGGCATACGGCGGTACAGTGTGTGCCCATAAAGGGGGGGGGGTCTATGGGTGCTGCACCACGGACGGTGTACAGAGCTGTGATACACTTGCCCATTGCGAAGACAAAAAACTCACTTCTACCACTTCTTAGAGATTCAGTCATTCTTTACAAACATAAAAATAATGATATAAAATACATCTAATACTGGAAGGCTGGAGCGGTGTAAAAAGTCACACACCAGTTGGTTATATAAAAGCATAAAAAAATCAAATATAGTTTTATGCTCTAAAAGAGATATATACATGATAACTAATGCGGCAAGATGGTGTTGGATTTCAGGCTCAACAGTAATGGGGTGGCAGTCGTTACAGCCTGAGGTTCAAAAAGCCTAGCTAACAAAAGAGGGCATCGCATCCAGCACATGTGCCAACTGCTCATTGCCAAATTGTCGGATTTTCAAAGACCACTTAACGAGACACAATGAACACGTTGCGACCGAGCGACTTACAGACACCAAAGAACAATTACAAAGTAAACTTTATGGTCAGTAGAAGTGTTAACTTAACACCACAATGTGACCTCAGCCTGTAGACGACGTAAGAAACAAGTAATAAATACCATATAGCCTAGAAATCCACAAGATCTACCCACATAACCGGACACGTCCGAAGCGATAGGAGGCTACAGTGTGAACTTAACGGTAATCACAATGGAGTGAGTGATCCTGAACACTTTGGGGGTCATTTTTACACCCGAATATCTCCTAGGCTGCTAGAGGGCGCCCCTCATCTATGGCGGGGTGCACCTTGTCGCAAGTGCATCTGCCGGCAGTCCATGCATCTAAACTGAAATCACATTTAAGCCATCATTTACACCGGAAAACGGGCATCCAAGGCACATTATGACTAAGAGTGCCCTGCAAGCCTGAAACGCGTCAATGTGGAGCTCATCTTGCCTGTGCCTCCCTTACTGGGGAGTTTTAAGATGACTTTTATCCTGCGGCTGGCACTATTTCTACTTTGCCATTTCCAGGGTCCACTGCCCCCTCCTCCCTTTTCAGAGAGGGCAGTGTGGAAACAGCACTAGTGCCTAAATCTGGGGGCAACGGCATGTAAAAAGTCGCAAACACTAGAGGGTGATGGTTAATGGCACTTTTATGTGGCTGTTGTATCATAACCACGCGTTACGGCTCCATCGGGCTTTCCGCCAAGTGTATATGTTCCAAACCTATACTGTGGGGGCTCCATTCCCTTTAATGAGGTGCTAAGCGTTAGCGCTCGTTACATCCGCTCTCTGATTATTTTTTTTGAGGGCACAAGGGATTCCCACTCTTTTCGTCGGCCATTAAAAAAAAAAAACAGAAGCAGGTCAAGCAGAGCCCAAAAGTTTAATTCCTTGACATAAATACCGGCTTTGGGGTATTCAAATGTTTACCCCTAAGAGAACGCCCGGCAGAAGGCTACAACATGGATCTTACTGCTCAAAACCTGACCATAGATTCCATGGTATCAGTAAGGCTCCGTTCACACCAGTTTTTAGCCCAGGTTGTATAGCTCTATTCTCCCCCAGGTATGAATGTACACAGAGGTTAGATGAGAGTGTTGGTGACCAGCTGACAGCTGTGAAGCCACCCTGCTAAATGACTCGTCAGCCATGATGGTTCTCCTAAACATGCCCTCTAAAGGGCGCTGGAAGGGCTGTGTAAGAATGCGGGGGTGCAGGTAATACTACATAAAGGCAGGCTGAGGCCCCACGGTCTGCAGCCATCCGAGCTCCAGAAACATGGACGTCACACTTCTCCACTCTTTCCACGAGCCGTCATTGAGCATGGCCAATAATGGAAAAATATGGAAGAGGAGAGCGGACCCCACCCCCATAGGGAGAGCCGGCTGTGCAGCCAGGATTACGAAGCGCGGGCAACGCTGGGCGACACCACGTATGTAGTGAGAGGAGCGCCGAGGCTGCAGGGAGCACCCCCACCGCAATAAATACACCGGTAATTAATTAAAAAAAAGAATCAGACTGCAATATGTGCAGGGGGTTCTCACCTTTCTCTTGGGCATTGTGAGCTGCGGGTGATGGCCTCGCCCTGGAACTAGATGAGGAAGCTGATGGCTGTGGAGGAAGCGCAGTGACTGGAGCCTAACAACCGCTTTCCGCACAACTACAGTCTCCCCCCCTCTCCAATCCTTGTTCGTTCTGCCCAGCGGCGTTCTCATTGGTGGAATCTAGTTTACAAATTCTACAAGACACGCCCTCCCCACCTACAGTCGGACCTTAGATGGGCGTGACACGCCCTAATACGTCATGGGTGATTTACTACACGCTAACCTTCTCGTTGTGTCTCCGCCCACTCCTCGCCTTAGACCAATCATCTGTAGGAGGCTCGGCTTCAGTAGTTTAAATGAGAGGAGGAAGGCAGTAACCGGTTGCTGCCAGTCACTCGCACTGGCGGGCTTTTTTTTTTTCTTCTTCTTCCCCGGCCGTTAGAAGCGTGGCGCGTGCTCCGCCCCTCAGTGAAGTTGGTTGTTTATTTTCGAATAGCGTGGTAAGCGCGGTAATTTCATGAGGCACTCTCCGCCATTTTACAGAAGGTTCGGAAAGGACAATACTGTCGTCTGCATCCATGACTCTGACTAAATAACCGCATACAGTGTACATTTCCTGTAGCACTGCGGTCTTCGCTGTACACATTACATGGTGCTTTATACCTTATATGTTACGTTTTTGAGTGAAATTATTTGGAGATGGTTTAAGACGGAGTTCAAACCTAATCTAATTTTCTGATGTATAAGCTATATACACGTGTGATGGTTACAGAAGAGATCACATTAAATGTGCAGAATCCATGTGTGTTTTAACCACCTTTTTTCATGCAGTTTTTGGCCCATAAAGGGCTAGTTCACATTGAGTTTTTAGAGTGTTTTGGTCTTAAAATCGGCACCAAAACCACCTCAAAACTGTCCCCCATTCATTTCAGAGGGAAGCAGCACTTGCCTTTTTTGCCATGTTGGAAAAAAAAGTAGCATGCCCCATCTTATGCAGAATCTGCACTGAATCTACCATTGAAATGAATAGAAAGCATTTTTTTGTGCAAATCTGAGAGAACTTTGAGCTGAAAATGAAGTTTTGTATTAAATGAAACACCCATTCGGGTGTAAGGATCAAAAAACTGGTCCAAAAGTGTGCTGAAAAAAGTGTATGCCGTGCTGATTTTTTTAGCGTGCTTACAAAATCCATTGTGTGAACATCCCCTAAGGAGCCTTCACATGCCGCTGATTTTGTTGCTGAATTTTCCACGACAGAAAAATTGGTTGCGTTCACTTCAATGGGGCGTCAAAAGCACGTGGATTTCTGCAAGCCCCATTCAAGTGAACGGAGCCAATTTTCAGATGTGGAAATTCTGCAGCATGTGAGGCCCCCCAGGGCTCATGCACACGACCATACGGCTTTTCCAGTATATTGCGGTCTGCAAAAAATACGAATTACGTCTGTGTGCATTCCTTTTTTTTTTTTGTTAACGGAACAGCTGGCCCCTAATAGAACAGTACTATACTTGTCCGTTATGCAGACAATAATAGGACATGTTCTATCTTTGAAGGAAGGCATACGGAGTACCTTTTGTTTTGTTTTTTGCGTATGCTTTGAAATGAATGGTTCCGTATACGGAACGCAAAAAAACGGAACGTAAACAAAATTTTTTTTTATGCATGAGCCCTTAGGCCGGGGTCACAGATGACCGATTAGCTGCAGATTTTCATGCGGCAAAGGAGGAGCATCTCTGAGTTCTCAGCTACAGCAGAAAAGCTGTGGTATTGCAGATTTGAAATCTACCAACATGTCAATTTATTCATCGCATTTCTCTTGTGGATTCCACCCTTTCCAGCGTCGAGGGCTTTTCTGCTGCAAAAACCACATGTAATACATGCATTTTTTTTGGGGTGGGGGGGTTTTTCATGGCCTTTGCTTCGAAACCGCAGCAAAGACCGCAGTGGATTTTTTATGCTGGATTTTCCATCATGTCTGTCCCTTGCCTAAGGGTCGCGTATTCCAAGGCAGAAAGTGCTGTGGTTTTTGCTATGGGTCATCTTTTGCAGTGGTGCAGACCAGCTATCGGTTTAGCTCCGCTGAATCACACTGCAGCTTTCTGAGGCATCCACATGGTAACTGCGCCAAGAATGGACTTGTACGTTCTTGTCATGGTTTGGAAAATTTCACAGCAAAATTCCTTGGCCATGTAAACTGCGGCGAAAACAATGGGAGGTTTTGGCATGGCTGTGGTGCAGAATCGGCAACTTGAAGAGTCAGAACTGTAGTGAGTGTGTGAAGATGGTATTCACATATAATAGCAGTTGCTCCTGGCAACTCCACTGCTTGAAAAAAATTAATCTAAATTGGAGGTGCTAATGGGGCTCATTGCCTAAACAAACTAATGCAGCAGGTGTGGACCCACTGTGATACTGAACAGATTTTGCCTACTCCTATGGACATTATCTGAGGGCTCACCTGGTGTTCACCCTTTAACCTCCATATAGGGATTAGAACTTTGCTGCAGGGGAACCACCTGGCCACGATCGCGTGGAGTGGTGTCTGTTCAGCGACCGCTGACCCAGGTGGGTCAGGACACACCAGTTCGCGGCACCAAAGAGCCCAGAAAGAATCGCAATCAGCCAGCAAGCTGACTTAAGGGGAGGCAGTGTTTGCTCAGTCCGGTAAAAAGGCCAAATGTCGGGAAAGTCAGCACAGGCTCAGTGTAATAAATAGGCAGAGGTCAAGGTGGGCTGAACAGGTACAACGCAGTCAACCATCAGAGGTCAGATGACACTAAACACCTTTGCAGGGACTAGTCAAGCTAGGAACCTTTAGTGCTTAGGCACCTTTCTAGAAGAGATGGTGTCTAAAATATCCTGGGAAAGCTAGCCGTAGGCTGGAGACTATGCAGGCAGCCAAGAAGCTGCAGAGGCCTAGTGGAGCAGGCAGAGCTACAAGCACTCCAGTGATCGTGCCTGTTGGGAAGGAGCATGGCGACGCTGATGGGCACGGACCGTCTGATCAAGAGAGCTGCAGAACAAGTGATAATTCCGGTGGCCATGCCTGGATTTCTGACGTTACAAGAAGTTCTCCCCAGCAATGGAGTCATCTCCTACAGAAAGCCGAAATACCTGTGACTATATTTATCGACCACAGAAATCTTGAGTACTTCCAATCTGCTTGCAGAATGAAGCTTCTTTAGGTATAGCAGGTCTTGTTTGAGCTCTGCGACGACTATTGCCCTGCACAGAAGAATCATAGATATACTTTCTAAATCCTTTGCCTCCTTGGATACATCACCCATATCATCAAAACTAATTGTATCCTGGCTGCCATCAGGACTGCTCATGAAGCACTGCCAAGGGTACCCAAAAATGGAAAGCTTTTATGGGCTTACCTCTGTTATCTGTACATCTGGGGTTAAGTATAACTCAGATCTACTTCTAAGGCCTCTTTCACACTTGCGTTCTGAGGATCTGGCAGGCACTTCCGTCCCGCCGGATCCGTCAGAACGCAAATCGTCTGAAAGCATTAGAAGACTGATCAGTCTTCGAAATGCTTTGAGGTTACTATGACAGCCAGGACGCTATTAAAGTCCTGGTTGCCATAGTAGTAGTGGGGAGCCGTATACTTACAGTCCGTGCGGCTCCCGGGGCGCTCCAAAGTGACAGAATGCATGGGGATAAAACTGATCAGGATTTTTCCGGCATAGAGCCCCGACGACGGAACTCTATGCCGGAAAACAAAAACGCAAGTGTGAAAGAGCCTTAATGTGGCCAGATTGACTGAAATGTGTAGGAATCTGTTGCTGCTTGTAACAAGTATGCACCATTCAAGTCCTCTTGGTTAGCTTCACCAGGTTTACTCCAACTTCTGCATATGCCAAAGAAACCCTGGTCCGAGATCTCTATTGCTTTGATGGACTTACAGTATCAGTCAAAAGTGTGGATACTGCAGGTGGAGTTGGATTTTGGGGTGCTCAGGCAAGGACCACGGCTGTGGAGATGTAACTCACACTGGTTGAATGTCCTGGGTGATCTCACGGACATCTCTGTGGCACTCAGGGAATACTTCACAATGAATGAGGGTTCTGCCTCTCTTCATACTATCTGGGATGCAATGAAAGCATTTCTTCGTGGCTTGTTAATAAAAGAAATTAGTAAGCGTAAATCTAGATCTAGAGAGGCAGATACGAAAGCCCATGCTCTGGTGGTGGAGGCGGAGAGATCATTTTGTAGATCTCCTACTTTGACCAACAGTGAGGCTTTGGATGCGGCACAAGAACAGCTGCGGTGTCATTTGCTACTAGTGGCTGAGAGAAAACGGGGCTTTTACAGACAACAGTACTTTGAAGAGGGTGAGAAAGTGGGCCACTTGCTGTCAGTGGTGTCTCGAGCTCAGAGAGAGTCCTCGTGTATAGCGGCAATGAGGGATGTTGGGGGTAATGTTAGATGTGACACTAAAGGGATTTTGGAGGTCCTGCAGGATTTCTATGTCTCCTTATACGCATCCTCAGTCACTGAGTCAGAGGAGTCCCTGAGAGCCTTTCTGGCGGAGGCACACTTACCTGTGCTGTCGGATGCGGATAGGGAAAGATTAGAGGAGCCATTTTCACTGGAGGAATTGGAGGCGGCACTTGGCAATATGGCTAATGGTAAAGCTCCGGGGTCTGACGGCTTGCCGGTTGAAGTTTATAAGAAGTTACAGGGGGTTTTATTGCCTGAACTGCTTAAGGTGGTCACTCACTCTTTGGAGACCGGTTCGCTACCTCCTTCTATGCAAGAAGCCGTTATTGTAGTCTTGCCGAAACCGGGTAAGGACGTGAAGTCGCCGGATTCTTATAGGCCTATATCTCTGCTTACGGCTGACGTTAAGATACTTGCAAAGGTATTGGCGAACAGGTTGTCCAGGGTGATCCTTTCCATTGTACACCCGGATCAGACGGGTTTCATGCCGGGTAAGTCTACTGCTATAAACATTCGCCGGTTGTATGCCAGTTTAAGTATTCCCACGGACAATGGTGGAGATAGGGCCCTACTTACGCTAGACGCTGCTAAAGCGTTTGATAGTGTAGAATGGAGCTTCTTATGGGGCACTATGAGGGCTATGGGATTTGGGCCTCGATTCATTCAGTGGGTGCAAGTGTTGTATTCAAACCCCAGCGCGCGTATTAGGGCAAATGGGAGTCTGTCGGGTAAATTTAGGTTGGCTAGGGGTACCAGGCAGGGATGCCCTCTGTCACCCTTGTTATTTGCACTAGCAATAGAACCTCTGGCGGCAATGATACGGTTATCGCCGCATATTGTGGGGTTCCGATACGGTGAGGTGTGGAACAAAGTTGCGTTGTACGCTGATGATGCTTTGTTGTTCTTGGGTGACACGGGGGCATCCCTGTCGGCTGCGATGTCTCTGATTGATAGGTACGGAAGGTATTCGGGACTTACCATTAATTGGCAGAAATCGGCCATTCTACCACTGGACGGGCAGATGAGGGTGGATACCATGGTACGAGGTGTGATCCCCTGTGTGCGCACGTTCAAATATTTGGGGCTCTCTATATCGGCTAGAGTGTCTGACTTTGAGGGCTTGAATCTGGATCCCTTACTGACGGTTCTTCGCCCTAAGGTTAGAACCTGGTGCAGACTCTTTCTATCGGTGGTGGGGAGGGTTAATTTATTAAAAATGGTTATGATGCCACAACTGTTGTATATTCTGAATAATGCGCCGGTCTGGATATCGATGGACAAATTCAGGAGAATACACTCTGTTTAGGGACCTCATTTGGAAGTATGGTACGGCGAGGGTAAAGCTGGAGACGCTGCAATACCCTAAGCTGGGAGGCGGCTTGGCGGTACCAAATGCATGGGTTTATTTTCTAGCCTCTCAGTGCCAGCATTTCAAGGGATGGATGGATTGTAAGCTCCCGGATATGACTAGTAGGATGTTACAGCACTGGTTGGGAACGCCGGATCTTATGTGTATCTTGGAGGGAGCAGGGATGCATGTTGGGAGGGAGAAAAATAAGCTGGTTGAAATGATGAAGAAAGTTTGGATGAAGGTTAAACAGTTGAGGGGAGTGGGTGGAGTTGGAGAGCTCTCGCCAATTTGGGATAACAATCTGTTACCTGAATTCCTGTCTTTGTCCGGTTTTCGGGATTGGGAGGCCGCTGGAGTGAGAAGATTGGGGCACTTGTTGGATGGCACACAGTTTAAGTCCTTTCAGGGCCTGCAATCGGAATTTAATATTCCTGAGGCGAGGTTCTACCAGTATCTTCAACTGAGGCATGCATATGAGGTCACTGCTCGGAAAGGCTGTAAGGTGGCCAAAATGGATTTGTTGTACAAAATTGTTCTTCCTTCCGGGGGGAAAAGGGGCCTAATTTCGCAGGTTTATGTTCTCTTGTTGGATAATTTTCTTGAAGGTTACCCACTGACGCGGATGAGGGGTTGGGAATCGGATCTGGGTCCCATGCAGCGGAGGCAATGGGTGGAAATCTTGGAAGCTGTCCCTAAGGTGTCTTTGAGTGAGCAAGGCCGGTTGTCGCAGCTGTATATTATACACAGAGTGTATAAAACTCCAGTGTTTTTATGGAAAATTGGGGTTAGGTCTGACGATCGGTGTCCTAAGTGTTCAGCAGAAAGAGCGGATCTAGTACATATGTTATGGTCATGTCCGGTGATAGGCTGCTTTTGGGATAAGGTGCTGCTTTTAACCAATGCGAATATGAAGCTTGGGCTACCTAAGGACCCCAAACTGTGTGTTTTAGGATATGTGTCCGATATTTATGGGGGGAAAAGGTCAAGGAGGCGGTGGGGAGATTGTTATATGTAGCCAGGAAACTGGTGGCGCAATATTGGATCCAGGGAAGTCCGCCGACGGAGGGTGAGTTTGTGAAGAAAGTACATGATATGTTAGTGAGAGAACGGTGTGTGTTTGAGAAACGAGGATGTCCCCAGAAGTTTGAAGCGTTATGGAATGAATGGTTGTTGCATACTCATATAGTGATCTGATGCTCCTTATGTGTGAATTGGCGTCTGGGTTTTGGGGGGTTCTTTTTCTTTTTTTTGGTTTTGCTTATCCTTTTTGCAAACTCACATCATCATATATGCTTTGAGTACGGATACTAGCTAGTGGGTGTTGTACTAGGTAGGATGTTTGACCTTTTGTTGTCTACTTCCGACTGATTATTATGGACTTTGTAAAGTGGGATGGAAAATGATTTGAACCAAGAAATATTACTAGTTAAAGTCTACAACAAAATTCAAGGTGATTGTTCTTGGGTATGTGTTTATTGACTCAAGCGCTGGTACTGTATACTATAGAAGGCATGGGATGTGGGAATGCATTAGGGATGGCACGGTTAAAGGGGGGGTGGGTTGGCGTATGGGTTTTACATGTTCATGGGTACAGTTATCTATTCATTGTGAATGATATATCCTATGTAACAGGTTTGACTTGCTACGTCATGCTTTACTGTACATGTATGATTCGCTTGTTTATAATATTATGTGAAAATAATAATAATAAAAAAGATTTGATTGAAAAAAAAAAAGTGTGGATACACCATTCCATGGCTTTTCTTTCTCTGGGTTCAGACTTGAGCGTTCTTGAAATGCGCGTTTTAGTCGCGCGTATTTCATCGCGTTTTTGCAAATAGGAAACACGCGTCGTACACGCGTTCTTGTGATTGCCTACTGTGGTGTCAATCACAAAACGTGCGACAAACGCCCCAAAAAAAGCTCAAGTACTTGTTTATGCGTTGGGCGTTTTACAGCGCGTTCAAACGCGCTGTAAAACGCTCAACTGAGAACCAGGGCCATAGGAAAGCATTGGTTTTCATGTGTTGAGCGTTTTACAGCGCGTTTGAACGCGCTGTAAAACGCTCAGGTGTGAACCCAGGGTTTTTGTTTTTTGGGACACATGGAATTAATTAGTAACAAAAACTTTAAAATTAGAAAGTTTTAACCCTTTCCTGCTGAAGCAAAAAAAAACATTTTTTGTTTGTTTTTCTATTTTCTCTTCACATAGCTGTATGATGGCATGTTTTTGCGGGACAAGTTGTACATTCTACTAGTACTATTTAATATTTCATACAATGTAGTGAGAAGCTGGCAAAAAATTCAATGTTTGCTGGACTTTTGAAAAAATGCTATTCTGTCATAGTTTTTTGGGGGTTTTGTTTTTACAGTCTTTCCTAAAATAAAAATGACATTTAAGCCTTCAGAAGTCATAAAACTGCCATAGCAGGAGAATAGCTCAGCCATTCGGTCACCAGAAGCATACAGGGAGTGCAGAATTATTAGGCAAATTAGTATTTTGACCACATCATCCTCTTTATGCATGTTGTCTTACTCCAAGCTGTATAGGCTCGAAAGCCTACTACCAATTAAGCATATTAGGTGATGTGCATCTCTGTAATGAGAAGGGGTGTGGTCTAATGACATCAACACCCTATATCAGGTGAGCATAATTATTAGGCAACTTCCTTTCCTTTGGCAAAATGGGTCAAAAGAAGGACTTGACAGACTCAGAAAAGTCAAAAATAGTGAGATATCTTGCAGAGGGATGCAGCACTCTTAAAATTGCAAAGCTTCTGAAGCGTGATCATCAAACAATCAAGCGTTTCATTCAAAATAGTCAACAGGGTCGCAAGAAGCGTGTGGAAAAACTAAGGCGCAAAATAACTGCCCATGAACTGAGAAAAGTCAAGCGTGCAGCTGCCAAGATGCCACTTGCCACCAGTTTGGCCATATTTCAGAGCTGCAACATCACTGGAGTGCCCAAAAGCACAAGGTGTGCAATACTCAGAGACATGGCCAAGGTAAGAAAGGCTGAAAGACGACCACCACTGAACAAGACACACAAGCTGAAACGTCAAGACTGGGCCAAGAAATATCTCAAGACTGATTTTTCTAAGGTTTTATGGACTGATGAAATGAGAATGAGTCTTGATGGGCCAGATGGATGGGCTCTTGGCTGGATTGGTAAAGGGCAGAGAGCTCCAGTCCGACTCAGACGCCAGCAAGATGGAGGTGGAGTACTGGTTTGGGCTGGTATCATCAAAGATGAGCTTGTGGGGCCTTTTCGGGTTGAGGATGGAGTCAAGCTCAACTCCCAGTCCTACTGCCAGTTTCTGGAAGACACCTTCTTCAAGCAGTGGTACAGGAAGAAGTCTGCATCCTTCAAGAAAAACATGATTTTCATGCAGGACAATGCTCCTTCACACGCGTCCAAGTACTCCACAGCGTGGCTGGCAAGAAAGGGTATAAAAGAAGAAAATCTAATGACATGGCCTCCTTGTTCACCTGATCTGAACCCCATTGAGAACCTGTGGTCCATCATCAAATGTGAGATTTACAAGGAGGGAAAACAGTACACCTCTCTGAACAGTGTCTGGGAGGCTGTGGTTGCTGCTGCACGCAATGTTGATGGTGAACAGATCAAAACACTGACAGAATCCATGGATGGCAGGCTTTTGAGTGTCCTTGCAAAGAAAGGTGGCTATATTGGTCACTGATTTGTTTTTGTTTTGTTTTTGAATGTCAGAAATGTATATTTGTGAATGTTGAGATGTTATATTGGTTTCACTGGTAAAAATAAATAATTGAAATGGGTATATATTTGATTTTTGTTAAGTTGCCTAATAATTATGCACAGTAATAGTCACCTGCACACACAGATACCCCCCTAAAATAGCTAAAACTAAAAACAAACTAAAAACTACTTCCAAAAATATTCAGCTTTGATATTAATGAGTTTTTTGGGTTCATTGAGAACATGGTTGTTGTTCAATAATAAAATTAATCCTCAAAAATACAACTTGCCTAATAATTCTGCACCCCCTGTATAGATCTGTTTGCTATCAGAGAGAACAGGAAGGTAGAGATTCTATCTCGATTCTATTCCCTGTCTCCCGGAGATCAGCCAGAGGCGATAGATGCCGTGGTTCAGCCTTGGTATCGGGGTTTTTTGTATGCCTTCCCTCCTTCAGTTGATACCGAGAGTCCTCAAGAAAATCAGGGAGGACAGGGCCAAAGTCATCTTGATTGCCCCCTTCTGGCCACATCGAGCGTGGTTCTATTGGCTAAGGGTGATGTCAGCAGCATATCCGTGGGTTCTCCCAGAAATCCCGAATCTTCTTTTTCAGGGTCCTATAGTGCACCCCCTGGTGAAAAGGCTCCATTTGATGGCGTGGCTTTTGAACGGCGCCTTTTGCTAGATAGAGGTCTTTCTGAGTCAGTAGTGGCTACCATGCTGTTAAGTAGGAAGCCGGTAACTACCAATATCTACGCAAGAACTTGGATTACCTTTTTTAAGTATCTAGGCGTCCCTCCGTGCACCTCTTGTCCTCTCCAGTTAAACAGAATTTTTGAATTCCTGCAGAGAGGGGTAGAGAAGGGCTTTGCGTTAAGTACTATCAAGGTTCAGATAGCCGCACTCAGTGTGCTGTTCGATTACAGGCTAGCATGTCACCCTTGGGTTATGAGATTCTGTAAATCGGTATCCAGGAGTATCCCTGCAAAGAATTTCAGGACCCCCCCCTTGGGATCTCAACCTAGTACTAAGAGCCTTAGTAAAGCCTCCCTTTAGTCCTATAGATTCTCTACCAATTAAGTTCCTGACCTTAAAATGTATTTTTCCAGTGGCGATTACATCTGCCAGGAGAATTAGTGAGCTACAAGCGCTTTCCATTAGCCCGCCTTATACTATCCTCCAGGATGATTGTATACGGCTTAGACCAGACCCGGCTTTCCTACCCCAGGTAGTCTCGGAGTTCCATAAAAGCCAGGAGGTGATCCTTCCTTTTATGAGAATCCAAGGAATAAGGAGGAGGCAGATTTTCATTCCCTGGATGTTAGGAATGGTGTCCTACAGTACTTAGAAGCTACCAAATCCTGGAGGAAATGTTCTTCTTTGTTTGTCTTACATTCAGGCCAAAATAAAGGGAAAGCAGCTAGTAAGGGTACCCTGGCCCGTTGGATCAAACAGGCTATTTCTTTGGCGTCTATTTCTATGCATGAACCTGTCCCGTCTGGTTGGTTGGCCCATTCCACGAGAGCGGTAGCAACTTCTTGGGCAGAGAAAGCGGAAGTTTCTATTCAAGAAATTTGCAGAGCAGCAACATGGTCTTCTGCTTCCACCTTCTATAGACACTATAGGTTAAACCTATCGGAAGTGTCTAATCTTTCTTTTGGACGTAAAGTCCTTCAGGCTGTGGGCCCCCCCTGATTTTTCACTCTGGGATATCTCCTGGTGCTGTCATAGGACGAAGGGATAAATGGTCATTACGTACCGGTAATGTTGTTTACCGGAGTTCATGACCGCACCACTTTAATTCCCCCCCCCCCTTTTTTTTCCGTTTCACTTTACTTTCCACTCTGTTCTCTTGGTGTTGGTTCTACATCACAGGTGTGTGGGAAAAAAAAAAAAAAGTTTTTTACTGTGATACTAAACTGGAATAATAGCCGAAAAGCATGGGATGGAGCTGGTCCAGAAGTATTGAAGATGTCCTTTGTCTCGTCTATGAAAACCACTGAGGAGGAGGGGCGTCTTTGAAGATTTATACCTGTGGGTTTCCTGTCCTGGGAGGTGGATCCCTCTCTCCTGGTGCTGTCATGGACTCCGGAAAACAACATTACCGGTACGTAATGACCATTTTTTGCACCATAGTTTGTAAACGCTATAACTTTTACCCAAACCAATAAATATACACTTATTGCATTTTTTATCAAAGACATGTAGAACAATAAATTTAGAGATAAATTTATATAGAAATGTAGTTTTTTTAAAAAAATTACAACAGCAAGCGAAAAATGTCATTAAATTTTTATTCATGGCAAAAAAAGTTAAAATGTCAGCAACAATGAAATACCACCAAATGAAAGCTCTATTAGTGAGAAGAAAAGGAGGTAAAATTCATTTGGGTGGCAAGTTGTATGATGGAGCAATAAACGGTGAAAGTAGTGTAGTGCAGAATTGTAAAAAGTGGTCTGGTCATTAAGGGTGTTTAAGCTAGGGGGGCTGAGGCGGTTAATTTACAGCACATGCCCACAACTTTGAAGATGTTTTTTTATTTTTATTGTGAACCAAACAACAAATAGGACAAAATAACAGAAAAAGTCAATGTGCATAAATATTCACCCCCCTAAGTCAATACTTTGTAGAGCCACATTTTGAGGCAATCATAGCTCCAAGTCGCTTTGGCTAAGTCTCTATGAGCTTGCCACATCTTACCACTGGGATTTTTGCCCATTCCTTCTTGCAAAACTGCTCCAACTCCTTCAAGTTGGATGGTTTGCGCTTGTGAACAGTAATCTCTAAGGCTGACCACATATTTTTTTATTGGTTTGAGATCTGGGCTTTGACTAGGCCATTCCAACACATTTACATATTTCCCCTTAAACCATTCAAGTGTTGCTTTAGCAGTGTGTTTGGGGTCATTGTCCTGCTGGAAGGTGAGCCTCTGTCCTAGCCTCAAATCACGCACAGAGTGTTACAGGTTTTGCTTAAGAATATCCCTGTAGTTAGCACCATCCATCTTTCCCTCAACTCTGACCAGTTTCCCAATCCCGGCTGCAGAAAAACATGGTGTTCTTTGGGTGAAGTGTTGGGTTTGTGCCAGACAGTGTTTTCTTTGATCGCCAGAAAGTTCAATTTTAGTCTAATCAGACCAGAGAATCTTCCTCCATACATTTTGGGAGTTTTCCACATGCCTTTTCGCAAACTCACAACGTGCCTTTGTTTTTAGCTGCAAGTAATGGCTCTCTTCTGGCCACTCTGCCTTAAAACCCAACTCTATGGAGTGTATGGCTTATTGTCGTCCTATGTACAGATACTCCAGTCTCTGCTGTGGAACTCTGCAGCTTCTCCAGGGTTACCTTAAGTCTCTGTGCTGCCTCTTTCATTAATTCCCTCCTTGCCCGGTCCGTGAGTTTTGGTGGGTGGCTGTCTTTTGGCAGGTTTGCTGTGGTGCCATGTTCTTTCCATTTGGTTATGATAGATTTGATGGTGTTCCTAGGGATCATCAGATTTGGATATTTTTTTAATAACCTAACCCTGACTTGTACTTCTTGTGGGGAGTTGCTCTGGTAGACAGCGGTGCGGGTGCAGTATAGAGGCAAAGGAAGTCCAGGTAGTGCAGCAAACAGTCTTTTATTTCACACTGGAAAAAACAAAACTCAAAACAGTCACTTAGTGTTACTTCACACACATGGCAAAAACATGAGGCAAAACAAAAGTCCAAGACAGGATCAAATCACCTGTGTGGTTTAGGTGCGTGTTCGCACCCGGCTGTCAGCCCAGCCGCAGGAAAGTCCAACCTCAGGCTTCCAGGCAGACTGCACGCCTCTTTGCAGCTTCCAGCCCAGAGAGCTCCACAGCTTTACCAGCAGCTCCAGGACAATCTCTCCCAGCTGCTGGTGCTAGCTGTGTTTTTAAACCCAGCCCAAAACCAGGACTGGGCCGTGGGGAGCAACCACCCACCCTACACTTTAGCTGCTCCCGGTAAGAGCCGGCCCGGATCGGCTTTGCAGCCATGCTATCTAGCAATTGTGTCAGTAGCACTACCTGCTGCTGACATAGACAAAATGGCTCTTACCTCACCGAGGCTATGAACCTCGGTGACATGTACCTTCCGTTGATGACGGAACCTTGCGCTCTCTTACACACCTCCCCCTTTGTTCAACCCGAGGGGGTGAACACATGTGAGGCAGTGGATGCGGGACAGGGGATCCGCATTTCCCTGCAAGCGGCCTGCCCTGTATTCCACTGAGAACCTAAAGTTCTGCAAGGACAGGAACCATCTGGTGACCCGAGCATTCCTCTCCTTGTCTTGGCTCATCCACTTGAGGAGAAGGGTCGGTCACCAGATGGAACCTTCTCCCTAACAGGTAATAGCGGAGAGACTTGAGTGCCCACTTGAAGGCCAGCCACTCCCCCTCCACTATGCTGAACCTGGTATCGGCCGGGTTGAGCTTACGGTTCAGGAAGACAACAGGATGTTCCTCCCCGTTGACTTTCTGAGACATTACAGCACCGAGACCTACCTCCGAGGGGTCCGTCTGTACGATAAATTCCTTGGTAAAGTCCTTTCAATAGGTTTGTCAATGGCGCTGCTATTGTGGCAAAGTGGGGCACAAACCTCATATAATACTCTATGATTTCCAGGAACGACTTCACCTGTCTGGTGGTGACAGGTCGGGGTCAATTACGAATCGCTTCTATTTTGTTTATCTGCGGTTTTAGGACTCCCCGCCCGATGACATATCCCATGTACTTAGTCTCCTCTAACCCAATTGCGCATTTCTTGGGATTAGCGGTTGGTCCATCTTTCCTAAGGGCATCCACTACCGCTTGCACTTTGGGTAAATGACTTTCCCAATCCGTGCTGTGGATGATGACATCATCTAGGTAGGCCGAGGCGTACCAACGATGGGGTCGCAGCACTATGTCCATTAACCTTTGGAAGGTGGCGGGGGCGCCATGTAGGCCAAAGAGTAATACCTTATAGTGATACAGGCCCTGCGGGGTAACAAAAGCAGTTTTTTCCTTGGCCGACTTCGTTAAGGGTACCTGCCAGTACCCTTTAGTGAGGTCTAGCACAGAAAAGTATCGGGCTTGGCCAACTTCTCAATAAGCTCGTCTACTCGGGGCATGGGATACTCATCAAACTTGGATACTTCATTTAACTTGCGAAAATCGTTGCAGAACCCCAACGTCCTATCTGGCTTGGGTATTAGGACTATAGGACTCGCCCATTCACTTTTGGACTCTTCAGTGACACAGAGTTTCAGCATTAACTGCACCTCCTCCGCGATAGCACCTCGCCGACCCTCGGGTACCCTGTATGGTTTTAACCAGATCTTGGCCTGGGGCTCAGTGACACATCCGTGTTCTGACTGATGAACTCCCTGACTTCCTGAACCTGTTTGGAGGACAGGCTATCTGCAACTTTTACGGTGGCTACTGCTTCACAAGCCTTGAGCTGAGGGGCTGGGCACTTTTCACCTAGAAGCCCTGGCTGGGGGCTGTCATCATCGGACGAGTCCCTATCTTTCAATGGCTTTAGTAAATTCACGTCGTACACCTGCTCCGGCTTTTGCCGCCCTGGCTGGTGTACTTTGTAATTTACTTCCCCTACCTTCTCAAGCACCTCATAGGGCCCCTGCCACCTAGCTAGAAACTTGCTGTCAAGGGTGGGTACCAGCACCAAAACCCGATCTCCCGGACTAAAGTCCCGTACCCGAGCCTAGCGATTATACACCCTACTCTGGGCTTGTTCGCTGCCTCCATATGTTCCCGGACTCGCGGCAACACCCTCTCCATCCGTTCCTGCATCTGGGTAACATACTCAATGACCTTTTGTGGGGGACGGGTTGTTGTTCCCACGCTTCCTTGGCGATGTCCAACAGGCCTGGGGCACCTCTCGCACCGCGAACCTGAGATAGTTCAGAAGCAAATCCCAGTCCTTCCCATCTCTAGACACCACCCTTTTTAACATATTTTTTAAAGTTTGGTAAACCTTTCGACAAGACCGTCCGTTTGCGGATGGTAAACGGACGTCCGTAACTGCTTTATACGCAACAATTTACATAGTTCCCTCATAACCTCGGACATAAAAGGGGTCCCTTGGTCTGTCAGAACCTCTTTGGGTAGGCCCACACGGGAAAACATTTCCATTAACTCTTTAGCGATGAGCTTAGCTGACGTATGTCGCAGGGGCACTGCCTCCGGATATCGAGTGGCGTAGTCGAGAACGACCAGAATGTGTTGGTGGCCCCTAGCAGATTTTGGTATGGACCCTATTAGATCCATAGATCGCTCGAACGGAACCTCATGATTGGAAGAGGTACCAGGGGACTACGGAAATGTGGCTGAGGACTATTTACCTGACAGGTTGGACAGGACTTAAAATATTCTTCTACCTCTCTGAACACACTGGGCCAATAGAATCGCTGCAGTATGCGGTCCTGCGTTTTCTGCCACCCCAAGTTTCCCCCAAGAACATGTTGGTGGGCAAGCTCCATGACGAGCTTGCGATACACCGTGGGCACCACCAGCTGTTCAATAAGCTCACCCCGGATTTGGTTCACCCGATATAACATTTCTTGGTGAACAACAAAACGGGGAAACATTAACTCAGCCCCCGGTTTTGGGGGTTTACCATCAATTATCGCAACATTCTCCCAGGCCCTGATTAGGGTTTGGTCCCGGTGTTGCGCGGTCCCGAAATTGTCTCCAGAGACGTGGAGGTCTGCCAATTCAGGTCCTGGTGGCAAGTCCTCCGTGTCCCCCACCATTACACTCAGTGGGGTTGTTTCCCCCTCTATCACAGAAGTGGTGGTTACCCCTACCGCTGGCCCTTTGGACTCGGGCTCCCAGGGCACTGGAACCAGGCCACTCTGCTAGGGTTACCCCTGTCTCATGGTTATTAGTCACTTGGGAAGTCTCTCCCAATTTCATACGACAGTGTGGTGGAGACAGCCACCTCATGGGTCCACTTGCCGGCCTCTGTGGTCAGAGTCACTAGGGCAGTGGGATAGTCCTTTAGGTCTCCATGAATGCACACGACCCCAACCTTCCACCCAGTATACTCGGCGGGCCGTACCATTGCGCTCTCACCAGGGACACTAGACTCCCTGAGTCCAACAGAGCCACCGCCAGAGTGCCTCCCACTTCCACCTGACACAGGTGGCTATTGTCTGACACTTCCGGGGTACCCACTGCACACAACTTTCTAGCGTACATTGAGTGGCGGTACCCATAGTTCACTTCCATAGGTTCTCCCCCGTGGGGACAGTCGGCCTGTACATGGCCAGGCTCCTGACACTGCCAGCAAACTATCGGAGCCGGGTCCACAGGGGGTACACCCCGAGCAGGTTTTTCCGGAACCAGTCGTCGGGACGGGTTTGGAGACCTCCGTGGTTTGACCGGTCCCCTCTCAACAGCATCTCCCTGCAGGCTACGGGTATTGGCAGGAGATACCTGGCCGATCCAGTGCTTGAGGGGGTAAGGCAAGGCCCTCCAAAACATGTCAGCCAGCAGACGATCCAGCATGGCAATGGGACTTAACACATCAGTCTGCAGCCATTTTTGCAACCTGTGCAGCAAATCGTAGTACTGCGGCCTAGCGGGCTCGGCTGCTTTAAAGTCCCACTCCTAGTCTGGCCAGGATCTCCCCCTTCACCATTGGGTAGTCGGTCGCTTGGGCATCCGTCAGATCGAAAAACACCTGCTGGGGTCCAGACGCCAGAAACAGAGCAACCACCTCAGCCCACTGATCCCGGGGTAGCTTCTCCCTCACAGCCACCTTTTCAAAGACAGCTAGATAAGTTTCGATGTCGTCCGAGGGGGTCATTTTTGGGATCGCTGCACGGACTGCTTTCCGGGCATCGTGGTGGGACGCTCCTGTCACTTGTAGTGCCATCACGTGCTGTAACAGGAGCTGATTAGGAACTGCTGCCAGTTAGCCTCCATGAGAGCTTTCACAACGGCCTCCATGTTGCCAGATAACAACGGTTGTAATATTGCCAGCCTAATATAGGACATCCAGTCGTGCTCAGCAAAAACAAAAATTTCCGGCGTTCACTCCAGCCTCACTGTGCTTGTGCGCATCCTCCACCAATTGTGGAGAGTTGCTCTGGTAGACAGCGGTGCGGGTGCAGTATAGAGGCAAAGGAAGTCCAGGTAGTGCAGCAAACAGTGTTTTATTTCACACTGGAAAAAACAAAACTCAAAACAGTCACTTAGTGTTACCTCACACACATGGCAAAAACATGAGGCAAAACAAAAGTCCAAGACAGGATCAAATCACCTGTGTGGTTTAGGTGCGTGTTCGCACCCGGCTGTCAGCCCAGCCGCAGGAAAGTCTAACCTTAGGCTTCCAGGCAGACTGCACGCCTCTTTGCAGGCTCTTGCTTCCAGTCCAGAGAGCTCCACAGCTTTACCAGCAGCTCCAGGACAATCTCTTCCAGCTGCTGGTGCTAGCTGTGTTTTTAAACCCAGCCCAAAACCAGGACTGGGTCGTGGGGAGCAACCACCCACCCTACACTTTAGCTGCTCCCGGTAAGAGCCATAGACAAAATGGCTCTTACCTCACCGAGGCTATGAACCTCTGTGACACGTACCTTCCGTCGATGATGGAACCTTGCGCTCTTACATTCTCAACAACATTGTCCCTTATTTGTTTGGGGAGTTCCTTGGTCTTCATGGCAGTGTCTGGTTAGTGATGCCTCTTGCTTAAGTGTTGCAGCCTCTGGGGCCTTTCAAAAAAGGTGTGTATATGTAATGACAGATCATGTGTCACTTAGATTGCACACAGGTCAACATCATTTCACTAATTATGTGACTTCTGAAGGTAATTGGTTGCATCAAAGCTTTTTATGGGCTTCGAACAAAGGGGGTGAATACATACGCACATGCCAATTTTCTGTTTTCTATTTCTAAACAAGTTTTATTTATATATTTTTCTCATTTCACTTCACCAACTTAGACTATTGTGTTCTGATCCATCACATTAAATTCCGATTAACAAAACATTGAACTAAAAGCTGTAATGTAACAAAACATGAAAAAGGTCAAGGGGGTGAATACTTTTGCAAGGCACTATAAACTAGCAAATGAAAAAAAATTTGTTACACTTTAAAAAATTGAAGGAAGAAACAATTTTTGAATCCTTCAAGAGGAAACATCCCTCTTCAGAAGTTTCGTTTTTATTGGATAAAACCCCCAGAGTGGACCTACAGGTGGCTGGAATATCAAAAAAGTAATCCCTGCCCTTTGAAGAGATGGGCATCCTGAGAGACCACATGGACAAGGTCTTGGAAACATCTACAGCAGCACTAAGACCTGTTATTGCTGCTACTTGTACTGCCCGTTCATTGTCTGTTTAGTTGGAGCAACTGGAACACCATTTTGGCAGCTGACACACCATGTGAAGATATACCTTTACTAAAGATTTCAAATTTCCTGGCATATGCCTCTGCAGATATACTGCAGAGGAAGGGATAGCGCCATATCCCGAAACGCATCTGGTAGGAAGGTGGACACACCTGTGACAAAGCCCTCCAAAAAGCACCAGATGGCCATACAGAAAGTAACTTCGAAAAAACAACGTAGAAAATAAGGGACAATCGCATCACCTCTGTTTCCCAGTATCCGAATATACAGCAGCTAAGGTAACAACACGTGTATTCACGTGCGAGACCTGAGCTGTTTGGCTTTAGGAGTGCGACGCGAGACGCCGATAACCATCCGCTCGCGCCTCGCGAAGCCATCGGAAAACATCCGAAAAACAACTTTATGGTTCAAAAACTTTTTATTAAGAATTTAGGTATAAGGACATATGATCATAAGACCATGAAAAAATGCAGGACACAGCAGATATTGCATATAGAGAAGAGAAATTGGAGGTTCGCAGACCTCAATAAATGGGCCCATAAGGCAACAAAGCTACAAAAGTAAACAAACAAAGCAAGGTTGCCAATAAGTAATACAGTCAGACATAAACTGGTCCAGCTTAAACAAATACTTTCAGCAAGAACAAACCGACAAAGACAAGGGAAGGACAAAGACAGAAACAGAAGGGAGGGGGAGAGGGGGCAATCTAAGCGTCTCAGCCCATTCCACAGACGTATCTAAGTAGAGCCAGTTGGTAGGGAACCCGAGGAGATCCAGGTTGCAAAGGCAGTGGAAGAGCGGAACCGAGACCATGGGTCCCAAATTTTGAAAAAGGCCAAAGAGGCAGTACGGTCCACAGCACCCAACTCTTCCATATGTATCAGAGAGTCCAGGGCAGTAGCCCACAAAGCTCTCCCCAAGCTCTCAGAGGAGCGCCAGTTACGGGTATAATCTGCTTTACAGCAAGTAGAAACAACCTGAGGGACCCCTTTTTACTTGGGCCATCCGTCCGGGGAAAATCGATAACAGGGCTAGAGCGGGCGATGGAGCCACCCGGGATCCAAAGACATAGTTATGGAGTGAGAACACTGCGTTCCACAAGGGCGACACCCCAGGGCAATCCCACCAGACATGCAACATGGTACCAGAGGCAGAGGAGCATCTCCAACAAGCGTCCGACACATCCGGATAGAAATGGTGTAGTTTCGCGAGGAGTCCTGTACCATCTAGTAAGAACTTTGTAATTTAGTTCTTGTAGATTACAGGAGATTGACGATTTGTGTGAAAAGAACAGGGCCCTCTTCCATTGATCTAGCGTGAAGGTAGCTCCCATTTCTGCTTCCCATTCGGACATAAACTTAAGTTTGGATGGCAAGGATCCGCGGACGTCTCCCGATCTCCTCTGTAGCAAGGTCAGCATAAAGCAAAGAAATGGCATGGCCTGGAGAGCTACTAGCCACACAGAGCTTCTCAAAGCCAGTCAGCTCCAGGCGCGTCTGCAAGCCAGGAGCCATGGTAGAGAGAAAACTACGGAGTTGGAAATAGAGAAACCATTGACCGGGGGCCGGTGGGATAATGTGTGATAGGGAGGTTAGGGGTAGTAACCCCTGGTGATTATAGATGTCACGAAGCTGAACTGTTTGACTACTATGTGGGCCCAGTAATGGGACCTCAGACAGACCCGGGGGTAAGTCTGGGCGACCCGAAATGGGAGTAAGCGGGCCCGGTATGGTAGCTAGACGTAGTTTGAGAGCAAAATTGTACCAAACCCTAGCCAAGGTATATCCGAAAAACAACTTTAAAAACCACCATTGTATTAACGAAATTGAAAAGTAAAGATTCCACAGGCGCAATACACACGCGCAATGTGATATGACTCATTGGAAAAATAATCAAGTGCGACTTTTTTTTTTAATTATTCAAGTGCGACTTTCCCGTGTTTTTGACCACTTACAAACTGTCTACTATGACATGGCTGCAGATTGAAATTGCCTAAAGCGGTACTGGAAGATTGCAGGTTGCAAGTGCGATTTTATTTTATTTATTTTTTTTTGTGATCGTACTATTCATTGGTACACAAAGGTATGATTCTTTTTCATTTTTTGTACGCAAGAACATTTGTGTATGGTAAGGTGAAATGCGATTTTCTCTGTACCTTTATCATTTATAGGCGCAAGTGTGACCTTGTTGCGATTTTTGTGCACAGTAATATTCGCAACAATATGGTCACAGAGTAAAAGTGATTAGAGAAGAAGAATGCAAATGTCTCTGACTTTATTAGGTGCAGCAAATGCGAACCACACAGTTGCGACTTTATAACGTAGTTACATCTGTGTGCTTTTGCGAATGCGATCTTCTCTGTGACCCTGTTAACGCAATATATGTAAACTAAACAGGTGCGACAACTAAAGCACAAGAACATCTATACTCTTTTTTTTGCAGTAACATAGTCACAGATTAGGATTGTAGGTAGCTATTTGTATTGATGTTTATTTTATAGATAGTATTTTATATTCTATATCCAAATATTTTATATGCAATTTTATTATTTGAATAAAACTTTTTATGTACTTCAATCGGATGCCGAATGTATGAGTGCTTGCCTATTCCTGCCACATACATTTACCTCTGCAGATCTAGTTAAATTATCCGCAAGGTTGGCTGCACTTTCTATTGCAGCCAGAAGAGCGACTTGTTACAGACCTGGACTTGTGGAGATACTGGTTCCAAGAGTAAGCTAGTATCCATTCCTTGTGAAGGTGACAGATTTTTCAGATCGGGGTTAGGTGACATCTTTGAAGGAAATGTTCTCTTTTCGGAGGCTTTTTCTGAGCCGACCTTCTATTATCAAAGGAAATCCTTTCAGTACCAAAAAAGATGTTCTCCTTCGACCTTTAATAGAAGAAGAGATCTACGTTCAAACTTTCAATCCTACAGGGGAAAGGGAAAGGCTTTCTTTTCAACAAGAACAACCAACCCCAGCAATCACGCCAGGATCCCAGTGGGGGGGGGGGGGTGAAAAACTTCCTTCCCATGTGGGAAAACATTTCATCATCTCCCGGGATTCTAAATTCCTTAAAAGAAGGATACTGTCTAGAATTTCGTCAAATTCTCTCTTCAAATTTTGTAAGTCAATCCTTCCCAGGAAAGCAAAGGGCATTAGAAGAAGAAATTTATCTTCTCCTTCAGAAGAAAGTTATTATTATTCAAGTGCCAGAATCTGAGGAAGAACAAAGATTCCATTTTCCAATGTTCCTGACAGAAAAACCCAATGACAAAAATTAGCGCTATCCTAAACTTATAGAGACTAAACCAATTCCTATCTTACAAAAAGTTTAAAATGGAGACAGTCAAATCAACAGCCCGCTTACTCCAGAAGAACTGTCACATGGTGACGCTAGATCTCACAAATGCATATTACCATATTCCAATACATATGGAATCTGTGGCAATATTGAACAAAAATCTCAGACCTTTCCAATTTCAGACACTTCCATTTCGACTGTTCGGCGCAAAGAATTTTCACAAATTCAGATACTTTAAAATGCCGGCAAATGTTTTTTTTTTATTCCTATAACCTCCCCCCCTGTGCCCTCATTGTGATGGGCGGTGTGGGGAGGGGGGGAGGCTTGCGGGCGGTGCGGGAGGCGGTTCGGCAGGCAGTGCGGGGGGCGGGCGGGCGGGCGATCCTCTGCCCGCCCCTCGGCTCATTTTCAGGATGGCCGAGCGTGACAAGCAGAGTGTCAGCACATTGCTGACACTCTGCTTGTAACGGCTGACATCCGTGCAGGCACGGATGTCAGCCTATTAACCCCTTCCATGCCTCGGTCCGTAGGGACCGCTGCATTGAAGTGGTTAAGCGGAAGGGAGCTGCTGTGGGGGGCTGCTGTGCCTGGTGCAGCCCCCCTAGCTCCAGTCCCTAGCTTCCCTCCCTCCTCATCCTCCGCTGCTCTGTTATAGCAGAGGAGGACGGTAACCATGGCAACAGGACGCCTTCAACTGATTTTACAAACTTTATTAACCCTTTAGGTGTTCCTCAAGAGTTTATGGCAAATGGAGATGAAATTTCAGAATTTCTATTTTTTTATTACCTTGTCTCACAAAACTGTATTATAGAGCAACCAAAAATCATACGTACCCTAAAAATAATACCACCAAAACTGCCACCTTATCCAGTAGTTTCCAAAATGGGTTCCCTTTTTGGAGTTTCTACTCTAGGGGAGCATCAGGGGGGCTTGAAATGGGCCATGGTGTAAATAAACCAGTCCATCAAAATTTGCCTTCCAAAAACCATATGGCGTTCCCTTCCTTCTGCACCCTGCCGTTTGGTGATACAGCAGTTTACAACCACATATGGGGTGTTTCTGCAAACTATAGAATCAGGGCTATAAATGTTGGGTTATGTTTGGCTGTTAACCCTTGCTTCCTGGAAAAAATGGATTCAAATGGAAAATTTGCCAAAAAAAATCGAAATTCAGAAATTTTATGTCCATTTGCCATGAACTCTTGTGGAACACCTAAAGGGTTAACAAGGTTTGTAAAATCAGTTTTGAATACCTTGAGGGGTGTAGTTTCTAGAATGGGGTCATTTTTGGGTGGTTTCTTTTATGTAAGCCTCACAAAGTGACTTCAGACCTGAACTGGTCCTTAAAAATTGGGTTTTTGAAATTTTCTGAAAATTTTTCAAGATTTGCTTCTAAACTTCAAAGCCTTGTAACGCCCCCAAAAAATAAAATGGCATTCCCAAAATAATCCAAACATCAAGTAGACATTTGGCGAAAGTAAAGTAATAACTATTTTTGGAGGTATTACTATGTATTTTAGAAGTGGAGAAATTAAAACTTGAAAATTAGCAAATTTTTCAAAATTTTTTGGTAAATTTAGTATTTTTTATACAAAAAAATGAACTTTTTTGACAAAATGTTACCAGTGTCATGAAGTACAATATGTGACGAAAAAACAATCTCAGAATGGCCTGGATAAGTAAAAGCGTTTTAAAGTTATCACCACATAAAGTGACACTGGTCAGATTTGCAAAAAATGGCCTGGTCCTTAAGGTGAAATAGGGCCGTGTTCTTAAGGGGTTAAAAAGGAAGGGACTATCTGAAAGTGTGATTTTAACCATTCTGCAGAGCTAGAAAAAGATCACTTCAAAGGTATGGACTGCATTTCTTTAAGGGGTTGTCTCCTCTGAGCGTGGATATGCCCCCATTGTCAGATATGTGTGGGTCCCACCACTGGGACCCACACTTATCTCCTAAACGGAGCCCCGAAAGTGGTGGAGGGTGCACTGCGTATGCTTAGCCGCTCTCCATTCATTTCTATGGGGCTGCTGAGAATAGCAGAGGTCTAGCTTGGCTATTTCCGTCGAGCCCATAGAAGTGAATGGGAGAGGTGGCCGGTGCTACCATTCACTTCTATGGGGAGAGTGCTTGGTAGTGGCCAAATCCAGAGTCCTCCAGCCACCACTTTGGCCCATCCACTCTTGATATAGGTGCGGGTCTCAGCGGTGGCGCCTGCACCTATCAGACAATAAGGGCATATCCTAGAGATATGACCCCATTGTCTCAGATGAGACAACCCCTTTAATTTATCTAAAGACAGATGTGACCCATCTTTCCTGCTAAACATTTCCTTAATTGAAACTAAGACCTTTTTTAAAAAAGTTGACGGGAATAGTTACTTAGATTATCAGAGTGCCCATCATAAAAGATGGAAAATTAACATTCCCTTTAGTCAATTCAAGCGTATCCGTCGAAATTGCACGAATGTTGAAGACTTCAGACAACAGAGCAAAGTGATTGAAAACAGATTCTACAGTAAGGGATATCCTAGAAGTATCGTCAAGGCCGCACTCCAACGGGCACAAGAACACACCCAAGAGGAATGTTTACCACTGGAAACCAACCAACCAACCACCCACCAAGAGCCCAATAAAAAATACAAAACATCATTCATCACCACTTTCAATAACAACCACTCCATCCTAAGGAATATACTACAGAAACATTGGCCCATACTGCAAGCGGACCCATTTTTGAAAAATCATATCCAATCAAAACCACACTTAACATTTAGAAGAGCCCAAACGATCAAGAATCTTGTGGCCCCAAGTAACTTGCGTCCTGTGAAAAAACACCCCCCACCCAACTTGAGTCTTTTTCCAAAAATATTAGGCAGCTACAGATGTGGACATCGCCGATGTAAGTGCTGCCATAACATCATGACCCGAGTCAACAAATGCTCAAGCAATATCACAGGGGAACAATTCCCAATAAAGCTTTTCTTAAACTGCTCCTCAACGTTCGTGATCTACCTACTCGAATGTAGCTGCGGATTACAGTATATTGGTCGAACCACCCTCACATTGAGAGAAAGAATGAATAAGCACCGCTGGAACATTACTAACTGTTTCCTCAAACATGGCGTCTCGCGTCATTTTGCCCAAATACATAACAAAAATCCAGGGGAAATTTCCATATTACCTATTGAACAAATTCCAGCTACAGATGACAATCGCTATTAGAAACTGCGGAGAAAAGAAATGTATTGGATTTTCAAACTCCAAAAAATAGAGCCCTATGTATTAAATGAACCATTAGAGAGCAATTGTTTTTGATTTTATGTCTGTTTCACATAATTATACTCCTTTGACCTTAAACAACATATCAAATATAAATTTATCTTCCCTCACCCCACAACGGCACAATATTTCCCACCCTTAAATTACTTTTGCAAAAAAAAAATGTCTAAACAACAAAACTCCCAGAGGTACTCACTTACTGGAGATGTTAAGGAGAAGGGGCGTTTTTATACCGTTCCATATTGTTTCCTGTCCCTAGAGGCGGGGAATCCTCCGTTGTGGAGGCTATGGAAAATCCAATTACCGGTAAGAGTAATTTCCGTCTTTCCCACATCTGCCTAAAATGTATGCAGAGTATTGTATATTTTAATTAAAGTGAGCCTGTCAGCAAATTTGACCATGCAAATCCACTGACAGTACTAGGTAATTAGGAGAGCAGGACAAACATACATTTTGCAGACATTTTATTATCTGTAGTAGTATGAATATTAACTTTTATTCCGCTAGGCACTGCTTCTGCAGGTACATTAAACTGTTTCCCCCTTTGTTTTGAGTGATGGTTGTAGCATTCAACCAGTAGTCTGCTACAGCTTTCACTCGAGATGGTCTCTGAAGCAGCTCAAGGAAGAGAGCACTTGCAGTGAGTTCATGTTTACATTACTCCTGATAATAAAAATTCCTCAAAAGGTATGTATGTCCTATTCTCCCCAGCCACTCCCTAGCACGCTCATCAGTTTTGCATGGTCTCCTTTTAACAACCTTGTAGAAGGCATACTTAGTATAATTTCAATACTTGCATATAAAACTTAACACTGTAAAGTAATGAACATATAGACTGTTAATAGAATATTACAGATTGATTTGGGGAAGCTGCAGGCTTGGTGGAAATATGGAAAATTAAGTTTAAAGTGGTTCTCCTGACATTATTTAAAATGGTTGCCAGCACCCTGTCTTACAATCTTGAGCAGGACTGGTTGCTTCCACTTACAGAACTGGAGAGGGAGGTGAGGGTCCGGGCCTCACTACACTCTGGCACTTGCATGTACTACATATTAGTGAGTTTTCCTGTCCGGTTGCTCTGCAATGATGGAATGATATAGGCAGGGTCTGCAAGTGGTGTTAACCAGTTCTACTCACATTCTAGGATAGTTTGCTGGTGGCCATTACTGGAGAATCCCTCTATTGTGGGTAAATCTAAAGTTATGCACTAGGGCAGAGGAAATAGTTTCTACAGTTATGTATTAAAACACAGCTCTGAAAAAGCCTTAAGGGATATTAATGGGCAGAAAACTTAACTGTAACAAACAGTGCAAGGAAGCTGCTGCCAAAGAAAAAGCCCTCACCGAAGGTAATACACATGTAGTAATGCCAGGTTACATAACATATACGTAGACCAATAGTGTTAGTTCAATCCACTATTTGGAAACAATTCAAATTGCCTTAATATGACATGTGTTGGGCCAGAGCTGCTCCTAGTATACAGATGGCTAATTGGATTGTCTATTGCTGTCTATTGCTGAAGTGCCCTCACATCAAAGCCGGCCCACCACTGAAACAGTACCTGGTAAGTGGCAGTAACAACTTGTCCTCCCGTGTCCCGACGCGCGTCTTGCCGCAATGGCTTCCTTAAGGGATCGTGCTCCCAGAGTGCCCATCTCAGGGTGCCATACCCCATAACTCACTCATCCACTCCATGCACACCTGCTTCAGTTGCGTCTCAAGGTGCCAAACAGAGTCTGGAAGTGATGTTCATGAGCATTAGATTAGAGCGCACACGTCACAACCCGGAAGTGACGCGTGCGCTCTAAGCTGGAACGCACCACACCCAGGTCCAGAACCCAAAGAAGTAAGTATCCTGTGTGACTCACTGGAGAGGCGGTATGCAGCTGTCCAGATAGGGTCATTTAAAATATATATATATATATAATATATATATACCGAACTGAGTGGTAGTGCAAACAAAAGTGCTCAGTGCATCGTAACTATTATTATTTTTTATTTATATAGCACCATCATTTTCCGTAGCGCTGTACAAACATACAAAAGTGATTAAAATAACACGCTGTACAATTGAGACAGACATCCAGTAATTCAAGACAGATACATACAAATGATATGAGATTTGAAGAGGACACCAATATTGGTAATATGGGTAATCTATCAGAAACTGAATACACTAGGAGGAGGTCCCTGTCCTTGCGGGCTTACAATTTAGAAGGTAGGGGGTGGAAACAAAAGGGAAGTAAGAAAAGGTTTCAGCAGATAAGGGAGTGAGCCCCGTCATCCAGCTATAACAAATTATAGGCTTGTCTGAATAGGTGAGTCTTGAGGGTGCGTTAAAAAATGTCCAGACTTTGAGCATGACAGGCTGTGGGAGAGGATTCCAAAGTAGATGTGATGCCCGTGAGAAGTCCTGAATGAGAGAAGGTGACCAAGCTGGCGATAAGAGGGTATCCTGGGAGGAGCGAATATTCCGGGAGGGGTGGTATCTGGAGATTAATGCTGAAATGTACGGAGGGGATTGGTTGTGTAGCGCTTTGTTTGATAGTGTCAGGAGTTTGAACTGGATCCTTTGGGCGATTGGCAGCCAGTGGCGGGATTGACAGAGAGGGGCGGCATCAGTAGAGCGAGAAGAAAGATGGATGAGTTGAGTAGGGATTGGAGGGGTGCCAGTCTGTTTTTAGATAGGTCGCAGAGTAGGATGATACAGTAGTCAAGACGGGAAATGATTAGAGCATGCACAAGCATTTTAGTAGCCTCTTGTGTTAGAAGGTTATGGATTTTGTAGATGTTTTTGAGATGGAAGTAGCAGGAGGATGTTAATGTGCTGATGTGAGGTTTAAATGAGAGTTCAGAGTCTAGAGTTGCCCCCAGACAGTGAGATTTGGTTTTGGAGGTTATTGGGGTGCCTTCTACATTAATGGTAACTATAGGTGGGGGAGCAGAAAGAGAGGGAGGAAATATCACTCTCTCTATTTTACTCATGTTTAGTTTGAGGAAATGGAATGACATGAATGCAGAAACAGCAGAAAGACATTGGGGGACTCGAGTTAATAGTGTAGAGAAATCAGGAGCTGAGAGGTAAATTTGGGTATCATCGGCGTAGAGTTGGGACTGAAACCCAAATGAGCGGATTAGTTGTCCCAGGCCATGAGTATAGATGAGGAAGAGGTCCAAGGACAGATCCTTGTGGTACACAGACAGATAGTGGGCGTGGAGAGGAGTTAAGTGTTGGAGTAGGAGACAGTGAAAGAACGTCCAGACAGATAGGAGCAGAACCAAGAGTGAGCCCTTGACACCCAATGACGAGAGTGTCTGAAGCAACAGAGAGTGATCGACAGTATCGAAGGCAGAGGAAAGGTCGAGGAGTATCAGTATAGAGAATCGGCATTTGGATTTTGCAATGAGGAGGTCATTTGCAACTTTAGTGAGGACAGTTTCAGTTGAATGGCTAGATCGGAAGCTGGATTGGAAGGGATCTAACAGAGAGTTAGTAGACAGATAGCTAGACAGTTCTGAGTAGATGTGCCGTTATAGCATTTTGGAGGCAAAGGGAAGAAGTGAGAGCGGCCGGTAGTTAGATCGAGTTGTGGGGTCCAGTGAGGGTTTTTTGATTAGTGGTGTTATGATTGCTTGTTTAAATGAGGAAGGGAAGATACCGGTAGAGATGGAGAGGTTGAAAAGAGCTGTTAATGCAGGGATGAAAGAGAAAGATAGCTGGGGGATAAGATAAGAGGGGATAGGTTCGAGAGCACAGGTAGTGAGGTGAGCTTTAGAGATTAGTGAAGAAAGGTATTGTTCAGTTAAGGCAGTTAGAGAGGAGGTGGTCAGATTGAGTGATTGGTTAGGTCGAGAGAGAGGGGTAGGTACTAGCGGGTGAACAAACAGGCAGAGAGGGGGAAGCAGAAGGAGATGTTTTGACCGGTAAAAAGGGTTGATTTGTGAAGCCAATCCTTATTGTTTCGATTTTGTTGATAAAGTATGATGCAAAATCTTCAGCCGATAAACATGAAGGTGGAGGAGGACGTGGGGGGCGAAGAAGGGAGTTAAAAAGTTGTTTTTAATAGCTATATTACAAAGTTCACACCCTTACTCATTATATAGATACCAACTAAAATTCATGTGTCAATTGCAATTCATCCAACTTTTACAATAAATAATATAAAATTTGTATCATAATTCATAAGTGCAAAATTCATGTACCAATTATAGATCATCCAAACTATAAAAATTTGTATACTAATACATGATAATTCATAATGAGTGCATCAACATAAGGTGCTAAGATTCCTACGTAATAAATATTAAAATCAATGCTAAGTGTAGCATGAACCCAACACCATCATCATATCCATAAAATATGCCACACATCAATCTGGTGAATGGATCAGCAGAATTCCCACTCCAGTTCTTTTGCTTCTTCATATGGCCTCTGATGAAATAATAGCCTTCCATACGCATCTATTAAAGAATGTAAACAACAAAGGGATGAGAGACATTCTAAAAAACAAAATACCATTAAAATTAATAAAAAAAAAAGGGGAGGGGGATGAACACCCCATATAATTCTTAAATCACAGCCCTGAACAGATCAAGAAGAACCTACAAGAAAGGAGCATAACTTAATCCCTCATTTAATCCCTACGGGGATACTGTGTTTAATGTTAATATCCAACTTGTCTCCCTTTGTGCCAGGAGGCGTTTCCTATTACCACCTCTCTGATCGGAAAAAAACCGATTAATCCCCCTTACCTGTAAAAGGCGGCCATCGCTGTTATGATATTCCTTGAAATGCCTTGGAATTGTCTTGAGTGTAGAGATGTCTGGTTCATTCTTGGCTGCCTGGATGCCCAACACGTGTTCTCTGATCCTTCTTCTCAACTCTCATGTAGTAAGGCCTACATATAACAGGCCACATAGACAGCTGGCTACATATGTCACGCCCATAGTTTGGCATGTAATCAAGTATGTGATGGTATATTATTTTCTTCCACCAGAGTATACAAAAGTCTCTGTCCTTATCACATTTGGACATGCCACACAGTCCCCGCACAGCCGGCACCCCCATCTTGGATCCTCCAAATCCAAATGCACTTTCAGGCTTCATCCCAGCATAGTGGCTCTTAGTAAGTATGTCCTTTAAGTTTCTATTCCTTTTGAAAGTAATTTGCTGTGTATTGGACAAATAACTTTGAAGTTTGGGGTCTGTATATAAAACATTCCAGTATTTTATCAGAGCCTCTCTAACACCCTGATGTCCACTTGAGAAGGTGGTAATAAAATGTACCAAATCTTTCTTATTGTCAATTCTTTGTTTATTTGGGCCATATAATAGTTGTTCCCGTTTAGTGTTCATTGCTCTTGAATATCCCTGTGTGATGGAATATTCACTGTATCCCCTGCGTCTAAACCTCTCTTTGAGATCATTGTCTTGAGTCTGGAAATCAGTCTCTCTGGAACAGAACCTACGAGTCTGCAGAAATTGTCCAATCGGAATGCTAGATATTAATTTCTTTGGATGAGCTGATCTTGCTTGTAAGAGACTATTAACTGATGTCTCCTTACGGTGTAAGTCTGTCTGAATGTATCCATGTTCGTCAATATCCAACTGAAGGTCCAAGAAGTCCATCTTCGTTCTGCCCGCCTTATATGTCAACCTGATGTTTAACTCATTTGAGTTCAAGAGGTTAATAAATTCACATAACTCCCTCCATCGTGCCCTGCCAAATGAACAGGACATCGTCAATGTAACGATACCAGGATTGTACCCTCCCACAAAATTCCACCAGATCAGTAAGGAACATCTTCCTCTCCCACAGCCCCAAGAAACAGATCAGCATATGAGGGCTCACAAACCGCCCCCATTGCTGTCCCCTGGAGCTGTAGGTAGAGTGTCCCCTTAAAGATTAAAAAGTTGTGATGCAATGCAAAATCCAACAATTCAATTATCAGATTGCCAAACTCACCCCTCCATTTGGATGTAGAGATGAAGAACCGAACAGCCTCTAAACCGTCATGGTGTCTAATGGAGGTGTAGAGCGACTCCACGTCGCATGTGACCAATACCATGTCACCTTCCAAATGGATGCCATCCAGTTTTCTCAGTACATCTCCGGTATCCTTCAAATATGATGGAAGGTTATTCACTAACGAGCTTAGGATGTAATCAATTAATTTGCAAATTGGTACACACATACTATCAATGCCCAATACAATAGGACGGCCCGGTGGATTTTTTTCGTTCTTATGAATTTTGGGCAATAAGTAAAAGGTGGGTATCTTTGGATTTTTCTCCATTAGATACTCCATTTCTTCCTGTGTGATGGTTCCTGCTCATATTGCTTTATCCAAGATATACTGAAAAGAAGATTGAAATGTAGTTAGTGGGTTATATGACAATCTTCGATAACATTCCTCAGCTGCCTGAATGCCTCCCTTTCGTACATGGAGGCGGGCCACAACACCACATTGCCCCCTTTATCAGAGGGTTTTATGATGACCCCTTCTAGCTCAGCCAGATCTTTTAAAGCTCGTTGTTTGGTGTGGGTATGATTGTCTTGCTCAGTTTTTAAAGACACTTTCTTTAGTTCTTCTGTGACCAATTTCATAAACATGTCAATGTTGGCAAACATGGATAAAGGAGGAAATTTATGGGATTTAGGAATTAATTGCGGGGGCAACTTACTGGGTTCAATATCCTGTTTATTCAGAAGATGTTGTAATATTTGGACAGCTTCTCGTTCTTCTGGAGTGTACAACTACAATGCAGGTTTAACATCCTTATGATGGAATTTCTTACACATCAGGCGGCGGGCGAACAGGTAGACATCTTTTATAGCTGAAAACAAATCAAATTTAGATTTAGGTAACAAAGTAAGACCCAAGCTCAGCACCTCCTTTTGTGCTGGCGTGAGTTCGTACTGTGACAGATTAATTACCTGCAATTCTTGGGTATTCACAACGGGTTGTTTGTTCGTTTTTTTTGATGGTTGATCATTTTTTCTCTTTCAGTTCCTGGTTAGATACGTGTTCCGCTTCCTATCTAAACTTGTAGGCTCTGAACCCATGGTCGACTGGGAGGACATAGACATCGTCCGGGTACGGGTTTGCATTCCCGTCCTTCTAAACATCTGATTTATCTCCATATCACGTTGAAATTTCTTCTGTTTCTGTTTACTAATTATCCTCAACTGTTGTAAGACTCATCCAATTATTTATTAAAAGTCTCTTTCTCAGTTTCATTTGCGTCTCCGAGATCTCTTCTTCAAATGTCATCTGATTTTCAGTAATCAATATTTGTATAAATTTTTTTGAACAAGTGGAACATGTTTGTTCCCATTTGGATTTTAATTCCTCCGACTCGAGTCAAAAAGAGGGGAATACTTGTACACAAAGTCCCCTGGGTATCAAGTCCTGTGCTAGATATTGCTCCATCGTTACCTTGTTCCACCAAATTTTTGTCCGTTGGTGGAATAAGTTCTTAATTGTGTTCTTAGGTTCACAAGTAGTTTTCTGTTCAGGGCTGTGATCACCACCAACCTTAAAAAGCACCTCGGCTTGGGTCTGCCATGCCGTCTCACGGTCTCTGTAGTCCATGGTAGGAAAATATTCTGTGACTGTACAAACAGAAACAGACGATCAATATACACCAAGAATTAGCGTAGGGTGACCGCCTATATTGACCGGATAACCTTCATATATCGCATTAAAACAACAAATCCGGAAAGTATTAAAACAATTTTATTATTACATTTAAAACAGAATTCACTTTCATAAAATGTAATACATTATATCTCAGCATGGTTGGTGGTAATAACACAAAGGGACAAAAGGCCTCACCGGAGGTAATACAAAGCACATGTAGTAATATGACATGTGTTGGGACAGAGCTGCTCCTAGTATACAGATACAGTAGCTAATAGCATTGTCTATTGCTGAAGTGCCCTCACATCAAAGCCGGCCCACCACTGAAACAGTACCTAGTAAGTGACAGTAAAAACTTGTCCTACAGTGTCCCGACGTGCGTTTCGCCGCAATAGCTTCCTCAAGGGATCGTGCTCCCAGAGCGCCCATCTCATCCTGCCTTATATACCCCAAAACTCACTCATCCAATCCATACACACCTGCTTCAATTGCGTCTCAAGGCGCCAAACAGAGTCTGGAAGTGACGTTCATGCGCATCAGACTAGAGCGCACACGTCACAGCTTGAGTATGCGGTAGCTCACGTCCTGACCTCCCAGCACTGAAGGGGTTGCAAAGTATTATATTGATTTATCAAGCTATATAATCCTTAGAGTTCAGGAATGTATTTTATAACACTGACATAATGTCATATATGTGTAGTATATAGAGTATGTGGGAGATTTCTTACCCCGAAATTGCCATGTTACCTAAGTAAAGAACCAACCTAAACCCAGCCCCCACCTCCTAAACTTTCTGGCTTCATGCACTAGTATTAGAGGGAGGGGGAGAAGACATGGTTACAGCCTAAGAGAAGAATACACAGGTTTACTATTTTGTTTTACAATTCTGATATAGCACAGAAGATCAGAAAAAAACATATATGTTAGGCTTTTATTGTTCTTTTTTTTTTTTTCTTTGGTTGGATTCTCTTTAGTGGTCTTTTAAAAGAATGGGTGGATTGAAGTACCAAGGTAAGTTGGGGCTATTGAGTTAGTCATTTAATTACAATATTTGAATGGAATAGGAATCTTTTTACACCTAGACCTGTGACCATGACTAGGGGCAAACCCTTTAGACCTAAAGGAAATTTCACCATTGCCGTAGATGGCACTTAGTTACTGTAAGAGCAGTAAGAAGATGGAACTCTGTACAACAGGATATTATGATAGTTGATTTATTGTACAAGTCCAAGATAGGCCTGGATGCCTTTCATGAAAAATATAATATTGCAAGTTATGGGTACTAGATTACTGGAGATGGAACATTGATCCAGGTATTTATTTTGATTGCCATATTTGGAGTTGGACAGGATTTTTGCCTAAGGCCGGAGTCACATGTGACTGTTCATGTGGAAAATTTGAAGCGTTGTACAGTACAAGCAAATAGATGAGAATTTCTGAATTCTTATCCACACACTGCGTAAAAAATAGCACAGTAGAAAAGCTGCAGTATTGCAGATTTAAAATCCACAGCATGTCCATTTATATAGGGGTTTTTCTTGTGGATTTTATCCTTCTTAATGGAATTGTTGAAATCTGCTGTTTTTTTCCACAGCAAATAAATGCATGTAATATGTGCGTGTTTCCTTATGCCGTGTTTTTTGTTATAAAAAGTTGCAAAACACTGTTTTGTGACTTTTTAAATACAATTGAGTCTAAATTGAGTTGCAACTGGTGTTTACTCCGCCCTCGCCAGTTTTTTGAAAAGGGGGTGGGGTGTGGGCAGGGCCATGAGCCCCAGCAAATTTATCATTTACACCAGCTATGAGCACATAGACTGCTGCAGGAGGGAGGCATTTAATTTATGATGAGGTTGTCAAATTAAATAAATGCCTTTTCCAGTGGCATAGGCCCCATGAAGACCAAGAGTAGCAAGCCATCTTGGCCATAATTTTTCAAACTTAGGGTACCTTTACACTTGCGTTAGAGGTATCCGGCAGGCAGTTCAGTAGTCAGAACTGCCTTCCGGATCCGGCAATATGTATGCGATCGGACAGCATTTGTAGACTGATCAGGATGCGGATCAGTCATACAAATGCACTGCATCCGGAAAAACCGATCCGGTATATATTTTTTTTACATTTTAAAAGGTCTGCACATGCGCAGACCGGATCCGGCAATGCCGGATCCCGCACTAATACATGTCAATGGAAATTAATGCCGGATCCGGCATTCCGGCAAGTGTTCCGGAATTTGCGCTGGAGAAAATACTGCAGCATGCTGCAGTATTTTCTCCATCCAAAAGCCGTAAGAGGGACTTAACTGATGCATCCTGAACGGATTTCTCTCTATTCAGAATGCATTAGGATAACTGATCTGTTTTTTTCCGGTATTGAGCCCCTAGGACAGAACTCAATACCGGAAAAGAATAACACAAGTGTGAAAGTAAAGTACCTTAAAGTGAATTTGTTTCCTATATGTCTTCCTCCAGCACTATTAACCAGTTCACTTTGGCAACAAATTCTGACAGGGTAGGCTAGTCAATGGTTTGTCTAATAAGTGTTGTGCAATTTTTTACTTGCAAGGTTCCTATCCATATATAGTAGTAGTGCTATTGCCACTTTTTCCAAATCAGTGGTAGGTAAATTCACTATGTAACCCAGGATGCTCGCTAGTGTGGTCTTATCAATAAGTACATGATCAGCAGATTAATGAGTTTCACCACCTCCCCCCAGTATGTGACCCACCTCAGACAATTCCATATGAAGCAGATCAGCAGGTTGTTTTTGACACTGGAACATAACTGGGAGTCCCAAACACCAATATGATTTAAACGGCTTTAGTTCTGTATCATATAAATATAATACAATCACTGTTCCTCACTGAAAAGTAGTATAGGAATAAACTGCAAAATATCAGACCATTGTTTAGGTTTTATTGGACCTATATCTTCAATCTTCAGCACAGCGGAGATGAAAAATTTTCCATAACATTTGACAAAACCCTGAAATCATCCCCTTAGATGAAGCAGAAGTACCTATAGCACTGGCCGTAAAGAACTCTGTGATGCTAAGGTTGGAAGCAGATAGCTCCACAGGCATGGCACAAGTGCAGATATTTGTAAAAAAAAAAAAAAAAATGTAGACTGTAATTGAGAGAATTATTTCAGTTTCATTGTATGTAGATTTTATTTTGTCTAATATGTCCACATTTGATGAAAATGTAAAAAAAAATTGCTTGTATTGATTAAAAAGATATTTTAGGACACCTCCTCCATAGATTGAAGTTACATATGCAGCACAAGTGAATAAACCAAAATGAAACCATATGTATCCTGGCGCTGCAGTTTCAGCTTGAAGTAGGTCCTTTTCGGGGTCGGTGTGTCCTACCTTTTTTTTTTTTTTGTTTGAAATACACTGTACTTGCCACTGTCACAGAGATATATAATAGCTAGTCAGCCAGTTAATTGGGTCGGTGCGACCTACCGATATTTTGGGTTAAAAGAACACTGTACTTGCCTCCGTTACAGGGATATATAATAGTTATTCAGCCGGTTAATTGGGTCGGTGTGACCTACCTTTTTTTTTTTTAAACTTAAAATACACTGTACTTTCCACCGTGAAAGGGATATATAATAGTTATTCAAGTGGTTAATTGGGTCGGTGTGACCTACCTTTTTTTTAAAATTTAAAATACACTGTACTTGCCACCGTCAAAGGGATATATAATAGTTATTCAGTTGGTTAATTGGGTCGGTGTGATCTACCTTTTTATTATTATTATTTTTTGTTAAAAATACACTGTACTTGACACAGTTAAAGGCAATATATAATAGTTATTCAGCGGGTTAATTGGGTCGATGTGACCTACCTATATTGTGGGTTGAAAAAACACTACTTGCCACCATAAAAGGGATGTAGAAGTTATTCAGCCGGTCAATTGGGTCGGTGTGACTTCCCAATTTTTTTTTTCCCAAACACTTCTTTTGCATCCGGGACACAGATACACAATTGTTCATCTGTCAGGCAATTTTGTAGGTGACTGCAACGAAATGAGGAGAGCATCAACTAGGTCCCGTGGTCATTGTCTTGGTGGAGCTTCTGCTGCAGGGAGAGGATGTTGGCAATCTGTGCAAGCTACGCACCCAAATGAAACACCTTCCTCTGATGCACGCAGGCGACAGGACAATATGTGATTTTATAGGCCCAAATACCACTGTAAAGGAATGGTGATGCTGTAGTAGATTGGATGGCTGAGAGTGCCTCCGGTTCCTTTACATTGTCTTCCAGCCGGTCCACTGCTGAAATCGCACAGTTAGCACCAGTGGTTCACTGGCATCCATCTTCCACCTCAACCCCTTGCAGTACATCAGCCAAGCAGTCTGAGCCTTAAGTCATGCAGCAGTCACTTATGCTTTTTGATGACTCTGCTGCCGGGGTTTTCATGAGCCATCCACCTAGCCCTGCCCCAGAAGTGACAGAGATTGAGTGCACTGATGCCCAACCACTTATGTTTGAGGATGAGGACGTGGGAGAACCACCGCAGCACATCTGAAGATGAAACAACAGGTATCAACTGCTAGGGCTTTCTGCAGTGTGGAGACGGGCCAGGAGGACAGGGGTAAGGAGTGGGTGGAAGATGATGGGGAGGATGATGAGGTCCTAGACCTCACATGGCACACAGGTCATGTCAGAGACATGTGCAGTTCACAGGAAGAGGAGGGGGGCATGTAGCACCAGTACGCCTGCTACTGCCCAACGTGCCAAGAAACACAGCACACCAAAGCTGGTGCAAAGGAGTTCCCTGGGGTGGCAGTTCTTCAGGCACTGTGCTGACAACAGGACACGGGTGGTTTGCACGCTGTGCAGTCAGAGGCTGAAGCGAGGCCTAAGTGTTGTCAACCTGAGCACCACCTGCATGATCCGGCGTCTAGTTAAAAAAGGTAAAAAAATACTTATAAAAATAAAATAAAAAAATTTAAGTTTCGAGTAAAAAAAAAGCATCCTTTTCCCAAAATAAAGTAAAAAAATTTTTTGTAAAAAACAGGAAAAAAATAAGTCTACATATTAGGAATCGCCGCGTCCGTAATCATCGACCCAAAAGTTGAAGTCCCAGAGTGGGACAAAAAAGAAGTTAAAAAAAATAAAGTTTAAAAAATGAAGTAACAAAAAAAATTCAAAAAATAGGGAAAAAAATAAAAGTATACATAGTAGGTATTGCCACGTCTGTAACGACCTGCTCTATAAAAATATCACATGACCTAACCCCTCAGGTGAACGCTGTAAAGAAAAAAAAAAAACTGTGCCAAAAAAGCCATTTTGTTACCTTACATCACAAAAAGTGTAATAGAAAGTGATCAAAAAGTCATATGCACCCCTTAATAGTGCCAATCAAACCGTAATCTCATCCCTCAAAAATGATACCCTACCTAAGACAATCGCCCAAAAAATAAAAAAACTATGGCTCTCAGAATATGGAGACACTAAAACGTGATTTTTTTTTTTTGTTTAAAAAATGATGATATTGTTTAAAACTTAAATAAAAAAAGCATACATATTAGGTATTGCCTTGTCCGTAAGAACCTGCTGTAAATATATATCACATGAACCCTCAGGTCAACACCGTAAAAAAATATATATATATATAAATATGGTGTAAAAAAGCCATATTTTGTCACTTTACATCACAAAAAGTGTAATACCAAGTGATCAAAAAGTCATATGCACCCTAAAATAGTACTAATCAAACCGTTATCTTATACCGAAAAAAATTAGCCCCTTAAAAACACTTAAAAATGATTAATATAGTATTATTATTATGTAAAACTGAAACAAACAACCAAAATTTGGTATTGTCACTTCCGTAACAACCTGCTCTATAAAAATACCACATGATCTAACCTGTCAGATGAACATTGTTAATAACAAAATATAAAAACTGTGCCAAAACAACTATTTTCTGTTACCTTGCTTCACAAAAAGTTTAATATAGAGCAACCAAAAATCATATGTACCCTAAAATAGTACCAACAAAACTGCCACCTTATCCCGTAGTTTCCAAAATGGGGTCATATTTTTGGAGTTTCTACTTTAGTGGTGCATCAGGGAGTCTTCAAATGTGACATGGCAGCTTAAAATTATCCCAATGAAATCTGCCTTCCAAAAACTATATGGCAGGCATGTCCAAACTGCGGCCCTCCAGCTGTTGCAGAACTACAACTCCCAGCATGCCCTAATAGCTGTAGGGTATCCAGGCATGCTGGGAGTTGTAGTTTTGCAACAGCTGGAGGGCCGCAGTTTGGACATGCCTGCTATATGGCGTTCCTTTCCTTCTGCGCCCTGGCGTGTGACCATACAGCAGTTTACAACCACATATGGGGTGTTTCTGTAAACTACAGAATCAGGGTAATAAATATTGAGTTGTATTTGGCTGTTAACCCTTGCTTTGTTACCGGAATTTTTTTTATTAAAATGAAAAGTCTGCCCAAAAAAGTGAAATTCTGAAATTTCATCTACATTTTCTTTTAATTCTTGTGGAACACCTAAAGGGTTAACAAAGTTCGTAAAATCAGTTTTGAATACCTTGAGTGGTGTAGTTTCTAAAATGGGGCCATTTATGGGTGGTTTCTATAATGTAAGCCTCACAAAGTGACTTCAGACCTGAACTGGTCCTTAAAAAGTGGGTTTTGGATATTTTCTGAAAAACTTCAAGATTTGCTTCTCAACTTCTAAGCCTTCTAACGTCCCCAAAAAATATATATATAATTTACAAAATGATCCAAACATAAAGTACACATATGGGAAATTTAAAGTAATAACTATTTTAGGAGGTATCACTATCTGTTTTAAAAGGAGAATTGAAAGCTAGAAAATTGCGAATTTTTCCAAATTATTTGTAAATTTGGCTTTTTTTTATAAATAAAAATGAAATATTTTGACTCAAATTTACCACTCTCATGAAGTACAATATATGACGAGAAAACAATCTCAGAATGGCTTGGATAAGTAAAAGCGTTTTAAAATCATCACCATATAAAGTGACACGTCAGATTTTGGCCTGGTCCTTAACCAGTCCCGGACCGCCGTACGCAGGATTGCGTCCTGCGGGCGGCCGGGATCTTCTGTTTGGACGCATCGGGGCGTCCTCTCGCGATGCGCGAGATTTCGGGCACAAGCGCCCGCGCATGCGCAGATCGCGCATCGCAGTGAATTTAGAAGAATTTGGTCATCAGCCTGCCAGCCAATCGGCAGCGCTGGCGGGCTGATGACATTCAAAAAAACGAATCAGGAGCCATTTAACCCATCATATTAGTAAATATGATGGATTAAATGGCTTCTGTGCTCTCTCCTGGGTCCTTTTCGTCGGTTGGACCCAGGAGAGAGCACACCTCTACAGTGAGTACACCAAGCACCACACATTAGCGCCCTGATCAGCCCCCCATCACCCAAATTAACCCCTTGATCACCCCTTTCAGCACCTGTCAATCATCCAGTGAAAGGGAAAAAAGTGATCAGTGTAAACTGTCACTTTTTTTTTTTCACTAAGATTGACTGTTAGGTTTAGCTTAGTTTAGTCCCCTTTGGTAGGTAGTTAGCGTTAGCGCCAAGCCCACCACACCGCAGTCACTGGTTCGCTGATTAGCGTAGCGCTAATCAGCGTTTGTACTTTTATAGTATCTGTAAGTGATCAGAACTGATCACGGTCAGATATATAATAGTACTAGTGTCACTTTAGTTCGCCCTCCACCCCAAACGCAGTGTTTGCACGATCCCTTCACAAGCGCTGCGGCGATAAAAAAATCAGTTTTGATATTTTTTATCAATCGCAGCGGCTTCTGTACTTCGCTACCCTCTCAATTGTAAGACAGGCTTGCTTTTTTTCTTGGGTAGTCTCAGGGAATACCCCCTAAATTTAGACGGCCAAATGTCAAACAAGGGGTATTCCTCTGAAGAGGCCTACAGGATTCTGACCCAGTCGGATGAGGAGTGGGAACCCTCATCTGACGAATCCAGCGGGTCAGAATACCAACCTGTAGAAAGCAGTGGCAGTCTGAGCCAAAGTTCTGACGAGGAGGTGGAGGTCCCTGATAGAACCAGGCGTACCCGGCCACGTGTCGCTAGACCACAGGTTGCGCAGGATCCGCTTCAAGGGCAGCAGAGTGGGGCTGGCGCTGCCGGATTACGTGGTGAGGCATACACCAGCAGCGCAGCCCGTCCTGGACCTTCTACCAGCACTGCCGTAGAACATGGTGAAGTGGCGAGCACCAGAAGGGCAGTAGAAGCTGGTACGGTGGCACGTGCAATAGTTTCCCCGTCGCAGCCACCGCAAAGACAACAGGCCCGTAGAGCCCCTAGAGTCCCTGAGGTGCTGGCAAACCCTGATTGGCAGCCCCCATCTTCAGCCGCACCAGTAGTTCCCCCTTTCACCGCCCAGTCAGGAGTTCGGGTGGAAACAGCTCAGATAGGATCGGCGCTGGGGTTTTTTGAGCTGTATTTCACTGCGGAGCTCTTTGACTTAGTCGTGGCAGAAACAAACAGATATGCCACTCAATTTATCGCCGACAACCCGGGAAGCTCTTATGCCCAGCCTTTCCGGTGGAAACCAGTCCAAGTTTCCGAACTTAGAACTTTTCTGGGCCTTCTCCTCAGCATGGGCATAACCAAAAACATGAATTGCGGTCATATTGGTCCACGAACCCAATTCATCACATGCCCATGTACTCTGCTGCCATGTCCAGGACACGTTTTGAGACCATCCTGCGTTTCCTGCACTTTGGTGACAACACCACCTCCCGTCCCAGAGGCCACCCAGCTTTTGACCGGCTCCATAAAATTCGGCCCCTCATAGACCATTTCAACCAGAAATTTGCAGATTTGTACACCCCTGCTCAAAACATCTGCGTAGACGAGTCCCTTGTACATTTTACCGGGTGCCTTGGCTTCAAGCAGTACATCCCGAGCAAGCGCGCCCGGTATGGGGTCAAATTGTATAAGCTCTGTGAAAGGGCCACAGGCTATACGCACAAATTTCGGATCTATGAGGGAAAAGATCAGACCCTGGAGCCGGTCGGTTGCCCTGACTACCTGGGGAGCAGTGGGAAGATAGTCTGGGACTTGGTGTCACCCTTATTCGGCAAGGGTACCATCTTTACGTGGACAACTTTTACACAAGTGTGGCCCTCTTCAAGCATTTGTTCCTAGAACAGATTGGCTGCTGCGGCACCGCGCGACCTAGTCGCCGGGCTACCCCAACGGCTTCTTACCACCCGACTTGCAAGGGGGCAGAGGGCTGCACTGTGTAACGACGAACTGCTCGCGGTGAAATGGAGAGACAAGCGTGACGTTTACATGCTCTCCTCCATTCACGCAGACACGACAGTACAAATTCAACGGGCAACCAGTGTCGTTGAAAAGCCCCTCTCAGTCCACGACTATAACCTCCACATGGGAGGGGTGGACTTCAACGACCAGATGTTGGCCCCTTATTTGGTTTCCCGAAAGACCAGACGCTGGTATAAAAAAGTGTCTGTTTATCTGATTCAATTGGCTCTATATAATAGTTACGTTCTCTACAGTAAGGCTGGGAGAACTGGATCTTTCCTAAAATTCCAGGAAGAGATCGTCGAGAACCTCCTGTACCCAGGAGGTTCCGTGGCCCCATCCACCAGTGTAGTTAGCCGTCTACACGAGCGGCACTTCCCTAGCGTTGTGCCGGGTACCTCAAACCAACCGCCACCCCGAAAAAATGTCGTGTCTGTAGCAGGAGTGGAATAAGGCGTGACACCCGTTATTTCTGTCCTGACTGTCCTGACCACCCTGCCCTATGCCTTGGAGAGTGTTTCCGGAAGTACCACACTCAGGTACACTTAGGGACCTAGGGACAGCACTACACAGGTAGTTTTTTTCCACTCAGGCTCTAGGGTCTCTCAGGACACTAGGTTTTGAGAGACCCTAACACATAGGGACGGTGCTGGTGTGCTACAGCAGAAGTGTGAAACGGTAGAAACCTCTCCTTTCACTTGGGATAACGCGTATAATGTACTTCGCACCATCTCTGTGTGATTTACACTTTACACATTGTCCCATGGGAAAGGAGAGGTTTCTGCTAGGAAAATAAAGAGTGAAATGGTAAAAAAAAATAAAAATTAAACAGGTAGCAAGAAAAAAATCTTGAGTTAGTTCAGGTTTTTATGTTCATGTTTTATAAAAGTTTTAAAATGTTCTGGTTTTATAAAGTTTGCAACGTTCAAGTCATGTGCCTGCTGCCTGTTTTTTCTTCTTTTTTTTTCCCCATAACCACCCTTTATTTTCCAGGTATACCAACAGACCAACGGACCAACCGACGAAAACGCCGCAGCACTGATGTGAATTCTGAGAGAAGCATTGCTGCTATCAGAAGACACGTGAAGTCAGTGTATGCGGCGCTGCAAGACGAGATTTCTCCTCTGCAGGACAGGTACGTTTGCCCTGGCATGTGAGCTGAGGAGAGGTGTTGGAGTTTATATGCTTTGGCAAACACTTTGTATCAAAAATCTGGCAAAGATGTCTTCCTCCACACCGATGGATTGATCGATGTGAATGGAGAAATCACGTTTGCCAGGACATAGACGCTGAGTGGGTATGGATGTTTGGGCGGAGCTCCTATGTCCTGGCAATCGCCAGGCCCCTCTTTTTTCTTGCATATTTTTGGCAGAGATTTTTTCATCCACATCGATCGATGCGAATGAGGAAATCTGTGCCGTTCATTTTTCTTTCAGCCCAGAGGCTGAACGGAAAAAATCTCATTACCTGTATGCTCCATATAAGGAGAATAGCAGAAACTCCTAATGCTGGCCATACATGTAATGATTGCGGTGACCCTCAAATGCCAGGGCAGTACAAAAACCTCACATGTGACCCCATTTCGGAAAGAAGACGCCCCAAGGTATTCGCTGAGGGGCATATTGAGTCCATGAAAGATTGAACTTTTGTCACAAGTTAGCGGAAAGGGAGACTTTGTGAAAAAAACAAAAAATCAAATTCCGCTAACTTGGGCAAAAAAAAATCTTCTATGAACTCACCATACCCCTCACAGAATACCTTGGGGTGTCTTCTTTCCAAAATGGGGTCACATGTGGGGTATTTATACTGCCCTGGCATTTTAGGGGCCCTGAAGCGTGAGAAGAAAAATGCGTAAAAATCCTTCCTAAAAGGTACTCATTGGATTTAGGGCCGAATTGCGCAACTTGGCTGCAAAAAAGTGGCACACATGTGGTATCTCTGTACTCAGGAGAAGTAGGGCAATGTGGTTTGGGGTGTACTTTTACATATACCCATACTGGGTGTGAAAAATATCTCTGTAAATGACAACTTTTAAAAAAAATTATACAAAGTTGTCATTTACAGAGATATTTTCACACCCAGTAGGGTATAGGTAAAAATACACCCTAAACACATTGCCCTACTTCTCCCGAGTACATCGATACCCCATGTGTGCCACTTTTTGCAGCCAAGATGCGCAAAGGGGCCCTAAATCCAATGAGTACCTTATAGGATTTCACAGGACATTTTTACGCATTTGGATTCCAAACTGCTTCTGACGTTTAGGGGCCCCTAAAATGCCAGGGCAGTAAAAATACCACACAAGTGACCCCATATTAGAAAGAAGACACCCCAAGGTATTCCGTGAGGGGTATGGTGAGTTCATGTAAAATTTTATTTTTGGCACAAGTTAGTGGAATATGAGACTTTGTAAAAAAATAAAAAAATACCCATTTCCGCTAACTTGTGCCAAAAATAAAAACTTCCATGAACTCACTATGCCCATCAGCGAATACCTTGGGTGTCTACTTTCGAAATGGGGTCACTTGTGTGGTATTTACTGCCCTGGCATTTGAGGGGCCCCTAAACGTCAGAAGCAGTTTGGAATCCAAATGCGTAAAATGTCCTGTGAAATCTAAAGGTACTCATTGATTTAGGGCCCCTGCGCATCTTGGCTGCAAAGTGGCACACATGGGGTATCGCCGTACTCGGAGAAGTAGGGCAATGTGTTTTGGGGCGTATTTTTACCTATACCCCTACTGGGTGTGAAAAATATCTCTGTAAATGACAACTTTTTAAAAAATTTTATACAAAGTTGTCATTTACAGAGATATTTTTCACACCCAGTAGGGGTATATGTAAAAAGACACCCCAAAACTCATTGCCCTACTTTTCCCAAATATGGCGATACCCCATGTGTGCCACTTTTTTGCAGCCAAGATGCGCAAAGGGGCCCTAAATCCAATGAGTACCTTTAGGATTTCACAGGACATTTTTTACGCATTTGGATTCCAAACTGCTTCTGACGTTTAGGGGCCCCTCAAATGCCAGGGCAGTATAAATACCCCACAAGTGACCCCATTTCGGAAAGAAGACACCCCAAGGTATTCCGTGAGGGGTATGGTGAGTTCATGTAAAATTTTATTTTTTGGCACAAGTTAGTGGAATATGAGACTTTGTAAAAACAAAAACAAAAAAAAAAACAATTTCCGCAAACTTGTGCCAAAAATAAAAACTTCCATGAACTCACTATGCCCATCAGCGAATACCTTGGGGTGTCTACTTTCCAAAATGGGGTCACTTGTGTGGTATTTTACTGCCCTGGCATTTTAGGGGCCCCTAAACGTCAAAAGCAGTTTGGAATCCAAATGGTAAAAATGTCCTGTAAAATCCTAAAGGTACTCATTGGATTTAGGGCCCATTTGCGCATCTTGGATGCAAAAAGTGGCACACATGGGGTATCGCCGTACTCAGGAGAAGTAGGGCAATGTGTTTTGGGGTGTATTTTTACATATACCCATGCAGGGTGTGAGAAATATCTCTGTAAATGACAACTTTTTAAAAAATGTATACAAAGTTGTCATTTACAGAGATATTTTCACACCCAGTAGGGGTATATGTAAAAATACACCCCAAAACACATTGCCCTACTTCTCCTGAGTACGGCGATACCCCATGTGTGCCACTTTTTGCATCCAAGATGCGAAATGGGCCCTAAATCCAATGAGTATCTTTAGGATTTTACAGGGCATTTTTACGCATTTGGATTCTCACGCTTTAGGGGCCCCTAAAATGCCAGGGCAGTATAAATACCCCACAAGTGACCCCATTTCGGAAAGAAGACACCCCAAGGTATTCTGTGAGGGGTATGGTGAGTTCATGTAAAATTGTATTTTTGGCACAAGTTAGTAGAATATGAGACTTTGTAAAAAAAAAAAAATAATCCATTTCCGCTAACTTGTGACAAAAAATAAAAACTTCCATGAACTCACTATGCCCCTCAGTGAATACCTTAGGTTGTCTACTTTCGGAAATGGGGTCATTTATGGGGTGTTTCTACTGTCTGGGCATTGTAGTACGTCAGGAAACAGGACAGGTGCTCAGAAAGTCAAAGTGCGGAAATTCACTTTTTGCACCATAGTTTGTAAACGCTATAACTTTTACCCAAACCAATAAATATACACTTATTGCATTTTTTTATCAAAGACATGTAGAAAAATAAATTTAGAGAAAATTTTTTAGAGAAATGTAGTTTTATTTGACAAATTTTCCAACATAAAGTGAAAAATATCATTTTTTTGCAAAAATTTCATCAAAAAAAGTAAAATATCAAAAAAAGTAAAAATGTCAGCAAGAAAGAAATAGCACCAAATGAAAGCTCTATTAGTGAGAAGAAAAGGAGGTAAAATTCATTTGGGTGGTAAGTTGTATGACGGAGCAATAAACGGTGAAAGTAGTGTAGTGCGGAATTGTAAAAAGTGGCCTGGTCTTTAAGGGTGTTTAAGGTAGGGGGGCTGAAGTGGTTAAGGTGAAACATGGCAGGTTCCTGAATTTATTAAATTTCTTGGTAGGGGCAAATTTGAGACATTTCATTAATACTGTCTTTTCTGTTTCTGTTTCTGACAATACTGCTCACGTTTCCTTCAATCTCTTTGCTGTGGGATTGCTGTTTTTTCGTTTTTTTCCTCGACTGCCTCTGCTAAATTTCTTTTTTGTGGTGTTCTGGAGGTGCATGTTTTTTCCACAGGTGCTATTGTCATCACACTTAGATTCTCTTTTTCTGTTTCTATTTGTGTTACCTTTATTCTTTGGTGGAGAAAATTTTCCTCCTTTTACTGTATATCTTCTAATAATTCTGTGTTCACATGGTGTGGTTTCTGCAAGGGTTGCAGCAACCACAGTTGTGAGGATAGAAAATAGAAAGTTAAGGCCAATGGTAAAGAACAGAATTTTAAGATTAAGGGTAATATCGCCAGTGAAACATTGGGGGTCATCTATATACTGGAGTGCCCGTGTGGCCTCCAGTATGTGGGTAAGACCCTTTAGAAAGTGAAAACTTTGATCCAATAGCATATAAAGAATATAAAAAAAAGGACTGGTGACAGTGACACATAGTGTATCTTTACATTTCAAAATGACACATAATGGCAGTCCGAAAGGTCTCAAGTTTATTGGGGTAAAACAAGTTAAAGCCAAGTGGAGAGGTAGAGATCCTGTAAAACAGATGAATTACACACTCAGATTGGGTCACTGTCACTAGTGGGGTACCACAGGGGTCACTATTGGGCCCTATTATTTTCAATATATTTATTAATGATCTTGTAGAAGGCTTGCACAGTAAAATATCTGTGTAAAGTAATTAACACGGAAGAGAACAGTATACGGCTGAAGATGAATCTGGATAGATTGGAGGATTGGGCAGAGAAGTGGTAGATGAGGTTTAACCTGGGACAAATGTAAAGTTATGCACATGGGAAGGAATAATGCAAGTCGCCAGTACATACTAAATGGTAAAACACTCGGTAACACTGACCTGGAAAAGGACCTAGGAATTTTGGTGAACCGCAAACTAAGCTGTAGAAACCAGTGCCAAAGCCAGTAAGATAATGGGTTGCATCAAAAGGGGCATAGATGCCCGTGATGAGAACATAGTCCTGCCACTTTACAAATCACTAGTCAGACCACACATGGAGTACTTTGTACAGTTCTGGGCTCCTGTGAACAAGGCAGACATAGCAGAGCTGGAGAGGGTTCAGAGGAAGGTAACTAAAGTAATAACTGAAAGGGGCAACTTCAGTACCCTGAAAGATTATCAAAATTAGGGTTATTCACTTTAGAAAAAAGACGACTGAGGGGAGATCTAATAACTATGTATAACTATATCAGGGGTCAGCACAGAGATCTCTCCCATCATCTATTTATCCCCAGGACTGTGACGAGGGGACATCCTCTGCGTCTGGAGGAAAGAAGGTTTGTACACAAACATAGAAGAGAATTCTTCATGGTAAGAGCAGTGAGACTATGGAACTCTCTGCCTGAGGAATGGTGATGGTGAGTTCACTAAAAGAGTTCAAGAGGGGCCTGGATGTATTTCTGGAGTGTAATAATATTACAGGTTATAGTCACTAGAGAGGGGTCGTTGATCCAGGCAGTTATTCTGATTGCCTGATTGGAGTCGGGAAGGACTTTTTTCCCCTAAAGTGGGGAAAATTGGCTTCTACCTCACAGGTTTTTTATTGCCTTCCTCTGGATCAACTTGCAGGATAACAGGCTCAACTGGATGGACAGATGTCTTTTTTCAGCCTTATAAACTATGTTACACAGAAGTGAAATGGATATACCGTATGAACACACTCCAATCACATGGACTCAATATTGATTTAGATTGGAAGCCATGTCTAAGTTAGGACACTCCGCTAAAGTAAGGGTCAAGTACATACTTTTATGATATGCAATTTTTATTCATATGAGTATATTCTAACACTTTTTTTAAGCACTCTGTGTTGCAGTACTTTACTATCTGGTTTCCCTATCTCTGTTCCTGAGAAGGTTTGAAGGGAAGATTGGAGGATATGAAGCAGTGAAATGAGTGGATTCAGTGATTCTGTTGAGCTATAAAAGATCTTTAATGATGAAAAACACTCCCCAGGAGTCCTGGGCCCTGGGCAGGCCACCCAAAATTCCCAATTGTAATCCACCATTGTTGCTAGTGACCAGCTACAATAATGTGGCATCTTATCCCATGTTACATGAAGCCTAGCAAATATGTCTGGCAGTAATTTAGGCCAAAAGATTAACTTCAACAGAATTCACTCATTGTTTTAACACTTTAAGGAGCAGACCTGAAAATGCCTTAATGATCAAGCCAGATTTTAGAAATCTGGCATGTGTAACTATCAGAAAATAACTAATTTATTGCACATCCAAATAATTCTGACATTGTTTTCTCCTCACATATTGAACAAAAGTTAGGTGGTAAAATTACACATATACAATTTGCATATATTTACTAAAAACACAAAATTGTGATTTTAAATTCATTTTCCTTATTTTTAACTGCAATATGTCAAATATACTGTACAGAAATTTTATCAGGTATATATTTCCATATTTCCTCTTTATTTTAGAAGCACTTTTGAAAAACGTTTTACATTTCAACAGCTTAGAAGGCTTACATTTTTTTTTACTTTTAACCAAATTTAAAAAATGTTTAATTATAGTATGTTTTACTGCACCAAACCAAGTTGGTGGGGGCTCACAGGTGTCAGAATAATTGAAAACTCGCAAAGCGACATTTTGAATTCTAGACCTCTAAACATACTTATTAATGGGTGTAGTGAGTATTTTGGTCCCAAGAAACTTAAAAACTTAAAATAGCATTTTTTTTTTACAAGTGTGCCCTTTTAAAGACAGTTTTTTTTTCACAGTTCATATTAAAAATGAAGAAATCCACCCCATATTTTATCACCCTTCTCCCATTTTTAGAAATAATTTTAGAAATAATATTGTAGCCCTAATCCTGTGTCTGGACACATGGCAGGGCCCGAAAGGAAAGGTGCACCCAATTTCTGTCAGGGCACAAAATATATAAAATATATCAGACCTCATTGCACACTTGTACAGGCATAAAGCTGCTAGAATTATTTTTTTTAAAAAGACCCCATTTTAAAACCTACACCCATCAGATTATTCAAAACTGATTTTACAAACTTTGTTAATCTTTTAGGTGTTCTAGAGAAATTAAAAAGGGTTTTCTGAGACTTAAATACTGATGACCGATCCTCTGAATAAGTCATCGTTATCTGATTGGTGGGGGTCCGACACCCCCGCCGATGAGCTATTTGAGAAGGCATCAGCACTCCTGTGAGTGCTGCAGCCTTCTCCTTGCTTATCAAGCACAGCACCATATATTCACTTCTATGGGGCTGAGCTGCGCTTAGGCCATGTGACCAATGAACGTTTCATCACTAGGCCTAGGGAAAGCTGAGAGAAGGCAATGGAACTACTGCGAGCACCACTGCCGGTAAGCGTCCTTCCTTCACTACGCCTGCTCCGAATACCTAAACGGCATTGTGCAGGCGTGAGATTTCACCCGGACTCAGGGCCAGGCAGAAGGATGTGAATGCTGCCTGGCCTAGGAGCAGGGGATGGTGCGAAATGAAAATTGAATGAAAAAAGTTTCCACAGATATGATATTTCAGTGCCCAATATGTCATGTCCAGCTGGTGCCATTTGAGACACACCAACCACTATAAATTGTCTACTAGGTACAGAAATGCCATAAATGTGTCGACATAAACTGCCGTATGGGTACGCTGCAGGATTCAGAAAATAAAGGTTTGGTTTACAGGCACCATGTTGCTTTTGAAAACATATGTTTTTTATTTTTCTCTCGACTGAGTTGTGTGAGGGCTTTTATTTTGCAGGATGAGTTACCACTATGATTGGCTCTGTTTTGGGGCACATAACAAAGGTTTTGATCACTTTTTATTTCGCTTTTTGGGAAGCATGATAAAGAAATGCAACAATTCCGGCATTGCTTTTTAAGTTTTTTATTCTGCAGTGCAACGTGCAGGAAAAATGGCATGTTAACTTTATTCTGCTGGTCAGTCCGATTACAGAGATACCAATTTTATATAGTTTTTTTTTTTACTTTTTACCACTTTTACACAAAGCATTTTTGATAAAAAATAGTTTTTGCTTTTCCCTTTTTTGAGACCCATATTCTTTTATTTTTCTGATGATGGGCTTGTATGAGGGCTCATTTTTTTGGGGAGTGAGGTGGTATGTTTTTTTTGTGAGGTGACCAAAAAATGGCTGTTCTGGTACTGTTTTCATTTTTGTTTTTTACAGCTTTCAACTGATGGGTTAGATCATGTGATTTTCTTTTTTATAGAGCCGACCGTTAAGGAGACGGTGATACCCAATATATATTTTTTTTTTAACACAATTTAAGTTTTACACATTAAAAAGCATTTTCTAAAAAAAATTTTGCTTTTTTTAAAAACTTTTTTGTTGCAAAATGGGATGATATTTTCACTGGTACCAATTTGGGGGTATGTGACTTTTTGATTGCTTGATATTCTTTTTGTGTGTTAGATCATGTGATATTTTTAATTTTTTTATTGAGCCAGTGGTTATGGATATGCCAATACCCAATATGTGTTTTTTTTTTTTTTTTTTTTACCTTTGTAAATGGATTGATGAGGAGAAAGGGGCACTTTTGTTTTGTTTTTTTTGTTTACTTGAAACTTTATTTTCCTAAAACACACTTTTTTAACTTTTTATTTTTGTCCCACTATGGGTATTTAGCTTTTGGGGGTCTGCTCCCTTTTACAATGCAGTACAATACATCATTTATTGTTTAAATTTTTAGTATTACACTGACAGTTCGCCTTATAGGCTTCCGTACTTGGGAGGCTGTGAGGCCTTTGTTAGGCCTCGCGATTGCATTGCAGGGGTCCGATGGGAGAGAGAGGGAGATTCTTTCCTGTGTAAACCGCTGACATCTGAGTTTTCACTGATGTTGGCAGTAATAGCTAGCATCTGCCTCTGATCGTGCTGGCAGCGCTCCTGTGCCTGCCCGATCATAGCACTGTGACAGCACTTGGTCACTGTCAGGTAAAGGGCTCATGTCTGTTCCGTTTATTGCGGCCTGTCTGCAAAACCATTCACTTCAATGGGTCTGCAAAAAAACTCAAATTACTCAGTGTGCATTCTGTGTCCCTACGTCTGCATGGCCGTTCCACAAAAAAGATAGAACATGTCCTATTCTTGTCCATTTTGCGGACAAGGATAGGCATTGTTACAATGGATCTGCAAGAAAAAGCGATGAAACACTTATTTCCTATTCTGTGAATAGGAAATAAGCGGCACAGGTATTAAGACCACCGTTTTAGACACCGGTCTTAATAAAGGCCCATAACTGGCGGTGGATCCGACAAAGTTATAAAGAGGCATCGGCCTCTCCATAACTTCAGCGCATCCAGCGCAAGTATTACATGTAAGATAGCCTCCTAGCTGTCTTAAATTTAGACCTTTTTCTATGCCTGAAACAGGCGTAGAAAATTGTAAATGAGATGTGCCTGCCGGCTTATCCCTGCCCACGGCACGCCCACAATTTTAGACCAGGCGTGAGCGGAGCGAAGTTGCATCTGCGCCTGAAATACTCCTAATTTAGGTGTATTTCAGAAAAGTAAATGACCCCCTAAGTGTCTGCCATGGAATAACCCCTGTCTAACAAAGGATCACATTGGCTATGAAAATGTACCCATAAGATAGCAAAAATCACTGTGGAATGTGACAGTAGATAAGCATGGGTTTTCTTAGATATTTTCTGTATGGTATGAGCATTGAAGTGACTGCAAAGAAAACATGTTTTATATAGTATAGAATGATTGAATTTAGTTTATATATTAAATAAAAAAAACTAAACAAATTATTTGATTTTAACAAGAAACAGTGCATTAATAAGAATACTCATGAATGCAATAAAGGCCCAACAAAATGAACTGTCCATGTGACAAAAGAACACTCAGGAATATTGACTAAAGGTTTGCTTAGCTATGGTATTTTTCAAAACTAGCACCCAGCTGCCTATAGACCCGTTCAAACAGTAACGTGCCTTTCTTTCTTGTGCAAACTGCTGGATAGTAGGGTGCTTTGAAAGGATTTCCTTTAACAATGGGCACTTGGTGCTATAATGTAGAAAGGTGTAGTAAAAGGGAAACAGCTAAAGAGACTGCTGGGTGAGCTGTTCCTTTTATTAAAAAAAAGGTACATGTCCAATGCCAAAATTATCCTTTTTCTTCATAACAGTTTTATCTGTGCTTTGCTTCGAAACAAATATGAGGAAACAGAAGCTCACATATATTAAAGCTCACCTCGTTGATAATAGCCACCAATCATATTTCATGTTAATTTCACAGTGCAGTTAGGAAGGGAAAGCAATAAAATAAATTCTGATGGGTTACTAAAGACAACACTGTCACTTTTTCTCTGAAACAGTTTTACGGTTTTGGAAGAAACAGTGTGCTGATTTTAATTATCAAAGAGACATACCGTTGAGATTCAGGAGCTCTGGTGACTATTGTGGTTGAAGAAACAGATTCAGATATTGGCACTTCAGCATCTTTTGTCCAACCTACAAGCCAATAAAATTGTAATAATATGCTGATGTGCCAATCATTTTCTTTGTGCGTTATAGATGTTTAGGCATGGATGGGTCATGGGAAATGAATTTTAATATCCAAATATTCAGATCCTGGTCTGTATAGATAGTGATTGTTGGGTACTTTGTGGAGGTTGTGTTGGAACAACAGACAAGTCTCATACAAAACAAGAGAGGACATGCAAAAACAAGGAAAGACAAATCTTTATACTGAGCTATCCAGTAGATAGAGAGAATAAAAATAGCAATTAGACTTACTGGTAATCCGGTTTCCAGAGATTTCCTCATGACAGCACAACAGGAGGTTGTTCCCCTTTGACCTTCTTGGGACAGGAAACACAGGTTAAAAGGTCCCTCCCACCTCCACCCACCAGTGTTTTTCCAGATTACTACACCAGGATGGATGCAACCGATTTATTAAAATCATCAGAAAATCTTATATACAATATTTACATAGTAGTTAGTAAGGGAGGGAATGTATGGGTGCTGTCATGAGGGAATCTTTGGAAACCGAATTACCGGTAAGTCTAATTCCTATTTTCCAGCTCACCCCCCATGACAGCACAACAGGAGACGTACCAAATTAAAATTTAGGGGGGACCAATTCTAAGGACAACATACCTCAGATATTTATCATTAGATAAAAATACCATTTCATAGAATCAGGAATAAACCTAAGACAGAAACTTTTTGATTCTGACAGAAAACTAAATCTTGATGACAGAATTTGTGAACCCAGTCGTAACTCTGAAATGTCTCTTTATCTGCATCCTTGAGCAACAGACCTACCTCTGTTTATAGGCTTAAATACCAGATAAAATATTGTAACATCATATATAACCACTACACAGAGTACAAATTTACTGTAGACCCCCATTGCAGTTAATTTCCAAGAGCTTAATTGTTATAATTTGATAAACAACTAACTTCAGAATGTCTACAAGGTATATGTAAGAAACCAAGCCAAGCTGACAGCACTGGCACATGGCAGGCATGGGCATCAACGATGAGGTAACCAAACTGTACAATTAACTTCATACCGGTGCAGAACAAGCTTGGGATCCCGTACCAGGAGGTGTTGGTATGAACTCAAGGGAGAATGTCAGGCATTTTCATGAGTGTATATGATACCTGATCATATTATATTCAAAATTGATGCTCATTGTCTTTAAGAGACAGACTGAACCAAAGTTACAAAGCTTTGCTGTATGGCTGAAACAAGCCAACATGAGGTCATGCAGAGTTCAGTCTGTGTAAAAGTTTACTGAATACAGAGCATATTGTTTTTTAAGTTATTGCCACAGATGTGGGCTTATCTGTTGGGAGTACACTGGATTCTCCAGATATGTCCGTCTGAAGAGAACAAGGCCCATTCATATCATTATGGTCCATAGATCAACAGTGTGAGAAACATTCAGAGAGACACCTAGAGGTCTGTCTTTAGTTATTTTAAAATGTCCACGTTAATCCTTATCTCTAATTTACGACGACAAAGGTCGAATGTATATACTACAAGAGTGCTATAGTTTACTCTTTATAGTATGGTGCCAATAGCTTGCACAACGGTGCCATCCGGAGACAGATTGATATCATGATACCATCCTCCACAGTCGCATTATGGGTAAATATGATCTCATAGGATCATTACCATATGAGCGTATGATTGGAAGATCTTAATCCAGGAGGATGTAACATGAGATAAGGATTGGAATAATTACTGTTGGAATAAGGGGATTTCCAACAAGCAAAGAACATTCCAACATTCCAGGATAGAGCATCAGGATCATCATCATAGCCAGAACACCCAAGAGAGAGGGGTCTTTCAATATAAAAGTCATGATGAGACATGCGATGATGGACCACCCAGCTTTCCTAGGAGCAGAAGTGTGATTCCTGCTAGGACTTGGTAAGAGACATAAAGAATGATATTTCATTTTATTAAGACTAATTGGATAATGTGGGTGAAGTCATATCACCCAGATCGGCGAATACATAAACACATTAATTGATCATCTCCATATTGAGATATAGTCTTAGGATATTGTGAGGCTTCATTCTACCTGCAGAAGAATCAAGACTCATAATATAGCAAAGTATTAAATGATTGTATGTATATATATATATATATATATATATATATATATATAAATATATTGATCGTAGCATTCTTCGCCAAGCTAGGTGATAAATTCCCACTGGAAAGACTTGTTCCGAGTTCTTCCCATTTCTGTTGAGTGTCTTAATAGGCTTTGATAGCCGCAGCTTATATGTGTGAGCATGGCTGTAAGTGTGAATGTGGACAGAGAAATGCATAGTCATGCAGTGAGGGGAGTCTCCTTCCCGGAGGTGACAGAGGTGCCCTTGAGGTTATGGGTATTAGGTGCAATGAAGGCAGGGTCCCGAATGTTCGTGACATCAGCACCCTTAGGTGCAAATAGATAGAATGACATAGAGAAGAATTTAGTTGTGCATAAGTTGACATTTAATGAAAATCACTTGTCTTGAGGTAGGTATACCAATTTATTGCCATAGAAGTGAAAGCTATAATCCATACAAGACGAATTCCCAGCCAGGATGGTGCTGCCTCCCATTATAACAGGTCTGGGTAGGATATTTACTAGATTTCAGTGCTCAGGTCACACTAATGTTTCTTTAACTCAGTGCTTCTCAATTATTTTCTGTCATGCCCCCCCTAGGAAGAAGAAAACATTTCGCGCGCGCGCCCCCCCCCCGCGCGACTGTAAATAGTCTCATTTGTCTATAAAATTGTTATAAGTACACCAATCTCCCCACAGGCGAGGGCCATTAACACCCCCCCCCCCCCATATCATGTGCAGGCTCCATTAACCCCCCTCCCCAATCATGTGCAGGGTCCAGGCTACCCCCCTCCCCCCAAATCATGTGCAGGCTCTCTCCCCCAAAATCATGTGCAGGCTCCATTAACCCCCTCCCCCCAATCATGTGCAGGCTCCATTAACCCCTCCCCCAATCATGTGCAGGCTCCATTAACCCCCTCCCCAATCATGTGCAGGCTACATTAACCGCCCTCCCCAATCATGTGCAGGCTCCATTAACCCCCTCCCCCAATCATGTGCAGGCTCCATTAACCCCCTCCCCAATCATGTGCAGGCTCCATTAACCCCCTCCCCAATCATGTGCAGGCTCCATTAACCCCCTCCCCAATCATGTGCAGGCTCCATTAACCCCCTCCCCCAATCATGTGCAGGCTCCATTAAACACCTCCCCCAATCATGTGCAGGCTCCATTAAACACCTCCCCCAATCATGTGCAGGCTCCATTAACCCCCTCCCCCAATCATGTGCAGGCTCCATTAACTCCCTCCCCCAATCATGTGCAGGCTCCATTAACCCCTCCCATCAATCATGTGCAGGCTCTATTAACCCCCTCCCCCAATCATGTGCAGGCTCCATTAACCCCCTCCCCCAATCATGTGCAGGCTCCCTTAACCCCCTCCCCCAATCATGTGCAGGCTCCATTAACCCCTCCCCCAATCATGTGCAGGCTCCATTAACCTCCTCCCCCAATCATGTGCAGGCTCCATTAACCCCTCCCTCAATCATGTGCAGGCTCCATTAACCCCTCCCCCAATCATGTGCAGGCTCCAATTAACCCCTCCCCCAATCATGTGCAGGCTCCATTAACCCCCCCAATCATGTGCAGGCTCCATTAACCCCTCCCCCAATCATGTGCAGGCTCCATTAACCCCCTCCCCCAATCATGTGCAGGCTCCATTAACCCCTCCCCCAATCATGTGCAGGCTACATTAACCCCCAATACTTACCTTCCTGGAAGCGCTGGACGCAGGCCTCTTCCGGCCTGTGTCCCGCTCTGCACTCTGCTCAGGCGGCGCGATGGCGTCATCGCGCCGCCTGAACCGCTCTGATAGGCTGCCGGCACAAGGACGCAGCCTATCAGAGGAGCAGGGGAGGGAGACGCCTCTCCCTCCACTGCCGCACAGCACAGCGATCTATATCGCTGTCCAGAGGACGGCAATACAGATCACTATGGAGATGAACGCTTCCACAGTGGAAGCGTTCATCTCCTGTGACCTGGAGCCCCCCTTTACGGAGCCTTGCGCCCCCCCTGGGGGGCGCGCCCCACTATTTGGGAAACACTGCTTTAACTTCAGGATGACCCAAACTATCTCCAGGTGTACAGAATACTATACCCTATAAATCACATGGCCGGTACACATATATGTCTTGCACTCATTGAATTACATACAATTTGCATTAATATTGTCCATGGAGCAATGTGGCTCCAAATACAGCTTTGCACTAAACTGTAGATCGTGAATAGGCATTGTAGGCTACTCCACTCCCCAAATGATAGTAGAGTGCATAGATTGAACTACCACTCATCTACACCAGGCTTTTTCTAATCTTTCAGTCAACCTGAGGTCTTCACCTTAGGACCCCTTTAGCTTTAATTTAACTTCCTGCCTCCTACCTTGTTACTTTTATGTGTCAGGGCACTAGTAGGAGGCAAGTGTCAGCCCGCCACCGCCCGGAGGCAGGCGGCAGCAGGCCATGCACGGCGGCAGCAGGTCACACACAGAGGCAGGCCATACACAGAAGCAACAAGCCAGGCACAGAAGCCATGAGGCGGCACACTGGGCACAGAGGCCAAGAGGCGGCACACTGGGCACAGAGGCCAAGAGGCGGCACTCTGGGCACAGAGGCCGTGAGGGCACACGCCAGTCACAGAGGCCATGAGGCGGCACACCAGGCACACACATTTTTCCTAGATAAAGGAATCATGTCAGACATAACTAAGCCAGGTTGCTAGACCTGAAAGATTTAAGTCTGCGACCTTGTCAAATAAATGCAGCCTTAAAATTTTAAATCCACATTCAGTCCTCATTAAAGAAATAGGTGATGCTACTATCACCTAAGTTCCCATTTAGATTTACACACAGATCCTAAATTAAAGTAATTAGAACTGTTGAGGAAATCCACCTGGTTAAACACATGCATGGTTTACTTACCTGACAAATAGTTTGCATGGTTTACTTACCAATCTTGGAGCATGTGCTGCCAAAGCAAACACCAATAATGTAATGCAGCTTCTGCCAACATTTGCATACGGAGCGTTGGTAAGGAGAAAAGAAAAGGCCCCATTCTAGCTGCTGACTGTTTTAGGCGCACTGAGGCGCGATCCTGCTGAACTCCATTAAGGAACAGCGGATCTAAGCTCCATGAACCCATAGCCGCCCATACTGAGGTAACCACCAGCTGCATTACCCACTTCATCGGCATTAGGAGCAAGCCAGGGGACCTCCACATAAGAGGTACTGGCAAGGCCACTTATCGGGTAGGAAGGAAGAGGATGAACCCAACGATCGAACCCAGGCCATCAGAGAACCCACCTATAGACTCGGACTCCGCCAGATGGGGTCCAGGCTGCTAAGGGACCTCTACCCCGAGAGGTGTTAGCAAGGCTATTCGAGACCTGGAAGGAGAGGTGGGACACCCCCCGATCCTACTCCCAGTCTTAGGACCTAAAAGTTCTTGTAGAATCTCTTCAACCCTAGAGCAGGGAACCTTTCTTTGTCTATTCCCTGTAGGGACAGGAAGAACACTGGTGGGTGGAGGTGGGAGGGACCTTTTAACCTCTCTGTTTCCAGTCCCAAGAAGGTCAAAGGGGAACAACCTCCTGTTGTGATGTCAGCTGTTTCCAGTTAGCCAGTAAAGGGTAACGAAAATACCAAGCTTTGAAGACCACTTAGGTCTTTCTTTATCAGGCATGGTATAACACAATATGTGAAGAGGCACATAGTTTTAACAGTTGTCTCATTTACCAAACTATCCCTGTGTCACGATGATGTCATTGCTTTGCAACCACCTGCGCCGATCTATAGTCTTTGGGGTTTAAGGGCTGTGGCCTATGAGAGTGAACAGTTGGGACCTGAGTCATTGGCTCCTATCGCTGCCAAAATATTCAAATGCAGGGCACTGGAGAGAAGAACTGATGGGTGTTGTAAGCAGCTAACGGCACCCCCAGGAGTCCTTGGCCCTTGGTGGTCACCCAGACCCCCTATTGTAATCCACCATTGATACTAGTATCTGGCTCCAATCATGTGGCATTTTATGCCATTAAGTGTAGCAGTAATTTAGGCCAAAAGGTTAACTTCATCAGAAGTCACTCATTGTTTAAAGATTCATTAAAGGGAGTTTCTCACACAAAAAAAACAGTCATCCCCTATCAACGAGATAGGGGATAAATGTCTGCCGGGGGTGTGATCACTGTTACACCCAGCAGTTACAAGAACTGTGGTCCCCTGAGGCCCAATGTGAATGGAGCAGTAATCACGTCATATTTGCACTAAAGTGTGTGATTCTTCAGATGCCGATATTCTATGTCTGATAAAGAGACTGAACTAGTCTCAAAGCATGCTCTTTGTGATCATCTTTTCAGCTAGCTTTTTAAAAGCAGTAACTGAGGACAGTTTTAGCGCCTTAAAGGGGTTTTCTGGTTTGCATCAACATCCTAAAATAATCATTTTTGGTAGCTGTAATTTTGTAATGTATTTTTTTTACCTTTATTGCTCCTAGCTTCTGTTCTTGGCCGTGGTCATGTGACCATGTACATGCAGTTCTTTCATATTTCCTGTGATGTTATGTTCCTTCAGTTCAAGCCACTGTGGGAGATGTACCGGGCTAGTCAAAACAGCAACAGGGGTGGTGATAGAGGAGTGTCTATGTAACTAGCTGGTGGGAGGAGGATATAAACTGGGTGTTTTTATTTAAGGGCAGTGCTGCACAGAAAGCAGAAGTGCATCATGGGTTTGGTTGGATACAACAAAAGAAAGTGCTAAATACAGGAAGCAAACAAGCAAGTTATTTGGCGACATGGTGAAAACGTTTCAGGAGAATCCAAATTGAAATCAAAAATAATGGGGAAGCTGTACATGAGGTAAGCAACTACATAAGCACAGTAATCCTAACAAACCTCTTAAACCCCTTCCAGAAATGCGCTGGACATGTACAGCACAGCCAGAAAGGAGTTACGGACCAGTACCATACATGTACAGAACGCTGATTGGGTAGTGCCAAAACTGGCTCCCTCAATCAGTGGCAGGGGCCCTGCTGGAAACCTTAACCCCTTATATGTTGCGGTCAATCCTGACCTCCGCATATAAGGGGTTTACAAGTGGGAGGGGACTCCCTATCTGACCCCATTGGCTTCCAGCGCTGTGATGGCAGGATCACAATGGATGCTAAGGTTTCCTGATGCTTTACATAGCCATTGGGGTCTTGGCAGCTATGGAAGCCTATAAGTCAGCCAGTCCCTAGGCTGACATATGAGTGCAAGAGTTTACAGTACTTGAAAGGTTAGTGCAAACAGGAATACCCATGTATAGCACACTTGGGCTTTTTAGAGGGCTTGTGTAACCAGTTTTGAATAAAGGTATTAATGGACCAGCTTGGACACTAGCTTCCAGAACATACAAGTGTGCAGGATTTACAGACCCAGTTGCAACATTGGTGGGCAAATGTGCCACAGTATACCATATGGAACCTTTGTGCCTCCATGCCCAACCGCATTTCATCTTGTATCCAAGCTAGAAGGAGCCCAACAGGGTACTGGAGCCTCCTTTTAATTGTACAGTTTTCCCGCAAGAAACTTATCCTTTTACTGTAATATTGTAATCACTCAAATACACCTTCATTATATTCACACATATTAAGTTTCATTCAATTCTTTGGTGTTTTTTGCTCCGGTTACTATTCAGCAGTCATCTCATTATGATTGCAGACCGGATAAAAGGTAAAACCTTTGTATAGATATACCATCACTCACAATGACCTCTGCACTAGTCACAGAACATGTCTACAAAACTCTCCTATACAGGTCAATGAACATGTCCTGTGCAATTGTCTACATAAACCATATTTCTCAGGGGGCATATTTTATGCTTTAGAAACCATGAAATTCATGTATTTTTTCAGGCTTTTGCATGCTGTCATTTGAAAAAAAAATAAAAATATACCAAATATACCTAAAAATGCAAATATGGGGCCTCATGTACACGACTGTATTTTGTATCAGTGTCCGATCCGGAGTTTTTGCGGGTTGCACACGGATCCATCTATTTCTATGGGTCTGCAAAAAAACAAAAACAAACAACGACCGAACATGGATGTCATCTGTGTGCTATCTGCATCCATGTGTCTGTTACACAAAAGGATAGAACATGTCCTACTCTTGGCTGCAATATGTGGACCATGGACCTACTAAAGTCAATGGGCTGGCAAAAAAATGGACGCAACACAGACGTCATCCGTGTTTTGTGGACCACTGAGAATATACAGTCGTGTGCATGTGCTCTAAGGGTTGGTTCACACTGAATTTTTTGTAGGAGGTTGTAAGGCAGATTTTGCTATAGTTATTTCAGCGAAAGCCATAAATGGATCCAGCAGGAAGGAGAAGTCCTTCCTTTATATTTCCAATTCCTTTCAAATCCACTTGCAGGAAAATCCTCCTTAGAACGCCCTCCAAAAAAATCGATGTGAACCTACCCTTAGGTTGCCTTCATACGCAGAAGCTTTTGTTGCAGAAAATTTCTGCGTCAGAAAATCTGTTCCATTCATCTGAATGGGGTTGTTTTGGTGACAAGCACATGGATTTCGGCAAGCCCCATTCAGGGGAATACTACAAATTTTCAGTGGCAGAAATGTTCTACAACCAAATCTGCCACATGTGAAGGCACCCCAAAAAAGGAGTGTTTGTAGGAAATTTGATAATTTTCTATTGGCCATATTTCTAAAGCAGGCATCCTCAAACTGCAGCCCTCCAGCTTTTGTAAAACTACAACTCCCACCATGCCCTGCTGTAGGCTGATACCTACAGGTTAAAGTAGGTACAGGGCAGGTTAAAGTAGGTACAGACGCGCTGATTTTGGCAGTGTGTCACTCATGAGCTAAAAGTAAGTGGTTGCCGAAAACCAGCATCATAATCATTGCCACACGTGGTCTGCGGTTGTGAGGCCGGTTGGATGTACTGCCAAATTCTCTGAAACGCCTTTGGAGACGGCTTATGGTAGAGAAATGAACATTCACTGCACAGCTCTAGTAGACATTCCTGCAGTCAGCATGCTAATTGCACGCTCTCTTAAAAGTTGTGACATCTGTGGCATTGTGCTGTGGGATCAAACTGCACATTTCAGAGTGGCCTTTTATTGTGGGCAATCTAAGGCACACCTGTGCAATATTCATGCTGTCTAATCAGCACCTTGATATGCCACACCTGTGAGGTGGCATGGATTATCTTGGCAAAGGAGAAGTGCTCACTAACACAGATTTGTGAATAATATTTGAGATTAATGGGTCTTTTGTGTATGTAGAAAATGTTTCAGATCTTTGAGTTCAGCTCATGCAAAATGGGAACAAAACCGAAAGTGTTGTGATTATATTATTGGTCAGTGTATATTGTAATAGGCTGGACCATGAATTACAAATTTCAGGAGGATCATAATTTAACTTAAAGGGATTCTGTCACCAGTTTTCACCCCTTTGAGCTAAAAATATGCTCATGTTCAGGGTCTCTTCACGATTCCTACTGTGGGCTTATAAATGCGATCTGTAGCTTAGTTTTGCCAAAGGTTTTACTAACCTGTCAGTCATAAAAATAAGGTGCCCAAGGGGAGGTCCAGGGATTCAGGGTGCCCGGCTGCAGCCATCGCCGTTGGTGCCCAGCGCCGCCTTGCCAGAGTTCTGCCCTACCTCCTACTTCTCTGTGCCGCCTCTCCCTCCCTCCCGCTGTGCAATGCTGCGCGTGTGCACAGGCTCAGCCCGATGCGCCCGTAGGGACTGCTTGGATACTTCTTCTCTAGCGAAGTGCCGGCGCATGCGCACTACGCTAGAAGAAGCCGATGCCAGCAGTTCGTGCGCATCAGGCTGAGCAAAATATGTTAACATATCGCTGTAAATCATTTGTACAACATTTTATGACAAATGCTCTTTAAATATTTTAGACAAAATAGGCTAATATTAATGTGTGATTTATTAACCCTTTTCGTTAATAATTTAATTATTATAATGAACATTCCTTTCACATTGATAAATATAATGTTAACAGCTTGAACAGATCCGAATTATCGTTCTTATAATCCAAATGCACAATTTGTAACTGTTAATTATTGATTATTACTTATACAGAATCCACACTCCATGTTAAACTTTAATAATTTGTACTGTAGAACAGCGGAAAAATACTAGGTAGTACTATCAGTATTCTAAAGCTGGCTATTCAGCTGCCGCTGACAACACCCTCCCAGAATGCATCTGCCAAATCAAGCAAGTGGCCATTATAAATCTGACTTTAAGAGGGGGCATTTAATTAAATTAAAATTAATTGTATAAACTACTTATCTTACAAATATACTAAAAACAGGGATCCGAACTGTACTTAAACTTTAAGTTTTTTTTTTAAATCATTGCATTCTACTTATTTTAGGGTGAAAAAATATATTTTTTCAATTGGTCTTTATTTAAAAAAAAATAAAAAAAAAAAAAAAAAAAAAAGGCCAGCATGTCTTCTACAGCTGGCAGTTAGACTGTATCTGCAGACTGTTCCTTCTGCTTCTGAGTGAAATCCATCAAAGAGCTTCTCTGAAGGCTTCATGTGTAGCCCTTATCTCTAGTTTGTGTAGTATGAAAAAGGGTCAGGCAGCACAGTTCAACATATTGGTAGAACTGGGTCCATTCACAAAGATCCGCAATCAGCGCATATGGAGTAAAAATACAGAAAAAAAACAAAACCCATAGTGGCTGCATTGTTTCTGTATTTCCGCTACATACATTCCTATCTTCAGTTCCCTGGCAGCTCATAAACATTCATCCAAGCTAAATTCTTCTAAAACCAATAAACTTTAGCTTATATGTGTGAGATAAGGGCTACAGATTGAGCCGTCAGATCAGTTCTTTGACAAATTTCACTAAGGCTGGGTTCAGACTTGCGCGTATTCGATACGCGCGTAAAAGGCGCGTTTCTGTCGCGCGTATTACAGCGCGTTTTTGCAAATAGGAAACGCGAGTCGTACGCGTGTTTGTGTGATTGACTACTGTGGCGTCAATCACAATACACGCGACAAAACGCCCCAAAGAAGCTCAAAAACTTTTTTGAGAGTAGGGTGTTTTTCAGCGCGTTCAAACGCGATGTAAAACGCTCAAGTGAGAACCAGGGCCATAGGGAAGCATTGGTTTTCATGTGTTGAGCGTTTTACAGCACGTTTGAACGCGCTGTAAAACGTGCAAGTCTGAACCCAGCCTAAGAAGCTGAAGGAACAGTTTGCAGAGGTAGTGAAGCTGAGAAAATGAGAAGTCCAAATAAGTAGAAGGTGGTAATAAAATGTTCCCAAAAGGCATCCATAGCCTTTAAATACCCTGGCAAAAATTTTGATATGTTTTTCTTATATTTCAAAAAATGATTTAATATAACGCTTCAGAAAAATAGTGGTAATGAAAAATATTACAATACACGTTAAAAGAAACTTTACATTTTTACTATGCTATAAATATTGAACAGGCACATTTACGTCATTTCTATAATGCTAATTCTTCGATCTCATCTTCTACAGAGTTAACAGCCTTTATTGCTGTCCTTCCCGGCATGTTCTGCAAGCGGCTTCTACTGGAGCTTGAGATTTTGCCGTCCCCAGGTAAGAACACGTCATCTTTCCCTCTGATTTTACCGTTTTGTTCCAATGGTAAAGCGTTGTTTGAGTCCTGATCTTGGATTCTGCTGCTGTTTGAAATTAGACCATTTTTGTTATCGAATTTGGAAACAGAAGGTAATGTAGCATTAGAACCGTTTCCAAAAAGCTGCTCCATTAAATTAGATTTTTTATCTTTTTGTATGTCCAGCTTTGAAGTGGTTATAAAAGACTCCTCTAACACTTCTTTCCTTTGATTCTCAACAGTTGTTCTGCCCCTTCCAAAAGATGGAGTATAACTTCCAAATGTGAAGTCGCCATTGGTATCCACTGTGTTTTTATGACTTTGGACATCTCTTTTTGACTCGCGTCCTCCATTGACTGGAAGGCCATTGAACAGTTTTTCAGTTGGCTCTGAGAATCTATATGTTTTATGCCTCGTATCTGCTGTGTCCACTTTCATTGACGGATCTACAAGTGGTGCTGGAGCAGGTTTAGAGTTGTCCGAGTAAAACGGGTCTTGGTTTTCTCTGTCTATTTCGAACATTTTTGCTAATAAGAGCTCCCTTTTAAGCCTTTCGTCTTCATTTCTGCTTAAACCAACTTCCTTTATAGTCTTTTCTTCATTTAACAAATCTTCTTTCCTCTTTCTTTCAAATTCTTCTTTTTCCCATTCTGTAGGTATTAGAAAAAAAATATTCTAATTCAGATACACCATTAAAACAAACACAATCACAGAAACAAGAAAGGTTTCTAATTGCCAGGTTAGGCTAGCCATACACAGGGAGGAATCTCACTTAGCCAAAATGACAGCAAGTAGCCAGTCTCTTGCTTTGTGTTTCAGGTATATTGAGACACTATATTGATTTGCTTAATCAAATTCATAGATACCAGATCATATCCTGACTCTTACAGTCTGATTATGTCATACAATCTGGAGGTACACAAGATAATATTAGGCTACATGCACACGACAGTGAAGAAAAACGTCCGTTAAAAACGGACACACTGTCAGTTTTTAATGTCCGTTTTGCATAAGTTTTTCATGTCCGTTACAAGCGGACATGAAAAATGGATGAATTTGTAGACACACCTTTCTGAAAACACCCACAGGATATTAGGCCCCCAGCTAAATTAATGTCCCCCATAGTGTGGGAATTTTTTATCTGCCCCCAGCTTTAATAATGCCCCCTATTTTGGCCCCAGCTAAAATAATGTCTCCCACAGTGTAAATCATTTTTTTAAATAGTGCCCCCAGCTTTAATAATGTCCCCATGTAGGATCCCAGCTTTAATAATGCCCCCCATAGTGTAGGAATTTTTTTTTTTTTTTTTTTTTTTTACTGTCCCCAGGTTTAATAATGCCCCCATCTTAAAAAATGTCCCCCATAGTGCAGTAATTATTTTTTTAATGCCCCCATTTTAAATAATTTCTCCCATGGTTTAAATAATGCCCCCATAATGGCCCACCGCTGTTTTTGTTTTGTTGATTTGACAAAAAAAAAAAAAAAAACAACCCTCACCTTAGGCCTCTTTCACACTTGCGTTGTCCGGATCTGTCGTGTACTCCATTTGCCGGAAGTGCCCGCCGGATCCGTAACAACGCAAGTGACCTGAAAGCATTTGAAGACGGATCAGTCTTCAGTATGCTTTCAGGTTACTATGGCAGCCAGGATGCTATTAAAACCCTGGTTGCCATAGTAGTAGTGGGGAGCGGGGGAGCAGTATACTTACAGTCCGTGCGGCTCCCGGGGCGCTCCAGAATGACGTCAGAGCGCCCCATGCGCATGGATCACGTGATCCATGCGTGTAGGGCGCCCTGACGTCACCCTGGAGCGCCCCGGGAGCCGCACGGATGGTAAGTATACTGCTCCCCCCGCTCCCCACTACACTTTACCATGGCAACCAGGACTTTAGCGTCCTGGCTGCCATGGTAACCATTGATAAAAAGCTAAACGTCGGAACGACGTTTAGCTTAAGGCCGGATCCGGATTAATGCCTTTCCATGGGCATTAATTCCGGATCCGGCCTTGCGGCAAGTGTTCAGGATTTTTGGCCGGAGCAAAAAGCGCAGCATGCTGCGGTATTTTCTCCGGCCAAACAACGTTCCGGTCCTAAACTGAAGACATCCTGATGCATCCTGAACGGATTTCTCTCCATTCAGAATGCATTGAGATAATCCTGATCAGGATTTTTCCGGCATAGAGCCCCGAAGACGGATCTCTATGCCGGAAAACCAAAACGCAAGTGTGAAAGAGCCCTTATCCACTTGCTCGAGCTGCAGCAGTCCTCTTCTATCTTCAATGAACATGACCTGTGATGTGCACGATGACGTCACTGCGCGCTCCCACGTGGTTACGTCACCACGCACATCGCAGGTCCTTCGGCAGGTCCTGCTCAATGAAGAGAGAAGGGACTACAGCACCGCGAGCAAGTGGATGAGGCGAGTCTTTTTTTTTTTTTTGGGCTGCGGGACATCATTGGGGGCATCATTTAAACCATGGGGGACATTTTTTTTTAACCCCTAATGAAAGTGTACTCGTTTTTAACGGCCGTTAGACGGGTGCACTACTGTCAATCGGCCGTTAAAAACGGTCCCATTGATTTCAATGGGGTCCGCACGGCCATGGAAACGGCCAAAAATAGGACATGTCCTATTTTTGGATGGACGCTATTCACTGGCCGTTAAAAGAAGGGCCATGTGAATAGCCCCATAGACTTTCACTGGTGCTAAAAATAGCCATGTGATGCCCGTTACTTAGACGGCCGTCACACGACCATTTTTCACTGCCATGTGCATGAGGCCTTAGGCAGTTTCATTTTATGACCTGTGGAGGACCTGCCTTCATCGCAGTTGTCTTGATCTTTGTTCAAATCACTGCTGCTTACAGCTTTGAGCATAAGGTAGGAGGCAGTCATTCATTTACAACTAGCGATATGACATCTACAACAGGAGTTGGTCAGCTATTTGAAACTAGTAAAGGTGGCCATACACATAAAGCATCCTTCAGACGAAAAAGTTCTCTCGTCCCTATAAACATACAAGCTCAGATTGGCCAACATACATGTTTAACAAGAGAGAAATAAACTGTCTCCAGACACCTCTGCCAGTATCTTATGTCCTGTGGGGAACATACGATTGGGTGAATAGCCCCTTAAAGGGATCCTCGGGTCAAGAAAAAAAATTCACACATTTTTGGGCTCCTCAGACTAGCAGGTGCATATGGCAACCCGAGACACTTCCTGCTGCCTCGGATTGGCCAACACTGCTCACGCGAGCAATACTTGCCAATGCAAGAGCAGGGCTAGACAAGCAAGAAGTGTCTTGGACTACCAATGCGCAGTGTGCACCAAAGAAGCAGAGTGGCTTTCTTAGATGACTGAAGAGGTGCTCATGAATCAATGGGTCTGCAGCTGTAAATATGAATAGGAGGTCGCCATCTAAGTGTTCTGTGTATTCCCTTGTTAACGTAATTCTTTTTCTTTCCCTAAACTGGAGGGTCACATTAAGCTGGCCAAATACATTAGATTTAGGTCGGCAGACCATCTAATATGTATGGGAGCATCCCAACTCTCCCAAAGTCGCTAATGTCAGGGAAGATAAGGATCAGGCATGTTGGATTTCAACGGCCTGATCCTTTTGTTCTCTGGGAGATAAGCCGCTGCCAGATCATGCATATATATGGGAGGATAGGGAGAGATAGAAACGTTCTGCCAACAGATAGCTCGTGTATGAATAGTTAAAACCCATTACATTCTGCTGGGATTTAGACGACTAAAGTGACCTTTACACGGGGCTCATTAGCGGTGATCGGGAAGTGTTAATGCACCGCCGATTATGCGATGAACGAGTGAAATGCTCGTTCTTTGAGTAATTTGATCGTTTGTGCACACACAAAAATTATCGTTTACCGGCAGGAGCTTATGTCATGTAAACACGATCTCCTGCCGGCAAACAAGTCCGTATGGGAAAGAGCGATCCATTGGCGATCGCTCCTACCCATACTGTGGAGAAGATCGTTGCATGTTAATGCAAGGGTCTCCTCCGCTAGCCATCAGCAGATTGTCAGGAAGGAACGCTTCTGCTGCTGTAATATTGTCCTGTGTAAAGGGACCTTTATGTAATGTACAAGGCCAACTGTAGTGTGGAAAGCCCAGGCAGCAGGCTATTTTTTAGCCAATAGGGCTTGTCAAAACAGTGATCAGCGGTGGTCTGCAAGAAAGGGCCAGATCTAGTACCAAAGGTCACTCTCCACTAATTAAAGCCTTTGAACGGGCAAAGAAGTCCCAGCACCGGGATAACTTTATGACATGGTAATAATGGGACGCTCCATTTTTGAGGGCAATCTTACCTTCACGCAGTTTCCTTGCTTTGTCTTCCAAAAGCTTTTGCTCCCTATTTCTATTCAAGTTCTCTTCTTGAGCTTGTTTTCGTTCTGCTTGTTCTCTTTCTCTTTTAAGCCTTTCTGCTTCTTGTTTTTCTCTTTTGATCCTTTCTGCTTCCTCTGTGAGCTGCTTTGCTAGATCATCATCTCCCTTTGGAAAAAAAAACACGTATGACTGAATAAGGCTACTTTCACACTAGCGGCACAGCTATCCTGCAGGCTGTTCCGGCGGGTAAACAGCCTGCCGGATCCACCATGCCACAATTACCAGTGCACTGCCGTGCTGCCGCTCCGTCCCCATTGACTTTTGTGGTTTTCACCACAAAACAAACACTTATGTCAAAGAATTTTTTAAAAAGTGTATTTGTGAGAATTTCTCACGACAAAAGTATCATCTCAGTTAATGGTATTCTATCAAAACTTGAATTGAAATGATGTATGACATTTTAGATTTTGACCATTGCTCCTCGGGATCTGACAACAAACTGGTACCTTTTGCTTCCTCTGGATCAACGTGCAGGATAACAGGCTGAAATGCACGAATGTCTTTTTTCAGCCTTACAAACTGTTACTATGTTTTTATTCTGTTTTCCTTTTGCAGGGATAGGCAGGAAATATACCTTATGAATGATCAAAAAACTGAGAAACTCAAGGCAGTGTCCAACAAAGAGGGAAAAGTGGGAACTATGGAACAGGAACCAGACAACACAGTCATGTGGGTGCACCCTGCCACAGTTAACCCCTTAATGACCAGACCATTTTGAATCTTCGCGACTAGGCTGATTTTTTAAAATCTGACGTGTCATTTTATGTAGTAATAACTTTGGAAAGCCTTTACTTATCCAAAACTGTTTTCTTGTGACACATTGTACTTTATGTTAGTGGTAAATCTGAGTTGATATAAGCCACCTTTATTTTTAAAAACATCTTAAAATTTGCAGAAAATGTGGAAGAAATTTGTAATTTTTAAAATCTGCATTTCTCTACTTCTAAGGCAGATAGTGATACCTCATAAATAGTTATTACTTGACATTTACAAAATGATGCAAACATAAAGTAGACATATGGGAAATGTAATTTTATTTTTTAAAGACGTTAGAAGGCTTAGCATGTTAGGAGCAATTCTTAAAATTTTAAAGAAAATTTCCAAAACCCACTTTAAGGACCAGTTCAGGTCTGAAGTCACTTTGTGGGGCTTACATAGTAGAAACCACCCATAGACGACCCAATTTTAGAAATTACACTCCTCAACTTATTCAAAACTGATTTTACAAACTTTGTGATCCCTTTAGGTGTTCCACCCCATATGTGGTCATAAACCTCTGTATGGGCACATGGCAGGGCTCAGAAGGAAAGGAGCGCTGTATGGTTTTTGGAAGGCACATTTTGCTGGACTGGATTTTAGGCACCATGTCACATTTGAAGCCCCCCTTATCTGCCCTACAGTAGAACCTCCCAAAAAGTGACCCCATTTTGGAAACCACTGGATAAGGTGACAGTTTTTTGGTACCATTCTGAAGTACATATGATTTTTGATCGCTCAAATTTACGCTTTTCGTGAGGCAAGGTAACCAAAAAATGGCTGTTCTGGCACAGTTTTTATTTTCTATTATGTCTTTTTCTTATTTTATTTTGGTTTTACACAATAAAAGCATTTTGTGTCTCCATTTTCTGAAATCCATTTATTTTTTGGGCTATTGTCTCATGTAGGGGCTCATTGTTTTTCAGGATGAGGTGATGGTTTGATTGGTACTAATTTGGGTACATATAACTTTTTTTGATTGGTTTTTATACCATTTTTCTGGGTGGACAAAATTTCTATTCTTTCATAGCTTTTCTATTAATTTACTTATTTATTTTAACGGCGTTCACAGTGCAGTAAAAGTAACATGAGTCTTTTATAGATCAGGTCGATACGGACGTGTCAATACCAAACATGTGTCGTGTATTACTTTTTTCATTTTTACCCAATTATAAATGTGCGGATATGGGAAGAAGATTTTTTATTTTTTTAAACTTTTTGAAACCAGCCCCACTTGGTTCATAAAGATCCAGTGGGTCTGATGCCTCTACAATACACTGCAGTACACTGACTTTACACTAAGCCCGATTAGGTTCTTGCATCTGGCAGGAACCTGTCAGGCTTAGGGTACTTTCACAGTAGCGTTTTTGCTGGATCTGGCCGGGTCCAGCAAAAAGCGCTTCCGTTATAGATAATACAACCATCTGCATCCGTTAGAACGGATCCAGTTGTATTATCTTTAACATATTTTTAACATTGCCAAAACGAATCCGTTTTGATCTCCGTTGAAAGTCAATGGGGGACGGATCAGTTTTCCATTGTGGCTCTGCATCCTAGGACGGAAAGAAAACCGTAGCATGCGGTCCCCATTGACAATGAATGGGGACAAAACCGAAGCGTATTTTTCTGGTATTGAGCCCCTATGATGGATCTCAATACTGTAAAACTAACGCTAGTGTGAAAGTACCCTTAAATACCATGGCAAACCTGGATGCCTGTGAACATTATAAACAAAACAGCGCAGCCCTGATCTCCTCAACACTCACTGAGGAGATCGGATCTGTGCTGCTGAATGCTGCGATTTGACTGACCAATCGCAGCGATGTAAAGACAGAGACCGATGGGTCCCTTGCTGGGTGCCCGGACAGCTCAGATGCTGGTGTCACTGTAAGTACACTTGCGGAGACACATTGATCTCATGGCGTACTGTGTATGTCACGATGCGGTAACTAACACCAGGCAAAAGGACACACTGCTACTTCACACTATACCCTACAGAGCATCAAGGTGGCAGTAATAAACAAGACATTCCACCTCGTCATAGAACCATCTCGGTGCATATCCTGCTGCCAACTAAACTCGATTACCAGATACTGGCCAATTTCACAGGAGCATATTCAGGGTGAAAAGTATGCTCTGTGTGTCAGAGGTATTTCCCATCCTGAGGGATGCTCCTATGACATTATAATGGTTTATAATGCTGTTTGTTACTGCCTGACCTCAACTCTAATGAACTGTACTCGCGCAATGCTGTCAATACAGATCATTAGAGTTGAGGTCAGGCAGGAACACAAAGCACTCCGGACAGGAAATACCTCTGACACATGGAGTGACTTCCTCACCCTTAAAACGCTCGTGTGAAATTGGCCATTGGAAGAGTGATAGCGTTCCTCCAATGAGTGAAGTTATTAGCATGACAAATAGCACACGGGCATGATCATGTGCTCCGCTGCAGCCAATAACTGGCTTCAGCGGTGATGTAGATCTTTAGATTTCTTACAATTATTAAGTGTATACCAGGTCCCTGCTGTGTCTGTCAGCCAGGACCCGACCTGCTCCTGCTAGATTGCAGGAGCTTTAATCCCAGTGCTAATCAGCGCTGGGATTAAAGTGCTGCGGCACGTGTATATACATGCCATCTGCACGGGGCATGTGCAGATAGGAAGGGGTTAAGGGAATAAAAAGCGTATGGTTAAAACGTGTTGATAAATTTTACTAGGCAAACCATACACAGAAATATAATAGCAAATGCTTTATATCAGGAATTATTTTTACAAATGTACATTTCTTACCAAACCTCCCTGCTCACTCTCCAGTTTATCTTCAACAGGAAATGGAGGTGTGGGTGGCGGAGGAGGAAAGTCCAACCACGAGGCACTGTCATTTGTCTGGACACCTATGTTAATGCTAGGGCTCACCCCTAGGATGAAAAACAACAGATTTGGTTAATATTAATTACACTTATAATCAGCTATTTAAAGCACAATTTCTAGAGGCTTTTCATTAAAGAAGTCTCCCTTACCTTTCTTCCTAGGTGTAATCTCCGTGTCCTTTTTAGGTGAAGGCTTGGACAAGCGCAAAGCATAGATATTTTTTCCATCAAGTTCTCTTTCTTTGTCCTGTATGGGGAAAACAAAAAAAAAAAGCAACTTAATATGTATGCCACTAAAACCACAGCTGGATGCTAAGGATACAGCAGAATGTAAAACTTATTGTGTTATTCTCACACTGCAAATGTGATAGGTAAAGGGGTTGTCCGAGTTATGTGAAAAAGTAAAAAAATAAAAGCACTATAAATCCGATGATAACGATATATACTTAAGCTAAGCAGGTTTTAGGGAAAAAAAAAATACATAAATAAAAATTGCTGCACTGTGTTCATGATACTCATGTTGTATGTGTAGGACTACAAGTCCCAGTTGTACAGTACAATGACATTGCTGATACACACAGGATCTTCCACCTACCCGTTTTTGTGAAATACTCTGCAAACACTTCCTCACAGCCAGCAGAAGAGTACAGACGAGAGAAAACTCTTCCTTTGTCAGCTCTGTGTTTGCAGGGTGAGGAGGGAAGGAAGATCCTGTGACAGCATTTATCTCTTCAGTGCCTGGAGAAGAGGAAACCCTGCAGCTGCTCCGTACCTAAGGCAGAGTCTCCAGCCCTGAGTCTGTGCTGCTGATGGTAGAAGGGGTTAATCTCTGCTGAAGAATCCTGTGGGAAGGGAGACATGGGAGAGACAGCTCAGCCAGCAGATCGGGCAGTGCAGGGGGCATGGCTTGTCACTCCAACCAGCACAGCCTTCACAGTGACGTTCAGTGCACACAGGCAGACCTGCTCCCTCCAGGCTTGTGAATGGAACGTCATCAGAGCAGGGAAAGAAGCGGACATCAGAGGTCATGTGACGCTCAGCTAACCAGGAGAACAGGGCCACTGTAGATTAAGTAAGTGAACTAAAAATCCCTTACATTTGGTAAGTTAGAAACATACAGAAAATAAAAAAAATAACTTGGACAACCACTTTAACTTATAATATAGAATCAACAACACAAACTAGGAAGTAGTGCTATATTTTAGTCTCACAGTCATATCTCAGGACAGTTTGGAAGTCTTCAGGGGCTTCCAAGAGCAATACTGAGTGTCGGTTTATGCAGATGCTCGGATGTCATATAGTAAAGAGAGCAAACTTCTGGTAAGATCATGACCACACTTTGTTCCCAGAGACGGTCTCTCCTGGTAGCTTAACCCTTTAAGAATATATTTTTAAATTTTGCCAATTGCCAAAAGTTATTACCGTATTTTCTGGCGTATAAGACGACTGGGTATATAAGACGACCCCCTACTTTTCCCCTACGTTAAAATATGGGGTTTGGGCTATACTCGCCGTATAAGACTACCCCTCTTCCAACGCACACCAAATAGAAAATTAAACAGACAATCCGAGCATGAGAAAGCAGGGAGAGGGGGCTAATGTAATAGTATGGGTCAACGAATGGGGTGACACCACCAATCTTGTGTTTAAAAAAAAAAAAAAAAAAGAAGCAATCTTGCCATTATTTTTCCTGTTTTTATGTCTTCCATTCACCATGCACAGGATAGATAACATATTATATGTTTTACAAGGGTTATTAAAAATAGGTGGCAATACCAAATACATATAGATATTTGTTTTTTCTCTATTATTACGCATATTTTATTGGTAAAATGGCAATTTTTGTGTTTTTTCGTAACAATATTTACTAGTCCCACAATAGGACTTGAACTTACAATGACTTTGGAAAGTTTTCATAACTTTTCATATTTTTTTAATTTTATGTTGCAGCCTTGTGGTAAAATAAATAAATAAAAATGCACTCCCCCCCCCCCCCATCTTTCTGCACTCTATGCCCCATAATGACAACGTGAAAACAGAATGTTCAAAATCTTTGCCAATTTATTGAAAAGGAAAAACTGAGATCTTCCAAGCATTCAGACCTTTTACTCTGTACTTAGTTGAATCTCCTTTGGCAGTGATTACAGCCTCCAGGCTTCTTGGGTATGATGCCACAGGTCTTGCACCCCAGGATTTGGGGATATTCTGCCATTCTTCTCTGCAAGTTGCAAGCTCTGTCAGGTTGGATGGGGACCGTTGGGGGACAGCCATTTTCAGATCTATCCAGAAGTGTTTGAGTGACCCAGCCAGAGCCGTGACTTGAACTCAAAGACATTCACAAAGTTGTCTCTAAGCCACTCCTGTGTTGTCCTGGCGTGTGCTTAGCATGATTGTCTTGCTGGAAGGTAAACCTTCGGCCCAGCACGCTTTGGAACATGTTTTTATTAAGAATATATGTATATTTTGCTACATTCAGCTTTACCTCAATCCTGACCAATCTCCCTGTGCCAGCAGCTGAAAAACAGTCCCACAGCAGGATGCTGCCACCACTATGCTTCACTGTTGGGATAGAATTGGGCAGGTGATGAACATTGCCTGGGTTCCTCCAAACATGACACTGAGAATTGAGGACAAAAAGTTCAATCTTGGTTTCCTCAGACCAGAAAATCCTACTTCTCAGAGACCTGTAGGTGTTTATTTTATTTTTAGCAAACTACAGGCAGGATTATTTGTCTTACTTAGGCGAGGCCTCTTTCTGGCCATGCTGCCATAAAGCCCACACTAGTGCAGTACTGCAGTGATAGTTGACCTTTTGGAAGTTTTTCCCATCTGCACACAGGATCTCTGAAGCTCAGCCAGAGTGACCATTGGGTTCTTGGCAGGGGCGTAGCTATAGGGGGTGCAGAGGTAGCGGTCGCTACTGGGCCCAGGAGCCTGAGGGGGCCCAAATACCCTTGTGCCGCATAAGAAGACGCACAAAGCACTGAGGGAAGAGGGGCCCAAGCTGAAATCTTGCACCAGGGCCCATGAGCCATTAGCTACGCCCCTGGTTCTTGGTCACCTCTCTTACCAAGGCCCTTCTCCTCCGATGACTTAGTTTGGTGATGCGGCCAGCTCTAGGAAGAGTCCTGGCTTTTCCAAACTTCTTTCATTTAAGAATTATGGAAGCCGCTGTGCTCTTGGGAAGTTCAGTGCAGCAGAATTTTTTTTTGTATCCTGCTCCAGATCTATGCCTCCCCACAATCTTGTCTCTGAGCTCTATATGCAGTTCTTTTCTCCTCATGGCTTTGTTTTTGCTCTGATATGCATTGTCGTCTGTGAGACCTTATACTGATGGGTGTGCATTTCTAAATCATGTCCAAACAACTGAATTTATCACGGTGAGACTCCAGTCAAGGTGTAGAAAGATCTCAAAGATGACCAAGATAAATGGGAGACCCCAGAGCTACATTTCAGGTGTTATAACAAAGAGTATGAATAGTTATATCTATAGAAATTTAAGTTTTTCCTTTCTAATAAATTAGCAAAAATTTCAAAATTCGGTTTTTACTTTCTCAATATAGGATACTGATTGCAGATTGATGGGATTGATGAAAACTTGAATTTTTTATTTTAGCATAAGCCCGCAACATATGAAAATGTGAAAAAAAAATTAAAGGATTTGAAGACTTTCCGAATGCATTGCATGTAGTGCAGTTAATTATTGCCTGACTGTTAGTGTTCTGGCAGAGCCTAATAGGCTCAGATACATGGCAGACGAGGGACCTTTGTTAGGCCCACTGCTATGGCAACCCAGTGAATTGATGGAGTGAGCCCCCTCTCCCTGTCAGGCTCCTTAGATGGCTTGGTCATTATTAACCATGGCACCTAAAGGGTTTACATGGCATGATGACCTTTGTTGCAGCGGGAACCCATCTGTCAATCACCACCAGGATCCAGGAGCATGGCTGCTTCGCACATACATATTTTCCTAGATGTAAATATAGGTCATTGAGCATTAAGAGGTTAAATTTGCTAGATAAAGCTCTGGTCCCAGCCATCCAATTCAACATGACATTAAATCAGCTTACAGCATGGGGCTGAACAGCAGGCACTCATCTTTCTAAAGTTTAAAGGGGTTGTCCAAGATTATCATATTGATAGCCTATCCTCAGGATAAACAGCTGATCGGAGGGGGTGCTGGGAGTCAGACCCCAGCCGATCTGATATTTATGACCTATGCTGAGGGTAGGCCATCAATATTAAACATCCAGAGAACCCCTCTAATGCTTCAGCAGCATCACGTAAGTTCCTCTATTCACAGCGTCCCAGTTTGAAACCAGTTAAACAATCCAGGAATAAAAGGACACATACTCTTAATTTCTGAGTCAACCGTTGAAGCTCCTCTTGCAGCTTTTTGTTATCCTCTTGAACATTGTGGACTTTCTTTTTCTCAACTATCAACTGCCTCTGGAAACTGCTTTGTGTCAGTTCCATGTTCTTCTCCATGTCCTGCAAGACACAGAAAAAGTTAATGTCAGCACCATTGCAGGTGATGCAGGAAGGCGAGAAAAGGCTTTTAACATTTTTAAAGTAGTAACTAGGTCTACTCAGTCCATACTGAGATATTTCACATTACTGCACACAATTCTTAGTACATATTCAATGGTTGACGTATCTTCAGTACTATAAAATAAGCAAGTGGAAAACAGTGAGAAAAGGATTTTACAGGCGAATCCAAAACTCCCATTTTCTCGTCCGTGTTACTGGGGGACACAGAAGACCCTGGGACATTCCAAAGCAGTCTGAGGGAGGACAAAAAGACTATAGCCCATCCAGTAAGGCTGTTTACCCAGCAATCGGAATGCAACAACTGACGTCAACAGGGAAAATTCAAAAATGGACAGACAATGGTCTGACATCTCAGTAGAGCAACACTAGATCCAACATGGAGGGAAGGAAAAGGAGTCAGACAAGCTGAGAATCAAGAGGTCTGGTCAGAGAACAAGCAGAACCCAGGACACATCCTAGGGTGAATGAGAGCCTAACAGACTACCCCACAGGGGCCTATTCAATGCAAACTAGGGATGTCCAAATACCATTATTTTAATACAGAGTACGCTGCTATGGGGTGATCTGTGGGTGACGCTGCTATGGGGTGATCTGTGGATGAAACATATATATCATCCTTTGCTATATATGTGTCACCCACAGATCCCCCATGACAGGGTCACCCACAGATCCCCCATGACAGGGTCACCCACAGATCCCCCATGACAGGGTCACCCACAGTTCCCCCATGACAGGGTCACCCACAGTTCCCCCATGACAGGGTCACCCACAGTTCCCCCATGACAGGGTCACCCACAGTTCCCCCATGACAGGGTCACCCACAGTTCCCCCATGACAGGGTCACCCACAGTTCCCCCATGACAGGGTCACCCACAGTTCCCCCATGACAGGGTCATTATCAAGTGTCCGGGGGCGGGGGCCGCGGCCGGTGCAGTGTGACTAATACACGGGCCCCGCAGCTCCTATACAGTATTTATGTAAACCTAATCTGTGTAAAAGTAGCCCGAACTTACTAACTATTGCGGCGCAGTCTCTGTCAGCTTGAGCGCTCAGTCCCTCCATGCGCCTCCTGTCCGCATGGAGGAACTGAGAGAGACTGCGCCGCAATAGTTAGTAAATTCGGGCTACTTTTATATAAATACTGTAAAGGAGCTGCAGCGCCAGAACTTCCGGTATTGGCAGCGGTGTCAGCGGCACTTGCACGAGTACAAGTACTTGTGCAAATGCCGGTATCGGTCCAGATACTGGTATAGGGACATCCCTAATGCAAACCAAACAGGCTTCGAAAAAAAGAAGACACTATAGTAGAGAAGCCAAAAAGGAGTGAACTGACCACCAAGGAACACCGATGAAGTAGCCCATAGGGTCAAATGACGGAAAGGAGCAAGATGAACATGAGGATTACACCTCATGGACACAACCGTATTTTCCGTGGATGAAACGCGGACCCGTTCATTTCTATGGGGCTGCAAAAAATGCGGCAGCACAGAGACATTCGTGCACTGTCTGCATCCATCTGGCTCTGACGGAAATGATTGAACATCCTACTTGCGTACAAGATTAGGCAATGGGGCCTGTGAATACGCAGGATGCACATGGACCATATCTGTATTACTGAATTACTATTCCCATGGCAAAGAAACTCGGAATATAGGCAAGGTTCCTGAAAAGGAAGGTGCCTACATACCAGAGAAGATGCAAATGCAAGGGTAGATGGTCCTGTCAGGGATCCTGCTAACTACGACTCTGTGAAAGAAAGAAAATGGCCAAATTGGGGATAAGAGGTATGAAAACCTCAGGCCTGACATGTCTGTAGATCATGCTAGAAAGGCCTGGAGGTGGACTTTGCAAGATATTCTAGAGTAAGAACTATGTCAAGCCAAGGACTCAGAAGCAGAATCTCTGCAGCCCACAGTTGGGTAACTGCTGGACCGCCAGCTAAGGCGTTGACTAAGGGTTGAGAAAAACGTAATTATCTCCAAGTTCACGACTCTTGCAAGGGGATCTTTATCTAGAGGTATCAAAGCAGCATCCTAGAAGGAAACAGGCAGGGAGTCTGTCGAAGACTACTTAGAGGAGGAGACTTATGAAGGCAGACCAAGCCAGATACATAGATTATGCCCAGACCAATTCAGAGGCGGGAAACAGGAGCAGACAGGTATTTGGATGGCATCTTAGGACTAGGCATTAAGTATATTGCCTAGTAAAGGAAAATACTGGGCGACAGCATAAATGCTATGTCATAGAAAGAGATGAAAAGATCTGACAGTTGCGGCTGAGTGAGGGGTGACTCAGAACCTGGATCAAGCCTTGCGAGTGTACCACATTAGACAAGGAAAAACAACCTCCCTCGCTCCCCACAGACATGGTGGATACAGAGACTAGCATGGTACAGAGAAACAAGTCACTTCTTGGGGGTAAGGCAGTGCTCAAGTGACTGATGACAGAAACTATGTAACGCAACGGATGAGCCACCGCACTATTACTTCGCATATGGGAGAGGGAAAGACGAGTGAAAGGTGTAAGCAATAAAAGCATAACCGCAACAGGCATAGCATCCGGTGAGAGCACAAGACTCCATCTATACAATGTAGTAGCGCAAGACTGGAGTACAACAGAGACCGTGGTCAGTGGTAGATCTAGTAGCCTGCATATGTAAAAGAGTATGTGTGCCGTCCTGAAAGGTCATCCAGCAACGAGCCAAATACCGTACTGTGACTGGCGACTGTATGGTTGGAAAACTAACCAGAGAGAGCAACAAGGCACTTACACGGTCTACTGACTAATGACAAGGTACTGCACAGAACACATCAGAAACATTGTCTGTGGCATCAGTGGCTGCAGACACTTTGCCTATAAAATGTGCATATGCTCGACAAATTTTAGTCCATAACAACGATACAACTAGGCCACACAATTGACCCGTGCATCTGCCACAATTGAGAAATGCATCTGCCTGGTAAACAATTGCGTTATCTTGTCATATACAGCATTCAGCGGTAGTTCGAATACTCCACCTACTGAAGGGAGTAACGTGGTTGCTTGGTGCACGACAGGAACTGTGTCGGTGTGTCAGATGCCGCATGTAGCTATAGTACAATTAATCCACTAAAAGAAGGGTGCAATGTGGCTGCCTGGTAAATCGCTAAATTGCTAAGATTGTCGGATACAGAATCTGATGCTAGTGTGGGCACTCCACCTTTTGAAGGGAGTTGATGCAGCTGCCTGGTACACATCAGGATCGCATAGGTATATTAAATCCTTTAAAACAAGACCAGAACCACACCATTATCTCCTCTACATCGGGTCAGAAGTGAAAAGAGCTGCTTCTGCTGCTTTCACTCCCGACCTGATGGCTTAGAGCAGGCATCCTCAAACTGCGGCCCTCCAGCTGTTGTAAAACTACAACTCCCAGCATGCCCGAACAGCCTACAGGTATGAGCCTACAGCAGGGCATTGTGGGAGTTGTAGTTTCACAACAGCTGGAGGGCCGCAGTTTGAGGATGCCTGGCTTAGAGCAATATCTCCTGAAGTAGAGGAGATAATGGTGTGATTCTGGTCTTATTTTAAAGCTTAGACTCTTCAGCTTTCAAAAAAGACACATAGAAGGCCCATATCTAGCTGCTACAGATCCCAAGATATGAGGGGTTAAAGCAGCCTTCTCCCCCATCCCACCCAGTCCTTTTCTCAAAGCCTGAGTAGATGTCGGGCAAAACTGTTAAGGGGTTAACTATAGCAACCCTTGACAGTAAAGTCACATAAGTCACATATACAAAAAAATATATATTACCTAGAAAAAGCTACAGTTCAGCCTGCTAAAAACAAACAAACCGCTTTGTCAGCAGGAAAAAAAAAAAAGTTAGAAAATGGTGATACAAAACATTTAGAAAATTAAAATCATTTTTTTTTAAAAAGTATTAAAACAGCAAAAACTATATCAATTTGGTATCACCATAATCTTACTGACCCAAGGAATAAAGGTAATGTCATTTTTACCACAATGTGAACAATGTAAAAACAAACCTCAAATAAACAAAGAGTAATTAAGCATTTTTCCATTTCCACTCCACAAATATATATATATATTTTTTTATAGTTTCTCAATACATTAAAACCATTAAACCAGGGATGCCCAACCTGTGGCCCTCCAGCTGTTGCAAAACTACAACTCCCAGCATGCCTGGACAGCCTACAGTAGGGCATGGTGGGAGTTGTAGTATTACAACAGCTGGAGGGCCACAGGTTGCACATCACTGCATTAGAGCATTAATGGGGCTGTCCTATGACCACAACTAATCCCTTATCCGCAGCTAGGGGATTAGTGAATGATCAGCATAAGGGCTCATGCACACGACCGTTGTTGTTTTGCAGTCCGTTTTTTTACGGATCCGTTGTTCCGCATATGAGTTTTTTTTTTTCTCTGATTTAAGTCCTCTTCCGTTCAGTTATTCTACAAAACATATCCGTATAGTTTCCGTCTGCGATACGTTTTTTGCGGATCGGAAACAGAAACAATAACTTATTAATCACTAAACACAAGAGCAATATGGGCTAGGCATAGCATTTCTACAGTATGAATCCGCAAAATACGGATGACATACGGATGTGTGCCGTATTTTTTGCAGACCCATTGACTTGAATGGGGGCTTGGACCACGATTTGCGGACAATAATAGGACATGCACTAATATTTATGCGGAATGGCCATGCGGATAAATGGAAACGGAATACACACGGAGTAACTTCCGTATTTTCTACAGCCCCATTGAAGTGAATGGTTCTGCATACGGGCTGCACAAAAAAAAACGGAACAGAAGCGGAAAGAAAATCCGGTTGTGTGCATGAGCCCCAAGTCCGACCACTGGAGCCACTGCCGATGTCGACAACGAGGGCCTGTTCTCCACTATTTGAATGAAGTGGCAGTCACGCATGTGTGCTGCTGCTCCATTCACCGGAGATATCTCCGGCAATCCTATAGCTTTGAATGGCACGGCGGACACACATGCATGTCTACCAGTTTATTCAAACAGGGAGAACACGCCCCCGTTCTAGTCATCGGCAGGGGGTTCCAGAAGTCGGACGCTTACTGATCAGACAGTTATCCACTATCCTAGTTGTCTTAATGGGACAACCCCTTTAAGTGGTTCCATTAAAAAAGACAACTCGTCCCGCAAAAAACAAAGCCTTCAAAAAGTTTCGACTCTTTGAAGGCGTGGACAGAAAACAAAAAGGTTGCCCCATAAGTTTTCTTGGCCCTTAAGGGGTTAAAGTAAACTACCAAATATACTATAAATATTTCACTTTAAAATAATAATGGATGCCAATTACTGGGTAAAGCACTGTAAAGAATATAAAAAAAAATAAAAATGAAAAAAGCAAACATAAAAAGGTGGAATACCCTGACTCTTCTTTCTCGATCGTCCAGCCTGAATTCCAAGAGATCGACTTTCTTTGTTAGCTCCTCACGTTCAGCAAGGTGTTTATTTTCAGACAGCTGCTTTAACTTCTTTAATGTGACGTTTGCCCTGTAGAGCTCTTCTTCGGTGTCCTTCAGCCTCTTTTCTGTATTCCTCTCCCTTTCCTGGGCTTTGCGCAGTCGTTCTTTTAGCGTCCGCACCTCATTATTATGGCGGGATATGAGCTGGGAGACCTCATTTTCTGTATCCTCAAACTTATTCAAGGCCTTTTCCTGCCTGAACTGCAACCTCTTTAAGGCCTTATTTTCTTTTAGACACTCTTCGAATTTCATCTGCAGCTCAGTTAATTCATTTCTTAGTTCATTTATTTTTAAAAGCCGAGCCGAAAGAACTCTCTTAGTGACGACATCTATGTCCTTCTGAGGAGACTCTTTGTTTAGGCTGTGGGAACGAAATCCCCATCGTGGTGCCTTTTTACTTGATGAAAATTTGGTATTCACTTTTTTTATACCTGGAACAACAAGCATCTTATGGTAATGTCATAGGCTGCAACATAAAAAGTAGTAGCTATAAAGCAATCTGCAGTGGGATTATCCGGTAGCAGTCAACGACCCTGCACAGAAGACAGCAGTCATCTGTGGCCGGCCTAGAATACCCACAGACTCTGTTCACACATTTACCAAATCCACCAGGAAAGTTCCCAGGGTACACATCAAATTTATCCAAAGGACTCAGGCAACCTCTAGAAACACGTAGTCAACTATGCTTTTCAGAAGCATCCAGCAAGAAAAAAAAAAAAAAAAATAATGTATACCGGACAGTAGGGGTGGGGCGATATGGCGATATAGACGATATGCGATATGAATTTGTGCCACGATATTGATTTCGTCTATATCGCCATATCGCGGTAAACATGGTATGCGCCGCTCTCGGCGCATACCATGTTCTCCTGAGCCGGAACAGTGGAGAAGGAGGGAGTCCCTCCCTCCCCACTGAGAGCCACCAATGAGAGAGGAGGAGGGGAGGGACTGTGGCCACTGCCACCAATGAGAGCGGGGCAGTGCAGAACATCACAGGCAGGGAGAGAAGCTGATGTCTCCTCCCTGGTGTTCTCACCATGTGACGGGGGCCAGAGCGGGCGAACGGAGCCCTGCACAGAAATAATAGTAAGTGCCCCCTATGTGCTGCTACCTAATGAAAGGTCCTATATGCCTGCATGTGCCGGCCATATTCCATACCCGGCTTCTATGACTGCCTGCTGAGATCTGCCGCAATTAACCCCTCAGAACCTGAGGGGTTAATTGCGGTGGATCGCAGAGTGCAGTCACAGAGGCCCAGTATGGTATATGGCCGGCACATGCAGGCTACGTTTCTATTCACTCATTGGTGGCACAGTGGGCCCCCCCCGATTATTGGTGGCAGTGATCGGAGCCCCAGCAGTGTAATGCTGGGGCTCCGATCGGTTACCATGGCAGCCAAGATGCTACTGATGTAGTAGTGCACACAGAGCACAGGGCAGCAGGGTCAGTGTCAAGTCCTATTTACCCTGACAGAGATCTATCAGGGTGAATAGGACAAGGGTTCTAGCTCCTAAGGAGGCTAAATAGTTATTAAATAAAAAGTTGAAGGAAAAAAAAAACAAAAAAGTTTACTAACCCTCCCCCCGATATAGAAAATATATATCGCGATATATATCGCACATGCTTCATATTATATCGCAATATAAATTTTAGGCCATATCGCCCACCCCTACCGGACAGTATGCTTTTCTTTACTTAATGGACAGGGTATGTCTATACATAGCTTTCCATTGGAGATATACGTATATGTCTGATGGAAGGCTCATACATGATGTGAATGAACAGGGGCGTACATTAGTGACAACATTTAGGTTTTCTACATAATATACAATTTATGTACTGACGCTGTTTCATCTATTCCACTTAAATGGGGTGTCTCATCTCCCTCTCTTACCTCTTCAGCAGCGCCAGATCTCTCTGCGTTCTGTCCTTTCTGTGGGCAGTAACTTTCCCCTTGACTGACAGAACAGGCTAGCGACCCAGTCACTGCACCACTTGCCTATAGGAGCATGCTCCCTAAGTCTGCCTATAGTGCAGCAAACACTACACTGTAATAAATTCTGCTCATGCAGTAGATGATGATCTGTGGAGTAAACTTACATGCAGCAATCTAGAACAGAGGGCTTGTTCCAAAATGTACACTATTAGCTGTATGTTTTTATAATGTGCCTTGGAGCACGCACACCGTCTAAGCCTTGTCTATCGGGAATAGGAGCTGGCATCACTCTGCTTCACCACTGCGCATGCCCTGGAGAGTGGAGGTGCTGCAGAGAGGTGGTCAGGTCGGGAGTACCGTGCATGCGCATTTATGCACAATCACGGCAAACTGATTCAGGAGAGGAGATCATCTCAGTTTTCTATAGGATGGCATCCAAACTAAGTGTCTGGTCTTACCACTCCTTTCAAATGGCAGGACGCAGGTCCTGTTCTACTAATGAGTGGGGGCCCCAGCTCTTGGACTCCCGCTGATCAGATGCTTATCCCCCATCCTGTGGTACAAAACCCGGAAGATCTGTACCTATGAAACCTGACCAGTTACATGTGCTCCTGGCAGCTGAAGACATCTGTGTTGGTCCCATGTACATATGCGCCCACATTGCTGACCTCATGAAGTTTTAATATATGCAAATGATCCTCTAGGAGCAATGGGGGCGTTACCGTTACACCTGGAGGCCCTGCTCTCTCTGAAACTGCCGCACTCTCTGCACTTTGATTAACAGGGCCAGGCAGTGTAAATGTGACCATGCCCGGCCCTGTCAAAGTGCAGAGGGCGTGACAGTTGCAAAGAGAGAGCAGAGCCTTCAGGTGTAACGGCAATAACGGCAACGCCCCCATTGCTCCTAGGGGCTCATTTGCATATATTAAAACTTCATATGTTTCTCAGCAATGCAGACACATATGAACATGGGACCAACACAGATGCCTTCAGCTGCCAAGTGCACATGCCACAGGTACAGATCTGCTGATAGATGCCCTTTTAGAACTAGACATACTAAGTAGAGCATTATTTTTATAAAGGCTTTATCATATCTTACCTCTGTTATGTACAGGCGTTACAGATCTGACTTTATAGCCAGTCTTTTTGGCACGAGGGGACAAGGTCTTGGAGCTGGGTGTTGGTGATCGGTCCGACCCATATGTTGTGTTGTCATAATCGTCAGAGTAATAAGAGTCGCTGCTTTTCTCAATATCTGGGCTTCTTTCCCGGTCGCTCCTTTTCCTTTGGTCTGTCTTAGCCATGCCCTGGTCATCCTTCATGCTTTTCTTTGTAGTGTAAGTCTGTGTGCTTGTAGAATCCTGCCGGGGTGAAGGGCTCCTTCCTCTTCGTCTATCCGTCTCATCGTACTGGGAGTACGGGCTCCTGCTATTCATGTCCGTGAATTACGCATTTCTGGCGGTACCAAATAAAAAAAACGGACAGTTAATAAAATACACATCATGCTTACGATGTAAAGCTGAAATACTAACAGTGTCTTCATTACAACACATTGGGCTGATGATTTAGAGGATGTGCCTTGCTCTGAACCCCCTGCCCTCTATTAGCCAGAGTAGCAAGAGCCGCTGCAAAAGTCTGGAGGCCCCATTTGGTCATCCCGACACGGATTGAATAGATATCCCCTATCCTGCGGTAGGGGATAACGTGATATAATCTAATGACTCCTTTAAAGGCCTCCAATTTCAACAGTTGATCAAAACCAGGCACCCTCTGTTCCAGCGTGGACCTATAGTACATGTATTCCAGTTTCACATTTAAACCCTATGGCCAGGGACCTGCTCAGTGAAAAGGAGGTAACCTCAACCTGTGAAAAGATGATGGGGACATGACCAGCACCTCACTGCTCATCTACCGTTCCTACAAAGAGTCAAATGTTGTAATACCATCTGCAGCAGAACACTCGAAAGAGAGCGACCACACATGCACAGTCACCTCTCTACTGCGGGTGTCAGCCCATAGGGAGAGGGCCGCGATCCACAGCTGGACACCTCTGGCAGAGGCTTAGCCCCCTTGAGAGCATGCTGAAATTCTCTCCTCCAACATCTGCTGTTGGGGGAGAGTCGGGACACTCCCATACACACTAGATGGTCGGCTGGTCCTGCCATCGACATTCATCTAACGTGTATGGCTACCATAAGAACAGGATGAGGGTTAATTTGGGGATAGAGGGTTACCAGTGAATCTAAGGTTCTTGCATGTTCAGGTAACGGGGTTTTCTGGAAGTACAATATTGACAACCTATCCTCAATATAGGTCATCAATACCACATCAGTGTGGATCTGGCTCCCAAAATCCCGGCCGTTCAGCTGTTTGAAGAGGCCTCTTCTTGGCCCAGTGACGTGACGTTAATCTGACATGATGTCTTCAAGCGCAGCCACTATGCGAAGTATAGCGCTGTGTTGGTTTGTTGTCTGGAGGCCACAGTGCTCGCCCAAGCGCTGTGGCCCTCAGGACAGGTCATCATTACTGTACCCCCAGAAAATCCCTTAAACTATTCACTGGTAAAAACCCTGTAAGAAATAACAGACTAATAGCAGAGATTGCATACTTAGGCCTTGGATTTTCTCCATCATTGCCTTCTACTGCCACATCCTCGTCACTCTGGAGTGTAAGGTACTTTCAGCTGGAGACTCATTGCATTGCCTCTATTTTCTTTCTCAGGCCTTATTCACATCGTTAAAGGGGTATTCCCATCTCAGACAATGGGGGCATATCGCTAGGATATGTCCCCATTGTTGTATAGGTGCGGGTCCCACCACTGAGCCCCGCAAGTGAAAGAGGGCGCACTGCGCAGCCGCCTTCCATTAATTTTCTATGGGGCCATTTCTGTCAGCCCCATAGAAATGAATGGGAGTGGGGGCCACGGATGCGCGGTACGCTCCCATTCACTTCTATGGGGAGCCGGCTTGGTGGTGACCAGACCGGAATCCTCCAGCCACCACCTTGCGGGGCTCCGTTCTCTATATAGGTGCAGGTCCAGCTGTGGGAACCGCACCTATAAGACAATGGGAGCATATCCTAGTGATATGCCCCCATTGTCTATGATGAAACAAGCCCTTTAATATGCCGGTGTGAATAAGGCCTTAAAGTGAACCTGTCAGGTCCTGGAAAGAGTACTGCACGAATAGAACATCTGACTAAGGGCTGTATTACACTGACAGATGAGCCTTATGATTGTCGGGAAGGGACAACTGTCTTCTCGTCAGTGAAGGAGACCGCTGCTATTACATACAAGGATCTCCTCCACAGTATGGGGAGGAGTGATCATTAATGCCATCACTTGTGCCCATACAGAATCATTGGTTGTGGACAGCAGAGTGCCATTTAGATGGCACAATCTGCCACCGGCAAGCCATAATTTAGGTGACCACACAAGTGATCTTATTACCCGATGAGCAGGCTTGGTAATCGCCGGCACCATTACACAGGCAGATTAACCTACGAACACTTCTTAGCGCTGATGTGGCCGACCCTTGGACAGTGTAATACAACCCCTGGCTAGTTTCAGACAGGCAAATTCTTTCCAGGAACAAGACTGTGAGGGTGACCACCATTTCCCAGCCTGAACGCTGCTCCTGTGAACTGAACTTGTAACGTTATAAGCCCCTTGCATACGAGCGTGTGTCACGCTGCGAGTGCACAGCACAGCTCCCGGCCTGACCTCCCAGCACTGCCGGGGTCACATAGCATTATATCGATTTATGATGCTATCTAACCCTTACAGTTCTGGAATGTATTGGATAACGCTGGCAGCATTATGTCAGTGTCATCTAATACATCCCAGAACTGTAAGGGTTACATACAGGGCTGTGGAGTCGGTAGATAAATTGTCCGACTCCAACTCCGACTCCGACTCCTCAGATTTTGAAACTTCCGACTCCGACTCCGACTCCTCGACTCCGACTCCTCTGTATTTAATATGCAAATACGAAGCTGTTCCACCAAGTTTTTCTAATCTCCTCTAGCACAGAGAGGTAGTTGAGCAGAAGCTGCTGCCTTCTCCTTTGTGTGCTGATCTTCTGCTGAAGATAGAGCAGTGGGAGGATCCAGGAAGGGGCAGGGGAAGGGGCATTTATTTTAAAACATGATTTTCCTAGTAGAATCCCATAGTCATGTTTAAAATTTAAGCTAACAATCTGAGTTTACATGTTTTATAGCCTTAGCTGAATGATAGCAGTTTTTCAAATGGTTTACAGCTTCAGTCTTGAACTATTGACTATCCATTCCCTTCACTTATACAAGTGTCTCCAGTCCTTAATCAGTTATCAGTGAGAGGCTAGGATAACCATGGGTTCCCTGTAACAGCAGACCACAAGACAATGGAAAGTGTAAGTATTGCCGCTCCTTAAAGGGACACTGACAGGCTGATTTTCCAGCTAAAGATATATATATACTGGTATTCATCAGAGAATTAGGAATAAAACTATACTAATGTTACCCCCAGTTAAGCTGTACTTGTGTTTAAAAACATTTTAATCTGTATGCAAATTCACTATCTTTGTGCCCAATGGGGCAGCGTCTCCTGCGGCTTTGTGCCCAGCCGCGCCCGAAGTACAGCTTCCCAGCGCTGTTCCCTCAAGTATTATTCACTGCACTGGCCTTTTTTTCAGGCTAGCCGAACGCTGAATTCCTGCGCAGGCGCACGTGTAGAGTGCTGGCAGCAGCCTCGTCTGGCTATGCTGAGGCTGTGCCAGCTTTCTCTCTTCCTCCTCGCTACCTAGTCCTGTCTAGTGCTGCCAGTACTCTACATGTGCGCCTGCCCCTTGGGCACAAAGGTAGAGAATTTGCATATTGATTAAAACGTTTTTAAACACAAGTAAACCTCAACTGGGGGTAACAGTCGTCTAGTTGTATTCCTAATCCTCTGATGAATACCAGCAGATAAATCAGCCTGTCAGTGTCCCTTTAACTGCATAGTAAAGCATATGAAAAGCTTCTTCACGGTCACTTAACGTCTTTGTTTAGCGGTAACGTGACGCACTGCGTGCATTGGCCTTTATTCTTACAGTAGAGAAGTAATTCATTATAACTTTATCTGAATTGGGACATTTAAACTTGCTTTTTTTTTATTCCAATTTTTTTTTTATTCCAATTTAAATCTAGTAGGAGTCGGAGTCGGTCCATTTTTTGCCGACTCCGACTCCAGGTACCCAAAATTGCCTCCGACTCCGACTCCTCGACTCCGACTCCACAGCCCTGGTTACATAGCAGTGCTGGAAGGTCAGGCCGGGAGCTGTGCTACGGACTCGCAGTGTGACACACGCTCGTCTGCAAGGGGCCTAATGGGTTATGATGTTGAATTCCAGTCTCTCCATCAATCTACTGAACTGTAGTCACGACATTATGTGATAACAGTTCAGTAGATAGTCTTTGATATTGCAATTTACAATATCAGAAATCATTAGAACGTTGTGAGTTCACTTTACAGGAGGGGTGTTCAGGCCTGGAAATACTGCTCACACACGCCCGTCTAAAACTAGCCTAATTCACTCATTCACATGTGGTGCTCACCCCTGTCCTGCAAACTGGCTGTGGAATACATTAGGAGGACTGATGAGCACGCAGACATCATGGAGAGGATGATTCTTCTCAACGTATGTCAGTTTTCACCGAACGCATCTGCAATGCATCCGGACACGCTGGTCTACAAGGGGCCTTAGGGTGCGACCGCACGCCCAGTTTTCGAGATGCAGTTTTAGAAGAAAAAAATCAGGAGTGGATCATAAAAGCAGAGAAAGTATAAAGCACACAAAGACTTCTCCTTATAAATGTATTCCTGGTTTTGGATTCCAAAACTGCATCAGGAAACTCGACCGTGTGGTAGCACCCGAATGCTCTTTTCTGGAGTCCTCCATGGGGTCAAGGACCCCCATTCTCCTGATATATGGGGGGGGGCGGCACCATCTGAGCCCGTGTACCATTCCTCTCCGACTACAAACGTTGGTACATGCATGTATCTAATCACAGACCAGCACTTCTGTGTCCAGATGACAGGGGGGCTGCACAGAATGGCATCGCTAGGCGCATATGCCCCCGGGCAGCAGGTTTTGCACCAGCTCCAATCTGCCTGAACAGGACATGCTCTTATAGAGCGGCTCATCATTCAAGCTCACAGATGAGGGTCTCGAGCGGGGGAACCTACCTGTATGACATACTGCGATTTTTACTGAATACAAGAATTGGTAGATTACATTTCTTACAATTTCTTAATCATACTAAGTACACCAAAGATGTGTGATCCTGGAGAACAGAAGAGCCTGATCCCCTGCCCAAGTCTGGGGACCAGGATCCCCCATGATCACTAGTCCCCTGCCCGTTCCTGGCTACTCTCTGAGCCCCCGATCATCCACCATGTCTGGCTATTCTCCATTGTAGTGGACAGGATTACAGATCCTCTGAGCCTCCAGGATTACTAGGTACAGGACCTGTGAGCCCCCAATCACCCACCCATGTCTGTAGTGGACGGGGGTACAGGACCTGTGAGCCCCCAATCACCCACCCACGTCTGTAGTGGACGGGGGTACAGGACCTGTGAGCCCCCAATCCCCCACCCATGTCTGTAGTGGACTGGGGTACAGGACCTGTGAGCCCCCAATCACCTACCCATGTCTGTAGTGGACGGGGGTACAGGACCTGTGAGCCCCCAATCACCCACCCATGTCTGTAGTGGACGGGGGTACAGGACCTGTGAGCCCCCAATCACCCACCCACGTCTGTAGTGGACGGGGGTACAGGACCTGTGAGCCCCCAATCACCCACCCACGTCTGTAGTGGACGGGGGTACAGGACCTGTGAGCCCCCAATCACCCACCTACGTCTGTAGTGGACGGGGGTACAGGACCTGAGAGCTCCCAATCACCCACCCACGTCTGTAGTGGACGGGGTTACAGGACCTGTGAGCCCCCAATCACCCACCCACGTCTGTAGTGGACTGGGGTACAAGACCAGTGAGCCCCCAATCACCCACCCATGTCTGTAGTGGACGGGGGTACAGGACCTGTGAGCCCCCAATAACCCACCCACTTCTGTAGTGGACGGGGGTACAGGACCTGTGAGCCCCCAATCACCCACCCACTTCTGTAGTGGACGGGGGTACAGGACCTGTGAGCCCCCAATCACCCACCCACTTCTGTAGTGGACGGGGGTACAGGACCTGTGAGCCCCCAATCACCCACCCACTTCTGTAGTGGACGGGGGTACAGGACCTGTGAGCCCCCAATCACCCAACCACGTCTGTAGTGGACGGGGGTACAGGACCTGTGAGCCCCCAATCACCCAACCATGTCTGTAGTGGACGGGGGTACAGGACCTGAGAGCCCCCAATCACCCACCCATGTCTGTAGTGAACGGGGGTACAGGACCTGTGAGCCCCCAATCACCCACCCATGTCTGTAGTGGACGGGGGTACAGGACCTGTGAGCCCCCAATCACCCACCCATGTCTGTAGTGGACGGGGGTACAGGACCTGTGAGCCCCCAATCACCCACCCATGCCTGTAGTGGACGGGGGTACAGGACCTGTGAGCCCCCAATCACCCACCCATGTCTGTAGTGGACGGGGGTACAGGACCTGTGAGCCCCCAATCACCCACCCATGTCTGTAGTGGACGGGGGTACAGGACCTGCAGAGCCCCCAATCACCCACCCATGTCTGTAGTGGACGGGGGTACAGGACCTGTGAGCCCCCAATCACCCACCCATGTCTGTAGTGGACGGGGTACAGGACCTGTGAGCCCCCAATCACCCACCCATGTCTGTAGTGGACGGGGGTACAGGACCTGTGAGCCCCCAATCACCCACCCATGTCTGTAGTGGACGGGGGTACAGGACCTGTGAGCCCCCAATCACCCACCCATGTCTGTAGTGGACGGGGGTACAGGACCTGTGAGCTCTCCCCATCACACGTCCGCAGATGTCAGTGACGAGGACTGTCAGAGCCCATGCCCGTAACCCTCTCCCGGGATGATAGCAGCACGGCTCACACGGGCCGCACGTAGTCGTACCCCGCTTCTCTCCGCGCTGGATAGCCGGCAGCCGAGGTCGCCCTGCGGTCCTTGCTGTACCCGAGCCCCGGAGCTGGAGGAGGTGCTGTGTCGCTAAGCTGCGCTGTGTTTGTCCCCGGCTGCTGCCCACATTCTATTTACACGCAGCACCACGGTAACAGCTCGGTAACCACTCCAACCACACAGCGGAGTTCTAGCCGCTCACGTGACCTGCACTAGGCAACCAGCCGAAGCAAACGCTTTCCCCATTGGAGAGCTGTATGGCCCCCTGTCATTGGTTCCATCCTGCGGCTGCTGGATTCTCTGCTGGTTCCTGCAGGAGTCTGACAGCAGATCTGGTCACCTATGTGTGTGTAGGAATCTGGCAGATCTAGTCACCTATGTGTGTGCAGGAGTCTGACAGCAGATCTAGTCACCTGTGTGTGTGCAGGAGTCTGACAGAAAGCAGATCTAGTCACCTATGTGTGTGTAGGAATTTGGCAGATCTAGTCACCTATGTGTGTGTAGGAATCTGACAGATCTAGTCACCTGGGTGTGTGCAGGAGTCTGACAGAAGATCTAGTCACCTGTGTGTGTGCAGGAGTCTGACAGACAGCAGATCTAGTCACCTGTGTGTGTGCAGGAGTCTGACAGACAGCAGATCTAGTCACCTGTGTGTGTGAAGGAGTCTGACAGCAGATCTAGTCACCTGTGTGTGTGCAGGAGTCTGACAGCAGATCTGGTCACCTGTGTGTGTGAAGGAGTCTGACAGCAGATCTGGTCACCTGTATGTGTGCAGGAGTCTGACAGCAGATCTGGTCACCTGTGTGTGTGCAGGAGTCTGACAGCAGATCTGGTCACCTGTGTGTGTGCAGGAGTCTGACAGCAGATGTGGTCACCTGTGTGTGTTCAGGAGTCTGACAGCAGATCTGGTCACCTGTGTGTGCAGGAGTCTGACAGCAGATTTAGTCACCTGTGTGTGTGCAGGAGTCGGACAGCAGATCTGGTCACCTGTGTGTGTGAAGGAGTCTGACAGCAGATCTGGTCATCTGTGTGTGTGTGCAGGAGTCTCACAGCAGATCTGGTCACCTGTGTGTGCAGGAGTCTGACAGCAGATCTGGTCACCTGTGTGTGTGCTGGAGTCTGACAGCAGATCTGGTCACCTGTGTGTGTGCAGGAGTCTGACAGCAGATCTGGTCACCTGTGTGTGCACGAGTCTGACAGCAGATTTAGTCACCTGTGTGTGCAGGAGTCTGACAGCAGATCTGGTCACATGTGTGTGTGCAGGAGTCTGACAGCAGATCTGGTCACCTGTGTGTGCAGGAGTCTGACAGCAGATCTAGTCATCTGTGGGTGTGTGCAGGAGTCTGACAGCAGATCTGGTCACCTGGGTGTGTGCAGGAGTCTGACAGCAGATCTGGTCACCTGTGTGTGTGAAGGAGTCTTACAGCAGATCTGGTCACCTGTGTGTGTAGGAATCTGACAGTAGATCTAGTCACCTGTGTGTGCAGGAGTCTGACAGCAGATCTGTCACCTGTGTGTGTGCAGGAGTCTGACAGCAGATCTGGTCACCTGTGTGTGCACGAGTCTGACAGCAGATCTGGTCACCTGTGTGTGCAGGAGTCTGACAGCAGATCTGGTCACCTGTGTGTGTGAAGGAGTCTGACAGCAGATCTGGTCACCTGTGTGTGTGCAGGAGTCTGACAGCAGATCTAGTCACCTGTGTGTGCAGGAGTCTGACAGCAGATCTGGTCACCTGTGTGTGTGCAGGAGTCTGACAGCAGATCTGGTCACCTGTGTGTGTGAAGGAGTCTGACAGCAGATCTGGTCACCTGTGTGTGTGCAGGAATCTGACAGCAGATCTAGTCACCTGTGTGTGCAGGAGTCTGACAGCAGATCTGTCACCTGTGTGTGTGCAGGAGTCTGACAGCAGATCTGGTCACCTGTGTGTGTGCAGGAGTCTGACAGCAGATCTGGTCACCTGTGTGTGTGCAGGAGTCTGACAGCAGATCTGGTCACCTGTGTGTGTGCAGGAGTCTGACAGCAGATCTGGTCACCTGTGTGTGTGCAGGAGTCTGACAGCAGATCTGGTCACCTGTGTGTGTGCAGGAGTCTGACAGCAGATCTGGTCACCTGTGTGTGTGCAGGAGTCTGACAGCAGATCTGGTCACCTGTGTGTGCAGGAGTCTGACAGCAGATCTAGTCACCTATGTGTGCAGGAGTCTGACAGCAGATCTTTTCACCTGTGTGTGCAGGAGTCTGACAGCAGATCTAGTCACCTGTGTGTGTGCAGGAGTCTGACAGCAGATCTGGTCACCTGTGTGTGCAGGAGTCTGACAGCAGATCTGGTCACCTGTGTGTGCAGGAGTCTGACAGCAGATCTAGTCACCTGTGTGTGCAGGAGTCTGACGTCAGATCTGGTCACCTGTGTGTGTGCAGGAGTCTGACAGCAGATCTGGTCACCTGTGTGTGTGCAGGAGTCTGACAGCAGATCTGGTCATCTGTGTGTGTGTGCAGGAGTCTGACAGCAGATCTGGTCACCTGTGTGTGTTCAGGAGTCTGACAGATCTGGTCACCTGTGTGTGCAGGAGTCTGACAGATCTGGTCACGTGTGCGATTTAAGCCCCACGACTCTCCAGCACTGAAACAACCCTTTCTTGCTAAGCCCTGCCCTTTTTCAGTGGGTTAAAAAACTTTGAGAAAACCTAGTTGGGCCAAAATTGCATCACTTTTTAAACAGATTCTACAGACACATTTGATCTGTCTTGTATCCTTCTCTATCTCCTAGGGCAGTGATGGTGAACCTTTTACAGGCCGAGTGCCAAAACACCAACCTAAAACTCAATTATTTATTGCAAAGTGCAAACACAGCGTTTTAACCTGAATACCAGTGTAGTGTATCCTCCATGTACTTTATCATTAGCTATAATAGCCGCCTACAGTGCGCTGCCTGTGCCGTTCATTGTGCGCCCTGCGCTGATGAAGGGCATGAAAAGTCTAAGGCATATTGGTACACCATAGACTTTTTCCAGGGTGCGGGTGCCCACATGGAGGGCTCTGAGTGCCGCCCCTGGCACCTGTGCCATAGGTTCGCCACCACTGTCCTAGGGTTAGGCTAACATATCCAGCGCTATAGAACTACTGTTAGGGTCCAGTCACATGATCGTATTTTCAGTCCGCATCCAATCTGCATTTATTTCAGATCGGATATGGACCCATTCATTTAATAGGACAACAAAAGATGTGGACAGCACACTGTAAGGGCTCGTTCAGACGAACGCTTTTTGCGTTCCGTATATGGGCCGTTTTTTGCGTTCAGTATACCGTCCATATACGGAACCATTCATTTCAATGGGTCCGCAAAAAAAACTGAATGTATGCATTCTGTTTCCGTTTTGAGTCATGTCCTAATATTGCCCGCAAATCATGTTCCGTGGCTCCATTCAAGTCAATGGTGCTGTAAAAAAACGGAGGGCATCTGTATGTCGTCCGTATCCGTTCCGTTTTTGCGGAAGCATCTATTTTATACCCAGCCCAATTTTTCAATGTACTTACTGTTAAAACATTATTATATACTTCTGTTTCCATTTCGCAAAAAACGGATCACAAACGGAAACCATAGAGAAACCAAAAATGGAAAAACAGATCTGTTAAAAACGGACCGCAAAACTATACGGTCGTGTGAATGAGCCCGTTCTGTACTCCGCTGTCTGCATCTGTATTTTTGTTCCATGGCACCTCAAAACCAATAGAACATGTCCTATTCTTTTCCGTTTTACGGACAACAATAGGCATTTGTTACATAATGTGGGACCTGCTGAAGGGTAGAATGCGGGACGTACACGGCCGCTATCCGTGTTATGCGGATCTACGATTTGCAGACCTGAAAACAGATACGGTTGTGCGAATACCCACTGAAGTGCGCTCTGTCTGCTTGTGCATAGCTATAAGCGGCGCACAGCACTGTCTGAGCCCAGGCCATGCTGCTGAATCTAGAGCACATTCACACATGGCAGATTTGTTGCAAATATTTCTGCAACTGAAAATCGGCTCCATTCATCTGGGTTTGTTTTGGCGGGAAGCACGTGGATTTCTACACTACAGATGAACGGAACTGATTTTCAGTCACCATGTGTGAAGGCACCCTTATCATTTTTCTATGTGCCATAACTATTTCTGTGAGATCTTATATCACTGCAGCACAGGGATACCAACATGGGCCGTGTTCTTTGCAAAACAGAGAATTGTTTCCTCCCGCAGCCTCTAATTCACGGCTTCTTAAGCCATCACGTGGTACTCACTGGTCGGGTGTCCCCAAGTTGTTGGTTAAGGCACAGCTGGGGACGCAGCTTTGACAGAAGCGGTGATATGCTGCATAGACTTTTCTATGGCTGCACCATAGTTGATTCAGGAGAAAAGCAGAGGTTAGGGTACTTTCACACTTCCGTTCAGTTTGCATCAGTATGCCTTCCGCTCAGTCACTGTCAGGCGTTTTGGCCGGCATGCTGCGGTATTATGTCCGTCCAAAATGCCTGATCAGTCGCCGGAATGCCGGATCCGGCATTAATTTATATTGACTTGTATTAGTGCCGGATCCGGCATTCTGAAACAACTGAAGGACGGATCCGTCCTTCCGGTCTGCGCATGCGCATACCGGGAAAACTGTGAAAAAGACTGCAGGACGGATCCGTCCATCCGCATGACAAGCGGAGGGACGGATCCGTTCTTGCAATGCATTTGTAGATGGATCCGCACCCCGATCCGTCTACAAATGCTGTCAGTTGTCACACTGAACGGCGGATCCGGCTGTCAGCTCCAACAACGGAACTGCCTGCCGGATCACACTAACGCAAGTGTGAAAGTGGCCTAAGTTTCAACATTTTTGGCATGTCAGAAGTGACCCCTCAATAGAAGCAGATTGAGAAATCCTGATCTAGTTCATCAGGTTTTAGTTCCTGGGGTGAGGGTTGATTATTTTTTCGTACTTCTCAACATTGAAATTGCAGCACTAAGAAGGAACAGTCATAGAATTATGGAAATCACAAGATTGATAGACATGTTAATAATATGCAGAATATAAAATAATGGAAATAAAATATTCAAAGTATCTCGATTTATTCAGTATCGGGTATGAGCACCACAAGCAGAAACACACACACTTAGACGCCTCGGCATGCTATCTATGAGGTTATTAATGGTTGTCTGAGGCCGTGGCAGCACAGTTAGTACGTGAAAGCTGCTCACAGTATCACGGGCAACATATGGCCTGGCATTGTCCTGTTGAAAAATGGCTCCTGGGACACTTTAGAGAAATAGTTGTACCACTGGTTCTACAAGCAAATCAATGTAACGCTGAGCTGTTAGTGTACCTTAAGTAGACTAGAGGGATCCAGCTACCGTACATTATGCCACCCCAAACCATAACCCCGGAAGTAGAATTGGTGTGACGTTCCCCTGTGAAGACCTCTTCATGGCATTCCCCACATGGTCTCCAGGACAATCTATGGCTATGATTGCATCTGAAACAAAAGCAGGACTCATTGCTGAAGGATAATGGATAAACCTCCATTCCAGCCTCCATTGCCGTCTTGCCGTGCAAGAGCGGTGGCCTGAGGTCAATGGAACACCTGTAGCTGGCCGTCTGGCTCGTAGCACAGTGTTGTGTAAATACCTTCTGATGGTTTGTGTACACAGTGCTTGCCACCCTAGGCTTGGGATGTGACATTCAATTTCACTTGCAGTACAGAATCAATCAGTACACTCCATTCTTTTAATCAAACAATCCTTCTATGCAGTGGTTCGCTGACATCTCGGCCTAGGTGCATAGCGAGTGATGAACTAAAACCTCTCACTTTAAGGATTCTGTCCCTCTCAGTTTGCGAAAAGTGTCAATAACGTCCAGGAGACATCCCACATGACTTGATCAGATTTTTTCAGGTTTCATGTGGCTAAAAAGCTTTGCTTTTAATCAGGCATTTATGTCCCTCCCACATGTCATACATTGGAGTTAGGTGCTTGAAAATTTGATCATCTGTAGATCTTAGCAACACCTGATACTTCTTCCATTTGTATACTCTTAGAGCTTGTAGTTGGTGTTGAAATTTCAATGTTGAGGAGTGTAGTTACATTAACAAGTACAGCCAGCAGGTGGCAGCATCACCCACAGAAATTAACTACTAGGGACGCTTCTTCCTACTGTCACAGGCAGCATCCTTTTGGACGAGAGTGAACTGCAGTAAGTTGAGTGATGCCTGTTGCTCAACATTATTGAATCGGTAAAATTTTGTTGCACTAGTTGTTAATGTTTGGTGGCTTTTTTTGTTTTGAAACATTTTTTCTGCCATTTTTTTACGTCTGGAAGTGAAGACTATGGGTAATAGGCCAGAAAAAAAAAAACTTAATGCCTAGTCTATATTGCATTGTAAAGAAATACCACTGACCTGAAAAATATCACAAACCAAAAAGCTTTGAGTGTAGACTTTTCAATATGTTACTTTAGACTGTAAAGTAACATGCCTAAAAACACTGTGAATAAGCGCCAACTAAAACTCCATGAAAAAAGGCAGCGAAATTGCTGTGTGTTATTTCAGCCTATGACAATTGAGGTCAAACTAGGGATCTGTATAGTCGAATGTGTGGCCTAGGAAATGTGGTCCATGTAAAGGCTGCATTTCTTGGACTCAGCTGACCCAAACTCACTGAATCATATTGATCTACAATGCTGTGAGTTTTAGCCTTCGCCCTCAGGTCTACTGCACTGACGAGCAAAACCGTAACAATGTTTTGAACTTTTGACATTCAGGCTCCATATCTCACCATGCACTATAGCTTCGAAAGAGGGACTACCATCATTTTATAGAAAATCATCTAACATAAATTGGACTTTGCAACTGTTAGCATATGATTAGTTATGTAGATTCAGGTCATGTAACTGCATTTTTATTGTTTTGTTCCTATAATTCAAAAATAACTTTTTTATTGTTATTTTTTTTTATTTTGTAAATCCACCTTTAGCTTTCTACACTGCCTGAATCCTTCTGGGCATGCTCTCAATCAGATTCAAGCATGTCTCAACGTAATTCGGTTCCCAGGTCTCTTCTACACGTTCCCAATGTTTGTGCATACTGGTTGACTCACTTGGGTACGAATACCTTCAACTCTACCCACATGTGTTCTATTGGGATGACGTCTGGGAACTGTGGGGCCAATCCAGCACCTCCACATCATTGTCATTGAACCATTTCTTCGCCAATCTCAACGTATGTTGTCCTGCTGGAATACTATGTAGTCCTTTTCATACCCGTAGTACTCAAGGGTACGAAGTAACTCATCTTGTAGGATACTCAATCAATTCTGGTCAAGTATCCAACGCCTTTGGCTATAAAACAACACCATATCATCAGGCTTCCTCCACCGAACTTGACAGTTCCTTCAATTTCTCGATCTGTTATCCCCCTTTTCCCTTGTTTCTTTCAGACCCATTTGCACACATCAGAGCCCAGTCTATTAACTTTCGTCTTATCGCTCCAAAGCACCCGTTTCCAATCTTCTACTGTCCACTGATCGTACTTTTTTGCAAACTCGAGCTGACGCTTATGATGATATTGAAGTTGAGGCTTCTCCATCTTTTTTCGGGCCACCATTCCAGGGTTGTGTAATGCACGTCGCACAGTGATGGACGTCTGTGATCTCAGTATTACAAAGCATACGAGCCACCTCCATTGCCGTGGAACTGATAGACCTTGTGATGAGCCGACTTGTTGACTCCGATATCGTATTCTTCCAACTGTCATGGCAGTCACATGATGCAGTTTGGCAATTTTCTTGGCCGAGATACCGCTATTGATGAGCTGGATGATCCTGTTTCTCTTTTATTGGGAAATCTTCTTTAGACAAGAAGAATAAGATTGTTCCACCACCAGGAGCAAAACAGTAACATTGCAGTTACATGACAAAAATCTGCATAACTAATCATATGGTAAATAGTCGCAAGTCCAATTTATGTATGAGATAGCCAAGATGAGTGTCTATAAAATGGTGGTAGTCTCACATTCAAAGCTGTAGTGGCTGGTGAGATATGGAGCCTGAAAGTCAAAAGTTCAAAGCATTGTTATCCTTTTGCTCGTCTGTGTAAGTGTGGAACAGTAGATCGGGCTGGAACTCATATATTGAATCATAAAGTGAGTTTCGGTCAGCAAAGCTGGGAAATGCAGCTGTCACAAACTTAGGGTACTTTCACACTAGCGTTTTTCTTTTCCGGCATAGAGTTCCGTCGTCGGGTCTCTATGCCGGAAAAAAAATGATCAGTATTATCCCCATGCATTCTGAATGGAGAGAAATCCGTTCAGGATGCATCAGGATGTCTTCAGTTCAGTATGTAAACGTTTTTTAGACAGGGAAAATACCGCAGCATGCTGCGGTATTATCTCTGTCTAAAATTCCGGAACACATGACAGAATGCCGGATCTGGCATTAATTCCCATTGACTTGTATTAGTGCCGGCATTACAAATACTGCAACAACGGATCCGTCCTTCCGGTCTGCGCATGCGCACACCTTTAAGACTGTAGAAAAAATAAAGACGGATCCGTCTCTCCGTCTGAAAACGGAGAGACAGATCCGCACTTGCAATGCATTTGTGAGACGGATCCGCATCCGGATCCGTCTCCAAATGCTTTCAGTTGTCATGCGGTATGACGGATCTGGCGGGTAATTCATTCTCAATGGGGCCGGACATGAAGCGTCACAGGCTTCCGGGTTGCCATGGTATAGCAGATTAGGCTTCTGCTAAAGACAGCAGCAGCCTGATCAAGCTAAGTGTAAATTCACAATACACTACAGTACACTATATAGTGTACTGTAGTGTGTTATATAGGCATCAGGCACACTGGATCTTCAAGAACCAAGTGGATCTGGGTCAAAAAAAAAAAGTGAAAAAAAGTAAACATAAAAAAATTAATTTCTTCTTATAGCCACACATTTATAAAAAAAAAAATGTACTACACATATTTGATATCACAGCGCCCGTAATTACCTCATCTATAAAACGGTCATGTTACTTTCCCCGCACGTGGAACGCCGTAAAAAACGCCATAAAAAAAAAAAAAGGAAAACTATGATGAAATTGAGATTTTGGCCACCTCAATTGCCAAAAAAGGTAATAAAAGTAATCAAAAAAGTTGTATGTACGCCAAAATGTTACCAATCAAACCATCACCACATCCCGCAAACAATGAGCCCCTACATGAGACAATAGACCATAAAAATTAAAAAAATATGGCTGACTATGGATACACTAAAACATGTTTTTTTTTATAATGCTTTTATTGTGTTAGAAAAAAATAAAAAAAGTATACAAATTATGTATTGCCGCGTCCGTAATAACCTGCTCTATAAAAATATCACATGACCTAACCCCTCAGGTGAACACTGTAAAAAAAAAATTAAAACTGTGTAAAAAAAGCTATTTTTGTAACCTAACATCACAAAAAGTGTAATACCAAGCGATCAAAAAGGCGTATGCCCCCCAAAATAGTGCCAATCAAACAGCCATCTCATCTCGCAAAAAATGAGCCCCTACATAAGACAGTTGCCCAAAAAATAAAAAATGGCTTTCAGAATAAAGAGAAACAAAAAAATCTTGTTTTCAAAAATGCTTTATTATGTAAAACTGAAATAAACAACTAAAAATATTTGGTATTGTCGCATCCGTAACAACTTGCTCTATAAAATTACCACATGATCTAACCTGTCAGATGAACATTGTAAATAACAAAAAATAACAACGGTGCCAAAGCAGCTATTTTTTGTTACCTTGCCTCACAAAAAGTGTAATACAGTGATCCCTCAAGATACAATGGCCTCAGAATACAATATTTTCAACATACAATGGTCTTTTCTGACCCATCATAAGTTGAAACTAGACTCAACATACAAAGTCTCAGACTCAGATCCAAGCAATCAAGGTCACTTCTCTGGTACAATAGCTGTATTAGATGCTAGTAAGCAGCTATTCCTGACTGTTATATGTCAGGACTTGTTTTATCTGTCCTAATTATCTGCTTTATTTTTCCTAAATCTTCATTTCATTTTCTTTTGTCTTGGATGACATTTTAGGGCTTTGGAACCGATTACTCAAGTTACAATGGTTTCAACCTACAGTGTTTGTCCTGGAACCACTTAATATTGTATCTTGAGGGACCACTGTATAGAGCAACCAAAAATCATATGTACCCTTAAATAGTACCAACAAAACCGCCACCTTATCCCATACTTTCCAAAATGGGGTTTTTTAGTTTCTACTCTAGGGGTGCATCAGGGGATCTTCAGATGTGACATCGCAGCTTAAAATTATCCCAGTGAAATCTACCCTCCAAAAACAATATGGCGTTCCTTTCCTGCTGCGCCCTGCCGTGTGACCATACAGCAGTTTACGACCACATATGGGGAGTTTCTGTAATCTACAGAATCAGGGCAATAAAGATTGAGTTTTGTTTGGCTGTTAACCCTTGCTTTGTTAACGGACAAAAATGATTAAAATGGAAAATTTGCCAAAAAAGTGAAATTCTGAAATTTCATCTCCATTTTCCATTAATTCTTGTGGAACAACTAAAGGGTTAACAAAGTTTGTAAAATCAGTTTTGAATACCTTGAGGGGTGTAGTTTCTAAAATGGGGTCATTTATGGGAGGTTTTGGATTTGCTTCTAAACTTCTAAGCCTTCTAACGTCCCAAAAAAAGAAAATGTCATTTACAAAATGACCCAAACATGAAGTAGACATATGGGAAATGTAAAGTAATAGTTATTTTAGGAGGTATCACTATCTGGTTTAAAAACAGAGAAATGTAAATTTTGAAAATATGCTAATTTTTCCCAATTTTTTGAATTTTTTTTATAAATAAAAATGAAATATTTTGACTCAAATTTACCTCTGTCATGAAGTACAATATGTGATAAGAGAACAATATCAGAATGGCTTGGATAAGTGAAAGCGTTTTAAAGTTGTCACCACATAAAGTGACACGTCAGATTTGCAAAAAAATGGCCCGGTCCTGAAGGGGTTAATATTAGTGTGGGGGGGGGGGGGAGCACTGCGCCACCAATGAACATAACTTAACGTTTAATGCAGATACAGGAGCCGGGTGCCGACTGCAGAATCACATAGCTGGCATCCAACTGCTATGACAGGGAGCTGCGATCAGCGGCGTTTAACCCCTTTTAACCTGAGGGGTTAACTTCTGCTTATCGCAGCTCCCTGTCATAGAGGTCAGGTGCCAGCTATGTGATTCTGCAGCCGGCACCCGCCTCCTGTATTTGAATTAATGGGTGAGTTATCGTCATTGGTGGCACAGTGGCCACAGCCCTCCCCTCCTCCTCCCCTCTGTCTTCTCATTGGTGGCAGCAGCACGGGGGAGGGAGAGAGAGACTCCTTCTCCACCGTGCTGCTGAGGGAACATGGCGCGCGCTGAGAGCAGTGCATGCCATGTTCTGTGATAGAAGGCAAATCCTGGTATCGAATCGATACCCGTACAAAAGTATTGATTGGGTATCAATAATCTGATACTCGGTACAATCCTACTAAGGATGCCTCCACACTTAGTGGATCTGTTAGGAAATACGCGGCAGATTTTTACGCATGGATTACCTTCCTCATTTAAACTGTACTTGGCTATCTCCGGCATTTCCATAGACATTAACCCCTTAAGGACCGGAGGTTTTTTATTTTTTGCGAGGTTTTTTTGCGCTCCCTGCCTTCCCAGAGCCATAGCTTTTTTATTTTTCGGTTCACATAGCCATATGAGGGCTTGTTTTTTGCGGGACAAGTTGTACTTTTCAACGCCACCATTTAATATTGCATATGATGTAGTGGGAAGCGGGAAAAAAATTCCAAATGGGGTGAAATTGCAAAAAAAAAAGCAATTCCACCACAGTTTTGCGGGTTTTTAAATTTTTTATGGAAGATGAAGCTACCAAAAATGGCGAATCTGCCGTTTGGACGTTTTTTTCTGTTTTGCTGTTTGACGTATGGGTAATATTTAAAATTTTTATAGTATGGGTGTTTTCGCACATTGCGACACCCATGATGTGTATTTTAATTTTAGCAAAAGGGGGTGATTTGAACGTTTATGTTTTTTTATTTATTTTTTTAAACTTTTTTTTTTTTTTTACACATTTATATAGTTCCCATAGGAATCATCTGATTGCGATTATCATAAATTCCAATGCAATAGCATTGGAATGTATGAAAAAAATCGCATATTTCCTATGAAGCCTATTACAGGCAAGGCTCCATAGGAAATACTACAGAGCAGCCTGGGTTTCATTCATAGAATCCCAGGCTACAACAGGCGCGCTCTGGCTTCTCCGATCGCCACACGGGGGAGCCGGAGCACAACCGAATGGTGTATAGGGCCCCAGTTCTCGTGATCGGTGGGAATTCCAGTGGCAAGACTTCCACTGATCTGATCTATCCTGTGGATAGGGGCTAACTTTCTATAATCTGAATACTCCTTTAAAGGGGTTGTTCGGGTTCAGGGCTGAACCCGAATATAAGGTCCCCTTCACTCACCATGTATGAGAGGAGCATCGGAGCATTTCCTTGCTTCGATGCTCCCCTTGCCTTCCACTGCATCGCTTAGTGCAAGGTCTGTTTGTTGTGAGCCGGTGACATACTGGGCTTTACATCAGTATGCTAGGCTGAGACTTCCACCTAGCAGGGAGCTTGGTGACATCACCATCACAAATGGGCAGTGTATAACGTGGTTCCGGGCAGTTTTAGAGGTGGGTACTAGTGATACCCGCCTCTAAAACTGCCCAGAACAGCGCTATACACCACCCACTTGATCAGGTAATGTAAACTGGTTCCCTGCTAGGCGGAAGTCTCAGCCTAGCATACTGATGTGAAGCCTGGTACATCACCGGCTCACAACAAACAGACCTTGCCCTGTGCGATGCAGTGCCAGGCAACGGGAGCGTCGGAGCAAGGAAATGCATGGTGAGTGAAGGTGAGCTTATATCCGGGTTCAGCACCGACCCCGGACAACCCCTTTAAGTCTATATCAGAATAGTCATCTCCATAGGGGAACGGACACGTGATGGGTCCACTAATCCACAGCATAGCTTTGTTAATGTTTTTTTTTTCTTACCCTACTGGCTCATGCACACGAACGTTGTTTGGTTCTGCATCTGAGCCGCATTCACTTCAATGGGGCTGCAAAAGATGCAGACAGAACTCTGTGTACTGTCTGCATCCGTTGCTCCGTTCCATGGGGCCGCCAAAAAAATAAAACATGGCCTATAGGCATTTCTATTATGGGTGACCTGTTCCGTTCCGCAAATTACGGAACGCACACGGGTCGCATCCGTGTTTTGTGGACTGCAAAACACGGAGTAATCATGTGCATGAGCCCTTAAGCTACTTTGTAAAACTCCTTTAACAGATATAAGCCTCATGCACACAAAAGTATGCATTTTGGCGAGTAATGTTCATGCTCAAGGGTTACGCCCCTGGTTACCACAAAGAACTCTGCAGGATTTGGTGCAGATTTTGGCCAGATCCACAGCTGGCTCACAACCTGTGACCATACCATTAGGGTGCCTGCGCGGGTAATACAGTACCAGCAAAGAGTATGAGATTAGATTGATATTGCATCATATCTGCAGCACGTCAACTGTTGTTGCATTTTTGGTGTGAAGATTTCACCCTTTTCAATGGAAGGGTGAAAACTGCGGAAAATCCACACCAGAAACCGTGCAATAAGTTTTGTGCAGTTTTGCCGCTGATTTCTTGTGGATTTTCTGCATGTAAATCTGCACCATGTGCAGGCACCGTTAGGATGCTTTCACACATAAACCCACACTTGCTATAGTGGTGGTGCCTGGATTTTGGCCATTTTTTTAAAGTCCATCTCATGTTAGACATATTTATGATGCAAGTAAACAAAAAAGAAAAATCTACTGTGCATTGCCTGATAAAGGGACATGGCTTAGTGGTAAAGGCGGCATGGCTTAGTGGTAAAGGCGGCATGGCTTAGTGGTAAAGGCGGCATGGCTTAAAGGGGTTTATGGTAGTTTAAGGCTACATGCACACGACCGTTGCCTGCCTCCGCGTCCGCTCCTCCTTGAAATTTTGCGTCCGTCAAACAAACGGATGACGCACCGTTTTTTTTGACGGATCCGATTTTTATGGCAGATCCATTGTAAAAATGGCTATCCTTGTCCGCAAACGTGAAAAAAATAGGACATGCACCATTTTTTGACGGAATGAAAACACGGATCACGGATGCGGAACAAAAACGGTTGACCATCCGCATTTTCTGACGGACCCATTGAAATGAATGGGGAAGCATCCTATCCATGAAAAAAAACGGAACGGATGCGGAAACAAACAACGCTCGTGTGCATGGGGCCTAATAATGATGACCTATCCTGAAAATAGGTCATCAATATCTGATCCGTGGGATCCAACACCCGCACCCCGCTGATCAGCTGTTTGAGGAGGCTGCGGCACTCCTTGCTGCTTACCAAGCACAGCACCGTCCACTATATAGCGGCTGTTCTTGGTATTGCAGCTCAGTGCCATTCACTAACATTGGACTGTGCTGCGCCTAGGCCATGTAACCAATGCATGTGACGTCACTGGCCTTGGAAGAGACTGCTGCGCTCATGGAGTACTACAGTCTCTTCAAACAGCTGATCTGGGAGATGGGGGGGGGGGCAGGAGACAGACCCTGCTGATCTGATATTGATGACCTATCTTGAGGATACGCCACGAAATATCAAAATCTCAGACAACCCCTTTATATGCACAATTTTGGCACAAAATTTTATTCTAAGGCTACTTTCACATCTGTGTTTTTCTTTTCCGGTATTGAGATCTGGCAGAGAATCAATACCGGAGAAAAACGCTTCCGTTTTGTCCCCATTTATTGTCAATGGGGACAAAACTGAATGGAGTGCACCAGAATACATTTCATTCTGTTTGGTTGCGTCACCATAAGGGACATTAAACTGCTGCAACGGATACAGCTGGTTGTATTATCAAAAACGGAAGCGTTTTTGCTGATCCCTGTTGGATCAGGCAAAAAAAAAAAAACGCAAGTATAAAAGTAGCCTAAAGTAAGCAGACCAGTAGAAGTTCGACAGGAGGGTCTCGCCATGGACCAAATTTCTTATCCAGTCTGAGCCACTGTGATAAAGTCGAGCATCTCTAGGCCTCATCCACACTGAGGATTCCACGCACCATGCCAAGAAGAGATATTAACTCTGTAATGCGGATACTGCTGGAAATCGCGGTGTGTGCACACCACATGCAAATCGAATAAACGAAGCAGAAACCAAAAGATGTCTGCTGTGGAGTTCTCATTCGATTTTTCACACAGGCAACTTTCTACTAGCCCCCGGAATGCCGTCTACAATCCAGATGTTTCACAGGATAGTAAGCCTGCCCCTATGGGTGCCCTTTCTAATCCAGTATTACCAGTATAGACAGTACAGTGGTACCAGTGATCAGTGGGGAGCCACAATAGGGCGTAATGCACTAGGCATCCACAAGGTGGCACCCCATACTCGTATATGACAAGCTGTTACCGCGGCACAGATAAATTATATAATGGATGCGATTTCTGACTGTCGCACGGCCAGGCGCTCATTTCAGGGACTGTCAGGTTCCACAATGGAGACAGTCCTGGCTTCGGTGGCAATGTGCGCCCATATTCCTAGCCCTGCGCCCTTTGGCCGGCCCCTCCTCCCACTCTGGGCGGTGCAGTGGGAGGTAGCTGAGCGGAGCGGCGGCCGGTCCATTAGGGACACGCACCCGGGTGTCCTCATCGTGTGACGGTGTAATCTGGAGTTATCCCGGGGGGAGACTCATCTGCTGCGGCAGGGCGTCACACCGAGAGGCGAAGATGGTCACCCGAGTGTACACGGCATCCTCCTCCTGCTCCACCACGGTGAGTGACGGCTCTGGAGTTCCCCTGCGCTTAGTGCAGCTTCACTAGTTGTCTCCCGAAGTCTGCGTGTTTACTGCACCTAATGGATGAGGACAGATGGTCCTAGAGCTCTGCCTGATCTCTTCTGGGGGTGGCATGCAGCTTAGCTCCCGATTACAAGCCTGTAGAGGCACACTTGCTTGGCTGTTCTCAGAACTCCACAGAAATGAATGGAGCATGCTGGGCGTAGTAGTTTTACCACAGTTGGAGGTTAGCCATCGTTATCTGATTGGTGGGGGTCTGACTGCAAGCACCCCCGCTGTTAAAGGGATTCTTTCACCTGGATTTTGTGTATAGAGCTGCGGACATGCGCTGCTAGATTGTCGCTAGCACGTCCGCGGAATACGTTACCCATAGCTCTGAGTGCTTTCATTTAGGCAAAAAAATGTTATATATATGTAAGTGAGGCAAGGAGCCCGAGGGGCTGTTACTAACGTTCCTGGAGCCCAGGCACGCCACTGTGAAGGAGCCCAGCACCGCCCGCATCCTCCGAATCTCCTCCTTACTCCCCGAGGTCACCAAGTTAGAGCGCCGTAATCGCGCGCATGCACGAGTACGCCGTATGTCAGTGCCGGCATAGTGATCCTTCCCTGGGTTGGCATCAGCCTCAGGGAACGAACTGCGCATGCGCTAGCTGTGAGATTACAGCGCTCTAACTTTGTGACGTTGGGGAGCAAGGAGGATATTCGGAGGATTCGGGCGGCGCTGGGCTCCTTCACAGCAGCGTGCCTGGACTCTGAAAACGTTAGTAACAGCCCCTTGGGCTCCTTACTTGCCTCACTTACACATATATAAAATCGTTGTTTTTTTTTCTCAATAAAAGCACTCAGAGGTATGGGGAACGTATACCGCGGACGTGCTAGCAGCGATCTAGTCCGCAGCTCTATAGGCTAAATCCAGGTGACAGAATCCCTTTAAACGCGGCCAACAGTAAGGGTCCGTCACCGGTTGGCTAAAATGATGGCTCGTTGTCACATTTCACCCGACGAACATTCGCTTTGGTTCAAATTGTCCATTTTGATCAACTTTAGTGTGTATGCAGGGTCACCAACCACAGTTTTCCTTTTTTCTAGACAACTTATCCCAAAATCACAGAAGCCAATATTTTTTTATGGGCAAATTGGAAATGATAAAGATAAGTAATCCATGTCTATAGCTCAATATACTGATAAGAACTCCAGCATTTAAAATTACGCTGATTATCGCCAAAATAATCTAGTAATAAGTAAAACCAGCCTCGAAAAAATCACGGGCAGAAGGAAAAAGTTGCCTATTTTTACAGACTCTCCTGAAATTTCTGGACGGCTGGAAACTCTGTGTGTGGTCACCTTTAGAGGAGCGTGCCTTTAGCTTCCCTGCACCTGTTTGTACAGGGCATTATGTCTCTTCTATGGCTGGTAAGCTAATATTGGTGAATACTATCTGATCCGTCCCTGGAGCAGTGATACGGCCTTGTGACCAGGAAACCCTGCGGTAAATATTTGCATCTAGGCTCGGTGATACCGCACACCGTATGGAGCTAGGGAAATAAGGAAACAAGGAGCGGCTCATCCCCTCTATGGGCGTACGTGTAAAATGTGTATTCCCATACCGATAGTCAGACAATACAAGACCTGTGACGAATATGACACTATAAAAAAATGCTAAGAACGCCTGCCAACCTGTACGAGAGGACAACCTGTAGGTCAGGTCTAACCTGATTATACACACACACGCTTTTTTTTGGATGGGGGGCGCAAACATAGATATAAGTGACTAAACTTCAGCTGCCCTTTTTTTTTTTGGCTCTTTTTATTTAAAAACCTAAAAATAAAATAAAAAGCCCTTATTTTTTTTTTTTTAGCATTTACTAATGTCCAACCCGAAATGTTACTTTTAATCTACACAGTAAGGCCCCATTCGCACGTCCGCATCTATTCCACAATTCTGCGGAATGGATGCGGACCCATTTATTGTGAATGGGGCCGGACGTGATGCGGAGTTCGCGACCCCGAACTTCCGGGTTTCGGCCCCGAAACATCTGGCTGTGGCTCCGCAAAAGATAGAGCATGTCCTATTCTTGTCCGGAACCTGTGGACAAGAATAGGCATCTCTATGGGGAGTGCCGGCATGGTGTGTGAATGGTGCCTAATGGTGTAAATTAGTGACCAGCTCCTAATGGGGGCATAGAAAAAGAAAAATACAGTAAGACCTTGGGAGTTGTAGTTCTACCACATAGAAACATAGAATGTGTCGGCAGATAAGAACCATTTGGCCCATCTAGTCTGCCCAATATGCTGAATACTATGGATAGCCCCATTCCCTATCTTATATGAAGGATGGCCTTATGCCTATCCCATGCATGCTTAAACTCCTTCACTGTATTTGCAGCTACCACTTCTGCAGGAAGGCTATTCCATGCGTCCACTACTCTCTCAGTAAAGTAATTCTTCCTGATATTACTTTTAAACCTTTGCCCCTCTAATTTAAAACTATGTCCTCTTGTAGCAGTTTTTCTTCTTTTAAATATTCTCTCCTCTTTTACCGTGTTGATTCCCTTTATGTATTTAACAGTTTCTATCATATCCCCTCTGTCTCTTCTTACTTCCAAGCTATACATGTTAAGGTTCTTTAACCTTTCCTGGTAAGTTTTGTCCTGCAATCCATGTACTAGTTTACTAGCTCTTCTCTAAACTCTCTCCAAAGTTTCAATATCCTTCTGCAGATATGGTCTCCAGTACTGCACACAATACTCCAAATGAGGTCTCACTAGTGCTCTGTAGAGCGGCACGAGCACCTCTCTCTTTCTACTGTTAATGCCTCTCCCTATACACCCAAGCATTCTGCTGGCATTACCTGCTGCTCTATGACATTGTCTGCCCACCTTTAGGTCGTCTGATATAATGACCCCTAAATCCCTTTCCTCAGATACTGAGGTTAGTACTGTATCACTGATTTTATATTCTGCTCTTGGGTTTTTACGCCCCAGGTGCATTATCTTGCACTTATCGACATTAAATTTTAGTTGCCAGATTTTTGACCATTCCTCTAGTTTTCCTAAATCCTTTTCGTTTTGGTGTATCCCTCCAGGAACATCAACCCTGTTACAAATCTTTGTGTCATCAGCACAGGTTAACCATCGCAGGCCTATCCTGAAGATTGGCCCACCGGGATATCTCCCCGTAGGGTCTATGGCCAGTTAGCTCCAGAGGATAATTTCAGATCTGTATGTTTGAGGCATTGTGGATGATTTGGATTGCACTTCTAATGTAGAAGACTAGTTTATGGTTATGAGTTTATGGAAAGTTCTTATAGAAGCACGCACCATCACCTTCTTAGAAAACTCTCTGAAGGTCTTCTGGTCCCTTCTGCAGCCAGTGTTTGGTAAAACGTAGTGAGATGGAGGACAATTGAAGATGTCTGCATGTGCGTCTATCTCCAGCGTGCCTACAGAGACTGGCGTTATGAAAAGTGACCGGTGATGCAGAAATTGCTGGACTCCCCTTTCATGAACCTAGCAGCAACAAGCCATATTGAGGTTAGAGAAACCAACGTCCTGTGATGTTTAAGGGACGGGAAATGTCTAAGAGAAATTTTGATTCTCAGACGTCAGTACTGCATATTGTAATTTGTAGTTCCCCTTTCGCAGCCTGCATTCTCTCTGTAGGGCATTATTCACACGGTCAGTATTTGAAACCCAAAATCGGGAGTGGGTCCAAAACACAGAAGAGGTACCAATCTTTCCATTATATCTTAATGGGGTATTCCGGTCATAAGAAGTTATCCCCTATCCACAAGATAGGGGATAACCATCAGATTGTGGGGGTCCTAACGCTGGGACCCCCACCAAAAGCAAGAATGGGGTTGCACTGTCCTATCTCTGGCGCTTCCATAGAAGTTCCATTTCCAACCAGCCACTCCATCCATTTCAGGGGTGCTCCACAGGGTACGGGGCCCCCGTTCTGGGACCCACACTTATCTGATAGTTATCGCCTATCGGGTGAGGGATAAACTTTAATACAAATACTGGCCAGATACCATGTAAAGGTGGGCAATGGTCTGTTCACCTCATGTTTGAGGCATAATTACAGTGTACACTTGAAGAATTGGGTTTAAAACTACAACTAGCTGCTCACGCCCACTGAGAATGGACAATACCCCCTGACCTATAATAGGGATTCAGCTGCAGCAGAAAGGACATGCCCCCCCCCCTTCCTGCCAAACTGCCAGCTTAAAATAAATCTAGCATGGCAGTTTGAGTAATGAATGGGGAGATCTCTGGATCCATGTGAGGTGCAGGGCTGGTTCTACTGGTTCTAGCTTTGTTAGAAAGAGATTTTCATGTCCTATATGATGTCTGATTTTAGTTTTTTCCATTTATCATGGGATAACCCATTTTCTGTGCAATGTTTTGCCAATAGCAGTGGGGGGGGGATGGTATTTGTTTTCTGTAGCCGTGGCTTACGTGGGAGTGTATGATTGCTTATCATTCATGTCCAAGATGTAAGGAAGTGGCCGGAGACATTTGTGTGCAGTGACGTCTGTGCTCATTTTTCTGTTTTGCTCACCATTCAGAATTTTTTTCACCGTCCCGCATTAATTGTGTTTTTCGGATTGTTGTAACCATTTCCACACTGCGCCTTATCACAATCTTCACAGGTACCAGGCAGCACTACTGCATGGTTTGTGTAGTAAGGTGCACGACCCAGGGGTAGTGACCCCTCCGCTATCCAGTCATAGGGCCACATGCACACAGGCATACCGCAAACAACAGATCTGCAAAATACGGATGCCTTCTGTGTGCCCTCCGCATTTTTGTCAATTCATCAATAGAAAGGACTATTCTTGTCCACAATACCAACAAGAATAGGGCATGCTCTATATTTTGTGGAACAGCCAAAATATGTCTGCATAGAGATGAATGGTTCGGCGTGCTGGCCTTCATAAAGCGATGAAACATACCGTGGTGTGCGTGGGGTCTTAAGAGAAGAATAACAGCACACCAAGGGTCGTCTTTATTCAAGTGTTTTTATTTTATTTGACTTGATCCAATCCATTGCATAAGTTGTACAACGTTTCATGTGAACCCTTCACCAGGCTCTTGGGTTGCACAATCTATGGCAGGCACAGCCACACAGGTCGCTCCTAGGACATGGTCTTTTGCTACCAGATGCCTGATATGTCCCAAAGGGTTATCACCCAAACATTGCACGATTTATCACAAGCAGTGTAGACAATAAATCTGAGCTGATTGTGTAAAAGAAAACGCCCTTGGCCGGCTGTTCCACTTCTTCTTACAGTTGTTCCCGATCACAAGCAGTTACCATTGTTTTTATGACACCCGGCTCATACTTTGCCTCCAATTGCATGTTTTAAGCAGGGAAAGTGTTAAAATAATAAAAGAAGTTCTATCACCAGTTGTAAGCCCCCTCACTCTTGCACCCGTACTTCATTCCTCCCGGGTGGGCTTTGTTTGAGTGTCTGCAGCAGTGATGTGACTGTATACCGCTGAGGCCAGGGATTGGCTGCACCATGACTAAAGTGACGGCGCTGGAGCAGAGGAGGTTTGAACTGGGGATTATCGGAATTTATCACCACCCCCCCCCCCCATACCACTTTTCTGATCTGAAAAAGGTGCAAACCATATGTTTGCGACATTTAGAACAACACTGTGCCAACATGTTGTCGCAGGTGGCATTTCTACGCTTCCCTCACCTTTTTTCTGAAAAGGCAGCATGGAGCGGGTGGCAGCATCCCAGCAAATCAACCTTTATTTACGCCAGTTTTCTGGCATAAATGAAGACCGAAATCTGTGGCAGCTCGAAGATTTCTGGTTAGGACTGCTGGAAGATGGGCCTAATATGTGACGAGGCCTGTGCCTCCGCCTAAGGCTACTTTCACACTGGCGTTTTTGGGTCCGCTTGTGAGATCCGTTTCAGGGCTCTCACAAACAGTCCAAAACGGATCAGTTCAGCCCCATTGCATTCTGAATGGATAAGGATCCGTTCAGCATGCATCAGTTCGGCTCCGTTACGCCTCTATTCTGTTTTGGAGGCGGACACCAAAACGCAGCTTGCAGCATTTAGGTTACCGTTTGACGAAGCGGAGCCGAACGGATCCGTTTTGACTTACAATGTAAGTCAATGGGGACGGATCAGTTTTCAATGACACAATATGGTGCTTTTGAAAACAGAGCCGTTCCCCATTGACTTTCAATGTAATTCAAAACGGATCCGTTCTGAACGGATGCAAACGTTTGCATTATAGGTGCGGATCCGTCTGTGCAAATACCAGACGGATCAGCATTTAACGCCAGTGTGAAAGTAGCCTCAATTAGGCACTTACTCCGCCTGCGCAGGGGATATCATAGACTGGTGTAAAATGCCGGTCTAAGATACATCTCCTCCTACAATGTCTTCTGTTATTTTAACACCTTCCTTGCCTTTCACTATTCTTTAAGAGCTTGCTACATGTGTATTTGTGTTTGTTTGTTTTTGATTATTTAGGTGTTTAGCCAAAGCAGTGCACTCTGTTTCCCTCATTTCTAGCATATACTTGAACCCACCAATAACTAATTAGCTGATTTTTTTTATTTTTTTTTTTTTAAACTTGTGCATCCCCTATAACAGGTATCCCTTGCTCAGGACCCCTCCCCGATGACATCCATATGCCATAATAGAGATATAGACAAGGGATTGTCATTTTGAGTCAATTTCTTTACATTTGACTGAACATATACTGTATAGAAGGGATACAAATGAGCTCTTAACAAGCCAGATGTAAGGCAGCTATTCTGTAAGTCAATGTGGGACCTTTTAAACCGGCCTTAAAGGGGTTCTCCTGGAATAAAAAAATATTTAAATATTACTTTATTATAAATATTTTCCCAAATATCTTTCGTTAGTTATAAAGGCTTGTTTTGTCTAGGGGGCAATCATCAGAGGAAATAAAATAGCCGCCGTCCTATTAGTTCACACAAAACCTGTCCTAATCATACAGCAGGACAGATTACTTCACATCACCTCGTCCTCCTCTCTGCTCTGCTTGTCAGGGATTATGATCCTGAATACAGCTGCTATCTTAAACTGAATCTCTGTAGGAATGGAGTTTATGAGGAGACATGAAGTACAGAGAGGATGGACAGGACAGACTGTGGTAATGGAGACTGCATATAAGAGCTGCTGCTCATTAATAACTAGTGTTGAGCGAACTTGTGTTTTAAGTTCTGTGTCCAAAGTTCGGGATATGGAAGAATCCCGTTATGTTTTCCAAATTCCGTGATAGTGGAATCCTTATCGGGATTCTTCGATAACCCGAACATTGGACGCAGAACTTAAAACACAAGTTTGCACAACACTACTAATAATTAAGCCAGTTATCCATCCACTGATGGCTGTTTTCCTTCCTTTGAGGGATATCTGGCTTTCATTGTGTTGTAGACCCATAACTGGGGCTCCACAGTTATTTTGCATATTACTGTTTCCCAGGGAGCTTTGCACTTTGGATTGCTGTGTTGAGACTCTTAACTGAGGCTTCGCGGTGTTTTTGGGGCTGGTCTCCCTGAGATCAGCTATTGTTGTGTTTGAGTAGTCTCCAAGGCATTGCTCCCGGTTAGCCAGAATCCTACTCCACACTGATGAGGGGCAACACCCCGAAACAGCTGTCTGTGGATGGATAACTGGATTAGGTTTTCCCTGTCACATTCTTAAAGGGGTTATCCGAGATTATAAAATGCTCCTCCGTATGCTCGGCCCTCACAATGAATCTACTTCCCTGGCTCCCCGTGCGTGGATGAAAACATCCAGTGTTGGGGTGAGCCTCCCTAGCATCGCAGGTGACACTAGGGAGGCTCATCACCGCCTGCCATTGGCTGCTGCCTGACACCAGATGTTTTTATCCACACTCGGGAGAAGCAGCAGGGGCGGTGGGGGAAGGCAGGTAAGTATATTCATTGTGAGGGGCCCGGCATACGGGGGAGAATTTTACAGTCTTGGATAAACCCTTTAAGGCTTGTAAAAAAAGTGGGCTCTTGACATAGGGACCACTTAATATGGTGGATTTGGTGATCTCTGTAATGGAGACACCCCTTTGCTCGGTTTTCCTTCCTTTGAGGGATATCTGGCTTTCACTGTGTTGTAGACCCAATACTGGGGCTCCACATTTATTTTGCATATTACTGTTTCCCAGGGAGCTTTGCACTTTGGATTGCTGTGTTGAGTCTCTTAGGCTCCATTCACACGTCCGCAATTCTGTTCCGTTCCATTTATTCCTATGGGGACACACTATGTCCCATCCGGAATTGCGGATCTGAACTTCCGGGTCCGCACTTCATTCTGAAAAAAAAAAAAACATCTCCTATTCTTGTCCGCAATTGCTGACAAGAAGAGGCATTTTCTATGAGGGTGCCAGTGACGGATTAAAATTGAAAATCTGCCAAAAAAGTGAAATTTTGTCTCCATTTTTCTTTAACCCCTTAAGGACCCATGACGTATGGGTACGTCATGGGTCCGGTCCCTAACCATGGCGCCCGCTCCTGCCCGCTGCGGGCGCAATTGCTGCGGGGGTCTGGCTGTTTCCTGTAGCTGACCCCCGCGGCTAATGATCGCGGGTCGGCAGCGATGCCGATCGCAATCATTTAACCGCGCAGATGCCGTGGTCAATCCTGACCATGGCATCTGCGCGCGCTAAAACCGAAAGTAAAACTTTTGGCAGCTCTCCGGCTCCCCCTAGTGGTGATCGGGGGAATCGCAGCGCTGGATGTAATAACCTCAAACTCAAAGAATTATTCGAGGTTACTACTTACTATTTCCTATGCAGACCTTGTTAGCAATAGGGCTTCATAGGAAAGTAGTAAAATGCTCATAAACTCCAATACAAGTGTATTGGAGTTTGTTAGAAGCAATCAGATGACTTATTTATATAGGTCCCTATAGGACCTATATAAAAGTGTAAAAGAAAAAAAAAAAAGAAAACCTAAAAATTCTAATCACCCCCCTTTCCCCAAAATTTAAATAAAAAAAAAGTACACATCATGGGTGTTACAATGTGCGAAAACACCGATTCGCCGTTTTTAGACGCTTCATTTTCTCAAAAAAAAAATTAAATAAAAAGTTATCAAAAAGTCCTACACGCCCCATAATGGTATCAACTAAAAGTTCAGATCGCCCCGCAAAAAAAAAAGCCCCCATACAATGCCATACACTTAATTTCAAAAAAGTTATGGGGGTCAAAATATGGCGACAAAAAAATAAATAAAAAATGTCCCACTTTTGAATTTTTCTTCACTATCAAAACGCAAGAAAAACTATACATATTGGGTATCGCCGAATTCGTACTGACCTGTAGAATAAAACTAAATGGTCAGTTTTATCGCACATCAAACGTAATTTAAAAACCCGTAAAATTGTGGTGTAATTTTTATTTTTTTTTGTCAAATCCACTCCATTTGGAATTTTTTTCCCGCTTCCCACTACATCGTATGCAATATTAAATGGTGGCGTTGGAAAGTACAACTTGTCTCGCAAAAATAAAGCCCTCATATGGCCATGTGAACGTAAAAATAAAAAAGTTATGGCTCTCGGAAGGCAGGGAGCGCAAAATGAAAATGCAAAAATGAAAAAAAAACCGAGTCCTTAAGGGGTTAATTCTTGTGGAACACCTAAAGGGTTAACAAAGTTTGTAAAATCAGTTTTGAGTAGCTTAAGGGGTGTAGTCTCTACAATGGGGTCATTTATCGGGGGTTTCCACTATGTAAGCTCCACAAAGTGACTTCAGAACTGAACTGGTCCTTAAAAAGTAGGTTTTGGAAATTTTCAATAAAATTTTAAGAATTGCTTCTAAACTTCTAAGCCTTCTAAAGTCCTAAAAAATAAATGGGGAATGTTACCTCATAAAATATTTATTACTTATCACTTTCTGTTTTAAAAGCAGAGAAATTGAAATTTAGAAAATTGCGAATTTTTCTAAATTTTTGGAAAATTTGGGATTTTTTCATTGATAAAGGTGAAATATATTGACTCAAATTTATGACTATCATGAAGTACAATGTGTCACGAGAAAACAATCTCAGAACGGCTTGGATAAATAAGTGTTTCAAAGTTATTACCACATAAAGTGACACATGTCGGATTTGCAAAAAATGGCCCGGGGCAGGAAGGTGAAAACTGGCCCGGGGTTGAAAGGGTTAAAGTGATCGCACTGTATAACCCTTGTACTGTTTGTATAACCTTTGACTATTTGTATAAAATAAATGCACATCAGTGCCAGGATTCCAGTATTATGTTACGGATCCGGCATATACCAGACTCTTCCGGTACCTGATGGATCCCATTGACTATAAAGGGGTCGTCAGGTGTCCCGAATGAATACCGGCCTTTTTTGCCGGACAAAATACTGCAGCATGCTGTGGCATTTAGCCTTTTTTTTTTTTTTTGCTGGAATCTGTGATGGAGGCTCCTGCCTGGACCTTCTCTGTAGATGTGAACCTAGCCTTACCACAATTCTGGACATGATTCCTGTGTGGATATGGTGAGAAGGCAGAAAATGTGTAACCTTTGCTGAAGTATGCTTGTGAAATATGCCGATCAATACATACTTCTTTTTGTCCTAGCAACCATAGAAACAAAGACATTGTGTCCTGCAAGATAAGATATTATTCCATTGACTACTTACTCTTGACAGTATCTCCTTTGGTACTGTTTGTTTTATTACTACTCAGAAAAAAGTATATTTTAAAAGTGCATTCATGCAATGTATCATTTTCTAGCATATTTCAGAAATTGAACCCACCACCATCATCTTGGATGTTTCTCCATGACATTTCCATAGACTATTATAACATAGCAAACAGCAAAGCAGATACCTAGTCATTAGGGGAGAATCCTCAAAACTGGCTCAGAGCAACCATTCAGATTGTAGCTTACATTTGAAATGAGCCTGGAATCTGATTGGTTGCTGTGGTTGACTGCTTCACTTTTCCTATACACCAGTTATGATAAATTTTGCTCTGTGGCCCAGATTTACTAATCCTAGAGATAATGTAAGCTTAAACCGGCGGTCTAGACCTGCACCAGGTTTATCACAGGGGCTCAGGCAGGGAGAGACACTTCTCTTTTACTCTATACTAACTATTGTTTAGCTTAGTTTGAGACAGAATTTTACGCCAAAATTGCGCTAAAATGGTGCACCTTAGGCCCTGTAAGGCTCCACCTACTTTCTAAAAGGCCCCACCACCCTTGTTGCATGTAGGGGAAAAGTGTAGAAACCCTAGAAGCACCAATTTCTGATTTTTGGTGCGGAGACATTAAAGGGGTTGTCCAAGTTATATTTATTGATGACCTATCCTCAGGATAGGTCATCAATATCAGATCGGCGGGGGTCCGACACCCGGCACCCCCGCCGATCAGCTGTTTGAAGAGAAGGCGAGCGCCGTGCCAGCGCTGCCTCCTCGTCATTGTTTACATGCTGGCCGTTGCATTTGCAGTGGTGAGCAGGTGTAATTACACCCAAGCCGTTCCATTCATTTCAATGGGACGGCTCGTTCCTATACAGGTGTATACTACAGAGCCGTCCCATTAAATGAATGGAACGGCTTGGGTGTAATTACACCTGCTCACCGCTGCAGATGCAACGGCCAGCATGTAAACAATGACGAGGAGGCAGCGCTGGCACGGCGCTCGCCTTCTCTTCAAACAGCTGATCGGCGGGGGTGCCGGGTGTCGGACCCCCGCCGATCTGATATTGATGACCTATCCTGAGGATAGGTCATCAATAAATATAACTTGGACAACCCCTTTAATAAATCTGTGCTACTGTCTTTAAAATGTGATTTAATGTTGCATTTTACCTCCTACTGGGTTCCCTTAGGCCTCTTTCACATGAGCGTGTCCGGATTAGGTCCAGATGCGTTCAGTGAAAACTGTGCGATTTTGCAGGCAAAGCCATTCAGTGTTGCCTGCGATTGCGTTCAGTTTTTATTGTGCGGGTGCAATGCGTTTTGATGCGTTTTTCACTCGCGTGATAAAAAACTGAAGGTTTACAAACAACATCTCCTAGCAACCATCAGTGAAAAACGCAACGCACCCGCACTTGCTTGCGGATGCAATGTGTTTTTGACGCAGCCCCATTCACATCTATGGGGCCAGAGCTGTGTGAAAAACGCAGAATATAGAACATGCTGCGATTTTTACGCAACACAGAAGTGATGCGTGAAAAAAAACACTCATGTACACAGACTTATTGAAATGAATGGGTCAGGATTCAGTGCGGGTGCCAAGCGTTCACGTCACGTATTGCACCTGCGCGGAAAACCTTAGGGCCTTAGTGTTAGTTGCTTTTACCTTAGGATACAGCTGTGGTCAATAACTAGGCTTAGCCCAGCTGCACTGTCTAATGAAGTGCTGGACAAGTCCTCAAGAGCCAGTAGTTTGGCCATCTCTGGTCTAATAGGTGTTTGAAGTAATCTGAAATACACCTACTTTAATATCCTAGGCTCCAGCCTTGGTTAGTTGTAAGGATAGAATGTGCCTAGATAGTGGCTTAGTGGTTACCATTGTTGCCATCAGCTTCCCGCCTAGCCATAAGTCCCCAGCACCAGTGAAATAAGCTACTTACCTCTCCTGTAGGGGTGCTGCCGACACTCCAGAGATCTTCTATCTTCTTTTTCATGTGCTGCACTGAGACCTGCCGTCACAAAGCGTCAGGTCATAGTGTCCTGATGATGTGCGTACGTCAGGATCAAGTGCGGGGCGGGCCGGCAGGTGACCACGGAGCGTGAGTAATATTAAGCTCTTCACTCACACTTGTGGTCACATGACACACAAATACTCGATGCAAAAAATGATCACCGAGGATTTTTTTGTGTCGATTTTAATCGAGTACTCATTTCAGCTCTAATGTAAACATATATCACATTTTTATCTCCTCTGAGTAGAGCAGGTTTAAAGGCCCTGTTCTTTCATTAAACTTTTGATGTGTCATAGGGACATATCAAATATTTAGATCTGTGAGGTCTTAGCGTGGAGACCCCAACTGATCTCTAAAACATGGAGAGAGAAGTTTGCGGTTAGTACGTTCTTTCTCCTCACTTCACGAGACCGGAGAGAGACTGGCCCATAGTCCTGCAGTGAGGTGAGAAATTGTGGGGGTCTCAGTGCTCAGAACCCCAGCAATTAAAATTTTTGGTATGTCCCTATAGCATATCAAAAATGTAATGAAAGTACAGGGCCACTTTTGTAATGACCATTTTTCTAATTTACTTTAATTAAACTGTACATTTCTATTAGAAAACTAGCTCGAAAGTGGCCCTTTTTGTGCATTAGCAATGCTGTCTATCTTAATCTACTTTCACACTGGCGTTTTGGCTTTCCGTTTGTGAGATCCGTTCAGGGCTCTCACCAGCGGTCCAAAACGGATCAGTTTGCATTCTAATGCATTCTGAATGGAAAAGGATCCGCTCAGAATGCATCAGTTTGCATCAGTTCAGTCTCCATTCCGCTTTGGAGGAGGACACCAAAATGCTGCCTGCAGGGTTTTGGTGTCTGTCTGACGGAACTGAGAAAGTCAATGGATGACGGATCCGTTTTCTATTGTGTCAGTGAAAACGTATCCGTCCCCATTGACTTGCATTGTGTGCCAGGACGGATCTATTTTCGCTGACACAATCTGGCACAATAGAAAACGGATCCGTCATCCATTGACTTTCAATGGTGTTCAAGACGGATCTTCCTTGGCTATGTTACGGATAATACAAACGGACGCAGACGGCTTTATTATCTGAACGGATCCGCACAAAACGCGAGTGTGAAAGTAGCTTTATGTGGAGATGCGCTCTACACTGACTGCTGCTGTTCTCACCGCCTCTCTGCTCTTGAAATGTGTTTTCCATTTTTCCTGGCCTTGTTTATATGACGAAGCTGTCTGCAGCCATTGGATCCAGCATAACCTGCCTAATCTTTTTCTGTCTTAATCTAACAGATAAAAAAGCAGCAGCAGGAACTAATGCAGTACCTGGAATCCCATTATATCGATTGTGAAATAGTGGATATCACCATGTCAGAGGAGAAGAAGCAGTGGATGTACAAAAACATTCCCAAGGATAAGTGGCCGGAGCATGGCAATCCTCTACCTCCGCAGATATTTAACGATGAAACTTATTGTGGGGTGAGTCTTCTCTTTTTTATTTTTTTTGTTTACAGATATTGGCGCTCTATAAAAAAATATTAATAATTATTTCAGTGATGCTTGGTTTTGAACAGACAGATGAAAAGTTCTCCCTGGACTGTGAGCTAGTGTACTTTTAATACGAAAAACCACAATAAATCATTAGTTACGCAGATATTTTTAGATTTTCTTACATATACCCAAACTTATGTGATTCCCGAACTTGTCACCATGAAGGAACCCCGGTAAATTTATATCCCTCCCAGGGAACCCCAACTCCTAATTCAAGGTTGAGTTTTTTTTTCTAATGTGTATGGCCAGTAACTTCCTGAAAGTAGAAAAGTTCAAGAGCATAACTAGTTACAGGTTTGATCCCCTGAGGAAGCTGAAAAGTGAAACGTACGTCGGGGTGGAGGCACACTGGTCGGTATCTGATATTCCGTCTCTTTTATACTTGCAATTATTTCTGGTTTATTGTTTTCTCTGACGCCTTCATTATCTATTGTCTTGGCATTTATAACTTTCTAATTGTGTTAGGCCTCTTTCACACGGGCGTCATGTTTGACGCCCGGATAAGAGGCGGGTGCATTGCGGGAATATGCGCGTTTTTCCCACGCGGGTGGTGCAAACGTTTGTAATGCGTTTTGCACGCGCATGAGAAAAATCGCCATGTTTTGTACCCAGACCCGAAGCCGGACTTCATCACTGAAGTCCGGTTTCGGATCTTCTGGAGAATTGATTATTTTCCCTTATAACATGGTTATAATGGGAAATAATAGCATTCTTAATAAAGAATGCTTAGTAAAATGACGAGGAAGGGGTTAAAAATAATAAAAGTTAACTTACCTTAGCCACTTGATCGCGTAGTTGCGATCTCTCCTCTTTCCCTGCAGCATCTATGATCTAAAGGACCTGTGATGACGTCACATCACATGGTCCAATCACATGGTCCATCTTACCATGGTGATGGACCATGTGATGTAACGTCATCACAGGTCCTTTAGTTCTTAGCTGATACTGGGAAAGAGAGGAGAGATCGCAACTACGCGATCAAGTGGCAAATAGTTAACTTTTATTATTTTTAACCCCTTCCTCTTCATTTTACTAAGCATTCTTTATTAAGAATGCTATTATTTCCCATTATAACTATGTTATAAGTGAAAATAATAAAGATCGGGTCCCGTTGCTAAGCAACCATGTGGGAAAATCGCAACACATCCGCACTTGCTTGCGGATGCTTGCGATTTTCCCGCAGCCCCATTCACTTCTATGGGGCCTGCGTTGCGTGAAAAACGCACAATATAGAGCATGCTGCGATTTTCACGCAACGCAGAAATGATGCGTGAAAATCACCGCTTATGTGCACAGCCCCATAGAAATGAATGGGTCAGGATTCAGTGCGGGTGCAATGCGTCCTCCTCACGCATTGCACCCGCGCGGAAAACTTGCCCGTGTGAAAGGGGCCTTAGCACTATGCACTTTGTATTTAACTGAATCAGTTGTATTTGTCTAGTCGATTGATTTGTATGCCGCATTACGGCTAGACCACTGTTACCTCTTTATTCCATTATCCATTATCGTACGTGGACTGATTTGATTTGGTTATTAATCTGATGTTAAATAAAGATATTGTTACACAGTGTCTGTTTAGATATTTTTTGTGGGGGTTCTGTATTTTGATTTGGTGTATTTGATTGTGTTTGTCCCCACACCACTCCACCAGCGGTCATAGGTTGGTGGGTTATATAATTTTGGGGGGATAGTTACAGATTTGGGAAGAGAACAGAGTTGTTTTGAGCAAATATTGAATGGAGCAAATTTGCTAATCCTTTTTAAAATGTAGAGCGTGAAAACGAAGGGCCCATTCATATGGGCAGATTATTGGGACAAACTCAGGAATGAATGTTTGTACAAATGTGTGTTCCTGATAATTACCATTTTCAAAAGCACCTGACAAAATAGCAAAATGGAAGGGAAGCGGGTGTAGCGGTGACGTAATCGGCACAGGCGCACTGAGGACGGAGCGGCAAAGCTCACGTCCTTCACTCAGAGCGCCTGCGCCGAATACTGAGCGGTACGGCGCAGGCGCGGGATTTCATCTTCAGACAGGGCCAGTGCGAGGAGGAGAAAGCGCTGGCCCTGTCTATCAAACGAGGAAGGGGGCGTGCATAACTCATCTAGATGCGGCGGCTACCAGCAAGTAAACGCCCAACTTGCTGGTAGCGAAGATCATTTGCATAATATAAAAGTGGCTTTTTAACGTAATTTACAACTTCGGACAAGGTAATAAATATATATTTCGACTCAGCTGACATTAGCAAATAGCTAATGTCAGCTAGTGAAAAATGGGTTAAGGGGGGTGACAGAAGCCCTTTAAAGGGTTTCTGTCACCAGATTTAACCCTATAAAGTTAGCTGACATTAGCGATGTGCTAATGTCAGCTAAACCTAACTAGCCTATTCTTACTTTTCTCAGTGCATGCATTAACCTTAAAAATCGAACTTTTATAATATGCTAATGAGGCTCTAGGAGCAGGGGGGGCGTTGTTCCTGCTCCTAGAGCCTCCGTTCTCCCACCTTGGTCTCCTCCCTCCAAGTCTTGATTGACAGGGCCAGGCAGCGCTTGCGTCCGTCTGCCAGCCCTGTGCTCGGATGAAATCTCTGAACTCAGCGCAGGCGCGGTGAGGGAAAGACGCTCGTCGGCTGCCAGGTTCCTCACCGCGCCTGCGCTGAGTTCAGAACGGCGCGAGATTTCATCCGAGCACAGGGCTGGCAGACGGACGCAAGCGCTGCCTGGCCCTGTCAATCAAGACTTGGAGGGAGGAGACCAAGGTGGGAGAACTGAGGCTCTAGGAACAGGAACAACGCCCCCCCCCCTGCTCCTAGAGCCTCATTAGCATATTACAAAAGTTCGATTTTTTTAAGGTTAATGCATGCACTGAGAAAAGTAAGAATAGGCTAGTTAGGTTTAGCTGACATTAGCACATTGCTAATGTCAGCTAACTTTATAGGGTTAAATCTGGTGACAGAAACCCTTTAATTTGTATTGCCACTTTAATGATCAATGATGGTACAAACATAATCTTTCCATAACAAGGAGAGACCTCCAGCTTCCCATAAAAGTGATAGCCTTTATTCTTTAAAGCGATAAAATATCCAATGACACACAGCGTTGGCATCTACGCGTTTCAGATCTTAAAATGTGACCCTTACTCATAATCTTTCTGTATTTAAGAACTATAGGAAATTTTTCTGCAGCTATCCTATTATGTAGTTTATCTACACAGAACCTTGAACAAAAATATTTTATACATTTTCCACACTGTGTGTACTGGAAAGATAAGAGGCCACAGTGAGTGAAAAACGTGTCGCTACTCTCATGTGGTTAGTGTACATTCTTGTTTCTTTGCAGCATTTTATTTTCTGCAAGTTAAATACAGATTTAGGCTACAATCTGGCACCAGTTTTGCTGGGTAAAAAAATAAATAAATACTCCCCTCGTACACCTAAACGCGCTGACACTCGCTCTACACTGGAGGGACGTGGAAGAAACTGATGAGACGATATGCTTGGGAAAAAAATCCTATACTCTCCTCTCTCCCACTGTTCTCTGCGCCTTAGCTCCAGTCCTCATCTCAGTGTTTGTATTCAAGGCAGTGGTAACATGCAAGTATATGGCATGTATCCGCTGCAGCCAATCACTGCAGTCAGTGGTCTTGTGCCGTATCCCTGCACGTGACCACTGCAGCCTTATATACACAGAGGAGGAGGAGGACCGTTGTCACAGTGCAGAGACCAGAGGTGAGTAGAAGGGAGAATTTTAGGATGATGATTTTGACTCCTTAATACATCAGACTGACATAAAGTGGCTATAGGTCAAGCATCGTACTGTTACTGATAATGATACGTGATGTAAATTCTGTAATTGCTTGAGTTAAGATTTCATGTGCACGTTCAGCACCTGTTTTCAGAAAGAGGACTTCGATCAAGCATCCTCAAACTGCGGCCCTCCAGCTGTTGCAAAACTACAACTCCCAGCATGCCCGAACAGCCTACAGCAGGGCATTGTGGGAGTTATAGTTTTACAACAGCTGGAGGGGCGCAGTTTGAGGATGCCTGACTTAGAGAGTAAAATTTAATGCAAAGGTGGAGCTTTATTTGATCAGTAGACCATTATGCTCTGTTTTATACACTGTCAATATCCATCTCTAGTATGTTGGAGTAGTGTCTTCAGTTTTTCACTGTTATTCTTTTCTTTTTTTTGTAACAGGATTATAATGCTTTTTTTGAAGCCAAGGAAAGTAATACAGTTTCTTCATTCCTACGGATAAAGCCAAAATAAACAGCAGCGATGGTTTGTTTGCTTTTCCTTTTATTGTGTAAGCATAGTGTGTGTGTGTGTATATTTTTAGACATTTAGCAATGTTCAGTTCATGCCGAGTGGATGTGAAAATGTGATATTTTGAGTTAAGGGCGAGTAGAGCTTAAAGGGCTGCTTCCGCTAGAACTTTTAGGGCATATTACCTCGATATGCTACAAATGTCTGATTGTTAAGGGCACAACTGCAACAATAATATGATATTTGCATGTGATGTAATGCAGCAGTAAGTTCTAATACTACTAAATCTGGTGCCGGGTGTTTCTTCCAAAGAAGGATTCAGAGCTGTCACGTATATGGTTCTGGAGATATTTAACTGCACATCTCATTTTCTTCATATATCTTACATTGATTGATTGTGAGCTGTATATGACCTAGAAGTTATGCCCTATCCCATACATCAGGAATGGAGAAGGAATTCTGTGGAGACGTGAATCCTGGCTCTGTTAATCCAACATTTCGAGTGTACATATTCTGTGGGTAGATCTGTGGTATGCAGCCATTCCTCCAGTCTACCCTCAAAAGAAATATTGTTTGTGTATTGTGTACATGTAAAATAGTACGATAATAACCAAGGACATTTTCTGTTACACCTGCTTTTAGAAATGTATCCAAAATGATTATGGGTAATGAATGTCTTTCTAGTTAATGATTATTATTGTGCATATGGGTGCTTTAAAGTGTGCCAGAGTACAGTGACACCTAAAAGCTGGGTTCACATCACTTTGTTTTGTTGTAGGGTGGGTTCACATCACTTTTTTTGCCATCCGATTAAAGTATACGTTGGGGAGAAAAGGGTACAAAAGCGTAGTGCACCACCAAACCAGTAAAAAAAAAAAACATATACATGATGTATACTTTTTTTTTTTTTACTGATGACCTGTCCTCTGGATAGGGTATCGGTATCTGATTGGTGGGGGTCCAACACCCAGGACCCCCACTGATCAGCTGTTTGAGAAGGCACCGGCCGTTCATTGTATAGCGGCTGTACTTGGTATTGCACTCGGCCCCATTCATTCATGTGACTGATGAACTTGTCGTCACGCGGCCTGTGAAAAGCAGAGAGAAGGCCGCAGGGCTCACAGGAACGCTTGCTGCCTTCTTAAACAGTTGATCAGTGGGGGTCCCAGGTGTCGGACCCCCACCGATCAGATACTAATGACCTATCAGTATCTAAACCCAGCCTAAAGTGCGCCTCCCACATCTCTTTTCAGTGCATATTGTTATAACTCCAAACCAGTTCCTCTGGCCCTGGAGTTAGCATATATTTGATGATGTGTCTAGTGGTCTCAGATTAAGGATTCGTTTTTATATTATTATTTTTTTGTCACAGGCTGAAGAAATGTAGAAAGCATCAATTCGTATTTCCTGTACAGCCGATTCCATCCTGTCGCATACTGTAATCTGGATCCATCAGTTACTGTGGGGGAAAAAAGGCTTTCCTAAGTTACAAGTAGCACATTCCTAATTGGTTCCTTTGTATACAGTAGTGCGTCATGTTGTACAGAAGTCTGCATGTTCTTCAACCTACGGTTTCTTATTTCTGTAATGTTCGACTCCTTTCTTTAGAATTCTTTGCCAATATGTCTTTTTTTTTCCTGGATTTAAGTATAGATTAAAATGTCCAAGCTTCAGCGGTGCAAATGAAGAAAACTGGCCACAAGGTTTACAAAATAATTGCAGCCATAGTGGCGCCTAATAAAACTTGGCCACCTTTCATTATCTCACATCTCATTTGTGGTTTGATTTCCCTCTCATTTGAGAAATATACCTAGAACTTGAATGATAGTATTTTATTATGAAACGTTAATTTACAATTTATATTACTAATTTGTAATTAAGTGTTGGCTCCATCCTAAAATATTTATTGAGCAAAACTATCTGGTACTAATATATTCAGTTGAAATGAATGGTAATAATTCAAGAGAATCTGTCATCACAATCTGGAGGCAGCCTGTTATGGAGCAGGATAAACTGAGCAGATTGATATATCATTTTATGGGAAATTATTCAGTAAATTCAGTGTAATTTATATGTATATCTTTTTCTGAGCTCTATAGCCAAGTGGCTTTATCAGTAACTGACAACTAAGGGCTCATGCACACGACTGTTGGATGCTTTGCGGTCCACAAAAAGCACATACCGTGCATTTACCATTTTGCGGAATGGCCAGCTCCTAATAAAACAGTCCTATTCTAGTCTGTAATGTGGACAATCATAGGACATGTTCTATTTTTTTGGTGGAACGGACACACAGAAGGCACACATTCATTTCCATTATTTTGGCAGTACTATACCATTGATTTGGTACAAAATATGGTAACATTGCCTTTTTTTCTGTTTCAACCCACAAATAGTTTTTCCCCATTTTTCCAGTATAAGCTTTGGTAAATTAAATGGTGCCATTCAAAAAATACAAATTGCCTTGCAAAACATTAGCCCTGTATGCGGAACATTAAAGAAGGAATAGATCTTTAAATGCAGAAAGTAAAAGACAAAAGCGCAGAAATTAAAATTTGGCCCGCTCCTTAAGGGGTTAATATACGGCAAAAAATGTATGGTAGTTTCCCTTTAAATGTATAAATTACAGGTTGTCCTGGATCTTTTCCAATGAAACTATATATATCAATCTGCTCAGCTCCTCCTGCTCTATAATCTGGTTCTTGCAGATTGTACTGCATTCTGTGGTGACGGATTCTCTTTGAGGCAGCCTTTGGAGGTGTCTCTAGATAAAGTAGGGTTCTCTGTTTGCAACTAGCTTGTCAGCTGTTCTGTGTAGACTGGGATGGAATGAGTTCTCATTATCATTAGAGGGCAAGCAGGTTAGTGAGAGCGGTATTATACTTCTGGATGAGTAGATCAGGATAGCAACACCGTACACTATCCACACAGAAATGGCACAATATCCAACTCCCATTTTTCTACCTGGTCTGTGTCAGAGGGGGCTGTAGCCATCACTTTCTGTAGACTGTAAGGCATGCACATGACGTGTAGTCCGTGAAACAGCCCATGGGTCGGCCACATTTCGGACCAACAGCTGCTTCTCTGACACAAACTCACTGCATCTTAGTGATTTACAGTGCAGTGAGTTCCCATCTATTGTACTGTACTTGCATCATGATATGCCGTGTTTCCCTAAGCACATTGTCACCCTCACAATACATAATACTTGACTTTTTGACATTTAACTGCAATTTAACCTTACTGACTTTAATTTGTTATTAAATGCACCATTAAAAAAAGTTGTTTCTTTATCTGGACAATTATATTTCTTACCTGAAAAACAAGAAATAAATGTAATATTTTATTTTTTATATGCAAACTATTTTTATGTACGGTAATTCATCTATTATTTCAACATTTTGCCCATTTTATTCAGTATGACAATATGCACGATCCTGCTCTAGAAAAGCAAATGGTACATGAATGTAATTTATTTTTCAAAACCATTACCTTCGTTTATTTACCCAGAAATCCTTTGTATGCTTATGATATTCAGTGTGTAAGCATGTAGAAAGAAATCTAAACACCACGGGCATGCTTCCTACATAATCAATCGTTGAGTACATGTGCACACAATGTTTTCTCTGTTTTTGTTTGTCTTCATTTCTTAATAAAAGTTACTATCAAATGAAAAGCTGACCATGATTTGTTTCCTTATACCAGGGATGGCCAATGTGCGGCTCTCCAGCTGTTGCAAAACTACAAATCCCAGCATGCCCAGACTGCCTACAGCAGGGCATGGTGGGAATTGTAGTTTTACAACAGCTGGAGAGCCGCAGATTGCCCATCCCTGCCTTATACCAAACCAAGTATGGTTCCTGACACAGCTATTTATTTTTTTTGTTTTTTACTCCCTGCCTTCCCAGAGCCATAACTCTTTTTATTTTTCCGTTCACATAGCTGTATGAGAGATTGTTTGTACTTTCTGATAACACCATTTAGTATTTCATTTAATGTAGAGGGAAGCTGGGTAAACAATTCCAAATGGGGTCCCCTATGCGGTAAAACCGATCTGTTACCTTCATTCTCTGGGTCAGTATGATTACAGAGATACCACATTTTTAATATATTTTCTTGTGTTTTAATACATGCAAAAAAAAAGGTACCATAAGTTTCATTTTTCTATGTATTAAAACACAAGAAAATCTATAAAAATGCAGCATTGCCATATTCTGACCCCCATAACCATTTATAGTTATGTCTACAGAGCTGTTTGAGGACTTTTTTTTTTTTTTTGGCAGGGCGATCTATAATTATTATTGCTACCATTTTGGAGTGTGTATGAATAGTTTATATCACTTTCTATGCAATTATTTTGTGAGACTAAGTAACAGCAAAAAAAAATGGTAAATGAGGCCATTTTGACTTTTTTTTTTTTTCTGATCTGTTACACCGTTCACCGTACTGGGTAAATACTTTTAAATTATAGGCATTTTGGGACACAGTGATACCAATGTTCTTTATTTTTATATAGTTTTTATTTTTAAAATGGGTAAAAAGGAGGTGAATTGAGTTTTTATATTTCTAAAATCATTTAGCTTTTTTTACCTTTTTATTTTTAGTCTCATAGGGAAATTTAACATGCGATCGTCTGATCACTCCTCCCATTGACTGCATTGATTTACCATTGCAGTCTATGGCAGATCCAGTGTATTCCTATCAAGCCCTGCTTGTGGCAGAGCTTGATGGGGATTTAGCTATGGCAGGCCTCAGAGCCTTCAGAAGGCCCAGGGCTACCAAAGAAACCAAATGGCTCCCGCAAACTGTCTCACATGCCTTGGTCATAACTGTAAAACAGCAGGTGCCCAGCTCCTGAGTGGGCGCCATGTTTAAAGAGCCGACATCCGCAGCCAGATGTCCAGAAGGGGTTAAACATTTATAAATATATATATATATATATATATATATATATATATATATAAAGGGAGGCACAAGAGGGATTGTAACTGTCCAGTATGAGATATGGTTTGTTATCTATAGAAACAGAGATATTTAACAGCCTTCTGGGTCCTAATTTAGCTCATGATCATCTCATCTTAATATTAAAATAGACACTTTTGGGGAGTGGGATAAGTGATGCACAAGCCACTGTACCCACGCTTTAGTGAACTCCCTTCTGGATATGGGAGTTAAGTATGTCTTTTGTAAACACATTGGGGGACTTTTATTAAGTTATAAGCCACAATAGGGGAGTAGTCAAGTCGCAGTTTTTGTTGCATGCTATTTTACAGCAAAATCTGCAACTTTTCCAAAGTGGTGAGAAAAGGGGGAGTGAAGTGGGCGGGGAAGCGGAAGGTTCGGCAGGCCTGACTCATTTATCAGGATAGTGGTGCAGAAAGAAGGTAATGTTCTATTTCCAGGACAATTCCGTGAGGGCTAAAACAAATCTAAAACAGATGACATGTGGGTAGGGTGGGGAAGAGTCACCGGATAGCAAGCAAAGTAACGTCTTTCAGGTCCAACTGTATGTTCTGGTTGGTGACGAATGGCATAACGAGATTCCACGGTAACTGTATAGGATTTAGTAAATTAGAGTACAGTTATAAATTTGCTACTTAAAGGATCCATCAAGTAAGCATTGTGGTCTTAAGCCGGACACGGCCATATTTCATCTTAAGGACTTGGCCATTTTTTGCAAATCTGACCAGTGTCACTTTATGTGGTGATAACTATAAAATGCTTTTACTTATCCAGGCCATTCTGAGATTGTTTTTTCGTCACATATTGTACTTTATGACAGAGGTAAAATACCAAATTCACCCAAAAGTTAGAAAAAATTAGCAAATTCTAGCGCCGCCCACGGGATCCCCCTGCACGGCCCGCCAGCCATCTCAAAGAGGGCTGCAAAGGGGGAGGGCAATAAAAAAAAAACGCAATTTTTTAGTTTCTGAGACCGTGGGGATCAGAAACTTCAGAAAGCGCTGTAAACCACAGGTCTGAATTGACCTGCGGTTTGCAGTGATCGCCGATACGGGGGGAGGCAAAGGACTCCCCTTGGCATTGTAACAAGGTACCTGCTGAATGATTTCACACTGCACAGCGGTGATCGGAAATACACAGGACGTACAGGTACGCCCGGTGTCCTTAAGTACCAGGACGTCCCTAAGGGGTTAAGGGCCTTTGGAGAATAAAGCCAGCCATCAACATCCCTAGGTTAGGTGAAGAAATGAGTGCAGTCTCTCAGTCACCTGTAAGCAAGCTGGGTATGTCAAAAAGTATGGGCTCTGTAGTTTCTGAAGATGATGCCTGTATCTGAGAAGTGAAGCTCTTTATCGTTGTAGCTCAGCTGAAAAATCTGGGTAAAAAGGAATAGTCACAGTCACGTTCACTCCTTTGCACCCTGGGCTGAGGACACTGGACTATACTATGTCTCTGTTCATACAGGTGTATACAAAAGATGACGGATCCAGTTCATTTTCCAAAATGTTTCTCAGTAGTATGCATTAGATTAGCAGCACTGTAGAAATCTCCATTTTCTTTTCAAACTTTGCATTTAACACAGACCATTGACTGCCTACGTCTTATGGCTACAGTCCTATGGTGTTGATATGCTCCCCGAGAAGTTGTATTTTTTTTTTTAACAGAAAAAGGCAGATGAGGCTTTGTGTTCCTTTAATACATTCCCCACATTCTCTAAATGCCACTGAACAATATGCAGCTGGCATCCTACGACAACCGCTGGGATCAGAGTTATGTCTAATCCTGGATGTAACCCAGTAGATGCTGTGGTCAGTATTGACTACGGCATCTAAGGGTTTGACAGAGGAAGGGGACTTTCACTATTAGCCCATCCCAGTCCTGTAGAGTTCTGATGGGTTTCCATTACAGTCAGAGACTTGACAAAGGACAAGAACGATGGAATTGCTGTTTTCTTTCTGATTCCCTTCATAAAACTAAATAATATAAGTCAAACAAAATTATATATATAACACCAAAAGAGAAAAAGAGACCTAATTGGGTCACACCTTACCACCAACAGCCCCAATTCAATGTTCATGTGTTCTGACCCATAATAGTAAACATCAATCACAGAGAAATAATATCTGAATTCATCATAATGTTTATTAGTCCAAATACATTAAAAAATTGACAGTAAAAATTCGAATCATATACAACTTTCTACAATCATCATATATCCATATGGGTAAAAAGACACATCAGGTGGTACACAGGAAGAGAGTATCAGGGGGTGGGGGAGGGGGGACAAAAGAAACCCCCTCAATATAATTAAAGTGCTACTAGTGCATCATACTAAGTATGGATCAAGTAAAAAAGCACGCACCTAGGTACAATATTTTAGTATAGCTACAGAGGCAAGTAATAAATAATGAGTACAGGTCAAATGTAAACAGCGTATATAATAATCAATATGTTCCTATAGCTAGTCAGAGTTTAGGATAACAAGTTGCCCGTGCTCAAAATGGTAAATCACTAGGTCGTGGCTCTAGTATACCTCACCCATCCCCTCCTGTGTCACTCACCCACCTCGGCGCGTTTCGCACACTGCTTCGTCAGGAGATGGGTGACACAGGTAGGGCGCCACCTTATATACACACAAAATCGCCACTCATGTGAGACACCGGATACAGGAGGGAGGAGAGTAACGTCACTGACACGTGACCATAAAGGCCCGATTATTATAGTTTCAGGATCCCAACAATAGAATTTGATCCCATTCGTAACCTTCAAGCATATGTCTGCGCAAATATTTCGGTTATAAGCCTCGGACATTACAGGAAACATCTAAATATATCGGATAACTTGCAAGTTGTATTGAAGGACCTTTGGTGACGCTGCATTGGCGTCACGGACACGTGATCGAAAGTCCGGTCACATGACCGCAACCCCAAATGCCGGCGGATACAAGAATAGAATCTGAAAACCTGGCTGGATTTATTGTTTTATCGTGAAAGAAACAGCAATAAATAAGTAAAAATGAAGTGAAAATGAGAAAAAAAACAAAAACAACAGTGTAAGTATACTGTGTAGTGAAAAATAAAAGTGATGAAAGTGCTCGTGCCAAAGTGTAGAAGAGAGTGAAATTTAATACTCACCAGGGCATTAACCCCAATTATGACAAATACCTAAAAACATAAACTCATTCCAAAAATGACATAAATTCATCTATATAATTACTCAAATCAGAATACATAGTCCCTATAAATAAAATCATGTGAGTGAATATACATAGTGCTAAAATACTTGCCATTGTTGCCATACATAAAACATTATACTGAATAAAGTGATGTGTCATACGTAATGATATAATTGTATATATAGTGAGTATAAAAAATAAAAAATAAAATTAATTTTTGTTAATCATGTGATAAAAAAAATAAAATCAACCTAAAAATGTGATACAAAATATTGTACATATTTTTCCATAAATACAGGCTTCAGAAAGATTTTACATATATATATAAAAAATATATAAAAAAAAAATATAAAAAATATATATATATATTTCAGATTCCACTAGTCCGTCACATTTGTCCCTCTTTGTCCGAAGTTCTATCATACTTCTGCTTCACTGAACTCTCCCCTTCAATCCGCAAGTTCCGGTGCTGATATATACTGTAAAAAAAATTAAAAAAACACTAAAAACCAAAATAATTCATACAGACATGAATTGTTCCACCAAACTCACAATTAAAAGAAATTCTATAAAGAGCTAACACCCTACTTACATCACTCAGAAGGGAATCCCATTAAAGGTACGGCACAAAACTGTTATATTCGTTTAGTCCTCTTGGGGATAGTGTGTCCAATTTAAAAATCCAACGTGTCTCCATTTGAGCCAACTGTTTTTTCCAATCTCCTGCTCGATTTGTAATCTTTACCCGATCAATGCCTCGTATCTGTAAGAGAGATGAATCGCACTTATGGTGTAACTTAAAGTGTCGTGGGATCGGTTTAAGCATAGAGCTGTACTCCTCGTCTTTGGCCCCCTCGATATCCAGGATATGTTCCCGAATTCGACGTCGTAGTTCGCGGGATGTCATGCCCACGTAAATCTTCTTACATGGGCAAGTGGCATAATAGACCACCCCTGTAGTTTTACAGTTAATTTGGTGTGTGATTTTATATTCTTTAGTCCCATCCGAATTAAGGAAAAAATCACTACGTGTTACATTGGGACATGCCACACAATCACCGCATGGTGTGCAGCCCCACCTGGGGCCTTTTGATCCAAACGCTCGTGTCAATTGGGCTCCAACATGATGGCTCTTCACCAACATATCCCGCAAATTTTTGGTCTTCTAAATGTAATAGCAGGTTGTGGAGGTAAGTATTTACGAAGTTTTTCATCAGTTAACAAAATTGGCCAATGTTTGTTTAAAATTTGACGGAGTTCATCAGAACCTGTGGTAAACGTTGTGATGAACCTCACCAAATCCTGACTTTTTTTCTTTTCTCTTACATATAGCAGTGTATTCCGATCTGTATAACGTGCCTGTTGTTGGGCTTTCTTGATACATCTATTGCTGTAGCCCCTTTCACGGAATCTGTCAGCCAATATAGATGATCGTTTCTCAAAGGTGTCCTGTTCCGAGCATAGGCAGCGGACACGGAGGAACTGTCCAACTGGGATGTTCCTAATTAAGTGTTGAGGATGTGAGGACGATGCATGCAGTAAACTATTTGTCGCAGTAGGCTTCCTGTATAAATCTGTTTGGATAAGTCCCTCCGAGTCTTTTTTCAACAATACATCCAAGAACTCCACCTCATCTTTGCTCCACTTAAAGGTGAGTCGAATGTTATACATATTTCTGTTCAGAGTTTGTATGAAATCCTCCAATTCTGAAATAGAACCCTGCCAGAAGAAAAGAATGTCATCAATATACCGTGTCCACAATTGGACTTTCTCAATTCCCCTGGCAGGGTCCGTTAAAAACACCTCCCTTTCCCATAACCCCAGGAATAGGTTTGCATATGAGGGCGCAAAAGCTGCCCCCATAGCGGTACCTTGTACCTGGAGATAAAATGTTTCTTTAAAAAGAAAAAAATTATGGGTCAGGGCGAACTCTAATATTTCAGATAAAAACTCACTCTTTTGTGGATCCAAATTGCTCATTTCTAAGAATTTGTGGGTTGCCAATAAACCATCCGTATGACGAATCGAGGTGTAGAGTGACTCTACATCGCATGTCACCAATAATGTGTGATTCTCCACGTGGATACCGTCCAATTTGCTAAGGAGGTCCAAGCTGTCACGTGTATAAGAGGGAAGAGCTTCAACGAGAGGTTTGAGATAATAATCAATATATTTACAAATGGGTTCCAGAAAATTCCCCACCCCTGACACAATTGGTCTCCCAGGTGGATTACTCACATCCTTGTGTATTTTCGGGAGTAGATAAAAGGTGGAGATAGCAGGTTCTTTCACCGTTAACCCATGTAGTTGTTCCTCCTTTAATATACCCCTCATCTTTGCTCCTTCTAAGATGGTATTCAGTTCACCACTATATTTGGAGAGAGGATTATACGTCAATCTCTTATAGCAGGACACATCTCTTAGTTGTCTAAACACCTCCTTTTCATATTGTTTTGTGGGCCATATCACCACGTTCCCACCTTTGTCTGATGGTTTGATGACAACTTCCCGCAAATTCTTTAATTCTTTGATGGCCCTTCGTTGAGCTGGAGATAAATTATCTCGACTTCCGTACTTAGATATTGTGGAGATTTCATTGGATACTAGTTTAATAAAGAGATCTATCTCACAAAACTGGGATAAGTTTGGAAACTTTGTGGATTTAGGGAGTAAGGTTGTAGGATACTCACCATCTGACATCATCTTTTGGTTTTCCATTTCGTAATTTTGTTCCATCTGTAATGATTCTAAAATTTTTACTGCATTTCGTTCTTGAGTAGAGATCAATTGTTGTGCATCAGTCGTATCTTTGTCAAAAATCTTTTTAAAAGCCAACCTCCTCCCAAACAGCTGTAAATCTTTCACTGCAACAAAATCATCAAAATTAGCCTTCGGGCAAAATGACAAGCCTAAACTTAAAACCTCCACTTGAGTGGGGGTTAATTCAATTTCCGATAAATTGATTACCTTCATAGATCCGCTGTCCTGGTTTCTCTCTCTCGAAGTCCTAGCTGATCGTCCGTTCGAGTCCGTATCATGCTTATGGTCACGTGTCAGTGACGTTTACTCTCCTCCCTCCTGTATCCGGTGTCTCACATGAGTGGCGATTTTGTGTGTATATAAGGTGGCGCCCTACCTGTGTCACCCATCTCCTGACGAAGCAGTGTGCGAAACGCGTCGAGGTGGGTGAGTGACACAGGAGGGGATGGGTGAGGTATACTAGAGCCACGACCTAGTGATTTACCATTTTGAGCATGGGCAACTTGTTATCCTAAACTCTGACTAGCTATAGGAACATATTGATTATTATATACGCTGTTTACATTTGACCTGTACTAATTATATATTACTTGCCTCTGTAGCTATACTAAAATATTGTACCTAGGTGTGTGCTTTTTTACTTGATCCATACTTAGTATGATGCACTAGTAGCACTTTAATTATATTGAGGGGGTTTCTTTTGTCCCCCCTCCCCCTCCCCCTGATACTCTCTTCCTGTGTACCACCTGATGTGTCTTTTTACCCATATGGATATATGATGATTGTAGAAAGTTGTATATGATTCGAATTTTTACTGTCAATTTTTTAATGTATTTGGACTAATAAACATTATGATGAATTCAGATATTATTTCTCTGTGATTGATGTTTACTATTATGGGTCAGAACACATGAAAATTATATATATGTCAAAACGAAGCTAATAAAAAAGAAAAAAACACAGAAAATGTTAAAATTAAAGGGGTTGTCCGGGTTCAGAGCTGAACCCATACATACCTCCATTTTCACCTAGGCAGCCCCCCTGACTTTACCATCGGAGCAGTTCATTCTCCAATGCTCTCCTTTGCCCTGCGCTAGATCCCGTAGGGCAAGTGCACTTTTGTTTATATTAACACACTGCCTGGCTGAAGCTTCTGCCCGGCAGTGTGTTCGGTGAAGTCACCGACTCTGATGGGCGTGCTTTAGTGCCGCACTAGCCGTTTTACTGGCTAGGGCAGCGCTAAAGCCTGCCTATCAGTGCCGGTGACGTCACCAGGCTTCCTGACAGCTTCATGGAGAGCCCGGTTCGTCACCGGAACTCCTGAAAATGCCCCAGCTCTGAACCCGGACAACCCCTTTAAGGGTCATATGAAAGATTTATCCTTTTTGGTTATTCTTGCCAATTGACATATAATGTTTTATTTGATTAGTGTATATATAATTACAGTAGTGTTAGTCATGTTTACCCACTTTGTACACATTTTTAAAAAGTTATATGTCTCAAATGTGGCCACACAAATATTTTCTCATGCTTTTATTCAGCAAAAGTACTAGTAAAAAAGCTATATAACATTTGGTGTTGTCATAATAATACTGACCCTTAGAAAAGTTAACATATTATTATCCGTCATAATAGAAGTCTATGGGCTGCATAACGGATCCGTCCCGTTAACATATTATTATTATCCGTCATAATAGAAGTCTATGGGCTGCATAACAGATCTTCTATTATGACTGAATGAATAACGGAATGCCTCTAAAGACATTCCCTTATAGAATTGTGTTTCTGTCTGTGGTAATGGAATCTATAACGCAATTCTGCTTTTACCACCAAACGAAGCGTGAATGAATTTCAAAATATGAAATTCGCTGATCTCTAATTATTATAGTATAAAGAAAAACAATGGCAGAATTACAGTTGTCCCCTGCACAAAATAAAAATACCAACAAAGGTTAATCAATAAAAACACGTTGATAGATAATTATACAGTTATATTTCTTGCAACACATCAGTGTTTTGGTCAGTGATTTTCATCAGGGATTGTGGCTAAAACCAGGACTGGACACGCCACAGACATAAGGTATAAGGCCTCTTGCACACGAACGTGTGAGCCCTGTGTTGCGGGCCGCAATGCTCGGGCACCGACCGTGGGGCAGCCGCTGCGGATCGGGGACCCATTCACTTGAATGGGTCCGAAATCTGCCTGTTCTGCAAAAAGATAGGACATGTTCTATCTTTTTGCGGGACGGAAGTACGGAACAGAACCTCACGGTACAGTGGTGTTCTGTTCCGTCATTCTGTTCCGCACCGTTCCGCATCTCCGGATTTGCGAACCCTTTGAAAACAATGGGTCCGCATCCGTGATGCGGAATGGCCACAGAATGGTGCCCGCATATTGCGGATCCTCAAATGCAGTCCGCAAAAGGGGCACGGGGCTCACACGTTCGTGTGAAAGAGGCCTAAGGGAAAGATCTGCTCCTGTTCTGTGTTTAGAGCCGGACCTAGTTTTGTCTTACAATCACTGATGGAAATCACTGACCAAACACTGACCTGTAAAATGAGGCACCAAACTAGGCCAGTCCTGAAGGAAGTAAGTTATTACATCCCCTGTTATTACATGTATCCTCTGGTAAACAAGAGCGCAGCGGGTACTGTAACAGTAGTCACCACATCTATATTTTAACATAAAGTTTTAATGTCAGTTATGCCTTCTGAGCCATATCTCCTCACTTTTTCACTGGATCTAATTCATGTATATTACCCTTGTTGAAATGCACCAGATGTCACCCTTTATAAAGACATCCCTATGGGCACACTTTGTTACATTTCCATCAGTGCAATTTTAGTGTCAGCATATACTGTATATTGTAAGTGCTGGATGAGTGACATTTACTCACGTATGTTACATATAATTTATTTTATCTTTTATTGCTTTGCTACCCATCGACTCCCACTGTAAAAAAAAAAAAATATTACACACAGTAAGAAAAAAACAAAAGGGCCTATTACACTGCCCTGTGTTAGGACAGGAGGACCGCTGATCGACAAAGTTGTCGATCAACCCTCATTTGCATCGGCCTACAACCGTATGGCTTTTTCAGTATTTTGTGGTCCGTGAAAAACGGATCCGTAAAAGATACGCAGGACGTCCGTGTGCATTCCGTATTTTGCGGAACGGAACAGCTGGACCCTAATAGTACAGTCTTATCCTTGTCCGTTATGCGGACAATAATAGGGTATGTTCTATTTTTGAATGAAATATGCAGATCCATTGAAATGAATGGTTCCGTATACAGTCCATATACAGAACGCAAAAAAACGGAACATAAACATACGGTCATGTGCATGAGCCCTAAAAGACAGGATGAAGAAAATGATATGGAGGAGGAATGATCACTACCACACTTGTTCCTCTCCGTACAACTTGACTGATAATTGGCAGCACATCCCTGATTACATAGAGCGATGTGCTGCTGATAATCGGGCATCGTCCATTCTGATAAAAGATGTAGATCGGCCCACAAGTGATTGCTCATTATTCAGCTGATTGGTGGCATGAATATATGGGTCAGTTATGCGCACGTTTCCACACATATTGGCCTGAATACACTTGGTGTAGTAGGGCCTTAGGTTTGTTGATGCACACTGTCCCAGCGCATGCCTACACTGGAAGCATGAGCCATGGATAAGTTCATCATATGCACAAAATGGTCACCGGTGAACAATTCTAGTTACACAGTGTCAAAATCCGCCATGTGAACATAGCCTAACTATAATTGCAATTTTCTTTTCAATGCTACAAGCCTGCTCGAAATTTAACCCATTGACTGGAGCTAATCCAAGAATGGACACGCCATGGCTTCCAGCGGCATGGTTGCGGCTTTAAACCGCCAGCCACTAGTGTTGAGCGAACTTGTTTTTTAAGTTCTGCGTCCAAAGTTCGGGTTCGGATTATCGAAGAATCCAGTTATGGATTCCGCTACCACGGACCATAACGAAATTTGGAATCCATAACGGGATTCTTCGATAACCCGAACTTTGGACGCAGAACTTAAAAAACAAGTTTGCTCAATACTACCAGCCACATGAACAGCAGCACAGCTTCCCATAAAAACGAAAATTCGGAAAATTCCATGCGGCAGACTCCGCGCACAAATGCCAGCATTAAAAGAGGTCATGTGAAGGGGGCTTTAGGGGTAAATGTAGCTTGAACTGAACTTTCACATATCATAGTTACATGTCAGAAATTTTGATCTGTGAGGTCAAGTTGCTGACACCCATACTGACTAGTAAACAAAGAGCACTAAGCCCCTTCATTTCTTATGGTCTTCCTTGGAAGGTGGAGTAAGTGGTGTACAGAACCATAGGAAGTCAATTCAGCTTCTGGACCCCCGCCAATCAACACTTCAAACATGTCACTATAACATATCAATTTTTTTTTTTTAAATGCTAGGTACCCTTAACTGTTCATTTTGCCAGCTACTAGATTGCTTATCACCCCTCATTACCCTGGTTAATGCATGTTTACGGGGGTTGTGCATGTTTAGATATGAGGACCTATCCCTAAGCACTGCACAACCCCCGTAAACATGCATTGACCAGGGTAATGACCCCTTTAACATTAGCGCTGCCATTATATGTACAGATTGAGACTTGTAAACCAAAGGGAAGACCATCACACAAATACCTATTATAATTATGTGGGGACGAGATCTAACAAAGATAGTTCCACCACCATGGCACGAGCCCATTGGCTATGTCTGGCAGTAGAAGAAAAATTGAGCAGCGGCCCGTAGCTAGCAATCAGGTGACTGCTCTGGTTTTACAATTTCAGATTGGAATGAATGAAAATTGTGGCCATATTGGTTTCTGTAAGTGACATTTACCCAACTGTGTGATATTTCAGTATGTAGACCTATTGGTTACATTACGACCAGGGGCAGACTGGGATCTTAAAGTGGCCCTGGAAAAAATACTAAAAGTGGCTCTGTTTTGTAGTCAGGTCCAAATTGATGGAAGGCAGGGCCAGCAATACCATATTGTGGCACATTATACTGCCCCAACAGAGCCAAATACCACAGTCCATCACAAAATACTGCCAACAGCACAAAATACATCCCCAAAAACTCCCACTGGCTGGCCGTAAGGAGGGCTCAGGTGACCCCCTGGGCATCGGCCCACCCGGAAATTTCCCTGTAAAGTCTATGGCCAATCCGTCCATGATTACGTCCAATTGTAGTGTACGGGAGTTGTACTACCCGTCACTACAGAAGGGTCACTTGGCTGCTGTCGCTCCTCTCATTTATGGGGAGGCTGGTAAAGGTCCTATTTGCAAAATATAATGTAATTTATGGTATTTGATTCCCTGTTACTGTGAAATGTGCCATGTGCAGGCCGGCTAGGGATGTAATTCCAGCTCTAGTCACTAGAGGGAGCTAGGTAGCCCTAGTCTATATAAGGCCCAGTCAGGGAAAGAAAGCTCAGTCAGTCAGCTCAGTGCAGTCTACTCCAGGCCATGAGCCTGTGAAGTCTTCACCAGGCCCTGGGCCTGGGAAGGAGTGCAGACCCTGGAGTCTGTGTAGGCCACATGTCTCAGGCCTGAGCAAGTCAGCAGAAATCAAGCAGAGGCAATCCCTAGAGCAAGAGGTACTAAATGTCAAGAGGAGGTACACTGTCAACTGGAGATTCAAGGATATAAGCCAGAAATAGGGCATTGGGGCCTTGAAGCATCAATTCCAGTCAGGACAAGTCAGGAAGAAAGTAAGGTTCACCTGCAATTCTAAGTCCTGTTATTTTACCCTCTGTTATACCTTGCTGGATGTAAGCCTGCTGTAACTGCGACTGTACAAACGTCTATTTTCTGCAACAAGAACTGTGTTAAGAGGTTGCCTGCTGTAATTTCCACTGTTCTCAGTAAAAGTTGGAATTCTGTTTTCAAGTTACAAGTCTGCACCTCTGTTATTCCTACTATAAATACGGTGTGCCACCGTTTACTGGCACTGGCGTCACGACACCTCAGGGACTCAGCCATAGGCACGTTAAACTACAACACCAAGGGCACCTCGCATTCCACCTGGCTGTGTCCCTCAAGAACCCAGAGAGTGCCCCAGAGGAACAGCGTGCCGGCCTCTCCATCACTGGCATTCCCCAGGTTAGTCCCACACATTGCCCTGACTTGGGGATGCTACATTTTGGCGTCACGAACAGGATACGCACGTTTTACGGACTGTGAGCAAAAACGTGAACTTTGTGCCTTAACCAGTTTGCCAAGTGACAAAACGCCTGTTTATTTGAAGTAAACTTTGTGGACCTAAAACGTACAGAAAAGTGTCCCAAAAACCTCTAAAAGCGCTGTGCAGTGTTGCGCTATCAAGAGGAAGAAAATCGCCACTTCAAAGTGCATTTTTGTGGACTTTTATGCTGTTTTACTACCACTGCTTGCTGTCATTGAATTGATGCATCATGGCGCCCAAGATGGCCGCCGGCGCCATTGGACTTCTTCTTGCGCCATCACTGTCTGCAGTGGCGCGAAAACTTGGCGCCAAAACCCTCCAAGAGGGAGGAGAAGACGACCTGGAGGTAACGCCTTCCTTTGAGGATTATAATATGGACACCGCCTACCCTATACTGGAATACCTAGGGGGCGTGCAAGAAACGACGGGGTGGAGCCTGCAGGAACAGTGGCTCACCCTGATACGGGGTTTCCTACCTGAATCAGAGGGATCCGGAGCCGTAGTTGGTGCAATGGAGGCGACCCCAGGAGCAACTAAGGAGCGCCCTGCGCCCCCAGCGTATACTCCCAGCGACATGGCCCAGACCTGTCCATGGCCACAAGCCGAGCCCTGCCGTTTCCACCCGCAGCGAGAAGGCTTCCTCCCGCGGAGCCCCGCGTGGTCGGCCCTGATGGCCGAGATCCGAGTGGCGGCAACTTTAAAAACCACCACTCAGAAAAAGTATTTCGAGGAAGTCACCAAACGGATTTATGAGGACTCCAGGGACAGCAAGCCCCAGCTCGAACGCCGCACTGGAGTAGTACTGGAGTTTGACAAGGTCAGAGGATTTGGATTCATCCAAGAAACCGGCACCAACCGGGACTATTACGTGAATCGCCGGTCCGTCAAGCGCAGCTATCTCCCAGGGCGACTGCATAATCTAGCGGTCGGGGAGAGAGTAGAGTTTACTCCCGCGGAGGGCCTGCGAGGCCCATATGCCACTGCAGTGACCCGTCCAGGACCGGTACCGGAGGACTGGGAAGAAACAGAAGATCCGGTGGAGGCAGAGGACCCGCCGGGACCCATCCGGAATACGTACCAGGAGAAGAGTTCCTTTCTCGGCCCGAACATCTTCTGGCAGCCGACGATCCTGGACAAGCCTCCCAGTCCTTACCCCTCTCCAGAGCTGCCGCGACGAGAGAAGACAGCCGCTGATTGGGCGCGGATGGCCCAGTTCAGTGAAGCGATGGATGACCTGCGGAGGAACCGCCATGAAAGAACCTCGTCTGAGCCTGCTGCAAGTGTGCCAGAATCCAGCAGTGAGATCTCCGCCCTGGAGGAGCGGATCGCTTCCTTGCAAGTTCATCTGGACGGCCTGCGGCAAGTGACAGAAGCTAAGAAGACAGCGCAGCAGTCCAGCGGTGGTGAGTTGCCTGTGACCCCTGTACCACCCGAACCCGTAGTACCAAGTCCTACCGCTAGCGCTGAGCCACCCAAGGTCCGTGTAAAAGCGGATAAATTGACATATGCCAGGAGCCGAGTCCGCCTTGACGGGAGCACTATGTCCCGGCCAGAGGAAGTGTCTACCCCAGCGCCGGCCCGTGTCCCGAGACCAGCAGCTCCCATGTGTCCGCAACCCAGCGGGCCAGTGAGGTGGGTAGGCCCAATAACGGTGATGTTTCCAGCCCACTCTGTTTGGTGGGCACCCCCTCCGAGTGGCCCTGGTGCATGGCCCAGACTACCAGCAGCACAGGGCTGCACTACCTCTGATGAACAGGGTTCATTTGATACCTACCTGTGAGCAGGCCTGCTAGGCCATTTTGCTCATCCTCACAGGAATATCATACATGTTGCAGGAACTGTTCCTTTAAGTTTGTCAGGCTGGTAGAGCTTGCTGCCAGTTCCCCACGGCCGGTGGCATGTTTGACAAATAAGTTGCCACTGTGAACCACTGCTCCCAGCCTGCCTCTTTCTGTTCCGGGACATCCTGCCTGCTGCTACCATTTTGGCGTCAAGTACTTTCTTAATTCCAAGTTGTGCTTTTATTTGCACCTTATCCCCTTTTAACCCCCATTTCAGGTTGAAAAGGACTTTTATGTCAGCACTTTAAAAAAATACGCAGGACTTGCCAGGAAGGTGTTACCCTGGTATTGTCAGAGTCCTGTATTGTCATTTTATGTATGTGCTGCTGACCGTATTTATTACTCAAGAAATATTTTATTCAAGTCTATGTGCCCAGAGACGGACTCCCTGTGTGCGAGCCTCTGTGATGTTGCTTTTATTGTGGACTCATTCATTGTCATGGACTATCCTGGTATTCCCTAACATCCGCTGTGCCAGGTCAGCGCCCCAGTTCCACTCACTATCCTGAAGAAAGAGAGCGACGCCCCTTGTCACCGCACTTCTCCGTCAGCCAGCTGGACCTGATCATAATTGTAAATGCAGATGAATTGATTATGTATGCCTGCATGTTTCTTTTGTCTCTTTCAGGTGAAAATTCCAGTTGGGCGGTACCCTGTTAGAGTACGAGGGCGTACTCAGCTTAAAGCAGCGGGGTATGTAGTGTACGGGAGTTGTACTACCCGTCACTACAGAAGGGTCACTTGGCTGCTGTCGCTCCTCTCATTTATGGGGAGGCTGGTAAAGGTCCTATTTGCAAAATATAATGTAATTTATGGTATTTGATTCCCTGTTACTGTGAAATGTGCCATGTGCAGGCCGGCTAGGGATGTAATTCCAGCTCTAGTCACTAGAGGGAGCTAGGTAGCCCTAGTCTATATAAGGCCCAGTCAGGGAAAGAAAGCTCAGTCAGTCAGCTCAGTGCAGTCTACTCCAGGCCATGAGCCTGTGAAGTCTTCACCAGGCCCTGGGCCTGGGAAGGAGTGCAGACCCTGGAGTCTGTGTAGGCCACATGTCTCAAGCCTGAGCAAGTCAGCAGAAATCAAGCAGAGGCAATCCCTAGAGCAAGAGGTACTAAATGTCAAGAGGAGGTACACTGTCAACTGGAGATTCAAGGATATAAGCCAGAAATAGGGCATTGGGGCCTTGAAGCATCAATTCCAGTCAGGACAAGTCAGGAAGAAAGTAAGGTTCACCTGCAATTCTAAGTCCTGTTATTTTACCCTCTGTTATACCTTGCTGGATGTAAGCCTGCTGTAACTGCGACTGTACAAACGTCTATTTTCTGCAACTAGAACTGTGTTAAGAGGTTGCCTGCTGTAATTTCCACTGTTCTCAGTAAAAGTTGGAATTCTGTTTTCAAGTTACAAGTCTGCACCTCTGTTATTCCTACTATAAATACGGTGTGCCACCGTTTACTGGCACTGGCGTCACGACACCTCAGGGACTCAGCCATAGGCACGTTAAACTACAACACCAAGGGCACCTCGCATTCCACCTGGCTGTGTCCCTCAAGAACCCAGAGAGTGCCCCAGAGGAACAGCGTGCCGGCCTCTCCATCACTGGCATTCCCCAGGTTAGTCCCACACATTGCCCTGACTTGGGGATGCTACACAATGATCAGAATAGCTGGCTATGTGGTTATACATTGCCCTCTCTTTGTACATAATGGACTCCTGAATATGTACAAAGGAACATGGAGTCCGCTGCAGGTCCATACGTAGGTGCCATATGTAGGAAATGTTCTCCATGATAGCATTCCAGGCCCAGCATTACATTTGTGTGCCAAGTTGGTATGTGTGATTTACCTTTACATTGCACCGGGTCATTTTGTTCCTTAAGGCCCACCTTTCCTTCTGCATTATTTCTGGACACATATACTATGCTATTGCTCAATTAATATTACTTTTCATGAAAATAGGGAATAGAAAAAGCATTCTGAGCGTTCAGATCGTCAGGGGGTTAAGGAGATCTCTCAAAATGTATTTTGGCACAATTACAGCATATCACGCCTTATTTTACTGCAATTACAAAAATCATGGTGAAAACCAATAACCAAGAGGTGTTTCGAGTATTTTATACTGATTACCTATCCTCAGGATCAGTGGGGGCCCAAATCTGGGGACCCCGCCGATCAGCTGCTTGAAGAGGCATCACTCCGGTCAGCACTGGGGAGTCTTCCTAGGCCGGTGACATTACATTCATTGGTCACATGGCCTATTCTCAGCTCTGTCCCATTCAAGCGAATGAGGCTGAGCTGCAATACCAAATACAACCGCTATTCAGTGTCATTGGTAATCTGTGAGGAGGCAGTGGTGCTCACAGGAGCTGATCGGCGGGGGTCCCAGGTGTCAGACCCCTAACAATCAGATGCTGATGACCTCTTCTGAGGATAGGTCATCAGTATGAAACATGGGGAAAACCCCTTTAGGGATGTTATTCCATATTGTTCCTGACAACTCACAGGATAGGGGACTGACGGGAGTCTGACTACTAGGGCCCCTGACAGTCACAGGGGCCGCCAGAGATAGCCAAGCGCTTGCACTCGGCTATCTCTGGCAGTCTCTCATAGTTGAATAGAGCAGTGAAGACACATGCATGTCCGCCGTCCCCTTCATTTAAATGGGGAATGCAGGCTCCTGTTCTCGTGACTGGTGGGGGTCCAAGCACTGTGGATAGTGTATAAGTTGTCGGTGTGGGACAACCCCTTTAAAGGTCCCTACAAACACAAATTTTGTCTGACTTTTTTATCATTAAAATATGCAGGAATAATTGCATTTTAGGGCACTGGTGTAGTTTGTATATTTCTGTGTATTTCCCCACTAGTGTTTTTCCCCATGAGAGAAGGTGTTGGCAAAACGCCTGAAAAAATGCCAAGAGTTACAACATGCTGTGTTTTTTGAAAGAATCAATTAAGACAAAAACACCAGTATAAAAAAAAACGTTTGCATGTCCTGCGTTTCATTTTTCCCATAGATTTTCAGCTAACATCTGGAGCTGCTATTTTTAATGCAAAAATGCTCTAAAAACAGGTGCAAAAACACCACTAAAAGGCCTCATGCACGTGGCCGTTGCCCGTCCGTGGCCGTATTGCGTCCCACAAACAGCTTGAATAGGTCCGTAATCCGGAGCTGTGGTGCGGAACGGGGACACGATGCTTCCGTGGTGTTCCTGTCCGTGCCTCCACAACACAAAAAAAATAAATAGAACATGTTCTATTTTTTTACGGTGTGAACGGATCACGGACCCATTCAAGTTGAATGGGTCTCGATCCGTCCTGGCCGCTGCACGGATGTTGTCCGTGCATTGGGGATCGCAAATTGCGGTCCCTAATGCACGGAACGGCCACACAACTGCCGTGTGCATGAGGCCAAAAGGAATGGCTGACAGAAAAATGTCAGCAAAAACCTATGTGTGAACCAACCCTTAAAATTGACTACATCTTTAGGGCTCATTCAGACGGCCGTATGTGGTCCACAAAAACGCGGACCCTTTTTTTTGCGGATTAGATGCGGTCCCATTCACTTCTATGGGGCCCTTTTCTTCCATTGCACAGCTCAGCAACAGCAAAAAAAATTAAACACGTCCTATACTTGGCAGTAAAAATCAGGACATGACCCTATTGTAGTCTATGGATCCGCAAAAAAACGGAATGCAATCCGTTATTTTGCGGACATGCTGAACTGCCCGCAAAAAAACAGATCCGCATTTTTGCGGACAGCACACGGTCGTCTGAATGAGCCCTTAGTATGGAGCCTTTTTAATGGGATAGAAAACTGAGTGGTAAAGAAAATGCCAGTATAACCTAAACTGTATAAATTGCGCATTCAATATAAGGGCTCTTGCACATTACTGTATGTATTTAGCCGTCTGAAAAAAACAGATACTCAAAAACTACGGATGGCGTCTGTATGCATTCCATATTTTGAAGAATGAAACAGCTGGACCCTAATAGGACATGTTCTATTTTTCGGGGGAACGGACATACGGAAACGGAATGCACACAGAGTAACTTCCGTTTTTTTTTTTGACCCATTGAAATGAATGGTTCCGGATCTTCTCACAGATATCCACATTTATCTACCGGGGCAGGCGAGCTGGGCAGTAACCTCCCTACATGAGGTGGCCACACTTCATCGTATGTGTACTCAGTCCACAACAAACAGGGAATAAACACAAGAGCCATTGTTCGTTTCTCCCCCCAGGAGTTAATGGAAGGGTTACAGCTCCATTGTGTGGACTGTTTACTGTTGGCCCTGACAACAGCCACAGCTTCAGAAGGTGTAGCTCTCTACATACCAGGCTGACTTTGGGAGATGCTGAGATTGTAATATTTGCTTCATTATCGAGAAATGGATGAGAGACACTGGTGGATAGCTGGCAAAGTGCAGCAGGCGCTGGACAATGGCACCGAGGAGAGTTCTGCCGCCTTAGAAGCCTTCATCCGGGAAGATGCCAATCTCCAGCTTATCGACAGGTTTCTGCAGGGTCAGTACACCTCTCACTGGGAAGGCAGTTTATCTGAGGGGGGAAGATTGTCAATGCATGACTATTGCTGCAAGGAAAGGGTTAACCGCAGAATATTACCTCAGACACTGTAAACTGGAATTTGCACTGTAGCTGTGCATGGTATGGCAGTCATGAGGAAAATATGGGGGTCATTTATCAAATTGGTGTAAAGTAGAACTGGCTTAGTTGCCCTAAGCAACCAATCAGATTCCACCTTTCATTTGTCACAGCTCCTTTGGAAAATGAAAGGAGAAGTCTGATTGGTTGCTATGGGCAACTAAACCAGTTCTACTTTATACCAGTTTGATAACCCCTGTGTCTTTTTCGCAGCATAAGATATATATATATATATATATATATAGTAGACTGAAGAAACTGAAAATGTCTATCAAGTGTACCACATAAGCATAAACTGACTAGACAGATTTAGTCCTCTTTCACACGGCCGTAGTTGTCCCGTGCTCGTGCTGCAGGCTGCGCAAATTGCGGCCCGCAATGCACGGGCACCGACAGTGGGGCAGCCGCAGCGGATCGCGGACCCATTCACTTGAATGGGTCTGCGATCTGCCCGTTCCGCAAAAAGATAGGACATGTTCTATATTTTTCCGGGACGGAACGGAACCCCACGGAAGCACTCCGTAGTGCTTCCGTAGTATTCCGTTCCGTCATTCCATTCCGCACAGTTCTGCATCTCTGGATTTGCGGACCCATTGAAATGAATGGGTCCGCATGCATGATGGGGAATGGCCACGGAACGGTGCCCGTGTATTGCGAATCCGCAAATGCGATCTGCAATACGGGCATGTGACAGCTACAGCCATGTGAAAGAGGAATGCAGTTCTTATTTGACATAATTGCATAAAATATGCCGTTTTGGACAAACGTCATCATTTTCAATAACCTTTTCTGACACAAATGACATTTAAAAAAAAAAAAAACTCTTCAGATTTGTCTGCTGATCATCAGTGGAAAATGTGTTGACCGCATATATGTAAAAGAACGTCAGCTATGTCCCAGGCCTGCACTAAATGAGGCTAGTGATATCTGAAATGCGCTTACATTTTAATCTTGGCTTACAAATATTGCCCATGCTCTCTAAATTTGGCGTGTGTTTGGAAAATTAGTGAGCACCCTTAAACTGAAAACATTTAATGCATTTAAAGTGCATATAAAGTGCATCTGAAAAACAACTGCAGATTAAAGCCTTTTTATTGCACCTAAAAAAAAAAATTTAAATGGTGTATTTTTAATTTGCAACATTTTTAAAGGCTAAGGAGAAAAACACTGGAAAAACTAAATAAATATAGCACGCTGCCTTTTGGCAAAACTACTGATCTCAAAAACCATCGCTGAAATGGTACAAACCAACATGCTGTGAAAATAGACATTTTTAGCTATAGGTTCCAGATAAACGTGTCTGTAGCTTTTTCACTTTCAAAAAGTTGCATTAGGCCTCATGCACACGAACGTATTTTCATTCAATGTCCGTTGCGTTTTTTTTTGTGGAACCATTCATTTGAGGGTGCACAAAAAAAACAGAGGGTACTCCGTGTGCATTCCGTTTCCGTATGTCTGTATTTCCGTCACGCAAAAAAAAAGAACACGTCCTATTATTGTCCGCATTACAGACAAGGACTGTTCTATTAGGGGCCAGCTGTTCCGTTCTGCAAAATACGGAATGCACACCGATGTCATCCGTATTTTTTGCGGATCCATTTTCTGTGGACCGCCAAATACATACGGTCGTGTGCATGAGGCTTTAAGGAGTAAGCTCTTGCAACTGCAGCACTGCCTCATTGAAGTGAATGGGAGTAGCGCTGTAGGTGCAAGCGCTGTCCTCTACAATGTAGACATTGTTAGATAGTTCCAGCGCCAACTTCTGGCAACAGAGCCACACAGAACAGCTGATCGGACGGGTGCGGTGTGTCGGACCCTTGCTGATCAGCTAGTGATGCCTATCCTCATTAAAAAGGCTGGACAGCCCCTTTTATCAGTGAGGCACAGTGGTCACATAAACTTTTCTGATAAATGTGGACATGGGCAGGTAGGATGGAAGGAGCTAGGAATAACTCACCCTAAGCGCTCATGCACACAGCTGTTGCCCGGCCGTGCCCTTAGGGCTCATGCACACAGCTGTTGTCTGGCCATGCCCTTAGGGCTCATGCACACAGCTGTTGTCCGTCCGTGCCCTTAGGGCTCATGCACACAGCTGTTGTCCGGCCGTGCCCTTAGGGCTCATGCACACAGCTGTTGTCTGGCCGTGCCCTTAGGGCTCAAGCACACAGCTGTTGTCCGGCCGTGCCCTTAGGGCTCACGCACACAGCTGTTGTCCGGCCGTGCCCTTAGGGCTCACGCACACAGCTGTTGTCCGGCCGTTCCCTTAGGGCTCATACACACAGCTGTTGTCCGGCCGTGCCCTTTGGGCTCATGCACACAGCTGTTGTCCGGCTGTGCCCTTAGGGCTCATGCACACAGCTGTTGTCCGGCCGTGCCCTTAGGGCTCATGCACACAGCTGTTGTCCGGCCGTGCCCTTAGGGCTCAAGCACACAGCTGTTGTCCGGCCGTGCCCTTAGGGCTCATGCACACAGCTGTTGTCCGGCCGTGCCCTTAGGGCTCATGCACACAGCTGTTGTCCGGCCGTGCCCTTAGGGCTCATGCACACAGCTGTTGTCCGGCTGTGCCCTTAGGGCTCATGCACACAGCTGTTGTCCGGCCGTGCCCTTAGGGCTCATGCACACAGCTGTTGTTTGGGTCACATTTTGGCCCACAAACAGCAGGTCTGCAATGTGGACCCATTCACTACGGACCGCAAAACACTGATGCCGCACATCGCCGGCACTTTATAGCAGCTGCGGACAAGAATAGGACATGCTCTATTTTTTTGCGGAGCTGCGGACTGGAAGTTCGGGGCAGCGGACCAGAAATGCGTAAGCTTTTCCGGCCCCCTGGCAAATAAATGGGTCCACACCCATTCCGTATAATTGCGGAACGGATCCAGACCCATTCTACGGACGTCTTAATGGACCCTTATAATGATTTATAATACTGTGTGTCTCTGCATGACCTTACTTCTACAGAATTTGGGCTCATGCACACAAACATATTTTTTGTCCGCATCCGATCTGCATTTTTTCCAAGTTGGATGCGAAACCATTCACTTCAGTATGCCTGCGAAAGATGCAGACAGCACACTGTGTGCTGTCCGCATCCATGTGTCCATTCCGTGTCATCCGCAAAAATATAGAACATGTGTTATTCTTATCTGCACTATATACAAGGATAGGACTGTTTTATCAAGTGCCGAACATTCCGTTCTGCAAATTTCAGGCTGCAAAACAGGTTGTGTTCATGAACCCTTAGGGCCCATGCACACGACTGTTGTTTGGGTCCGCATCCGAGCCGCATGTTTTGCTCCTTTCGATGCTCCAGTTACAGTGAAAAAATAGCAAAATACAAAGTAAAGTGTTATTGTCCCCCAGAGGTATTTTAATGACTTCTTGGGTGACATATGTGCCAGAAATATAAGTAAAAAAATATAAGAAAAGAAAAGAAAAACAAACGCCTGTGCCGACCTAAACAGTGACTATTATTGCTCCGCCAACGACCAATGCAAAATAGGGAACTAATTTTAATAATTTATTTTAGTGTCAGTTTGCATATTTAAAGAATAGGGATATTTTAGCATAGTTTCCCCAAACAAAAAAATCTCTAAAAACATATTAATAAAAAGCCCTAAGTGTCACGTAAAAAATGATGGGAAAATGAGTTTGGCAGTCCGACAAATAAAACAATTAGGATCATTGAACCACTAAGCACGCCGAATCATGAAAAAGTCTCTGGTCATTAGGGTCTTTTCAGGCCATGAAAGGGTTACATTTGTATATCTGTGCCATGTCAGAATACTGCATACTGTATTTGTTCTTATCCATAAACGCCACCATGATACAATTAGAACATACTGGGCCTCATTTACACAGCACCCAGTAATGTCCCTCTATGGGAGGCCATAGTCTGATACATCTTATTTTCTCTCCTCAGCTGGAGGACACCAAGCCATCTTTTTCTTGGTAGAAGCAAGTGACAAAACGAATCCATTAACCTGGAAATTCCATCTGAAGACTGATCTCCAAAAGTTAGAACGTGTGCATATGAAGACACCTTTTCCCACATTACTTTACTTTCTACACTTTGAGGTAAGTGCAGCGTTGGCTCTTAAGAAGTAGGATGAGGAAGAACAAAGGTCCCCTGGCTTTAGAAGTAACCATAGTCTGATATAGAACATATCACCATAAAATGCAGTGCAATCTGCAAGCAGTATGTTATGGAGCAGAAAGAGCTGATATATAGTTTTATGGGAAAAGATTCAGTAAAACTTGTAATTTATTCATTTCTATCTCTGCTTTTTCTGAGCTCAGTTGTACATGGGGGCTGTCTTATCAGTGATTGATTCTCTGTGTATAACATTTTTCCTGGAGATTGCGACTTTATTGGTGTTCTATAACTGGGAGACAGCAGTGTACATGCTACGGTCCTTTTGGTATGCGACCTACTGCTGGTCTCCTCACCTACAAGAAAATGCAAGTAAAAATGCCTATAAAATGCATGGAGTTTAAAATATTTTCACATTTGTCTATACTATAAATAGGTGGGGATGAGGAGAACTCCCCCCCCCCCCCTATTTATAATATAGACAAATGTAAAAATATTTCAAACTACATGCATTTTATAGGCATTTTTACTTGCATTTAACTCCCCGCCCACCACACACACATAAAATACAAAGAAACACTGTCTGAAACTGGTCTAAAAGCATCACTTTTAACCACTTCACCTGTAAAAGTCCAATCATAGTTTAGGATTTGTTGGTGCAGCTGTAATTATTTAAGCTATTTATTAGCTTAAATCACTGAAAAAAAAATGCACCACAATGATAAGCAACTGGCAACACTGGCTAATCCCTCAAAGTGATGTTAAAAGCTGAGACTTTTGCCAATATCTTCCAGTCAGGAGAATATCGGAGCCCCTTCATGCACCACGTAAAGGTCTCTCAGCATGGCATCGGGTCCGTCCTACCACTAGACTACCCATGGTGGGTGAACAGGGTCTGAAAGGTGCTAAATTCCAGCTCACAGCCCAACTCCCACTCACCTGCACTGTAGGACCACGAATGCAATGGGAGGTAAATGAGGCCACAGGCCACACCCATAACAGACCATGTGACACAGGCTACCAGGTGCAGCCGAATGTTACCAGCCATATGCAACGGCACATTCAATACATATAAAACAAAAATCACTGAAATAAACGTAGGCCACGTTTATTTCAGTATTTATTAGCTTACCCAAAACATTTTAATTTGTTTTTATTAAAATGATATAGTGGAGTTTAGCTCAGTACCATTTCCATAGAAGTAATTTACTTTCAAGGCCAAGTTCACACCACCGCTATTGATTTCCATTGTTCTGCATCATTAGAGGAGAACAAGGTCCATTCAGTTTCCGTTTGGAAGTTCACTTATTTGGCGGGACTGTTGTTTTTGACGGAAATTGCGAGGTGGTCACCAAACAAAGCCTCCAACGCAAATGTGATCAAGTCCTATCCAGTAGCAGTGGTTATTAGGATACAAGGGAAAAAAGCACACATTTTCAGATTTTTACTTTCTTTTTTGTTTAATATCATAATACGTCTTATGACCTCTTAGTATCATTCTGACAAAGGAGATGTACCATTGTGTATAGCTGGATAAAGGCAGATTACGTGCTTTATTTTTTTCAACGTGGCTTTCATATGGACATTGGAATAGTATATTAATTATTTTTATTTTTCACAGTAACATTTTTCCCCTGTAACCAGTCATTTACTGGGAAACATGTAATCTCTCCTATGACACTTGTCCCTATTACAGCTGATATTGGTCTGGCTGTAACCCAGAGGTCGACCTCATTTCGCTTGTTATATGACCTGTGTATCTAATAGAAGAAGTAGCATTGCCACTGACTGTATTATAAGCCCATATTTCACTGTATATAGTCCACTGGCATCTGACTTTACTCCTATGGCTGCATTTTATGTGCTATCACACTTTGCGCTGCCTTTTTAGAGTTATTGATTGGTCCAGAAGAGGTCAGTTCATGTTTGGTAAGGCATTGAGTAACCATAACCACTACTGATTACTGTATGTTTGTTTGTTCAGATAAGTCATGACGTTGATGCTGGATTGATGGAGAAAGAAATATTCTGTGGTGAGATAAAGGAAAACCCAGTGGAGAGTCTTAAATGCTTATTAAACGAATTATACATCCCCCTTCTACGTGCTCAAAAAGACTGGGGCTTCTGCAGCCAGGATGATGTCACATGTTTTCTTTCAGGCCTGGAGAAATATGTTTCATCTATTGATGAAGCAGCCAACATACCTGATCTGGAAAAACAGCATATCACGGTGGGTAATGATAGCTATTTATCTGTAAAGAATTTGTCTATTTTTTAACAATACAAAGGTTTATATTTTGGGAATGTTCCTCTAAAGAGTAAGGATATAGGCCCAAGTGTATTTGACTATGTGGTCTTAACCTTTTAAATGAAGTGTGCATGCAAAGATTCCACATAGATGTCTACAGAACCTGCTCTATTAAACGCTTATACAAGTAGAGCCCCTCAACAGAGTGGAGACGGTGTCAGCAGTAAGTTTGTGTTGACGTCAATGATTAATTTGGCCTTCCTCTGATCCATCAGACCAATAACCCACAAAAAACGGATCCTGTCTGTGGAGTATACGCCTTCACTCGGTCAGCATTTGCTCAATAATCCATCAGTATTGCTAATGCCAAAAAAAACAGGAGTGGATCTAAAACAGAGATGACACCTGAATGGAATATTTGCAAGTCTTCTGTGTTTTGAACTCATTCCTGCTTTTGGCTATCAAATCATAAGCGAATTCTGATGGGACCATACAGGCCTTGCAGCTGCTACACAGACAGGATCCATTGTGCGTCTCATTTTTCCTTGCTTCTGTCAGATCATAAGAAAGGTCAAATAAATGATGATGTCAGACAGACCGAAAGCCAAAATAGTGGACCAGTCATGAAGTGGGAAGGGTGGGAACAGCATGAGAAGTCCACAGAGTGGACCTATGACATAGTCGTGAGGTAGAAGCAACATGAGGAGACCACAGAGTGGCCAAATGACAGGGTCTGGAGGTGGAAGCAGTATGAGGAGACTACAGAGCGGCACAATGACAGAGTCTGGAGGTGGCGGCAGCAGCAGCAGGATCAGGAGGAGGCCACAGAGTGGCACAATGACTGAGTGTGGACGTGGCAGCAGCATGAGAAGACCACAGAGTGGCATAATGACAGAGTCTGGAGGTGGCAGCAGTATGAGTAGGCCACAGAGTGGCACAGTGACCAAGTCTGGAGGTGGCGGCTGCAGCAGCAGTATCAATAGGAGGCTACAGAGTGGCCCAATGGCCAAGTCTGGAGGTGGCAGCAGCATGAGGAGACCACAGAGTGGCACAATGACAGAGTCTGGAGGTGGCAGCAGAATCAGGAGGCCACAGAGTGGCACAATGACCGAGTCTGGAGGTGGCAGCAGCATCAGGATACCACAGAGTGGCAAGGTGACATAGTGAGGAGATGGCAGCAGCAGCATCAGGATACCACAAAATGGCAAGGTGACATGGTGTGGAGATGGTGGCAGCAGCAGCAGGAGACCACAAAATGGCAAGGTGACATAGTGTGGAGATGGCGGCAGCATCAGCATCAGGATACCACAGAGTGGCAAGGTGACATAGTGAGGAGATGGCAGCAGCAGCATCAGGAGACCACAAAATGGCAAGGTGACATAATGTGGAGATGGTGGCAGCAGCATCAGGAGACCACAAACTGGCAAGGTGACATAGTGTGGAGATGGCAGCAGCATCAGGAAAATCATAAATCACAGCAAAAGAGTTTCTTTCATAGATTTTATTTGCAATAAAAATGCAGTGTAGATGTGCGAACGTTTTCGGCCATGTGGCCTTCGTCAGGCACTGTGCCGCTGGAGGTAGAGGTAGAGTAGATGCATGTAGGAAGCTAGAGTGAGGGCCTTTGGCCGCCGAAAAGCGAGATGATGCAGCAGCATCAGGATACCACAAAGTGACCTTGTGACGGAGTGGGGCGGTGGGTGGCAATACCATTACCTGTTGACGAAGGTGGGTGAAAGAAGGAGCACTTGGCATCAGATGTGTGGCATCAGGCGGGTGGCTACATCAGAGTAGTAGCTGAGGCAGGTAGCCAGAAGAAACCGATCTCTTTTCATACACGCTAGAAAAACGGCCCCTTTATCATACACGCTAGAATGTTGGATTCTGGGTGACTTTTCCCAGGTTAACTGCCATAGATATAAACAAAAACTTATTGATTAAAATAGCCTTTTTGGCCAGACTTTTAATTTCACGAGCCTAATACTACTACGGTTTGTGTATGACTAATTTGGTCAACAAAGTTAAGAGCTATGACAAAATTCTGTATAGACAAAGGAATTGCGGAAGGTATGGAGAGGATGCAGTTCGTAGGTTACCACTCTCTGCTCCATTAGCGATTTGCCCCCGTCTTATTGATGAGGGTGTTAGGTGTTAGGTGAAGCATCGCAAGGGGTGTGTGGGGGTCCTTGGGGTATTTTTGATTAATGGAAAAAAAACTTGAAATAATTTATTTATATAGAAAATGTTGTGAAATATCTATTCTTTAATAAATAAACTTTAAAGGTTTGGGTGAGGCGGCACGGATGATCTAATCAGATGCATCAGGAATTGGTGGGTGGAAATCTTGGTTGATCCACACCTGATTCATCTTGACAAAGGTCAGTCTCTCCACATTTTGGGTGGACAGGTGAGTACTCCTTGGGGTCACGATGGCCCCCACTGCACTAAACACCCGCTCTGATGGCACACTACTGGCCGGGCAGGACAGCTTTTCCAGGGAAAACTCGGCCCGTTGCGGCAACAAATCCATTTTGGCTGCCCAGTAGTCTAGCGGATCTTCAATGTGGGTTGGCAGGGTGCTGTCCAAGTATGCCACCACCTGCTTGTTCAGGTCCTGCTCCAGGTCTACCTGCTGCTGCTGCTGGTGAGTAGTTTCTTCACTATGCTGGAGAAGAAAGCTACTCAACAGCGACTCAGGCTGCTGCCAATGGAGCTGGTACTGCTCCTGCCACCCCACCCCTCCCAAGCAGCCATGGCAGTGAAATGTGAGTGCAGAGTGCCCCCCGGTCAGACTTGCCAGAGGATGGACGATGGCGCAGATAGGCAGCGGCCAACTGACTACATAGGATGTCTCTGTACTAGTTCAGTTTGTCCTCCCTCTCAGTGGGTGTAAAAAAGACCCCCATTCTGGACCGGTAGCAGGGGTCCAACAAGGTGGAGAGCCAGAAGTCATTCCTCTACCGAATGGTGACAATTCGGCTGTCACTACGGAAGCAAGTGAGCATGCAGCGGGCCATTTGTGCAAGTGACTCGGAGGGACTCCCTGCCTCCATCTCCACTGCATATTGCCGCAGTGTGTCTGGGTCTGCTGTCTCGTGTTCCTCATCGCCCTGTAGCTCCTCTGGCTGCTCCTGCTACTCCTCTCCTGTCAGCTGAATAGAAAAACCTCCCATTTCGCTACAAATTGCCTGTGCTCCAATGTCATCCTCCCCCTCCTCCTCGTTTTCCAGTTCAGCCTCCAGAGGGCTCATGTGGCCGTGAGATCTAGGCGCCATGTCTCCAATCCCCTGACCAGTCATTGTTACCACCATCTGTTCCAGGATATGAAGTTGAATGACATTGTTCATCCCATAGTCCTGGCGACTGATAAATAACGTGACTCAAAGGGCCTGAGCAAACGGCAGGTGTCACGCATGAGCTGCCACTGGCTGACATCGAAGTTACACAGGGGAGTACTCCTATCCGCTTGCATCATCAAGAAATCATTGATGGTCTTTCTCGGTTCGTATAGTCGGTCCAACATATGGAGGGTAGAATTCCAATGGGTGGAAACGTCGCACATCAGCCTATGTTGGGGGATGCTGTCCTGCCGCTGCAACTCAAGGAGGGTGTGCTTTGTGGTGTACGAGTGGCTGAAGTGCATGCAAAGTTTCCTGGCCATTTTTAGGATTTCTTGCAGATAGGTGGAAGACTTCAGGAACCGCTTGACAAGCAGATTGAACACGTGAGCCATGCAGGGCCATGGCTCAGCCTTCCTAAACGCAGTGCCGACACATTGTTTTTCCCGTTGCCGGTCACCATGGTTCCGATTTTCAGTTGTCATGGAGAAAGCCAGGATTCAATTTCTTGATTAATTATACGGAGCAGTTCCTCCCCTGTGTGACTCCGTTCGCCCAGGGAAACGAGGTGCAGAACAGCGTGACACCGCCGTGCCCTTCAAATGTGGTATGCTGGAGGGGCACTGTGATTTGTCCCTGCAGTGGAGGCTGAGGACATGGTAGAGGATGAGGAAGCAGAGGTGTACATTGTCGCTGGACCAATTGCGTGAGAACGTAGAGGCGGAAGCGGAGTTACCTGGCCAAGTTGCTGGGGTGGATGTGCAGAAACCACATTAACCCACTGGGCCGTAAATGACAGGTACTGTCCCTGACTGTAGTTACAGTTCCACATGTCGGCACAGCTGTGCACTTTGACAGACACCAACAGGCTCAAGGACTGGCCCACCTTCTGTTCTACATATTTGTGCAGGGCTGGTACTGCCATTTTCACAAATAAATGATGGCTTGGGACTCTCTACCTCGGCTCGGCAACGGGCAATCAGTTCTCTGAACGGTGCAGAGTCCACCACTTGAAAAGTGAGGGACTGCAGCACCAGCAACTTGGACAGGAGCACTTCAGCTTCTGCACCGTTGGATGCGTGCACGCATACTGCTGTCTCTTGGCAATTGCTTCGGTGATCGAATTACTGATGAGGAGGAGCAGGAGCATCTGGACCAGCAGAAGATGGAATGACAGACAGCTCCCTTCGGCTGAGTTGGTGGAGCCTTGACTGCCTGAAACCCGGTGAGTGCCACTGGGTGATGCAGCGGTTGCTGCGGCAGGCTGGACCACCACATCGGAGCCACGGTTCTCCCAGGCCATTGTATGACGACTCTGCATATGTTGACGCGGGGCCGCAGTGCAAACATTGGCACCCTGGCCATGCTTCACTTTCTGCCCACAGATATGACATATAGCCACGTTCATCTCCTCTGGCGCTTTGAATTAAAACTGCCACACTGCCGAGTAGGTGATTTTCCCCAACAGTCTTCACTGACTGACTGCTACCGCCGCTGCCTCCGTGAACCCCTGCACCACTACTTCCCTGGCAGGTAGGGTGCTGCGAAGAAGGTTGTCAACCTGGGCACGTTTGGTTCCCGACCTCCCACTGCTGCCACCCTGCTGACTCCCAGCCATGCTACCACCTTGCTGGCTCCGCCGCCGCCTCATGGGCAAGCTCCCACCCTGTTCTCCATCATGATGAAGCCCCTTCTGCACCCGGCTCCAAAGTGCGATTGGCTTCATCATCATCGAGTAGTGTCTGCACATCACTGATGTCCTCCTCCTGTTGGCTGGGGGTGTCTGATGTCACTTGGGATGAAGTGGATGACCAAGTTAACAATCAAGAACCGCTGGGTTGCTGGTCAAGACACGACTGCTAGATGACATCGGGAGCTCAGACCTCTCGCTGTGACTTCTGCTGCCATACGGCAACACTGAACTGTGTATATATTTTGCTTGTAGTACAGAAATACCTCACTAAATGCTTTTAACCCCAAATACCTGCAGAAGTGAACTGCGTATATATTTTTCTTGTAGTACAGAACTACATCACTAAACACTCTCAGCACATATAGCTGCAGAAGTGAACTGCATATATATATATTTTTTTTGTAATGAAGTAGGCCACTAAACGCTTTTACTGCAAATAACTGCAACAGTGAACTGCATATATATTTTTCTTGTAGTACAGAAATACCTCACTAAACGCGTTTAACCCCAAATAACTGCAGAAGTGAACTGAGTATATATTTTTCTTGTAGTACAGAAGTAAGTCACTAAACGCTCTAAGCACATATAGCTGCAGAAGGGAACTGCATATATATTTTTCTTTTTGTAATGAAGTAGGCCACTAAACGCTTTTACAGCAAATAACGGCAACAGTGAACTGCATATATATTTTTCTTGTAGTACAGAAATACCTCACTAAACGCTTTTAATCCCAAATAACTGCAGAAGTGAACTGCGTATATAATTTTCAATTTGGAATGAAATAAGCCACTGAACGCTTTTACTGCAAATAACGGCAACAGTGAACTGCGTATATATTTTTCTTGTAGTAGAGAAATACCTCACTAAACGCTTTTAACCCCAAATAACTGCAGAAGTGAACTGCATATATATTTTTCTTGTAGTACAGAAATACCTCACTAAACGCACTCAGCACATATAGCTGCAGAAGTGGACTGCATATTAATTTTTCTTTTTGTAATAAAATAGACCACTAAACGCTTTTACCGCAAATAATGGCAACAGTGAACTGCATATATATTTTTCTTGTAGCACAGAAATACCTCACTAAATGCTTTTAACCTTAAATAATTGCAGAAGTGAACTGCGTATATATTTTTCTTGTAGAACAAAAATACGTCACTCAACGCTCTCAGCACATATAGCTGCAGAAGTGAAATGGGTATATATATTTTTTTCTGTAATGAACTAGGCCACTAAACGCTTTTACCGTAAATAACAGCAACAGTGAACTGCATATATATTTTTCTTGTAGTACAGAAATACCTCCATAAACGCCTTTAACCCCAAATACCTGCAGAAGTGAACTGCCTGTATATTTTTCTTGTAGTACAGAAATACTTCACTAAACGACCTCAGCACATATAGCTGCAGAAGTGAAATACGTATATATTTTTCTTTTTCCACAGATATAAGCCACTAAAGGTTTTTCAACATAGCACTTGCACCCCAAGAACAAATTGCTGGAATGACAGAGCTATATAATGGCTATTTGGATTTTATTATCTTTCCCTGCACTTGTAAATCTCTTTTCTAGCACTGTCCCTAGCGCCTTCTGACGTCTCTCCCTGCACTAAGATGCTGTGAAAAGATTCCTCCCTATCCTTTCCCTGCACTTAATAATATTTTTTCAGGTTTTTCTTTCACAATTTGCTTTTTCCAATTGCTGTTTCTAGTGCCTTCTCACATCTGTCTCTGCACTCAGAATGCTGGAAAATGTCAGAAGGGTACTTTCACACTTGCGGCATGGCTATCCAGCAGGCTGTTCCGGCGTGTGAACAGCCCCCGGATCCGCCATGCCGCAAGTACCCGTGTGCTGCCAGAGATCGCTGGACTAAAAATACTGCAGTTCCGACTTTTTAGTCCGGCAATCACTGCCATGCTGCACCGTAGCTCCGCCCCCTCCCCATTATAGTCAATGGGGACGGAGTGGCAGCACACGCGGAGAATCCGGGGGCTGTTCACCCGCCGGAACAGCCTGCCGGATAGCCATGCTGCAAGTGTAAAAGTACCCTAAAATGGCAGCCGTATTTATAGGGCTGTGACATCACAGGGCTGGCTGGCTGCTGATTGACTGCATGCATGCCTGTCAATCTTGGTGATCCCGCCAAATATTTGTTACAATTTTTGAATAAACTGATGCATTATATGACTTGTTTCTGGCTGAATGTAGGCGTGTAATATGTTATATATAATATTTTCTCCTGATTACTATGCAGTCTACAGAGGGTTTTAGTGGCTTTGTTGCCATTTTATCCCATCAGTACTTCAAAAGGTGCTATCTCTTTAACTTGGTAAATGTTTTATGTTGCAGATTTTGAAGAGACCGCAGAATATTGTCAGCCCTGACTTTCTACTACAGAGGTCTGCAGTTCTAGACTCAGAGATTGTCAGTGAAAATGAAACCCTTATTTCTGAGTGGATAAAAACCATTGATCAGGTTTTGATAGAGGCCATTGATGAAAGGTAATATTGTCAAAGAAGCAGAAGTCGAAAATTGAGGAACATTTCTAATCTAGATATATTTTAATATGATAATACTACCCACATTTTTTCTCTCTCCATGTTCTTGGTGTTGGGTGGGGAAAAGAGGGGTAAGATGTTATCTGTCTTGAACTTTCTATGATAAGTATGTAGAGGACTATGTGGGGTCCTTAATTTGTTTTGGTGTTTTAAAAAAAATGTAAACGTAAAAAATGCTACCCATGTTAATTATATGTGAGGTGATCTTGGTATACTTCGTCCTCCCTTTATAGCATTCATATGCTTTAATAAGGCATACAGAAGTAATTTAGCAATATACTTATTGGGGGTCATTTATTATTCTGAACTATGCCTAAATTAGGCGTATTGTACGCACAGATTGCAGCGCAACGATTAGTTGAGCCGCTATCTGCGACATTTTTCCCGCTCATGTCAGGTCTAAAATTGTGGGCGTGGCGTAGGCGGGGAAGGGAACAGGCCGGAAAGCCTGCCTCATTCATCATTTTCCACGCGTGTTTTCGGCATAGAAAATGGTCTAAATGTAAGACAGCAAGGACGCTGTTTAACATTTAGAACTGGCGCTGGATGCGTCGAAGTTATAGAGAGTCCTGCAACTTTTCAAAACTTTAGCGGATCCACTGCCAGCTATAGGCCTTTATTAAGACCGTTGTCTAAAATGCCAGTCTTAATAAATGTGCCCCATTGTCTTCAGTAGATGACTAGTCATTCAGAGTCTTATTAACACCAATGGACATCTACTAATGTCACACTCTATTAAAGAAGCACTCCTACAAAATGAAATTTTACTCTCTGCCCCATTAGAAAGGTACATGATGAAAATGTTAAGGAAGGCATCTTTTCTCGCCCATTTTCCTTGGGGGACACAGGAGACCATGGGTATAGCTCAGCTCCCTAGGAGGCGTGACACTAAGTAGAAACTGTTAAGCCCCTCCTCCATCAGCTATACCCTCAGCCTGGAGAGAGAGACTGCCAGTTTTTGCTTAGTGTCCAAGGAGGCAAGACACTCCCTGCTCTGCAGGGCTGTTTTCTCCTTGTTCTTTTATTTTTGATTTAATTTATTTTTGTTTTTCTTCTAGAAGATCTGGGACAACAGAGACGCACTAGACCTCTCTGTTTCTCCCGGGGTTGAGCTGCGCCAGTGCCGGTAATCCGCACTGCTGCCTCCCCCACAGAAGGCAAGGTGGATCTGGGCAGCACTAGCTCCCCTACATCCCGCCAGCGCAAGGGTCGCCCGCACGCAAAGTCCCTCCCCGGCTTCCTGCCACTGCGGTGCCAGTAGCTGAAGGGCGACCCTGCTGGAATGGACTGAGGGTGAAGACGGCTGTTGGTGAGATGAGGCTGATCCAGCCCTACGTCCCCCCCTCACCCCGGTCTCCTGCGTGACTGACCCCCATACTGGTGCCTCTGGACCCTGCTGAGAGGAATGCTGCGCACTCAGCCTAGGCTGGACCCTGGGGTGTCGCATGGGCAGCTATCATGCTCCCCCCAAAGCACTCCACCATCCTCCGGGCCCTCCATGGGACATCAGGGGGGCATTACATATAGAATACATGGGTCTGGGCCTAAAGACAGGGGATCCCAGCTGCCCCTCTTCTACCCTCACGGGCACCGCCCCCCTCCCCCCACTTCACGGGCGCTGCTTCAGGGCCACAGGGCCCACTCACCAACGCTGCTGACGGGCTCTCGCTCCCGGCCGGCGGGTGGCACCCGCGGCCGGCATTTCCCTGCGGCGCTGCTCCGGATCCTCCAGACCCCGGCCGACCGTCGGTGCATCCCGGTCGGCCGGGCGCCGCAAATTTAGGCCCCTGCTTTGCGGCCTGCCGGGCCGCACTCGGCTACTCCATGGGGAAGTGGCTTCCCCACGGCACCTGACTCTTCCGGCCGCGGGGTGGGCACCCGCGGCCGGTATGTGCCGACGTCACCCCCGCCCTCGGGCCCCGCAAGGCTTTAGGCCGCGGCCTACTAGGCCGCAAAATGATGTCCGGACTTGGTTGTAGGGGGCGGGACTTCATCCCAGGCGGGAATTCTTCCCGCCTGGAGGTTCCTCCGCCCCCAGGGGATCGCTGCTCCGCCCAGGCCGGCTTCCATTAACCCTTAGGTACCGGCCATCTCCTGTGGCCGGTACTCGCTTAAAGGAGCCCCTCTAGCCTGGGGTCTCCTAATAGGGGCCGGTATAGGGCCTCTACCTACCTCTCAGAGAGGCTTTTTCTTTGAATTAAAAAAAAAAAAAAAAAAAAATATATATATATATATATATATATATATATATATATATATATAATAATAAAAAAAAAAAATTATTTGAGCCGGGCTACAGCCTTGGGGCACCCACCCCCTTCGGTAAGGGCAGGTTGCGCTCCCCAGATCAGTCGCTGGCCACATCAAGTTCCCTTCTGTGCGGACCTTGCCCTCTTATGGGATATGTTGCGGACCAGGTACATGTTCCTTGTTCCCACCGATAATGTCAGCTGGGTACGTGATCCCTTCCTATAGGCAGAATCCGCACCCTCAATGGTTACGGTACTGGCCTGTGCACTACCCCCTTACTAGGTGGCTTGTCGCACTCTCCCTACTGTGGGCTGGCCATGTGCATCCCACACCCCTTCCGTGGGCAGATTACGGCACCCTCTCTGGAAATGGTGCTGGCCGTGTGCATGACCCCTTCCACAGGTGGAATTCTGCACTCTCACTGGATGCGTGCTGGCCATGTGCATGACCCCCTTCCACAGGCGGAATACTGCACTCTCACTGGATGCGTGCTGGCCATGTGCATGACCCCCTTCCACAGGCGGAATACTGCACTCACTGGATGCGCGCTGGCCATGTGCATGATCCCCTTCCACAGGCGGTATACTGCACTCTCACCGGATGCGCGCTGGCCTTGTGCATGACCCCTTCCACAGGCGGTGTACTGCACTCTCACTGGATGCGTGCTGGCCATGTGCATGACCCCCTTGCACAGGCGGTATACTGCACTCGCACTGGATGCGTGCTGGCCATGTGCATGACCCCTTCGGGACGAATGCCGCACTCACTGAATATGGTGCTGGCCTTGTGCATGACCCCCTTATTCAGGCGGTATGTTGCACTCTCACTGAATACGGTGCTGGCCATGTGCATGTCCTTCTTCCATTGGCGGAAAACGGCACCTCACTAGACGCGGTGCTGGCCAGGTGCATGCCCCCTTCCATGACGGTATGCTGCACTCTCACCGGTTGCGGTGCTGGCCATGTGCACATCATACTTCCGTAGGCAGGATGCTGCGCTCTCACTGGATCCTCTACCATTCACGTGCATGACCCCCTCCACAGGCGGCATACTGCACTCATCGGCTATGGTACTTGCAAAGTACACTACCCCTTCCTAGACGGTCCTCTACACTGTCACTAGATCCGCTACCACCCTTCCGTAGGTGGAATGCTGCACTCTCACTGCATATAATGCTGGGAACGCGCTACTCTGCCCATGTGCATGCCTACCTTCCTTAAGCGGCATAATACGCTCTCACTGACCGTATTTGTTTTCACCAGATGCGTGGCTGGTATTGAGCATGTCCCCTCCCTTGGGAGGAATGCTTGCACCCCTACCCGGGCAGTGCTGACCTTGTGCATAAATGCTCACTGGACTCAGGGCTGATGCTGTATCGCTGAGCTGGCCTCGCGCACGTCCCCCTTCTTTGGCGGCTTAATTGCGCTCTTGCTGGTTACAGTGTTGGTGTATTGTTACACCACCACTACTGCGATGTGCCCGCGTCCATGTTCACCTTCCCTAGGTGGACTTCCCGCGTTCCTACTGGGTACTTAACCGGGCCTTTACACTCTTGCCGATGGTAGTGTCTGCCAGGTGCACATCCCCCTTCTCCAGGCGGGCTGCTGGCGCTCCGTCGCATGCTTTACTAGTCTTGTGCATGACGCCCTTCTTGGCGGCATATTGCACTTGTGTAGTTGAGGTGGGGCACTGTCGGCGTCCCCCAGACTGTTTTGAACCAGGTGGACGTTCCTGCACTCTCATTGCGTTGTATGGGCCATATATGCCTTCTACTACGGTATGTGGGTTGGCATTCTCACTACCTGTGAGCTTGCCCGTACGTTTGTCCTCCTTCCTTCCGAATACTTGTCGGAGTTGGACAGTATTCTGTGGTTCCGCCTTGACGGTACCCTCCATACTCATTGGCCCTTCCCCCGGTGGGGTGTTGTGGCTTCTGAGCGCATACCCTCCTGTTCTTCCGATGCCTTGCTTTTCTGCGCAAGCCGTCACATGGATGACAGGGCTGTCTGCAGCGACCTTCGGATTCTACGTTGACTCCGACGGGACTTAGGTTCCCTCACCTACTACCATTCCCTCCTCTTCAGAGGTAGTGTGGTTGGGCCCTTCCTACGGGCCCTCTCCGCTCTTAGTGCCGCTCTGTGGCCGGGTTCGGGCCACTCTCCTCTGGTGGGCCACCCGACTTCTCTTGGGTGCTTCGGTTATATCGGTCCAAGGGACCCCAGCCTTGGGTGTCCACGGTTTTCGCCTTCCGCGTGGCGGTTTGTCTGGCGACACATGCAGTATCAGTGAATCTGCCTCGGGTTGTCCTACCCCGCTTATCCTGTTGCCCACTCCCCTTCGGGTAGGGGGTTTTGCCGGAGTCTGCCTCGCCGGCTTCTTCTCGTCGGCTCTGTTTTGACTCCCATTCGGGTATATCCCTCCGATTGACTTCTGCCCTGGCTAGGGTTCAGTGGCTATTCCCTTCCGCCCTCTCCTCTGGAGTGGATGGTTGTTAACTTGGATGTTCCGGGTTCCTGTTGTGCCCTCAGTACATCTCCCTCATTTACACTGGCTGCACTAGTTGTATGCCACTTACCGTGCCTGCTGCATCTGTCCTCCTGCTCGGGTGGCAGCTTGCGCTTTCCGTTGTTGGCGGCGATCATACTGTACCTTGCCTTCTCAGTCAGTTGACCCTTGAGTGGGTCTCTGCGGTCGGCAACTGTAGTGTTTCCGGCGCTTGCCTTGCCCTTTCTTGCCATGTTGGCCCTTGACTGTAGGTCGTAACCTCTTACTCCCCGTGCTGGTAGTCCGTTCGCTCGGGTCTGAGGTAGGGATTGGTCCTCGCTTACCTCATCCACTTCGAGGTTCGTTTTCTCTACCTTATCTGTCCTTGTCTCCGCAACTACTATCTTCCGGTTGTACTGTGGGTAGCGGCCTGGCATTCTACAGCCAGGCTCTCTTCATGTTGTTGCTTGAGGATCGTTTTTTCGATCCCTGCTTGTGCTTGAATCTCCCTCGCCGTGTCGGTTGAACCTCCTTCTCCGGTGGCCATCGGCATGGACTTTTACCCGATTTATCCTGGCGTCTGTCGGATGCTAGACAGACCCCTTTGGTTTTTTCCGTCCGCTCTTCTGCTCCCCCATTCCGGGCGGCTATGGGACGCAGTTGCACGCGGGCTGATGGGACCATCCTGCCGGACTCTTCCACCTGTGCCGCTGGTCCGCGTATAATCACACTGGTTTCGCGCCCAGCCGTGCTTCACCCAGGATCGGACTTGGAGATCTTACTTGCGGATCCGGGGAAGCTGCCTTCCCCCACTCCACCTTCTCTCCCCACAGTTGTGTCCTTCTCCAGTCCAGCCTGGGACTGGGACCTTTTTCCCTGAGCGGTCATGTTTCGACGCTATCCTTCCCCTTTCAGCGTCCCTGGGCCCTCTTGGGCTCGTCCGGACCTTCATCCATGGGATGGCTTGTTGGTTCCTTCGTACCGTTCCCCAGTACCGTCCTGGACGCTGAATACGGCGCCTCGGCATTCCGAGCTTCCCTTTCTCTGGTTCCAAGCCTTTTCTGTCCTTCCGAGACAAGGCTGTTTCTCCATCCATCCCTTCCTCTCCTTTGGCAGTGGTGTCTGATTTTGTCTCTACGAGGCCTTCATCCTCCTCTTCCCAACCCTGGGAACGGCTGCTGGGCCGCTGAAACGTTATTCGGGCCTTGATGTTTGCCTTGGGGATCACCAGTTCCTTCGGTGCTGGGACTCTCCTTTTTTTTTTTTTTTTTCATCCGGAAGGTCCGTGTTCGTGGTTGCAGGCCTCCGCGGCGGCCTCACCGGCTTCATCTACTTGGCCATTGCTGAACTTGCCTCACCATGGGCAGGGTTCTGTTTGTTGGTGTCACTGCTTGTTCCACCAGAGCGTCCAGGGCCTCTTGGGTTTAGAGCCTTCTGGCTTGGCTGATTATTGTGCATTGGGCCACCGGTCCTTTTTGCATGTTCTTGCCAGGTTCTACGGGGTGCATTCTCATGCATCGTAGGCTGTTGCCTTGGGCCGCCTGTTGTGCCGGTGGCGGTTTCTTGCTGCCTGCGGCTGCTTTGCCTTGGTGCTGTGGTCCCTCCCTTCTTGGACTGCTCTCGGACGTCCCATGGTCTCCTGTGTCCCCCAAGGAAAAGGGGCGAGAAAACGAGATTTTTGTATAACTTACCAGTAAAATCTCTTTCTCGCTCTTCCTTGGGGGACACAGCACCCACCCATTCATTGTTTTTCTATACGGTCTCCGATCTTGGTTTACCCTGTGGGGTATTTGGCTTGTTGTTTCCACTTGTTGGACATTGCCTTTTCTCACTACTTGGACACGCAACTGGCAGTCTCTCTCTCCAGGCTGAGGGTATAGCTGATGGAGGAGGGGCTTAACAGTTTCTACTTAGTGTCACGCCTCCTAGGGAGCTGAGCTATACCCATGGTCTCCTGTGTCCCCCAAGGAAGAGCGAGAAAGAGATTTTACTGGTAAGTTATACAAAAATCTCGTTTTTACCGATGACTGTATTTGTGAGTTTTCCACTCCCTTTTGGTCCTCAGCTGTGACACATGTTGAATTTCATGTAATGTTCTTTTTCCCCCAGAGTGCTAGACATTACCACAACTCCTCTGACTGAACTTGAACGTTGGCACCACAGACAGAAAATGTTGAGTTTAATAACTGAACAGTTACGAGGAAAAGAGTGTAAAGCTGTCCTTGGTATTATGATTTCTTCAAAATCGCGTCTCCTAAAGAGATGGAAAGCAGTTGATATCAGGTTAGAACCTTTTGTCATTTCAAAATACTTTTCATCATATAGTGACGTGGAAGGTATAGATGACCAGTGAGAGGTTCTACGTGTTTTTCTGTACATGCTTCATACTGTAGGAATAGCTTTCAACTGTGAAGATCAAATAATTAGCATAAACCAGTTTACTCTATTAGTATTAAATACCTCATGCAGCTCTTTGTTCTTCAGTATTACAGAGGCAATGAATGCTACTAAGGATCGTGTTAAGTACTTGGAAGCACTTTATCGTCATTTTGATGCTCTGAGCACAGACTACAATCCAGAAAACATCATAAACAGTATTCTACCAGGTTTCTTCAGCAGTATCCAACAAATGGAAATGCTATCACGACACTTCTCAAAGAATGGATATTTGGGACTACTGCTCACTAAGGTGCCAACTCATAATATTGTTACTGTAGTTATGCTTTAATGTGGACCCTGCCTCCAATGTGGTATTTTAATGGTATTAATTAATTAATGTAATAATTCTCTCTTAAAGAGGATTTCCACCTAAATCTAAAACTGATTAATATGGGAGTAAGAGATACAGAAAAATGGAGTGTGGGCAATGTCAAGCAGAAGTTCCTTCTCTGTGACTAAGCTGGCAAATATCTATAAGATGGGTTAAAAATCCTAGAGCAAGTCAGGCAACCCTAACCTTTTTGTACTATTTTTCAAAGCACTTTACTCTAACCAAGAGCATGACTTGATTCCAAAAAGATGTAAACCTTGGGTCCATATAGCTTTGTTAAAATGTCCATTCCACTTCCTGTCAACACTACTCAAGTATGCAAGTCTTTACAGGCATACATCTTTGACCACAATATTTCTTCTAATGGTTGTCGTAATTTAATATGTAAAAACTGTTATTATAACTGTGTGTTTGGAGATCTTGAACCCCAGAGAAGAGTTTAAAGAGGACATGTAACCTCTCCTGGCATGTCTGTTTTAGTAACTATTTGCATTACCCATGCAATAATAATTCTAGAGAACCCATTCTTATATCTGGGTGTTATGCTATTCCTACAATAAACTTAGAAATAAACTGACAACTGGGTGTTACTATTCCCCTTTTGAAAGGGGTGTGGCCCTGCAGAATCATACACTGCTAGCACTGATTGGACAGGTCAGACTGTGGAGGGACAAACCCCCACAACTTGTAACACCCAGTTGACAATGTTTTCATAAACTTGTAATAAAAGAGAGACAGCACCACATAGTGTCATAATACTAGATGCTCTACAATTGTCATTTTATGTGGACTTATCTACCAAAAGAGACTTGTCAGGAGTGGTGACAGGTCCTCTTTAAAATACTTAAACTTTTAAGACAAGGAATAAAAAAGATGCCAATCAAGGAATTGCAACATAGGACTCAGGCCTGGGCTACACTGCAACTTTTTGTAGGGCGACTGATTGATTATAACTACTGAGTACAGCAGTCTACAAGATTGCATACAACCTAATGTATTATTTTGGACTGCAGTTGTGACTCAGTAGTTAAAGGTTCTGTAAACAATGCGATTATTGGGATGCTTATTGGGATCGAACATTCATATGAATGCTTTTACCCGTAATTCAACAAATGCTCGTTCTTTGGGTGAAAGCACCATTTATTCCAAAAACCATTAATCCTGGGCAGAAGGTCATGTCGTGTAAAAAGGGTTCTACTTCCTAGAAACAATAATTCTCTATGGGGATGAATGATCACAGTAGTGATTGCTCATACCCATAAAGAGTTGACGGTTTCTGCATCTCAATGCAACTCTCTTCTCCTTTGATGAGCAAGCAATTATCTGGTATGAACAGTTCATGAACGGCCGATAATTGCCTGCTTAGTCGGCAGCCTTCTAATTGTTATTTACATTAGGAGAGTTTGCTTATCTAGGTTCTGTTCACAAGATTGTAATTACTCTTTTTTTTGTGTTTGCACAATTTTTTACTGAGTTTTTAAAGGTATACACTCTTTAGAAGAAACATAAAAAGGGCCATAAAAATGTATAGTACAAAATCAACATGCGTAAGCTACAGCCAACAGAATGGTTTCTGTTCTTAACCGAACCAAAACAAGCATGAAAAATCTAATAAAACCTAGAGTCCTAATTGAATATAATTGGGTATTTCAGGTTTCATGTGTTTTTGACATCAAGAATAGCACGACAGATATTCTTGTTGTAAAAACACCATGGCACACAGATGGAACAAAGCATATAATTGTTGTGAACAGGGAATTTGCACGCCATTAGATGAGTATAGTAAAGCCAAGAGCCAAAAGCCACCAAAAGTGATAAAAAGTGAAAAAAAACTACTCACTTTCAACTCCACCACTCTGGTCGGTCCTCACCTCCATTCTGTTTTTATACAGTTTCAGAGGTGACGTAGTTATGTGCCCCTCATGACGCTGCAGTCAATCACTGGCCTCAGTGGTCTGGTGCAAAATACTGCTGAGGCCAGTGTGAATTAACAGGTGTATATGACTTTTTTTTTCAATTTGATTGGATTTGGGCTCCTGTTTAAATACGCCAGACAACCCATTTAAGTAATCATTCGAATAATGTAACTTATTTGTTAATCTCATTGCACGTTACAAAATGTGGAAGTGAACTAGCCCCAAGTACCCACAATGTTTTAAAGATATGTATTTGTGTTGTTTTATCGGTATCTAGGTATCAAACCAGTTGGCTTTAAATTGCAAGTCTTTTCTAAAAGAAATCATTTCAGTAGAAGATTCTAAGGATCGACTTTGGGAAATTTTAAGGGAGCACATCACCAAAGATAAAAAGGAAGTAGTGAGTGGTTTCGGAGAAGAAAGAATCGTCAAAAAGGAGAAATCAAAAGTAAAAGTGTTAAAAAGTGGCAGTAATTTTTGTGAACGGTAAGAAATGGAGAAGAAAGCACATACTAGTCACACCACATCCTTATATCTGTTTGCAATTCATTTGAAGTTATTAGTTAAAATGAAAAGTATGATAGTGGACCATTTGATAAAAAAAAAATAAGTGCTTAGCAGGAAATACAGATACATTGCTGCCTTCCAGCTATCATCTACCTCTCTATTGTAACCAGGTCCAGAATACTTGACAGCATTCCTTCCATTCACAGTGATTGACAGTCCTAGACCTTTACAATAGGACAGAGATCCCACATTGTCAACATCCCACCATTACTAAGCAAATGTCCAAACATATTGCCCGGCTGATTGCCAAACAGCATATCTAAAAAATAGTTCCAGTGGAAATGATTCTGGATTTTTACTTCATAGTTATGCAAACAGATATCTTTCCATATTTAAGATTATAGCACAGAATGGTTACGTGCAAACTTTTGGGCCCCATTCAGACAGACATTACATTATTCAAAGATGGGAGCAGGGAAAGTAACTTCTTTTTATTCAGAATACAATGCAACAATACATTCTATGGAGGTCAGATACATACAAGATTTGATAAATACGATCTTTTTGGTTATCTACAAATGGCACTGTAAAAGTGCTACATGTAAACCAGGCCTGCACTACAATTACTTTTCGTAGTTATTGTTTTAGAACTAGGTTAAAAGTCAGTAATTATCTTGTCAGTCAGCATTTAGATCACTTTAGGATCTAGTTTGCATTTTGGAATAGACATTGTTTAGACCTTAGACTGTTTAAATCTTAATAACCAACATCCCAGAAAAGTTAGGCACCAGCAGCACATTTCTCGGCACATTGGTTCATAGACTTCTTAGATTTGTCCAATCCTGTCCTAGTTACTTAGTGTATCTTCAATTACATTTTTTTCAGAATTCAAGCCTGCCTGGCAGTATACATTTGCTTTCAAGAAGAAGTACAACGGCTACGTGAATGGTTAATAGGGTCACAAGGACTTATAAGATACTCATCACTAAGTTCTGTTTCCACTGCACCCGGGAGATTGTCTTCTTTGCAAACTTCCAAAGTGAATAAAACCAACATGAAGGTGACACTGTCAGTACAATCCAGCTCCGGTATGTCAATATATAAATCTGTCCTTATTTTCTACCGTTTTAATGTATCTATCACTGTTCTTTCTTGAGAAGTAGTCTGTTAATTTTGCATGAACCTTAAAAGGGTTCTATGTTGATTTATATGGCATATCCCATGAATGTTCGAAAGGAACAGTTCTTAGAGGTGGGAACCGCATTTATCTTGCTACCAGGGACCCCAATGTCCATGCATGCCTGGCTGTCTTCCTTCACTCCTATGGCACTTCCAAAAATATTTGTAATTTTATAATTCCCATAGAAGTGAATGGAGAAAGCTGTGTATGTGCAACCAGCTTGCCATTCCCATTGGTGCAAGAAGGGGTCCTGTTCTTAAGCTAGTAATGGGTCTCGGAGGTAGGATCCGCACATATCAAACATTTATGGCATATGCTTTGGATATGCCATGAATGGCTAGATAGGACTACCCCTTTAAAATGACAGTATCTGCATATTCCACAGAGCATAACAATAAGAAAAGTAACAAACAAATATAATATCTAGTAACAAAACAAAGGAAAAAAAGTGGGTGGTCCCCAGAGCTTACAATGGAAATAGATCCAAAGGATTAGTTAGGCTGTTCTAATAACCATTCTTATAACCAGATAGTCATTGACTCCCTAGCTGTGCTCCTGGTTCCAGTTCTGTGTACGTTCGGATTGCTTCTATATTTGACCTCAGCTTGCCTTTGACCACTCTCTGTCTTGTGTTTTGGTACTGTATTTCTCGTCTGGTTCTGACCTCGGCTTGGCTATTTGACCTCCTCCTGTCTTACGATTTGGTCCGCTCCGACCCACTTCTGTACGCCTCCTTCTCTGTGTTGTTCTTTCTCTGGGTGTGTATGTCTTGCACTTTAGCAGGGAGGGAACGTCAACCAGTTGAAGACTTGCTGCCGAGGGCTCCCACTGAACGTAGGCAGGGAAAGCTGAGGGGAATTCCAGTTAGGGCTCAATGTCTGATTCTTCCTGCCTACTGTGGTTACATAAATCTTTCCCATTATGTTAACTGCCATATGCTGACTTCTTATGCTATCTCATGTTGCTGCGCTTCTTTCAAAATTATCCATGTTGTACTTCTGGTAATTTAGCCGAGCTCATTTAATGCCATCAGTAGTGCTGCTCTTCAATCTAGAATTTTTTGAGGATTAGTAGGAGATGTTAAAACATGCGGTAAGCCAATATCTGTACAAGACAAGTAAAATTAAACAGTTGCTCGTGATTGCACATTACATCTAGATATAAAATGTCAGACTGCGTAAAATTATAAAGTATTACATTTTTTTTTTTTTTAATGTGTTTATACGGCAATCTAATCATATCAGACAGACACAAAGCCTATAGTTGCTTCACTTTCTATGTATCGGCTCTGCTAAAACAACAGTTATGCTCTTTGGCCTCTTCTTCTATGCTGTGAGAAATAACTCATAATCTATAACCTGTTATTCAATTTTGGAGCCTGCTTTTTGATGTGTAAATCTGAACGCCTAATAATGAGTCTGTATTTGCATAGATTCCCTGACAGGCGACAAATAAAAGAATAATAGAAATCAAACTAACAACAGACTTGAATGTGACAAGAAAATGCTCAGGCTATTCCGTCTCAGAATGTGCCTAGTGAAATGTAATGATATTCCATACTAATGAGGTCACTACTTACACTGATGTGCATAAAACAAAAAGTTTTACAATCTGCCAGAATCTTTTAATGTTAATTATATTAGTTATACGCAGCTCATCATGTTGACATCTTGAAAACTACAGAACATTGGTTTCACATCTTTGCATTGTGTACTGCAAAACCATATCTGCCATCAGCAATCATCATCCCAGGCATCAAAATCTCCACACAGCGTGGACTTCTTAGGGTACAGCCATATTGTCAGGTTGATGCAGTTTTCTGATGCAGGAAACCTCCTGATCCAGTTTCCTGATGCAGTTTTCTGGAAGCCAAAATCAGGAGTGGATGATAAAAGGAGATAAAGTATATAGGACAGATGCAGCTTCTCTTTTTTAAATTCATTCCTAGTCTTGGCTTCCAAAGTTGCATCAGGAAAGTTGACCATCTGGATAATCACTTTGTTAAACCCTAAAATTGCAACTTAGGGAGTAGCACTAAAGAGGACCTGTCATCGAGTCCTGACATGTCTGTTTTAATAGCTTTATACATTCCCATGTAATAATTCTGAAGCATCTATTCTTATGTCTCTATGTTGTGCCATTCCTTTATTATTTCTACTAGAAGTTATGCATGAATTGCTAGCAGTCTGCAGTAAGGGTACAGAGGGGCGGTAACCTGTTGGGGGGGTGGGGTGCACCTGCACAGTCTGACAATGGCAGCACTGATTGAATAGAGCAAGTCTGAGCAGGTAAACACCCCCAACTTGTTACCACCCCTCTGTACCCTTACTGCAGACTGCTGGCAATTCATTCATAACTTCTAGTTTTCCAGAAATAATATAGGAATGGCACAACATAGAGACATAAGAATAGATGCTCCATAACTGTTATTACATGAAGAATACATGAAGCTATTAAAACAGACATGTCAGGAGAGATGACAGGTCCCCTTTAAATGTTTAATAAATTGTATGCATCCTTTACATGTATCATTTGACATATTTCCATTGCAATATTTTTTGTTAGACCAACAGCATGACTACCAAAGCTGTGGTGTGGCTATAACAGATGATGACACAATCATGTATCACTTGGAAGCGCTGAGCATCAAGCTGAAGCAAACGTTAGACATAGCAGACAAGCTGCAAGAGGTAAAATGGTCCGCTGTCAGAAGGGCTGTGTATTACACATGCTGGAGCAATTATCTGATTATAAAACGCGTCATCTTTAAATGATTTTCCTTGCGATGATTTACCATAGTACTCTATGGTACTCATAGAGTCATTTAAGTGGAATCTCTGATACCAATTTTTATAAGAAACCAAACTTGCTCATGATATGTTAGAATTATCAAGAGGCACAAGCCCCTTAATAATTTTGGCGCATCCTTGGTAGGGTAGTGCACCAGAAAAATGTAATGTGCACCAGTATTCTGGTCGTGGACTACCCTCCCGTCCACATCCCATTTACATTTTGTGTGGCAGGGGATGAGGGGATGGAAAGCTTTAAAAAGCTTGCTTCCCCCGAATATGTTTACCATGTCTTGCAACTGACGTGCAATTTTGTGTTACCTAGCATCATATCACATTTTCAGGCATGTTCACATTATACCTAAGCATAACCTTCATTTATTACACATATTAAAATATGAAGTGAGCATAGTGCACATGATCATATGTCAATTTTTTTTTATAATTTGATATAATACATGATTTAAGGGGTATTTCGGTTATATGAAGTATATTACCGTGAATTCTGAGAATTTATTCTGGGAATAAAATAAGCTTGACATCGCAGGTGCATAAAAATTTTACTAAACTATGATAAAATACATAAAAGATATATACTGTATTCAAATGATAACATACAGAGTAAAGTAAGTAACAGTCACCAGTATGGTGTCCATATGATACAAAGAAAAGTAGGGGTAACAAGACATATCTAACCCTGATTGCGATCTCCCTCATATAGCATTTGGGCATTTCTGCATCCTGTAGTGAACTTTCTTTTAAGGCTACTTTCACACTCACGTTTTGGCTTTCTGTTTTTGTGAGATCTGTCATGGGCTCTCATAAGCGGTCCAAAACGGATCAGTTTTGCCCTAATGCGTTCTGAATGGAAAAGGATCCGCTCAGAATTCATCTGCTCAGACTGCCTCCGATCAGTCACCATTCTGCTCTGGAGGCGGACACCAAAATACTGCCGCATTTTTCTGTCCGTCCTGGTATGCGGATCGAGACGGATCCGTCCAGACACACAATGTAAGTCAATGGGGATGGAACCGTTTTCTCTGACACAATAGAAAACGGATCCGTCTCCTATTGACTTTCATGTCTTGGCTATATAAGACATAATACAACCGGATCTGTTCATGACGGATGCATGAGGTTGTATTATTTTAACGGAAGCGTTTTTGCAGATCCATGACGGATCCGCAAAAAACGCTAGTGTGAAAATAACTTTGTAAAAGTACTGTAAGTATAGCCTTTTTTCAGCCATTGGGGCTCAGATCCCCAACTTAGGTTATTCTAAGGGCAGGCAATCTTTTTTTTTAAATGTAGTAATATATTTTTTACATTAGCTAGCTTAACATGCCTAATAGGATGCATTGAAATTGATTGTTCAACTGTTCAATCTATTTTTATTATTTTATACTTTTAACTGTTAATTATATGTTATCTTTGCAGTACAATATATTATCTAAGATGACAGAAGGCTTGAGAAAACCTGCCCAGGAAGATCTTATGGAAGATGAAGATGTTGAAGAAGAAAGTGTCTATGACATTGCTATGCAAGAAGATGCAAAAGATACAGGTCTGAAAATATAAATATATAAAAATATGTGTATCTGAGACTTCATAAGTAATGTCAAAAAGTTCTGGCATAGCGAGATAAGTGAAGTTTTGATCGGTGGAGCTTAAAGAGGACCTGTCACCTCTCCTGACATTCCTGTTTTAATAGCTTTATACATTCCCATGTAATAATTCTGGAGCATCTATTCTTATGTCTGTATGTTGTGCTATTCCTTTATTATTTCTACTAGAAGTTATGAATGAGTTGCTAGTAGTCTGCAGTAAGGGTACAGAGGGGAGGTAACTAGTTGGGGGTGTACCTGCACAGAATGACTCTATCCAATCAGTGCTGCCATTGTCAGACTGTGCAGGTACACACCCCCAACTGGTTACCACCCTCTGTATCCTTACTGCAGACTGCTAGCAATTCATTCATAACTTCTAGTAGAAATAATAAAGGAATAGAACAACATACAGACGTAAGAATAGATGCTCCAGAATTTTTATTACATGGGGAATGCATATAGCTATTCATGTCAGGAGTGGTGAAAGGTCCTCTTTAAGGTGTTGAGTTGACACAATTGCTGGAAGGAACAGATACAAGCTTCCAGCTGAGTGATGTTCCCCTCCAGCTTTAGTTGACTTCCACATTCATTTTGGACTCTCCTTGGACTGTATTACATAAGGGGTATAAAATACGGCTCTGATATATCTGTATGACATGTCAGACGTTTTCTGAAATGAGAACTACCCTTTAAATGCACATTTATAGAAATGTTTTTTCTTCAACTAAACATACGGAAAAAAAGCGGCTGATATTATGTAATTGGAAGACTAGTTGTAGACTGATCTTGTGACCTGTATGTCACTTACCTTAGAACTAGTATATTGTGGATGCTTAGGCAGGTTTTTATGTACCTAATTACTGTACTTTCTACAAGACATTGAATAGATGAAAATGGTATTTACCAGTAAATCATTATATGTTCTGATAATGGGTAAGTTTATTTATGTGGTATTTGATGGGGTCGATAATGTAATCTGTGCTCACTGCAACTTTTGTATGGTGGCTTGGAGTGTTAATATTCGGCATTTTTTAAGTAGATGTCCAGACTGAACCTTCCTCATACCAGCCTCAAATTCTGAGACAAACTACAAGTACACCAGGAAAATTGCAGACTCTCATCGAGGAAGATGAACCTCAGGTAAAAAAAAATCTAATATTTACCAGATGTGTAATGTGAACTGGATATACGGCCTGCTTCTCGCATAGACATTATTTTAGTCCTAATTTCAGGTTGGACGAATACATCACTTGAGGCCTGTAATCAATGACTTTACTCATCTCTTGTGTCTGTTTATGTACTAACGGCAATGACAGTGATTTTCTTAACATGCATATTGATATTCGGTTAGACCTCTTCCACACAAGCAGTATGGAACCTGCCCAAATCTGTACAGTGAAAAATGGATGATTTGTCTGTGATTGCATTTAGTGTTTCCATTTTTTCAGACCATCCATTAGTCATCTGTTATTGATGCACGTGAAATACTAATGAATAACACACAGCATCTACTAGCAGCCATCAGTGAAAAACAGACCGTCCTTCAGGGTGTTTCTGTTATTTTGATCACTGACCCATTGATTTAAATGGACCAGTCATGAATGAAAGAACGGATGATAGAAGATGATAGATTTTTCTGGAATGGGCAGATGATCAGTGAAAACAATGCTCATGTTCTTCTACCCATTGAAATTAATGTGTCAGTATTCAGGCAGGATGCTGTCCGATTTTAAAAGGGGTCGCATCTGGACGAAAACATTGCACATGGGAAATTAGCCTTAGGCAATGCTTCAGGCAACATTTAAGGCTCATGCACACGAACATGTGACAGCCAGGCCCGTATTGTGGTCCGCAATATACGGGCACTGGCCGTTTGTGCATCGGATCACGGATGCGGACTCATTCACTTGAATGGGTCCGTAATCCGGAAGGTGCAATGCGGAACAGAGAAACGGAACCCCACGGAAGCACTATGGAGTGCTTGCATGGGATTTCTGTCCGTGCCTCCATACCGCGAAAAAGTAGTGAACGCGCTACTTTTTTGCAGTATGGACTCTCGGATGCGGATTGTGGACCCCATTCAAGTGAATGGGTCCTGCATCCGCATACAGCAGCTCTGCGGTCGGTGCTCGTGCATTGTGGTCCACAGCACGGGCCCTACGCCACTGATTTGTGTGAATGAGCCCTTAGACTGCTATATTACCATTACATTAATTTTTAAAGCAAATATATCACTTTTAATATGTTGCCACTGTAAAACGTGATTTCTAGTTTGAGGATATTGATGGTCTACTGAGTAGCGCAGTGCAGAGTATCGCAGTTTTACCCTGTTCACCTGAATAGGATGAAGCTGCAATACCCTGCCCAGCCACTAAGTAGAGATAGACGGCCACATGCTGTGCTGGCCCGAGCGACACGGCTTCTTCAAACAGTTGATTGCCGGTGGTGCCAAGAGCCGGACCCCACTGACTTCATATTAGTGGTCTATCGTAAGGATAGGCCATCAGAATCCTGAACAAAGAAAACACTTTTAACTAAGGACAGACTATTATGTATTAGTACATGTCTTGTATGCTTCTGTGTAAAATGGCACCTGAAATTCTGTCAGTGTGTTTACAGGGGTATTCCAGGATTTAAATACTGATGGCATATCCTCGGGATAAGCCATGAGTATCTGATCGGCTTCAAAGTGGATAGAACTGTGTAGTTCTTGAGCCAGAGCAACTCAGGAATAGTTGATCGTACCAGGGTGCAGCCTGTTGTATAGACCCTCACAGATCATAGATTGATGGCCTATACTAAAGAGCGGCAATAAATATTAAAATCCTGAAATATGCCTTAAATATCAGAGATATTCTATTAATATAAGAAATAAAACATTAAGATGAGAAAGCAGATTCGGGCAGCTGATATCTGTTTACCAAATTGTAATGCCATAGACGGTATACAAAAGTGCATAAAGCTTAAGAAAGTAGCCGAACGCCATGTTCTAGCAGACAAAAGTCCCTTCTTAGTCCCTCCAATGTTCCCCCCTAAAAATGTACTAATTTAAAAAACCAAAACACATGCTGTCAATCCATGCCCCCGTCCCCCAGCTGCGATCTTTTAATTCTTGGACTGGAGGAGGATAGATTTCCGTACGCTTTAAGCTTTATTCACACTTTGCAGCTGAGTGCAATTTTCAGCACAAAACCGCAGTACTTTTCCCTTGTGAATGTAAACTAGTAGAGTTGCATTGATATCACTGTGTATTGTCCATGCCTCGTTATTCATTTAAATGTTACACTACATATTGTACTGAGCTGTGTAGTTCTGGTGTCGGTTTCAGTCGGTGCATCTAGTAAAAGCAGCTAATCGTCGGGGGTGCCGGGAGTCGAACCCCCGCTGATCTTATATTGACGATGTGTCCTAAGGAAAGTGGTACTTTAGTAATAGAAATATAATGATATGATTCTATGACTCTCTGTTGGTCCATGTTTCTATTTTTTACAGTCCATTCATCAGTATTAGTTTATCATTTACAGTCTTGTTACCTGTTACACGTTTGTTTTTGTCATACGCTGCACATGGTTTTCATTTTTAGGAAAGATAAGCAAATTTTATATTTTGAAATTTATTCACGCTTCGTTTGGTGGTAAAAGCAGAATTGCGTTATGGATTCCATTACTACGGACCACAACGCAATTCTATTTAGAGGCATTCCTTTATTCATTCCGTCATAATAGAAGTCTATGGGCTGCATAACGGATCCATCCCGTTTCCGTTTTGCAGGGGAGTCCTCTCTTGCACAACGGAAACAGGACGGATCCGTTTTGCAGCCCATAGATTTCTATTATGACGGAATGAATAACAGAATGCCTCTAAAGGCATTCCGTTATGCATTCCGTCATAGAATTGTGTAACATAAAATTCGCTCATCTCTAATTATTAGTATTATTTTTATGCTTTCCATTCATTTTTATAACCTTTATAAAAATGCTGTAGACTAAATGTTCTCAATTCTTCACATGTAAAGCTACTTTCACCCTCGCGTTTTGTGTGGATCCGTCATGTCCGTTTGTATTATCTTTAACATAGCCAAGACGGATCCGTCTTGAACACCATTGAAAGTTAATGGAGGGCGGATCAATTTTCTATTTTGCCAGATTGTGTCAGTAAAAACGGATCCGTCCCCATTGACTTACATTGTGTGCCAGGACGGATCCATTTGGTTCAGTTTCATCAGACGGATGAAGGCAGCGTTTTGGTGTCCGTCTAAAAAACTTAATTGGACTGATGCAAACTGATGCATTCTGAGCGGATCCTTTTCCATTGAGAATGCAGTTGGGCAAAACTGATCCGTTTTGGACCGCTTGCGAGAGCCCTGAACGGATCTCACAAACGGAAAGCCAAAACGCGAGTGTGAATGCAGCCTAAGACATTTAAAGCAGAACACAACATATTGTTTGCAGACAGGCCTGTATATTATTCATTTACTGGATTTCATATGTGCTGCCTTCATCCAGATGTTTGTGAAAGACTCCTCCATGCTAAATGTCCCATCTGTGAAATGTGAGGATAGTTCTACCAAAGCTGTATCCGATTTGAAAAATGATCAACTTCCACCAAATACGGAAGAAGACAAAGAAACTGGACTTTCCAATGAGGAGAAACACATGTTAGGTAGGTACTAGCAGCTATTAGCAGAATCGATCATAATGTTAACGCCTTCAAAACCTCACCCATAGATGTTCAGTCTGATGAGCTAATGACTTAACAATTCATAAAAACACAGTTCACAATGTTATGCCACATTTTATAAAACTGTAGCGGTCTTGTGACTGCCATTTAGCCATGACATTGGGGCTCATACACATAGTTGCTGTAATATGGTGTCTATAAGATTGTGGTATGCTCCATCAGATTTCATATGTATGGAGGTATTCTCCCCTAGAATATTTCTTATTTCTCTGTCCACCCTAAATGCACATGCTCAGTTCCATCCTTCATCTGTCTTCTGAGTTGTAATAGAGAGAATTGCAGCAGAAAGGACATGCCCCCTGTGCTGGCAGCTTAAAGGGGTTGTCTCACTTCAGCAAGGGACATTTATCATGTAGAGATTACTCTACATTACTTACTAATGTATTGTTATTATCCATATTGCTTCCTTTGCTGGCTGGATTCATTTTCCCATCACATTATACACTGCTTGTTTCCATGGTTACGACCACCCTGCAATCCAGCAGTGGTGGTCGTGCTTGCACACCATAGGAAATAGCACCAGCCTATGTGAGCTCCCACGGTCCTGGCCATCAGTGTACGACCATTCCTATAGTGTACGACCATCACGACTATCACTGATGGATTGCAGGGTGGTCGTAACCATGGAAACAAGCAGTGAATAATGTGATGGAAAAATAATTCCAGCCAGCAAAGGAAGTAATATGGATAATAACAATACTGTATATTAGTAAGTGGCTTGTATTAACTTTCTCTACATAATAAATGCCACTTACTGAAGTGAGACAACGCCTTTAACATTAATCTAGTAGAGCAATTAGAAAAATTATTGGTGAGAGCTCGGGATGCCTGTGAGGTGCAGGGCTGGTTCTAGCTTTGTTACAACGAGATTGTCATGTTCTATATAATTTCTGGTTTTCAATTTTTACATTAATCATGACATAACCCCTTTAAGGCCCGAACAGGCCTAGTAATGAACCATTTTAGGATGTCCGGAAGGGGTCACAAGGGTTTTTGCAGGGGTTTTATATTGATGACCTGTCCTCAGGATCGGCAGGGGTCTGACTCCCAGCACCCCCGCTGTTAGAAGCGAAGACGGCGCACCATGTAAGCGCTACTTCCTCTACATTATACTGCCCATCATCTTGGAAGTGCAGTGTAATTACAAGTACTCGCTCCATTCATTTGAATGTACTTGTAATTACCCTACATTGCTGCTACAGGGGAGACAATGCGATGTGTCATAAAGAGGAAGCAGCGCTCATATGGTGCGCCTCCTCCTCTTCAAATAGCTGATCGGTGTGGGTCCTGGGTGTTAGACCCCCGCAGATCAGATATTGATGACCTATCCTGAACATAGATCATCAATATAAATCCCCTGCAAAACCCCATTAAAGGCTAATTACAGCTATTTATGAGGGTAATAAGAGATGCTGATTAGGGATGAGCGAATCGACTTTGGATGAGTCGCATAAAACTTCGTTCTAATACTGTACAGAGCGAGCGCTCCGTACAGTATTAAAATGTATTGGCTCCTATGAGCCGAACTTATTACTTTGAGGATAACTTTAGAAATTGATTTATACTGTTACTCGGGTTCGGTTCCAAGTGGTACCTTGCAGCCAATAGCAGGCCGCGACGGGAAAGAGCACCCCTACCGTCACCCGCGATTCTAGGCAGGCTCATTCCCGTCGTGTCTGGCTATTGGCTCTCCCCCCCCCCCCCCTCTGTGGCCAGATGTTATCATTCGTGTTATGGGAAGATGCAGCGGAAGTGATGCGGGTGCCGAGAAGCAAGGTAAGTACAATCTGTATGAGGGGTCTGGGCATATGGGGGGGGGGGACGACATTATAGGTCTTGGATAACCCCTTTAAGCTTTGGTGGGGCTCTGACTCTGACTCTCAGCACCCCCGGTGATCGGCTGATTGAAGGGCCCACAGCACTCGCGCATCTAGTGGCTGTGCCTAGTATTACAGCATGGATGCTAAGTCGCATTAGAGGGAAGTGACTGAGCAGTAATTCCATAAAGTCACCCCCATCACTCTGATATCCTAAGGGTAGGCCATCAATTTTGTCACCGTGAAGAACTGAATTACTTAGATACCATAAGAATAACTTCCCCAATGTGCCACAATGAAGACTGAAGTTACATATCTGAGATATAAATTCCCATTTAAGTGTGCAATAAAATCTACGAAGACCACTAACTTGTTGATCTGCTTGTAGCAAACCTGTACAACAGAGAAGATGTAGAGGACGATGAGTGCACTCTGTCCTCTGTTCTTTTGGAAAAACTGGAGCAGATGATTGAAGTGCTGATTCAGTACATAGATGCAGATCTATTACTGGATACGGAGAGGAGGTGAGTCATACAGATATGATACAACTAGGGATCACTGCACAGAGATATCTTCTACTGTTCATCTGTTTTTCATTAGTTCAGAAATGAAATTTCAAATTAAGTTTAAATGTTGATAATTTATAACAGAGATTGGAAATGAGAGAAATGAACGATCATGTTGTGTGCAGTGCAGTTGTCCTGATCTACATTAGTTGTATGTGGTATATTGGATAACATGCACGTAGAAACTGGTGCTGAACATTGCTTAACCGGAAAGTTTTCAGATCCTGGTTGTGAAAGAGTCATTGCCTAACTCCTATGACATTTAGAAATAATACACTATGGGGATATATTTTATCTTGAAACAATGTAGTGCTTGGAGCATGATCAGCACTGCCATTTGATTCTTGTGAATCGCATCTGCTTATATATGTAACTGTATAGCAAAGTAAATTCATATGGACAAAATTGGGCAAATCCTAAAATAATATATACAGCCCAAACGCATATATTTAAGGTTTTTCTGTCCTTTTCTTCGTCTTCTGTAGGGAGCGTGACCCCTTTGAGGAAGGTTACTCAGAGTTCTTAGTCATGAACCAACAAGCAGAAAAGTACATTTCTGTCTACATACAAGCTCTGTTCCTCAGACAAATCCCCTGCAAGGATGCCCTTTCTATTATTCAAAGGTAACAACATATCTGCCAGCAAATAACACAGATTAAAAAATAACAACACATTTACATAGAAGTTGCATAGAATGATAAATTCTAAATCGAAATGTCTTATTATTATGTAGGCATAAATGGGTCAATATGATGTTAACACACTTGATTATTTTTTAAAATGAGGAGATTGCATTATATGCTACACTATGTTCAAAGGCTAATGAAACGTAAAAAAGTTTATATATGTTGCAGTGTACTATTCTCTGTGTAATGTTATCAACCATAACCAATCATTTTCTCATTCACAAGAAAAGGATAGTACGGTATATACAAAATAGACAGATATTTAGATAGATATAAAACAAAAGAGATCAGCAGCACAGCTTGATGGGTAGGGGTGCAATTCCGCTGACCGCTGACTAGGCAATCTTCGGCAAATATATTCCTTCAAAGACGAGGCAGCACTCCAATGTGAGGTGCAAATAAAGGACTCACTTTATTTTCCTATTGCAACGTTTCAACTGCTCCTTGCAGTCATAATCAAGCTTAATAATGACTGCAAGGAGCAGTTGAAACGTTGCAATGGGTAAATAAAGTGAGTCTTTTATTTGCACCTTATATTGGAGTGCTGCCTCGTCTTTGAAGGAATAGATAGATAGATAGATAGATAGATAGATAGATAGATAGATAGATAGATACAATAGATAAGATAGCTAGATAGAGATCGATAGATACGATAGATAGATAGATAGATAGATAGATAAGATAGAGAGAGAGAGATTGACTGATCGATAGATAGATAGATAGATAAATACGATAGATAGACAGATACAATAGATAGATAGATAGATAGATAGATAAGATAGAGAGAGAGAGAGATCGACTGATCGATAGATAGATAGATAGATAGATACGATAGATAGATAGATAGATAGATAGATAGATACAATAGATAGATACGATAGATAAGATAAATAGAGAGAGATCGATAGATAGATATATAGATAGATAGATACAGTAGATACAATAGAGAGAGAGAGATCAATCGATAGATAGATAGATAGATACGATAGATAGAGATAGATCAATAAATACGATAGATACGATAGATACGATAGATAAGATAGAGAGAGAGAGAGATCGACTGATCGATAGATAGATAGATAGATAGATAGATAGATAAATACGATAGATAGACAGATACGATAGATAGATAGATAGATAGATACGATAGATAAGATAGATAGAGAGAGAGAGATCGATTGATCGACCAATAGATAGATATGATAGATAGATAGATATATACAATAGATAGATACGATAGATAAGATAGATAGAGAGAGATCGATAGATAGATAGATAGATATCGATTGATAGATACGATAGATAGATACAGTAGATACAATAGAGAGAGAGAGAGATCAATCGATCGATTAGATAGATAGATAGATAGATAGATACGATAGATAGATACGATAGATAGATAGAGATCGATCGATAGATAGATATGATAGATAGATACGATAGATAGAGAGAGAGATCGATTGATTGATCGATCGATCGATAGATAGATACGATAGATAAGATTGATACGATAGATACGATACAGACAGACAGACAGATAGATAGATAGATAGATAGATAGATAGATAGGAGTTGTGCAAAGTGGGGGTACAAGTCTATTGAATGTTCAGATATGTTTGCCCATCTTTCAAATCATGGCTGCTGTCTAACTTCCCATCATATGAGGAGCTGCTATTCAGGTCTGTTAATGGGATGTCCTGAGTAATAACGCCAGTGTCAGTTTTACCACAGATAAATCACAGGTAGCAAAATCAATTTGCTACCATATTGTGCTGGAATGGCATAATAATGTACAATGTATAAAAGATATAAAGAAGACCAAAGCTATAGGCCTATGCTGGGTTATTTGTTTCACTTTTGTGAAAAGCATAGACGCTTCACCATGTAAAGGTGAAAAGGTAAAGCCAGTAGTCTTAGGCTACATGCACACGAGTCTAAAAAAAAAACGCCCCCCAGCTTTAATAATGCCCCCTGGTAGGATCCCAGCTTTAATAATGCCCCCCATAGTGTAGGATTTTTTTTTTATGGTCCCCATCTTCAATAATGCCCCCAATGTAGGTCCCCACCTTAAATAATGCCCCCATCTAAAATAATTTCCCCATGGTTTAAATAATGCCCCCATAATGGCCCACCGCTGTTTTTGTTTTGTTGATTTTACAAAACAAAAAAAACAAACCTCACCTTATCCACTTGCTTGCGCTGCAGCAGTCTCTTCTATCTTTACTGAACATGACCTGTGATGTGCGCGATGACGTCACTGCGCGCTCCCACGTGGTTACGTCACCACGCACATCGCAGGTCCTTCGGCAGGTCTTGCTCAATGAGAGAAGAGACTGCCGCACCGCGAGCAAGTGAATGAGGTGAGTTTAATTTTTTTTGGCTGCTGGGCACTATGGGAGCAATATTTAAAACCATGGGGGACACCTGTGTACCTGTTTTTAATGGCCGTTAGACGGGTGCACTCCTGTCAATCGGCCGTTAAAAACGGTCCCATTGATTTCAATGGGGTCTGCACGGCCGTGGAAACGGCCAAAAATAGGACATGTCCTATTTTTGGACGGACGCTATTCACTGGCCGTTAAACTGGCCATGTGAATAGCCCCATAGACTTTCACTGGTGCTAAAAATGGCCGTTTGACTGCCGTAACTTAGACGGCCGTGACACGGCCATTTTTCACTGTCGTGTGCATGAGGCTTTAGTGTGTGCGATGTAAACTGCTCTGAACAGATTAAGAATTGGCAAAGTAGAGAAAGTTAAATGAACGTGAATGATTTATTGATTATCCTGGAGGAACATGGTGAAAACAGTGGCTGATTCTGAAAATAAGAATTGTAATAATAAGTAAAAAAATATCAATGCAAAGAATATTAAAAATGTAAGTGCATGACCGCTCTGTTGCCGTCCTGAAAAGTATTTGTTCTGGTCCTTGTCTGAATGTAATTTATTGTTATGCAGAATGTTAGAATTTGGTGGAAAAAAAGAGCTTAAAACACATTTAGTTTTTTGTTGAGACTACACATCTGTATACATTTTCTAACTAACCTTTCTTTACGTCATGTTCAGGTTTTCTATTGTCAGTCACAGGCAAGGGATACAGCACATTATCAGTGAGTGCTATGTGGAGGTATTTGACTGGTTCTACCTTGAACTGAAGGACATTCAACATGTATATGAAACATATAAGGTATATAAAAGATGAATTTTAGTTCTTTTAGTGCTTATTTATTGTAGTTAAATGCCCTGAAGTATGTATAATAGTAGGCAAACTGTAAATGTGCCTTCTTTGAAGTGAGGGTAAAGATTGTTATTGCCCCCACAACACAACTGCCATATATCTCAATGTGTTCTGTTTCCTTTCTGGCAGGTTATCATCCTTGTGCCTCCCAAGCATATAACTGTTTTGAGTTCTGTGACTCCTATTGTATGTGTTCCCTGCACTGAACTATTAGTAGATGCTGTATGGAACTATGATGTGATTAGCAGTATGGCAGTGTTATTTTTGCTTCTTTTCACAAAATAAATTCTACTTTTTTTATTGTTGCACTGTGACTGCTATAATAAATGTATTCCAATTTTACAATAAGTGCACTTTTAATTTTTGTTTAAAGGATGAGCCAGTTTTACCCAGAAACATGCCACCTGCAGTAGGAGCTATTGTCTGGTCAAGGAAGTTGATGTCAAGAATTGAAAACACCATGAAGGTAAAAAAAAAGTATCTATTTTGAACACACACAGTAAAACTTTATTGACATGTGTTTAGCTGTCTTCGTTATACACCGGATTCTTTTTTTTTTTTTTAAAGGCTTTTAAAAATGTGCGAATTGTAGCGACCTGCCTCACTTATTCAGATACGGTAAGGCTGTACAACAGAATAGCCTCTGCCTTGGTGTCATATGAAGACATGTGGTTTCAGAAGTGGAAGTCACAGATAGACAAAGGTCTAAATGGACTTAATTTTACATTACTTACCCGGGATCCTGTTTCACAGCAGCTTATGGTGAACACAGATACGAGGTAAGTACTACAACCTATGTATTACAATATACTTGCTGTATAAGAATTGCATTACTGTGCATAGTGAAAACATTCCTAACTTATTTATAATCAGTTGTTTTATTAGCAGCCTATACATGATTCAAACTGAATGCCATATTTCTTAAAACTAGAATACTTCAACTGATTGAAGAGACAAAATGGATGTTGAGACTTGGGATCCGTGTTCCAGAGACAGCTCTGCTAGCATTTCATCAGGTACCTAATTAATGGCAGCATGCTGTAACTAGCATGTCCTATAGATGGGATACATTCTGTTGCCATGCATCTTGGTAATGCAACTGACAGTCTCAGATTTATTACAAGCAAATTCAAGAAAAAGGGTTTGGAAACTAACACTGAATCCATTATCTATTGTAAGGCTATATTCACAAACCTGGGTGGACTGGTCATAGACCCTACATGGAAATTTCCCGCTTGGCCAATCCACAGGGGGCCACCTGAGCCCTCCTCATGGCTGCCATCTGGGCACATAATGATCTGATGCTCAGGCACTTAAGCCACTGGCCAGCATCCGCAGGTGCCCTCCTGAATTCAACTATATCGCCATCCTCAGGAAGGTAATACAGCTGAATACTGCAGTGGCGGCGGCAGTATTTTATGCTGCATTGTGGTATTTGGTTCTGCTGGGGCGGTATTTTGTGCTGTAATACAGTATCGCTGGTCCTGCCTGCCTCAGTTGTCCCTGCCTACTTGTGTTGGCCCACCTTCAGTCAATTTGGACCCTCCCACAAAAGTGAGTCCACTTCTAGGGTTTTTCCATGGCTACTTTAAGTCCCCAATTCGCCCCTGTTCAGAAAACATTTAGTGGGAGATTTATTAAGACTTTCCTGTGGTGCACTGGTCTTAATATTCTATGTGCTGCCAGAGGATGTGCTTAATTTATGGTGAGGAAGACCATGCGTCTATGGCAGCTCGTAGGCGCTGTAGATTCCAGTCTTCATTTACATAAGAAAACCGGCTTTAATAAACATGAGTATGTTGGGACCACTAGCCTGCCCCTCCCATCCTTGCCATGCTCCCTCTTCAGAACGTGATGAGGGTAGAGTAGAAATGCCACTTGAAACTAAATTTTGTAGCAATGGCAACAAGTTGCAAACATGGAGGTTTCACCGGAAATCTGGTAATTCATCCCCCTTAGAGCCTTTGTTTGACATATAATACTGGAAAAAGTCCCAGGTCTTTACGCCAAACCTATCCACAAAGGTCCATTTACCAAGTGGAGTTTGTCGTATGAAAAAGCATAGTAAACAATGCTATTCCATACAAAAGTATAAAGTTAAAAAAGAATATCACGTGGTATACATTTTTATTTGCAAAGGAAACCTATGGGCAGGCTACCCCACTGTGTACATTGCAGCCTTCCATCAGAGGTACAGTACACATCAGGAAATCCTCAGACATATACTCCAATGTAGGCTCTAAGCGATGTGAGCAGAGGTTTAGTCAACACCCTGCTCCTAAAAGGTTACTGTAGATAAAGAAACTGAACTGGTAACTGTGTACGTCAGTGTTTCTAATATGTCCTGCAATTATAGCATGCAGGGGCGTAGCTAACGGCTCATGGGCCCTGGTGCTAGAGTTCATCTTGGGCCCCACTTCCCTCAGTGCTTTGTGTGTCTTCCTATGCGGCACAAGGGTCTTTGGGCCCCCTCAGGCTCCTGGGCCCAGTAGCGACTGCTACCTCTGCACCCCCTATAGCTACGCCCATGATAGCATGGTACATTATGGAAGGATTGCACTAAAAAGAATTATTATTGTGCTGTTTCAAGAAGTGGAATATTAAATGGTTTTCCCAAATATGTTTAGGGCATATTGATTGCAATAAATATTTCATGCCCCATGCACAGTGGATCTACATTTAAAGGAGGTGTCCAGGTTAAATAAAAAGTTGGGCAGTCCCTGTAAATGGTCTAAAATAATAAAAGAATCAATACACACCCCTTATATCCCCTGCTTATTCCAGTGCTGCGCTCCTGTCCTCCCCATCCTTGACATCATGATGTTCTGTGCACATAGGTCACTGTGCAGCCAATCATTGGTCTCAGAAATACACAGGGCCTCTCTGCAGAGGCCAGTGATTGGATGCAGCAGTGACCTATGTGCACAGTAAGTCTCCACTGCAGCCGGGAAGATGACGTTAGCAGTGAGGAGGACAGGAATGCAGCACCATAATAACCAGCGGAGAAAAGGGATGAGTATCGATTCTTTTGTTATTTTGGACTATTTATAGGGGCTGCTCGAGTTTTTATTTCGTTTTTAACTCGGACAACCCTGGGACATCCGTGGAAAACCTGGGCACACACACACTGTTTTTAATTTTTTATTGTGTCAGGGAAAGCTCCCAATTGCTCAACTGAACACTGGGAAGAGAGACAAGGGCAATTCATGTTCTCAGGTTGGGTGGGGGCTCTTGACTGTTAGATCCCCACTGATCGGACATTTACGACATATGAAATCAATATTGCTGTCAATATAATACTAGTATTGATCTTCTATTAAAGGCAGACAAATTAAAAATGTATAGAAGTAATTTAGAAGGTGTTGTGAAGGAATATGGAAGAATTCAACAAGAGATCCCTGAGAACTTTGCGGTCCTGTTCTCCCCCCATCTGGAGCAAGTGAATCATCAGTTCCAGCCCGGACTATCTACTTTATCATGGAGTAGTGTCAACATAGAGGGACTCCTCTACCAGACCAGTGCTGCTGTAAAACGGTATATGTGATTAGGGCCTTGCTGTGAAACGGTATATGCCTGTGATTAGGGCCTTACTGTGAAACGGTATATGCTTGTGATTAGGGCCTTACTGTGAAACGGTATATGCTTGTGATTAGGGCCTTACTGTGAAACGGTATATGCCTGTGATTAGGGCTTTACTGTGAAACAGTATATGCCTGTGATTAGGGCCTTACTGTCTTTTTGAGGCACACCATAATGATAGATGTAAATGGAGCCTTAAAGGGGTTGTTCAGCTTTGGGGTGGCATTTTGGAAACTCCCCCTTTTTAGCAGACCTGTAAAGTGAAGTATTCATACTTGCTTTCCGATGCTGGTTCCTGGCTCCTTTGCTCCATGGTCTCTGTTTCTCCACTCAGCTCCCAGGATGTAAACTTCTGCTTTGCGTTAAGTAACCATTTGACATGACGCAGGGGGGCAGGTCACCACTGTGGCCAGCTATTCGCTGCAGTGGCATGAAAACTGAGGTTTACATCCTGGGAGCCGAGCTGAGAAACCTTGGCCAGGAAGAGGAGTCGAGAGCCAGCAGCAGGAAGCAAGTAAGTATGCTTCCCTTTGCCGGTTTGCCCCCCCCCCCCTCCCCCCTAAAGGTGCACAACCCCTTTAAAGTTTACTTAGGACATAGAAAAATGTTTCTGTATGTTTATTGCTTCCCCTGATTGTAAAGGGCTGCAGAATATATTGGCACCAAATAAATACTACTGTGAGCCTCAGGATAGGTCATCAATATCTGACTGGTGGGAGTCTCAGGAGATAAGCACTGTGGCCTCCTCCTCTGCCTGTGACGTCACGTTCATAGGTCACATGGCCTTTCTGCAGGTCAATCCCATTCAAGTGAATGGGACTAAGCTGCATTGCCAGGCACAGCTGCTATACAAGGTACGCCTCTGTCGAAAAGCGTAAGCTCTAGTCCAAGTGCCTCAGGCTGATCGCCAGGCGTGCTGGGAGTTGGATTGCCACTGATCAGATAATGATGACATATCCTGAATACAGGTCATTAATATTTAACTACTGGAAAGCCCTTTTAAGGAAATTATATGTTTGACAGAAAATCCAGCACCTATCAGAACCTATGTGTTCAAAATGAAAAGGATTTTAATACTATTGTTATTATTACTTTTTACTGTAAACTATAATTATGTCTGCTATTTTCATAGTGAGGTTTGTAGTTTCCAAAATATCAATGAAATGATGGGTTTAATAGCAATGGACCAGCTGTCCGTTTTTACTCTAGTGCTTCCATATTCATTACAGTTAGTGTTATTGAACACTGTACTCTGTTTCATTCATTTAGAATTCTGTAAAATATACTTATGCATTTGCTTTCATAACACCATATAACCATATATTAATACCCTACGTCATATGGAGGACCATATAACACATGCTCATTTTTTGTAGTGATCACACAATCAAGTTGTTGGACAATCTTTCTTTGAACCTTGGCTAAGTTGGTTATAATATGTTTTATATAAGGTTAAAGCATGTTTAACAACAAATCTACAAGACATAGAAACTTCAACCATCACAATATAAAAGCGTGACAAAAATGTAACAAATGTACATTAAAATATAAAGCAACCCTTTGAGACTTTAAAATGCAATTCTTTAATTACATAGGACGCTATAGTCTGAAAATCATTTATAAAACTATGTAAAATAATGTCATATTTTTCTTTGTTCCCATAGGCTGCTTATTTTTGTTACTAAAGAAATTCTAATGTGTCACCCACATATCCGTTTTTTCCATAGGCTGCAAAGTATTGTTGCTAAAGTTAAAGAAATTAAAGAGATGGTCATAGAAAAGACCCTTGAGGAGATCTCTTATTTTGATATGATTCCAATGGATGAATTTACCAGAGCACCAAAAGTACAGTATTGCAAACTGTTACTAACCTGGTTATGTTTGTTACAGTATAGCTACTAGTAAAATGTATACGTTTAGTTTTGGCCATGTACGTCAGATGTGTACATACATTTGTATAACGAAAAAACATATGCACATGTGTATTGCAGCATATACTGTAGATAGCTCGTTACAGTATTTTATATAGCAATACATGGGTTTTAGGGTTTAATCAGTAAGCTTTTTTAGGGGGGGGGAGTGTTCAATCTGTGTATCTCATTGATATTTTGATACATAGAGAAGCCCAAGTGTCAGGAGCAGGTTGCGCGATTAGTATAAGTGTGGTGCGGAGGGCCCGTAGGTCATTTGATGTAGGGGCTCAGTCTTTTGAGCCAGTTAGAACACTGCTGGATCCATTTCATTTTTTCACAGTACAACATTTACATCTCTTATAGAAACTGTTAGACAATTTTTCAAAAAAGTACCAGAACCTAATTTCTAGGGACATATGTATCTGGCCAAGTATTTGCACAGGATACGTGTTAAAGTCTTATATAACATGACAGGTTCACAAATTATAATTTTTGTTTTTTAGCTGTTACAGTATTTGAATTAGTAGTATCCAAATGATATGCTTTTTTGTTGCCTGGCTATTCTCAGTGAAACACTAAGGCCTCTTTCACACGGGTGTCATGTTTGACGCCTGGATAAGAGGCGGGTGGGTTGCAGGAAAATGCGTGATTTTTTCCACGCGAGTGCAAAGCATTTTAATGCGTTTTGCATGCACCTGGGAAAAATCGGCATGTTTGGTACCCAGACCCAAACCCGGACTTCATCACTGAAGTTCGGGATTGGGTTGAGTATTCTGTATATTTTATTATTTTCCCTTATAACATGGTTATAAGGGAAAATAACAGCATTCTCACTACAGAATGCTTAGTAAAATGTGCATTAAGGGGTTAAAAATAAAAAAAATAAACTCACCTTATCCACTTGATCGCGTAGTTGCGCTATCTTCTCTCTTCTTCATTCATTAGCTGTCTGCTAAAGGACCTGTGATGACGTCACATCACATGGTCCAATCACATGGTCCATCACCATGGTTCCATGATAAAATCCTTGAGGAGCAAGATGGGTAGATAGATCATAGATAGAGCTGCCCCCTTCCATTCTAACATGTGCCCTCGTGTGCCTTGTTGTAAATATGGCTCTGACCATACCCTAACTTCAGATTTATATGTATAAATTCTTGCCTTTCTGATACATTGTATAATCTTTGCAGACTCCCGATGAGTTTTTGCAGCTGATGCAGATATCTTTTATGGAAAAGAAAACCAAAGTTGAAACCATGGCATGTCTCATTAAGAATGGATTTGAAGATATCTTAAAAATACTAAAGAAGTTTCAGGTAATATAACATTTTACAATGTAATAGGAACATATTGCTATGTAAGACCTTACACTGATCCCTGAGGAAGTCGCATAATGGCAATAGATGTGGGGTCTCATCACCAGATGGCCCATTGAGGGGCCAACCCTTGTACTATTTGGGTAACCTATAGGTTCTCTGAGACTGCAATATTTTTCATTTCTTTGCTGCATATTATTCATTTTGAGCATTTATTTTGGTATCTGTGTATGTATTTTCACATACAGTATTATTTGGGATAGTTGGTGACTGGTCCTACTTGGTTTTGTCCATTTGGAGGTCATGGACCTTATTTTGGGCCAGGATTAACTTCCATCTTTATGTTGATCAATATCTTAATTGCTTTTAACTTTGTTTGCTTTTTGAGTTGAATGTATTTTGACTGATCAAATAATTGATATTTTGGAATATGGAGGTTCTGTTTTGTGCATAATATTTATACACATGAGATGTGCACTCTGCATATCTGTTGTAGTGGTGCCCAATGTTGTATGAATTTGAGACCTGACTCTGACTTTCAAACGTTCCACGATAAAATCCTTGAGGAGCAAGATAGTTAGATAGATCATAGATAGATAGATAGATAGATAGATAGGATAGGATAGGAGTTGTGCAAAGTTATAGTATCACATTATAATGAAACCAAAGCATGGAGCAGATGTAGCCAAGCTAAAATTGACTCTGATAACACATGGCACAGCATTATCTTGGTTATCTCGTGAAAAAAAGCCATTGAAATCCATTGAAAAGTTAATTATCTTTTTCTTGCCATTCTTTATTTAACGTGTTAACCATCAAGTTTAGCTCGGCTGCATCTGTATATAGCTGTCAGTCACTGATTGTGGTACACAGGGGCCGGTCTTAAGTACAGAAAAAGCACAGATATATAAATGATTAAATTACACATTTTCCTGAAACTTTTACCACAAAACGATATGTCAATCTACTCCCCTTTCCCTCTTCCATAACATGCTGCATGCACTGTAACTTGTACAGGTCCTCTTTAAAGAACCTTCACCATGTTGCTTTTGACCTAGACCACTCGGCTTTAGCCTTACATGAAGTAATCTACTCTCTATTGCACTTGTTTCACTAATTCTGCTCTATTTATTTTTTGCTGTGTTGATTCTGTCTTGTGACAATGTGTATTTATACTAAACTGCTGTACGTTCCAGGATTCAATTCCAGAAAATAGCACACCATCTGGCCATTTAAGGAATACATCTTCTAAGTCTTTGACCAAAAAATCTTTACATAAATCGCAGATAACGACTAGAGATGACTCCAGTAAAGAGTACCCTGAAGAAGTTACCAGACGAGTCCTAGGTCAGTTAAACTTCTCTTCAAACCGTTTTTTTGTTTTTTTTTACAAATGCACTGTACAAAAGCGGTAGCTGATGTAGATAATTGCCAACTACTGTGTGCATTTATGGGGGTGGACACTCAACAATATGCTGACAGCCCAGCTGGCCTAAATGGCTTTTGTGGGGCTTTAAAATAATAATCCATCCTTAGGACAGGACATTAATATTAAATCATTGGATGTCTGACTCTTGGCAACCTTGTCAATCAACTGTTTGAAGGGTTGGACCTCCATCAATCCTATTGATAGGCCATACATTTCGAAGTCCTGGATATGGGAATGGATGCCCCATGAGCTACACATATGAGTTTATCTAGTGAAAAAATAGATCAGCTATGGCTGATGTTTACAACGATGAGGGAAGAAAATTACTAATGACTGAGCTTATTTCTGTTCACTTTGCAAATAGACACGTGATATCTGTTTTGTCTTTTTGACATTCTTGGGTTATTACAAACAGATGCACTCACACATGCACAGCACTGAAACTGGCATAGAAATATGAAGCTGCCCTCTCCCTTTTGTATATTTGTATCTCATCTCATGCTGCCTGTCAAACCACTTTGCTTATTTTGTATGGAGTAGATCTGAACACATACTGTAAGTGATGTCCATTTTGCTCAATTTGTACAGAGAAGTTACAAAGCACAGGCCGACATTTTACTGGCACCCTTCACAGAGAGAACTGTTGTGTTTTCTTGATTCTGTTTGTTTCGCTTAGCAACTTGTCTATTTGTTGCTGGGATTATCCTTTACCCATAGTTTCAGGGCTTGTTTTTCTTGGTTTTGGGTAGGAAGAAATATGAAGATTTACATAAAGAAGACACCATTCAGTGATTTATAGACTTTGATAAAACAACTGTGTCTTTCTTTTTCAGAGTCAATTAGTCTTCGGCTTTATCAAGCTGTATACACTTGCATTTTGCGTTCTTTAGTCATCCTAGCACAGTTAGCAGGATGTGAAATGGAACATATTGCAAGAGGCTTCTCACATGTATTAAATAAAGCACCAGATGGACCAAACTCCCAACAGAATAGGCCTCTAGTTAATGAACATATGCTTAAAGAAATGCTTTTCAGATCTAGAATTCAAGCACAGAAGTTAAGGTAATTATGTAAAATATCATACTGTTATTTGTAGCATGTATTTTCTATAGATAAATAATGTGATCCGATGAAACTGCTTTAATGAAGTAAAATTCATAAAGGTGTATTGTCACCCAACTGACAATAATCAAGTTGAGAATCTACAAGGAATGAAACGCAAGAGATTTTAAATGTTGGTACTTCTCTCCTGGATATGTGTGCAATGAGGGAGGGTGTTGCCTAAGCAGATCAAGTTTGAAACTCACACACCACTGAACAAGACACCTGCGTTGAAATGTCAAGACTGGGCCAAGAAATATCTGAAAACAGATTTTTCAAAATTTTATATGGACTGATGAGATGAGAGTGACTCTTAGGCCCCTTTCACATGGGCGAGTTTTCCGCGCGGGTGCAATGCGGGAGGAGGACGCATTGCACCCGCACTGAATCCGGACCCATTCATTTCTATGGGGCTGTGCACATGAGCGGTGATTTTCACGCATCACTTCTGCTTTGCGTGAAAATCGCAGCATGTTCTATATTCTGCATTTTTCACGCAACGCAGGCCCCATAGAAGTGAATGGGGCTGCGGGAAAATCGCAAGCATCTGCAACCAAGTGCGGATGCGTTGCGATTTTCCCGCATGGTTGCTTAGCAACGGGACCCAATCTCTATTATTTCCCCTTATAACATGGTTATAAGGGAAATAATAGCATTCTAATAAAGAATGCATTGTTAAATGAAGAGGAAGGGTTAAAAATAATAAAGTTCACTTACCTTAGCCACTTGATCGCGTAGTCGCGATCTGTCCTTCTTTTCTGCAGCATCTATGATCTAAAGGACCTGTGATGACGTCACATCACATGGTCCAATCACATGGTCCATCACCATGGTAAGATGGACCATGTGATTGGACCATGTGATGTGACGTCATCACAGGTCCTGTTAGCTCATAGATGCTGCAGGGAAAGAGAGGACAGATCGCGACTACGCGATCAAGTGGCTAAGGTAAGTTAACTTTATTATTTTTAACCCTTCCTCTTCATTTAACAATGCATTCTTTATTAAGAATGTTATTATTTCCCTTATAACCATGGTTATAAGGGGAAATAATCAATTCTCCAGTAGACTCAAACCGACTTCAGTGATGAAGTCCGGCTTCAGGTTGGGTACCAAACATGGCGTTTTCTCACGCGTGCAAAACGTGTTGCAAACGCTTGCACCCGGGAAAAACGCACATATTCCCCGCAGCGCACCGCGCCTTATCCGGGCGTCAAACATGACGCCCGTGTGCAAGAGGCCTTAGGCCTCTTTCACACGAACGCTTCCGGATTAGGTCCGGATGCATTGCGGATGCGTTCAGTGAAAACTGTGCGATTTCACAGGCAAAGCCATTCAGTTTTGCCTGCGATTGCGTTCAGTTGTTCAGTTTTTTCTGCGCGGGTGCAATGCGTTTTGATGCGTTTTTCACGCGCGTGATAAAAAACTGAAGGTTTACAAACAACATTTCCTAGCAACCATCAGTGAAAAACGCAACGCACCCGCACTTGCTTGCGGATGCAATGCGTTTTTCACGCAGCCCCATTCACTTCTATGGGACTAGGGCTGCGTGAAAAACGCATAATATAGAACATGCTGCGATTTTCACACAACGCACAAGTGATGCGTGAAAAAAAACGCTCATGTACACAGCCTTTTTGAAATGAATGGGTCCGGATTCAGTGCGGGTGCAATGCGTTCACATCACGCATTGCACCCGCGCGGAAAACTCGACCGTGTGAAAGGGGCCTTAACGGACCAGATGGATCAACTCCCAAAATAAACTCCCAAACCTACTGCCAGTTTTTAGAAGAAGACACTTTCTTCAAGCAGTGGTACAAGAAAAAGTCAGCATCTTTTAAGAAAACCATGATTTTTATGCAGGACAATGCTCCATCACATGCATCGAAGTGCATGGCTAGCCAGTAAAGACCTAGAATAATTACATGGCCCCTTCCTCACCTGAACTAAACCCTATTAAGAACATGTGGGCCCTTCTAAAATGGGAGATTTACAGTGAAGGAAATCAATACACTTCACTGAACAGTGTCTGGAAGGCTGTGGTTGCTGCTGGACAAAAACTGACTTCATGGATGGAAAGTTTATGACTGTTATTAAACATAAGGGTGGCTATATACATTTTTAGAATTTTATTTATTATTCTCACTTTAACAGAAGAAAATAGACAAATGAGGTGAGAAAATTTACAATTTTCATTTAGTTACATAATAATTCTGAACACTGTTGGTTGCCCACATAGATATTCGCCTAAGACTGAGTTCACATCAGCTTTCAGCCTTTCCATTTTTCTGCTCAGTCATAGGAGCAGAAGAATGGAAAGTGTCTGTGAGGGTTCTCATTTATCCAGGTCATGGTATATCTGTAAAGAATAAATCAAGGCAACTGGACTTGCTGTAGATTTCTTGAAAACGTTTCACTCGTTCTTCCAACGAGCTTTCTCAATTCTGAGTGACTTGTACAAGAATTCTGGGAATAAATATGTACCTGAATCAACATCTGGTAATTAGGTCATTATACCCAGCATGGGGTCAAAGGTGTTGATTCCATAGCCCTAATTGGAGTCAGTAGGTGATAATGACCTCCCAGAAAAAAAAAACTGGTTCACCCAAAAGACCGAACACCTAAACACAAGATGGACAACATTGTGTATGCAGTCCAGTGCAATGAGGAATGCGCAGAACTGTATATCGGCGAAACAAAACGACAACTACATCAGCGTATGGCACAGCATAGAAGAGCCAAAACCTCTGGTCAAGATTTAGTCGTGTACTTACATCTAAAAGAAACAGGTCACACCTTTGAAGACAGTCAAGTACGTGTTTTGGATAAGGAGGCCGATTGGTACAAACGAGGTGTGAAGGAGGCCATCTACTTGAAAATGGAGAAGCCAAGCTTGAATAGAGGCGGGGGGTTAGACATCTATTGTCTGCCACTTACAATGCTGTCTGGACACTTTTTTCTGGGAGGTCATTATCACCTACTGACTCCAATTAGGACTATGGAATCAACACCTTTGACCCCATGCTTGGTATAGTGACCTAATTACCAGATCTTTATTCATTTACATATTTATTCCCAGATAATTCTTGTACAAGTCACTCAGAATTGAGAAAGCTTGTTGAAAGAACGAGTGAAACGTTTTCAAGAAATCTACAGCAAGTCCAGTTGCCTTGATTTATTCTTTACAGATAGAAGAATAAAAAGGATGGATTTGGCACATAATTGAGCCGAATGGAGCCTATGGACCCCATAGACTATAATGGGGTCTGTTAGGTTTCCACTCAGAGGAAGATTTTTGAAGCAGAGACAAAAGTCCTGCATGCACTACTTTTGGAGAGAGCCAGAAGCAGAAGACATAATTGTATTGGTATACAGTGTGAATTAAGATCAGAAATTGATGTGTCCATATGTAAAAAAAAGATTAAAAAAATGTAGTTTACATAGGGTGTCCTTTCTTTTCCATAGGTACATCACTATAATGTAACCATATGTAGGTGGCAGCATTTATAGTCTTATTTTTAGTGAAGCAATTTCTCATATAATAATTTCGTATTATTCAATTTGGGATTTGGAGTTTTTCTAAGAGCTACATTTATCTTTTTTATTGAATTAAATGATCATCATGTCTGAAGGATGAATTATTCAAGATATGTTCTTTTATTTTACAGGATTAGATTGTCTCTCAAGTTTCAGATACCACATATTCTGATAGATCCTTCTACAGAAATAGCTGAAGATGCCTTGCATCAGGTTGTTCTTTCCATCATAGATCTCAGCAGCTATTTGAACTGGTGGTCAGGAGAGAAAAAAGGACAACCATTCCATGTAAATATGGCTACAGATAAGCTGCTGCAATATATTACAACTAAGGTTGTAGAATCAGTAAGAGGTAATTTTTTTTATTTATCCTTGACACTTACACACCTTCACATGCAATTTGTGTGTGTGATTTTAAGGAGTTAATTAGAGATGAGCGAATCGAAGTTGATGAAGTGGAATTCGATCCGAATTTCAAGAAAAATTCAGTTCGCACCAAATCCGAAATTCCCGACGCTTCGTGGTAACGAATCGCATTTTTTCCTGAAATGGCTGCTGCACGTGTTAGGACATGGAACGAGGAATCACCCACAATGCCATGCATGCATCCAATCAGCAGTCAGCCAGCCCTGTGATGTCACAGCCCTATAAATAGCCTCAGCCATCTTGGTTTCATCCATTTACCAGTGTACTTAGTGCAGGGAGGGACATCAGCAGGCGCTAGGGACAGTGATAGAAAATACTTTTAAACTTTTATTTTGCTGTAAAGAAGTTCAGGGAAAGGATAGGAAGGAATCATTCCACAGTATTGAAGCGGAACAGGGTTCAGTAGGGGAGTTTACAGCCTAGGTAATAGGAACAATCTGATTACACCTTGCTGCACTGTCTGAGGATCCAAATTGCCATTATACAGCTCTGTAATTCCAGCAAACCGTTCTTGTTATTGGGGTGCAAATGCTGTTTGAAACAGCCATTAACAGGGTTTATTACAAGGAAATATTTCTAGGTCTTATTTGCCCTTGTGCGGTGCAGTTATATGTTCTTCTAAAGCATTTTTTTAGCTTGTATTAGTGGGAAAAAAACGTTTATTAGCACTTATATATATTATTTGCTGTCCAGTGGTGCAGTTATATGTTCTAAAACCCTTCTTGGCATGTATTAGTGGCACTAAAATATATATTATTTGCCATTCAGCGGTGCAGTTATATGTTCTAAAGCCCCTTATGGCGTGTGTTAGTGCAAACATTTTTTATATTATTTGCCTCTTAGCGGTCCAGTTATATGTTCTAAAGCCCTTTTTGGCATGTATTAATGGCAAAAAAATATAGATTATTTGCTGTTCAGCGGTGTAAGTTGTATGTTTAAAAGCCCTTTCTGGCGTGTATTAGTGGCACAAAAAATGTATTTGCCATTGTGTGGTGAAGTGAGAAAATTACAGCCCTTTTTGGCGTGTATTAGAGTTAAAAAATATATATTTGCAGTTCAGCGGTGCAGTTATATGTTCTAAAGCCCTTTTTGTTGTGTATTAGATGCAAAAAATATATATATATCTGCCGTTCAGCGGTGCAGTTATATGTTCTAAAGCCCTTTTTGGCGTGTATTAGTGGCAAAAAATATATATATTTGCCTTCAGCGGTGCAGTTATACATTCTAAAGCCCTTTTTAGCTCGTATTAGTGGCAAAAAATCTATATATCAGCCGTTCAGCGGTGCAGTTATATGTTCTACAGCCCTTTTTGGTGTGAATTAGTGGCAAAAAATATATATATTTGCCTTCAGCGGTGCAGTTATATGTTCTAAAGCCCTTTTTGGCATGTATTAGTGGCAAAAAATATATATATTTGCCTTTAGCGGTGCAGTTATATGTTCTAAAGCCCTTTTTGGCGTGTATTACTGGCAAAAAATATATATATCTGCCTTTCAGCGGTGCAGTTATATGTTCTAAAGCCCTTTTTGTCATGTATTAGTGGCAAAAAATATATATTTGCTGTTCAGCGGTGCAGTTATAGGATCTAAAGCTTTTTGTGGCATGTATAAGTGAAAAAAAATAAGGGCCTATTTGCTGTTCAGCGGTGCAGTTATAAGCTCTTTTTGGCGTTTATTAGTGGGGAAAAAAAGGGCTTATTAGCCGTTGTGTGGTGAAGTGAGAAAATTGCGGACTTTTTTGGGATGTTTTAATTTCCTTTTTATTTATTTATTTGATATAACAATATGCCAGACAGAGAAGTGCCAGGCCCTGCACAGGGGAGTGTCAGAGGCCTAAATGTTTCTGGCGCAGACACAGGTCCCAGCAGAATAAAGGAGCGTGGCAGCAGGAGTTGCAGCAAGAGGCCTAAGCTCCCGATGTCATCTAGTGGTCATGTCTTGACCAGCAACCCAGCGGTTCTTGAATGGTTGACTCGGTCATCCACTTTGTCTCAAGAGACATCAGACACGCCCAGCCAAGAGTCGGTGGGTTAGTCAGACACAACCTTTAGTTGGCATGGCCCGGGAGCAGGCCCTGTGCCCTCACCTGTCCTCAACCTGCCTCTGTCCTTTTCTGTTCCCTCAGGCAGAGAAGTATTATATGTTGTGAGCTCAGCTCCACTATACAGTGAGGACGAGCCACTAGAGGACAGCCAGCAGCTACTGGCCAGCCAAGATGTGGAGGAGACATCCGCCACTTCCTCCGGTAGGCGGGCAAGTAGTGATGAGGGGAGTGGCGTGGGAGCTGGCGTTGCGAGCGGTCAGGCTCCTGACCCAGAGACCATTGAGGACGATATCAGTGACGTGCAGACAGTACTCGATGATGATGATGTAGCTGATCACACTTGGAAGCCAGGTGAATTAGGGGCTTCATCATTATCAGGAGAAGAGGGTTGCAGCTTGCCCGTAAGGCAACGGTGGAGCCAGCAGGTCGCTAGCATGGCCAGGAGTCAGCAGGGTGGCAGCAGTGGGAGGTCGGGAGCCAAACGTGCCCGGGGCAGACCACCCACTTCGCAGGAGCCTACCTGCCCGGAAAGTAGTGGTGCTGGGGTTCACGGAAGCAGCGGCGGTAGCAGACAGTCAGTGCCGAGTGTTGGAGGTAAAATCACCTACTCGGCGGTGTGGCAGTTTTTTGTTAAACCGCCGTAGGAGGTGATCATGGCCATTTGTAGAATCTGTGGGCAGAAGGTGAAGCATGGCCAGGGTGCCAATGTTTGCACCACGGCCCTGCGTTCACATATGCAGCATCACCATAAAGTGGCCTGGGAGAACCGTGGCTCCGATGTGGTGGTCCAGACTGCTGCAGCAACCGCTACATCACCCAGTGGCATGCACCTGATTTCAGGCAGTCAAGGCTCCATCACTTCAGCCTAAGGGAGCTTTCTGTCCTTCCCATCATCTGCCGGTCCTGATGCTCCTGCTCCTCCTCCTACTCCTCATCAGTCATTCCATCAGCAATCGATCACCAAAGTGATTGCCAAGAGACAACTGTATGTGTGCACTCATCTAACAGCGCAGAAGCTGAATGTGCTCCTGGCCAAGTTGCTGCTGGTGCCACCTACACACTGTCAATGTGCCACCTTGTGGCCCCCTCCTGATGCTGCCACCACCTCCACACTCTGTCATTGTGCCACTCTGTGGCCTCCTAATGCTGCCGCCACCTTCACACTGTCATTGTGCCACTCTGTGGCCTCCAGATGCTGCTGCTGCCACCTCCACACTGTCATTGTACCACTCTGTGGCCTCCTGATGCTGCTGCCACCTTCACACTGTCATTGTACCACTCTGTGGCCTCCCCCTGATGCTGCTGCCACCTCCAGACTCTGTCATTGGGCCACTCTTTGGTCTCCTCATGCTGCTTCCACCTCACCACTATGTCATAGGGCCACTCTGTGGACTTCTCATGCTGTTCCCACCCTCCCCACTTCATGACTGGACCACTATTTTGCCTTTCGGCCTGGATGACATCATGATTTATTTGACCCTTCTTCTGATCTGTCAGAAGGAAGGAAAAATGAGACGCACAACGGATTCTGTCTATGTAACAGCTGTAAGGCCTGCATGACATGGTCCCTATTTTGCATCAAAATTGGCTTATGATTTGGTAGCTAAAAGCAGGAGTGGGTACAAAACACAGAACACATGCAAATATTCCATTCACATGTCATCTCTGTTTAGGATCCTCTCCTGTTTATTTGGCTTTAGCAATACTGATGGATTACTGACCAAATGCTGACCGAGTGAAGGCGGATGCTCCACAGACAGGATCCATTTTTTTGGGGGGTTATTGTTCTGACAGATCAGAGGAAGGTTAAAATAATCAGTGACGTCAACACAAACTTACTGCTGACACCCTCTCAACTCTGTCGGGGGGTGGGGGGTTCTACTTGTATAAGCGTTTAATAGAACAGGTTCTGTAGACATCTATGTGGAATCAGCTGCAAACGGTGTGTGGGGAGTCGCTCTGGTAGACAGCGGTGCAGGTGCAGTTTAGAGGCAAAACAAGGAGTCCAGATTGTGCATCAAACAGTGTTTTATTCACACTTGCACACCAGAAATGAAAACAGTCTCTTGGTGACAGTTCACACACAACAGAAATCATGTGGCAAAACCAAAAACAGGCCAACACAGGGTCCAGTCACCTTGGGTGGTTTAAGTGCGGGTTCACACCTAGCAGTCGGTTCAGCCGCAGGCGATTCCTCCTTCAGGTTGCAGGGAAACACCACCTTGTTGAGCTCCGTCCTCCAGCACAGAGAACTCCTCAGCCCTGTTAGCAGGCTCCAGGATAATCACACCAGACACAGCTGATGGCTGTGTTTTATACCCAGCCCAAAACTCGGACTGGACCGTGGGGAGCAGCCACCCACCCTACTCTTTAGCTGCTCCCAGTAAGAGCCGGCCCGGATCGGCTTTGCAGCCATGCTATTTAAAAGAGTCAAACAGCACTAGCTGCTGCAGACAAAAACCCGAGCTCTCACCTCACCGAGGCCAGCAACCTCGGTGACACGTACCTGCCATCGCATATGACACCTTGCACCTTACCACATACCTCCCTTTGTTCAACCCTGAGGGGTGAACACACGTGAGGCAGTGGACGCGGGACAGGGCATCTGCGTTGCCCTGCAAGCGGCCTGCCCTGTGTTCCACGGAAAACTTGAAATTTTGAAGAGATAGGAACCACCTAGTGACCCGAGCATTCCTCTCCTTGGCCTGACTCATCCATTTGAGGGGGAATGGTCGGTCACCAGACGGAACCTCCTCCCTAACAGGTAGTAGCGGAGAGATTCGAGTGCCCACTTGATAGCCAGGCACTCCCTCTCCACTATACTATATCTGGACTCGGCGGGACTGAGCTTACGGCTCAGGAAGACAACGGGATGTTCTTCCCGTTGACCTCCTGCGACAGTACCGCACCGAGGCCTACCTCCGAGGCGTCGGTCTGTACGACAAACTCCTTGTTGAAGTCGGGTGTCACCAAAACCGGGGACCCACACAGGGCCGACTTCAACGCGGAGAAAGCCTCCTCCGCCTTCTCACTCCAGCTAACCCTCCCAGACTTTCGCCCCTTCAACAGGTCTGTCAATGGCGCTGCTATTGTGGCAAAGTGGGGCACAAACCTCATGTAGTAACCTACAATCCCCAGGAACGACTTTACCTGCCTGGTGGTGACCGGTCGGGGCCAGTTACGAATGGCCTCTACCTTAGTTACCTGAGGTTTGATGACTCCCGCCCAATTATATATCCCAGATATTTTGTCTCTTCTAACCCTATGGAGCACTTCTTTGGGTTAGCGGTCAGTCCGGCTTTCCTCAGGGCATCCACTACCGCCTGCACCTTGGGTAAATGGCTTTCCCAGTCGGTGCTGTGGATGACTACATCATCTAAGTAGGCCGAGGCGTACCGACGATGTGGTCGCAGCACTATGTCCATTAACCTTTGGAAAGTGGCGGGGCGCCATGCAGGCCAAAGGGTAACACCTTGTAGTGATACAGGCCCTGCGGGTAACAAATGCGGTTTTTTCCTTAGCCGACTCCGTTAAGGGTACCTGCCAGTACCCTTTAGTGAGGTCCAGCACAGAAAAATAACGGGCTTGTCCTAAACTTTCAACCAGCTCGTCTACTCGGGGCATGGGATACGCGCACAAACTTGGATACTTCATTTAACTTGCGAAAGTCGTTGCAGAACCGCAACGTCCCATCCGGCTTGGGTATTAGGACTATGGGACTGGCCCACTCACTTTTCGACTCCTCAATGACCTCGAGCTTCAACATTAACTGTACTTCCTCCGCGATGGCCCATCGCCGAGCCTCGGGTACCCGGTATGGTTTTAACCGGATCTTGGCCTGAGGCTCAGTGACGATGTCATGTTGGATGAGAGACGTGCGGCCAGGGAGGTCCGAGAACACATCCGTGTTCCGACTGATGAACTCCCTGACTTCCTGAACTTGTTTGGAAGACAGGCTGTCTGCAATTTTACCGTGGTTACTGCTTCACAGGCCTCGAACTGTGGGGCTGGACCCTTTTCACCTAGAAGCCCTGGCCGGGGCTGTGGTCGTCGGCTGTGTCCCTATCTTTCCACGGCTTAAGTAATTCACGTGGTACACCTGCTCCGGCTTGCGCCGCCCTGGCTGGTGTACTTTGTAATTTACTTCCCTACCTTCTCGATCACCTCATAGGGGCCCTGCCACCTAGCTAGGAATTTGCTGTCAAGGGTGGGTACCAGAACCAAAACCCGATCTCCCGGATTGAAGTCCCGCACCCGAGCCTGACGATTATACACCCTACTCTGGGCTTGTTGCGCTGCCTCCATATGCTCCCGGACCAGCGGCAACACCCTTTCTATCCGTTCCTGCATTTGGGTGACATACTCAATGACACTTTTGTGGGGGACAGGCTGTTGTTCCCATGCTTCCTTGGCGATATCCAACAGGCCCCGAGGGTGTCTGCCATAAAGCAGTTCGAAGGGCGAGAACCCAGTAGAGGCCTGGGGTACCTCTCGCACTGCGAACATGAGATAGGGCAGAAGCAGGTCCCAGTCCTTCCCATCTCTAGACACCACCCTTTTAACATATTTTTTAGAGTTTGGTTAAACCTCTCAACAAGACCGTCTGTTTGCGGATGGTAAACGGACGTCCGTAACTGCTTTATACGCAACAATTTACACAGTTCCTTCATTACTTTGGACATAAAAGGGGTCCCTTGGTCTGTCAGAACCTCTTTTGGCAGGCCCACACGGGAAAACATCTCCATTAACTCTTTGGCAATGAGCCTAGCTGAGGTATGTCGCAGAGGCACCGCCTCCGGATACCGAGTGGCATAGTCGAGAACTACCAGAATGTGTTGGTGGCCCCTGGCAGACTTTGGTACAGGCCCAATTAAATCCATAGCGATTCGCTCAAACGGTACTTCAATGATTGGCAGAGGTACCAGAGGACTACGGAAATGTGGCTGGGGGCTAGTTATCTGACAGGTTGGACAGGACTTACAATAATTTTCTACCTCCTTGAACACACTGGGCCAATAAAACCGCTGCAGTATGCGGTCCTGGGTTTTCTGCCACCCCAGGTGTCCCCAAGAACATGTTGGTGGGCAAGCTCCATGACAAGCTTACGATACGCTGTGGGCACCACCAACTGTTCAACAGGTTCACCTCGGACTTGGTTCACCCGATACAACATATCCTGCAGAACAATAAATCGTGGGAACATTAATTCAGCCCCTGGTTTCTGGGGTTTACCATCAATTTCCAGCACATTCTCCCAGGCCCTGGTTAGGGTTTGGTCCCGGTGTTGTGCGGTCCCAAAATTTTCCCCGGAGACATTGAGGTCTGCCAACTCAGGTCCCGGTGGCAAGTCCTCCGTGTCTCCCACCATTACACTCAGTGGGGTTGTCTCCCCACTACCGCTGCAGCAGTGGTCACCCCTACCGCTGGCCCTTCAGACTCGGGCTCCCAGGGTTCTGGCCTTCCAGCGGTATCAGGCCACTCTGCTAGGGTTACCCCTGTCTCAGGGTCTATCAGACACCTTCACCTGCAGGCCACAGCGATGGAAAACCAGGGAAGTCTCTCCCAATTATCAGTTCATGGGTAGCTTTAGTAGCGATCAGCCACTTCACAAGTCCAGGTACCAGCCGCCGTGGACAGAGACATTACAGCAGTGGGATAGTCCTTCAGGTCTCCGTGAATGCACAGGACACCCACTGTCCGGCCAGTATACTGCGTGGGCTGTACCAGGGCAGCACTTACCAGGGTTACCAGGCTCCCGGAGTCCAGCAGCGCCACTGCCAGGTTATCTCCCGACTTGCTACCTGGCACAGATGGCGATGGTCTATTGCATCCACGGGATGCCGGTCGCGCACAGTCTCCGGGCATACATGGAAGCCGCGGCACCCATAATTCAGTCTCCATCGGCTCATCCCGACTGTGGACAGTTGGCCCTGATGTGGCCAGGCTCCTGACACCTGCCAGCAGACCACTGGGGATGGATCTGCAAGGGGTACATCCCTGAGGCGGGTCTGGCCGGCCGCCGGAACTGGGGTGGAGATTTCCGGGGTTTGACTGGCCCTTCCCAGCAAGATCCCCCTGCAGGTTTCTGGTGGCCTCGTATCGCTCCACCAGGTCGACCATCTCAAGGGCATTGGTGGGGGATACCTGGCCGATCCAGTGTTGAAGGGGGTAAGGCAAGGCCCTCCAAAACATGTCAGCCAGCAGCCGGTCCAGCATAGCAGTCGGACTTAGAACCTCAGGCTGCAGCCATTTTTGCAACCTGTGCAGCAACTCATAGTACTGCGGCCTGGCGGGTTCAGCCACGTTGAAGTCCCACTGGTGGACCCGCTGAGCCCGGACCAACACGTTTACCCCCAGTCTGGCCAGGATCTCCCCTTCACCGTGGAATAGTCAGCAGCCTGGTCGCCTGCCAAATCAAAAAACTTGTTGGGGTCCGGATGCCAGGAACGGAGCAACCACCTCGGCCCACTGGTCACGGGGTAACTTTTCCCTCACGGCGACCTTCTCAAAAACCGCCAGGTACGTCTCAACGTCGTCTGCGGGGGTCATTTTTGGGATCGCCGCACGGACCGCTTTCCAGGCATCATGGACGTGGTGGGACGCTCCTGCCACCTGTAACGCCATCACATGTTGTAGCAGTAGTTGGTTGGTCTCCCGCTGCTGCACGTTAGCCTCTATGAGAGCCTTCACAGCAGCCTCCATGTTGCCAGAAACTCCTGCTTGCAGCTTTGCTGGCTTAATATATTCCATGCACTTTAGAAAAACAAAACTTCGGCGTTCACGCCAGCCTCACTGCGAATGCCCGCATCCTCCACCAAATGTGGGGAGTCGCTCTGGTAGACAGCGGTGCGGGTGCAGTTTAGAGGCAAAACAAGGAGTCCAGATTGTGCAACAAACAGTGTTTTATTCACACTTGCACACCATAAATGAAAAACAGTCTCTTTGGTGACAGTTCACACACAACGGAAATAACGTGGCAAAACAAAAACAGGCCAACACAGGGTCCAGTCACCTGGGTGGTTTAGGTGCGGGTTCACACCTAGCAGTCGGCCCAGCCGCAGGCGATTCCACCTTCAGGTTGCAGGGAAACACCACCTTGCTGAGCTCCGTCCTCCAGCACAGAGAACCTCACAGTCCTGTTAGCAGGCTCCAGGATAATCACCCAGACACAGCTGCTGGCTGTGTTTTTAAACCCAGCCCAAAACCAGGACTGGACCGTGGGGAGTAGGCACCCACCCTACACTTTACCTACTCCCAGTAAGAGCCGGCCCGGATTAGCTTTGCAGCCAAACTAAGTAACCAAGTCTAGCAGCATAAGCTGCTGCAGACAAAAACCCCGGCTCTCACCTCACCGAGGCCAGCAACCTCGGTGACACGTACCTGCCATCGCATATGATACCTTGCACCCTCTTACAGTATACATACATAATCTGAAATCTTGAAGCCTACATTTGCACAATGTATTTATAACAACACATTCGGTACACCTTGAAACATTTTGTAGGCTTTTCCTTCATCTCCTTTCTGCCTGGCGCACATACATTCACAGGCTAAGGGTACTTTTACACTTGCGGCAGGACGGCTCGGGCAGGCTAAATAGCCTGCCAGATCCGTCCTGCCGCAAGTGTAAAAGTACCCTAATGATATTAGTTATCTGCATTTGGAGACATACAGGGAACACACAGGCCATGTGTCCCCTCCTAACTAGAGTTGAGCGAACTGGTGTTTTAAGTTCGGCGTCCAAAGTTTGAGTTCGGGTTATCGTAGCATCCTGTTTTGGATTCCGCTACCACGGACCATAACGGCATTTGAAATCCATAATGGGATTCTTCAATGAACCCGAACCTTGGACAACACTAAGGACCTGGGGTGACGTCACCGTCATGTGATCAGTGCAGGGGGCGTGGCTCAGTACTGGATTGGATAAGAGGTCGTAGGCTAACACATATTTAGCATAGTTATGCATGGGTGAAGAAGAGGATGAATTTTTTAAGGGGAAATATTACTTATTAAACAATCTACCATAGGAATAAAAATTGAAAAAATGCACTTTTGTTCCTACTCCTTCGCTTTCCTTATATAAGATCTATAAAATAAAAATGTATTAACTATAAAAAGTCTTATCCATTCTGTGAGACAAAAGAAGATATGAAGCCTTACAAAAAATACATTTTTGCATTGGACTTCAAAGTCCAAGCATGTATTTTTTTTCTTTTTATAAAGATTTAATATATGTATTTTCTTACAGATGGATCATCCAGACATGAGCTAAGTATATTGGATGCCAAATATACTTATGGATGTGAATTCTATGGGGCCAAAATTCCTATAATTATGAATCCTGTAACTGAGAAATGTTTTTTTAAAATATCTCAGGTAAATCCTAAAAGTTGTCTTTGATGTAAGCTACAATGGCTTTATTATGCAGTTAATTGCTTTGCTGTGTCAATATATCCTGTGGGGTTCAATCCATATGATCATTTTTATATAAACCGAATGCTAATCATCAGAAAATAACTTTCATGTTATACTATTTATTTCTGAAATGAACTGTCTTAAGCCAGTGTTAAGATACACACCACTGATTTGGTTTTTGTTTTCTAGATGCCTTTACAATGATGTTAGTAGAATTCTATTTTTTGTGTGTTTTTCTGTTCTCTCATTGTAATTGATATGTAAATTAATGCAATGGAAATCTGCCCCAAGTTGACTCATGCCATAAGAGCCTTGATACAAGGACATTGGTAAATGATTTCTATTGTCAGCTTCCTCGTGCAGTAAAGCTAATGCATGAATATATGGTTTCTGCGTGTGTATGTATATACCGTATATATATTTGTCTTCTGTTCTTAGCTATTGCTGACCTCCATATAAAACCAAGATTTTTTTATTGAACACCCATGGGCAAAACGTTTTAGATTTTACCTTTCTTTTTAATTCTGAATTCTCCAATGGATAATAGAATTCTCAGTAAATTTACTTTTTCACTTCTTTATTTTTAAAGATATTGCAGCAGTGTAATGGTGTAATCCTTCAAGGAGACCATGGTGTTGGCAAAACTGAAACAATAAAGGTGTGTAGACCAAGACTTGTAAATGGATACCCGTTTATTTTCTCATATAAGTTTTTTGGAAGAACATTATTACACCAGCTGTATTACTACAGTATCTTTATTTACTGACCTTCAAATGAATGTTTAATCAGAAAATGACCTATTTTGTTTAAATCAAGTTTTTATGTTAAACATACTTTGAAAGAATTTTGTGTTAGATTTGATTTTCCATGCCATCAGCGTATCGGAGGATCCTCCAGTGGACTCAGGCTCTGATACCATAGAGGGCCCCAAAGATCCAGGAGAAAAAAACATTTGGAGCTGCTTTTGGAATCAATTATTTGCTACTATGGTCTATTTCTTTTAATCAAATCCTATAAGACTTTGTTATCGATATGGGGGATCTGCACAGGTCACAGACAAGCTTGGACTGGGCCACAGAGGAACAGGTGAAACCCCCGGTAGGCCTCTGAGCAAGGTGGGCCCCTAGTCCCCCACCCACTGCACAAAAGGCACAGTAGACAGACTTCACTACATATCGATAGGCAGTCTATTATTATAGATGCATCAGATCGTTGAGATGCATTGTAGGTTTGCCCTATTACATCTCACTCAACCCTTTTATAAGACCCTCCACACAAGGATTGCAGATCTACCTGATCTTTTCTCTGAGCACTTGCAGGGTGCACTAAATTATTTTCCCTATGTAGTCAGTGCCTGGGATGTGTTGATTCAGTACAAATTCTTGCACATTCTCCCATATTCTGCAGTCCAGCTAACTTAAAAACACTAGGCATCTCTGACAGTGATGGATGTTTTCAGGTAAGAGTACACAAGGTACTTCTCTGTATGCAGTATGGGCCTTTCACACATTCGACCATTTCTGTTAGAAAATGCACTAAACATACAAAGAGAAGGATTATCTTTGACAAAGTTTAAAACATCTCAAACGGAGGCACCACTGAAAAGCGCAGATGTATCTGACACACATACCATAAAGTATGTAGAGTGCCCGGTTTAAGAAAATAGTAAATACATAGCCTTGTTATACTTAGAATACCAATCTACAGGTCTATGAGAAGTAATTTGTTATAATGACTGCATGGGAGAAATAATAATAATAATAATCATATATAGCACCGACACATTCCACAGCACAGTACAATTTAGTGGGTACATGTGGAAAATCAGCCATTACAGAGTAACACAATCAGACAAGAGAAGTGAGGGCCCTGCTCACAAGAGCTTACAATCTATGAGGAGATAGGGGTGATACAAAATGTATAAGTGCTTTCTGCAACGGTCCAGCCATCTTTTAGAAAAAACAAAACAGGGTAGCATGAACCAGTCTCCAGTCAGTAGCTGTTTAGGCACACATATGATTACATTTGGGGACAAGGATTTTAGGGGGCATTGTTGAAAGAAGGGGTTTAGGCCTTTAATTCGTCTGATTGTCTGGGGGTAGTGCATTCCTGAGAACTAGTGCATCAAGCAAAAATGTTTTTGAGAGCCTATATTCTATTAACTATATAGAAGAATAATCATGTCAACCCTAATATGTCCCAGTGCATGTGTGTTTGCTGGACTAGTCTGTGTTCTTCTAGGTGCAAGTAAGAATAGACCGTACATTTGTATTAGCTTTTATGTTGTTTTATCCTCTTCCTTCCTAACAACAATAATCATATATGGCATAATTTATCCACCAGAGTAACAGTATGAATATTAGAAGTACCAGAGTTCTGTTACCATATAACAGAATAAGGCTGGTGCCATAAAGTGCCAGCCACAATGTGCCACTGGAAGTGTGTCCTTAGTTATATAGTATTATCCAGGCAGCCAGTGTGCTCCTGAAATGCAGCCACATTGACCCCCTCTCCCCTTTTTGCCAGCCATATCTTGCCAGACATAATATAAGTAACTCTTTCTATTGTTATTGTATGATATTAATCCACTTTTTTCTTATTTTAAACCAATTACCCTTTTATGTGTCACAGGGACTGGCATATTTACTGGGAAATTTTATTTACACCTTCACGTGTTCTTCAGTGACAGACATAGCAGCTCTGAGCAGAGTAATAGATGGAACAGCTTTGGTAAGTAACCCCTATCACAAAGAAGTTTTCTGTCATTTTAACACTGATGGTCTATCCTCAGGATAGGCCATCAATATCTGTTTGTCAGGGGTCCAACTCCCAGCACCCCTGCTGATCAGCTGTTCTGCAGTAGATCCGGTGCTGGACAGACCTGTGAACAGTAGTGAGTAGGAGCAGCCCCAAAAACACAACGCTCAAGAGAAGTACAACTAATAATTTGTATGACATACTCATCATGTGACATTTCTGTGTATGCATTTCACTAAAATACACATAAAGGGTTACTCTATGACAGTTTTTTGCTTTGATATGTATTAAGAAGAATGGTGTTTTTTCACAGAAGTCAGAGAAGCCCTTTAACAGCGTTACTGATACAATCCATTGTAACATGCAAGCAATGAAATAAGTATAAAATCATGTCTCCATTTGTTATGTAGGATGGATGCTGGAGCTGCTTTGACGATTTTCATCTCCTCCCTGAGAATGCAGTCTCTGTGTTTATGCACAGTACAAGATCTCTTTATGATTCAATACAAGCAAAACTACCCAAAATCGTCATACAAGATGGATCCCAGGTGCGGAAGTGTTTGCATTATTATCTTATCACTGTTTCTCTGGAGATAAACTCCCTACTTAATCTTTCCGCAGCTTAAAGGTGGCCATACACATTAGGCTATACTTGATCAAAACAGATGATTTCAACCTAAACGAACATTCGTCGGGTGAAATGTGACAACGAGCTATCATTGTAGCCAACTGATGACAGACCATCAAGACCATAACTGATGACAGTCTGAAAAGCCACGTTTAACATTTTTGTCAAAAAGTCAAGGGAAAGATCTTTTGTTCAAAGAAAGATTGTTCGTGGATAAAAGATCTTTCTTTGAAAGAACATTCCCAGAAAAATCTTTTGTTTGTTGCCCAGTGTCATTGAACATATGTATGGTTAGTGATAGTCTGAACAAATGTAACAGCCGATATGGACTAAATGTGTATGACTGCGTCTGTGAAATGATTGTTTGTTCAACTGCTGTTCAGACATCAACCAATTTCTGTCTAATGTGTATGGCCAGCTTTACACAATCTTGTTTGTACTGCTAACTTTACAGGCCTACCTTACAGGCTTTGCACATCTAGTGGCTGAAATGTTTGCCCATTCTTTTTTGCAAAATAGCTCAAACTCAGTCAGATTGGATGTAAACTGGACTTTGGGCCATTCTAACACATGAATATGATTTGATCTAAACCATTCCATTGTAGCTCTGGCTGTATGTTGTTGTCCTCCGCCCCAGTCTTAAGTCTTTTGCAGCCTCTACCCGGTTTTCCTACAGGATTACCCTGTAGCTCCATCCATCTTCTAATCAACTCTGACCAGCTTCCCTGTCCCTATTGAAGAAAAGCATCCCTACAGCATGATTTTGCCACCACCATGATTCACGTTGGGCACAGTGTGTTCAGGATGATGTGCAGTGTTAGTTTTCTACCATACATAGCATTTAGTATATAGGCTAAAAAGTTAAACTTCGGTCTCATCTGACCAGAGCACCTTCTTCCACGTTTGCTGTGTCCCCTACATGCCTTGTGGCAAACTGTGAACGGGACTTCTTATAGCTTGCTTTCAAAAATTCTTCTTGCCACTCTTCCATAAAGGCCAGCTTTGTGGAGTACACAGCTAATACTTGTCCTGTGAACAGATTCTCTCACTTGAGCTGTGGATCTCGGCAACTCCTCCAGAATGACCATGAGCCTCTTGCTTGCTTTCATAATTAGTGAGCCTATTAAAAAAAAAATGAGTGCTCTCCTTACCTGGCCTGTCAGTTTAGGTGGATGGCCATGTCTCCCTAAACTTCCATTTTCGAAGTTGATTGAACAGTGCTCCATGAGATGTTCAGAGCTTGGGATATTTTTTTCTTTATAACTTAACCCTGCTTTACACTTTTCCACAACTTTATCCCTGACCTGTCTCATGTGTTACTTGGTTTTCATGATGCTGTTTGTCACAGACGTACTGAGACATATTGACGTCCCCGCGACAGTGAGTGGCAGGAGAACTTTGAGACTGGCAACACGTGGTTTGATTTGACATGTTTACCTTGTGGATCAATAGGCGTCTGTGTTGTTTCTGGTACTGGCCATACCCTTAACCTCCAGTTGTTGCTATTGTGGTCATTTAACTTTCCCTATTTATAGTTGTTTCTCCCACAATGCTATGCGGTTTATAGCTTCAGTTGGACCTGTGGATAGCTGGTGTTTGGATCTCGGCTGAATTCTTGGTGCTGCCATAGCTTCTTGGAAGTTAAAGAGGACCTTTCACTGGTCCACAGTTTATTAGGCAAAGCTATGTACATGGAGAGCGGCACCCAGGGATGTCCCTGCACTTACTTGTATCCCGTTTCCTTCTCCCAGGGCTGGAGTGCTGGCCAATCGCAGCGCTCAGCTCATATCCTGAATATGAGCTGAGTGCTGCGATTGGCCAGCGCTCCAGCCCTTGGAGAAGGAGACGCCCAAGGCAAAAGAAGAAGTCTCCGCCCCAGGCAAAATTGGAGAAGCAAGAGCACCGGTACCGGGTGCTACAGAGGACGAATGGAGCGGCACCCAGGGATACAAGTAAGTGCAGGGACATCCCTGGGTGCCGCTCTCCATGTACATAGCTTTGCCTAATAAACTGTGGACCAGTGAAAGGTCCTCTTTAAGTGTTATCTTCCCCTTTGAATTTTGGCTTTTCTGTTTGTTGCTGTTTGTTGTCTTGGATTAGGCCTCAGGGAGACTCCCGTTCATTCTTCCTTTTGGAGGAACAGGTTGTCTCATTCCTGTCATTAGTACCAGGGTCCTTTTGGGTTAGATAGGACTCTAGGTATTCCTGTGTATGAACTCACCTACCTCTGGGGTCTGTCATACTAGTAGTCAGTCAGGGCTTTGATTAGGGTTTTCACTAGGAGGTGTCCATCTTCCTTCCCTAGTTTTCAGGCTTTATTTCTTTTCCTCCAACGTTTGGTGTGGGGTTTCCATCCCAAATAGAGCATGACACTATTTTATCACTAATGTTCACTAACAAACCTCTGAGGCTCTCACAGAACAGCTGTAGTTATACTGAGAATAAATTACACACAGGTGGACTCTATTTACTAATTGGGTGACTTCTGAAGGCCATTGGTTATACTAGATTTTTTTTTAGGGGTATCAGAGTACAGGGGGCTGAGTACAAATGCACACCACACTTTTAAGATTTTTATTTATTAACAATTTTGAAAACCATTTAGCATTATCTTTTCACTTCACACATACTTGCTTCTTTGTGTTGGTTACATAGTTGTTAAGGCTGGAAAAAACAAAAGTCCATCAAGTCCAACCTGTGGTCTATCACATAAAATCCCAGTAAAATACATTTAAGTTTGTAACGTGAAAAAAATGTGGAAAAGTTCAAGGGGTATGAATACTTTTTCAAGGCACTATACATATATATATATACACAATGTATACACCATATCTATAAACGCAGGCTATAACCGTGATGTGAACAGAGCATGAGCTGTTATTAAGCAATGTCTAATGGAAAGAGTGGAAAATAATGTTTTAAATATTTATCTTGCTGAAAGTGAAACACTTACGTAATCTCATCCTGACATGTCACAGTGGTTGTGTTGGTCAGTGTAATTTGAAATATTAGCACCATCTAGTGGTGGTAATTGTGTACTGGTTAGCCTCAAGTAATTCCTCTAAAAGGTTATTAACCCCTTAGTGACAACCCATACATGTTTTTACAGCGATCACTAAAGGGCCTTAGGCTGGGCTGCACCCGCCACAATGACACCCGCCGCATGTAAAGTGCTGACAGAGGGAGCGGACTCCCTCTGTCTCCCATCGGCACCCCGCAAATGCGATCGCAGGGTGCCGATGCGTCTGAAGGCTGCCTGGGGTCTGATGTAGGCCCCAGACCAGTCTTCAGTAATTTCTAGCAGGCTGGGCCTCTCTGGCGCAACCTTCTGTCAATGTTAGAATAGCACTATAGGGATAGTGCATTGCATTTTAAAAGCAATCAAAAAGCTGTCTGTTATGTTCCCCTTGTGGGACTATTAAGTGGTGAAAAAAAGTAAAAAAAACTAATTTATTCAATAAAAAAAATTCCATTAAAAAATTGCGCTTTTTTTCCATTGAAAATAATCCTGCGCCAGATTTACGCTAGAATTTTGCATGTGCCCAAAAAAATGTGTCCGTGTTCCAAAAAATGTGTCTATATGCCAAAAAAACTGACTAGTCTAAGTTTAAGCCACCTATAAGTTGACGCAGTTTCAATTCAAAAATGCATCAAATTTATGTGTATTTTTGGCGCACTTAGGCCACACTACCTTTCCTGTGAAGCCACACCTCTTGTCAGACGAGGCATAAAACAGACGTAGAAAATAATGAATGAGACAGGCGTATTTCTGGACAATAAATTACCCCCTATGTCTATATATAAGCTCTTAAAGTTTTTTTTTAATGCTGAACATTTGCTTTAAAGCTGAGCCTTATCATTTCAGTTACCAGTTGGTTATCAGTATAGAGAAATACTTTTGATGTTTATGACATGTTTTTTACCATGCTATAGACTAAATAAAGAATAAATATATAAAATACATGTCTGTGTTTCAACAGATTGAAGTACAACCCCGTTGCAGCGTATTTCTCACTGTCTCCAAATCTGGATTCCACAGTCTCCCGAAGGATATACTGTCTGTCTTCAGAGCAGTTTCTTTGGTTCTTCCTGATCACACAATAATCCTCAAGGCAAAACTTACCAGCCTTGGCTTCAAAAGCCCAAAAGCCCTGGCCACAAGACTACAGCTCACTTCAGAACTGCTTAAGGAACAACTGTTAGTCTTCAGAATTTTACACATATTCTGTTACATTTTTATAGACATCTTTTATTATTAAGATTTATTATGTTAAATACTTGAGGAGTGGTTCACGTGGGGACACTGTATGGGCATTGTACCATGATTTTTATAGTGGTCAGATGCTGGCTTCAAGGGAATGGGACAATATTGCAAACAAACATTATTTAAGCAGTGGTAGAGAGACTACTTCAAGTTAGCATGGTCTGTAAAACTGCTGATCCTGCATTTTTTTTTAACCATACAATTTTCGTTTGTCTCTGTAGCCTTTTTGATGACAAGAGAATAACAATCTAGAAGATTAGTTGTGACATTAAATATATTATAGGGGGAGGGAGACAAAATGCCTCCACACCTTGTTCCACATATAGGGCTTTTTCGCCGTACAATAGTTGGAGCTTACCATGTTGTGTATGACTTTACACTTTTTAACTATTCTAATTTAATGATTTTCTTGTTTTATAGCCCAGAGGAATCTCACTGTCATTTCAGTTTACGGGCTATGCTAGAAGTTATAAACTGGGCTGTTCAACGCCGAGAGATGGAAAATGTAATTAATGGTTGTATGGAGAGCGATGGAGGAAGATTCTCCCGATCTAGCAGTGTTATGTCATATCAACAGTTTACAGCATTTGCAACAAGTATGTTTCCTGATGAATTCTCCTTTATCCCATATAATATTCACAGGAGATATAAAAATTAAAATAGGCCTATCACTTATTAAAGGGTTTTCTGCCCAACCCCTTAGGCCCCCGCTGATCAGTGGTTTGAAGACGCTGTGGCACTCGTGTGAGTGTTGCAACCTATTCCTAGGAAAGTGACGTCATGTTTATTGGTCACATGGCCCATGTACAACTCAGGCCCATTCAAGTGAATTGGCCTGTGCTGCATTAACAAGTACAGCACTGTGCTTGGTGTTCTGTGATGAGTCCACAGTGCTCACTAGTGCACCGTGGCCTGTTCAAGGAGCTGATTGGTGGCAGTGCCGGGAGTCAGGCCCTCACCAAATTTGAGAATAGGTCATCAATATTTTATTCCCAAAAATACCTTTAAAGGTAGTCTCTGTCAGCAGGAAATTCACATTTAAACCAAAAATAATGCCTGATAGAGCTTCCAGAGTATAATAAAACCATACTTTTCTTTTATCCCCCAAAGCTTTTGAAGAATATGTAATTGGAATGTTAAGCGCACCAAGGGCCAGTCTTGAGCCTCTCACTGCATCCTGGCTCAACCAATGTTCAGCCACTCCCGCGTATGGTTGATTGACAGGGTCAGGCATCTGAATTCTCCTCGTGCCCAGCCCTGTAATGTCACACTTGTGCTGTGCAGTACAGCACCTTGTTTAAGGTGCAACTACTGGCTCAGGCCCACCCTTGTTGCACTTAGCATCTCATTTACATATTAGTTTGAAAGCATTTTTATCAGGAATGCAGCAATACGTGGACCGCAACTATATTTTGCAGATCAGTGGTTTTCAGACTGCAAAACAGACACAGTCGTGTGCATGAGGTCCTAATCATATTCTTTATAAATTGTAAATTCTTGGTTTTCTCCAATTCAGGTCCTGTGCCCAGTTTAAAAACTGGTAACAGTGCAGAGAGAAATAAGAAAGTCATCTCAACTAACCCTGTTCTTACTGCTGCCAAGGAAAGCCATGCATTGATAGCTGATTCATTGCAGGACATCATTGGCCCAAGAATGACTGGTGATGTAAGTAGCAAGATGTGACTGATATTAGACAATTAGTGTCTGATCAGCATGGGTCCAACTGCTAGGACCGCACCGATCACGAGAATGGAGGAACTAAGTTCCCCATTTGAATGAAGTGGTGGTCATACAGTGTGCCACTCTATTCAACTCTACAGGACTGCCGGAGATAGCCGAGTACAAGTGCTTGGTTTTCTCTAACAATTCTCTAGAGTTGAATGGACTGATAGCTCATAAGCATAACTGTTGCTCCATTGAAGTGGGGGAAGTCAGGACCTTTCTCTCGTGTTCGGCTGGAGCCCCAATGCTTGGACCCCTGCCTATCAGACTCTTATTACTGGGGATAAGGGATTACTGTTTGTAATGGGACAATCCCTTTAAAGAGGACCTGTAGGCTCTCTGTCATGTCTGTTTTAGCCCTCTTGTAACAACAATTCTAGATAATCTATTCTTATGACTCTGTGGGTGCCATTCCTTCATTATTCCTTCTAGAAGTTATGAAGGAATTGCTAGCAGTCTGTAATGAAGGTCCAGATTGGTGTTACCAGTTGTGGGTGTGCACTGATTGGGTAGTTTCAGAATGTTCAGGGCACACAACCCAACTGGTGACAACCATCTGGACTTTCATTGCAAGCTGCTGGTGATTTATTCATGACTTCTAGCAGGAATAATAAAGGTACAGCACGACATAGTCAGAAAGAATAGATGCTCTAGAATTGTTATTACGTGGGAAATGCAAGTACTTACCAAAATAGGAACGTCAAGAAAGGTGACAGCTCCTCTTTGAGACTGAAACGGAAAACCAGCTGTCAAGAAAGTAAAGGTATTGGTGAAGATTTATCAAGACTAGTGTAAAGGAAAATTGGCTTAGTTGCTCGTAGCAACCAATCAGATTCCACCTATCATTTTCCAAAGTAGCTCTGAAAAATGAAAGGGGGAATTTGATTGGTTGCTATGAGCTACTAGCCAGTTCTACTTTACACCAATTTTGCTAAATTTACTCTATTGTGTTTTTATTTTTAACTTACGGTATATTATAAAAATGACGACTAGTATTGTATTAGTTCCCACAGATACCTCCACTTTGTTTTAATTCTTATAAAGTAAAATATTTGTTATGAAACATTTAAAGTATTTAATTCAAAGAGTTCCAAAACTTTGTGCTGGTTAATGTCACAATAAATCTTTTCCCGTTACAGCACCACACTTGTTCATAGGCTCCGTCTGGTATCTCAGCACAGCCCCATTGACTTGAATGAGGACATGCTGTAATACCAGACAAATTCTATTGGTAGTTGGCGCTAACTACAGTAGACTGTGGCTACTAAAAGTTTTTATTATGAAACCAATGGCATTTTTAGTTTTCAACTGTATGACTGAGTAAGTACTTAGCTGTAATTCATGTTTTATATTTAATGTTCAGTTTTTGGAACAAAAGTAAAACATAAAATTGTGCATCTACTTTACAGAGTTATTTGGTGTTTAAACATATTGTTGGAGATGTGTTTACGGGAATGTATGACCCATCAGAGACCAGACAGATCCTCCAGAAGGAAATCGAAAGAGCCATTTTATTGAAATCAGAAGAAAATAAATTATTTCCTCATTCTCCGTGGCTCAGTAAAGTCAAACAACTATTTCATTTATCTCTAGTAAATTCAGGTAAGTGTACAAAATACACCCACTGGAACTTTTAAAGTATGAGGACTAAAGTATGTGGTTAAAAGACTATTAAAGAAAGATCATTATGATTTTTAAAGATAATTTTGCATTACCCGATCAGAAATTTAAAAAAAAAAACTGTTCAGTCAATCCACTGGACAATTTAATCCTTTTCTTGCCCAGTTTATAGGGGAGATGTCCCTTAAAGGAAATCTGTCACCAGGATAATCGCTATTGAAGTTAAGCCATGGCTTAATAGCACTTAGTACCTTATTTGCCTTTCTTTCAGCAATAGATGTTTTCTATCTTCTGAAAATCCAGTTTATTGGGTATGCAAATGAGCCAGTAAGGTGCCCAGAGGGGCGTCACTCTTGCAGGAAGGAGCGCCGGCACGCCTCCTGCTAGTGCCCAAGCCCGCTCTTATGCAGGGAGCAGGGAAAAGGCGGGCAGAGTTATGGCTTGAAAGTGATGTAGGAGGGGTGGGTGGACATACAGTGTCTGGAGCTGGAAGCAGAAAGCCCTGTATACTGTGTAGTTGCCATGCCTGGGTACTGCAGCTCAGCTCCCATTCAACTAAATGGGAGCAGCACTGCAGTTTGCCGACACTGGAAGTTATATAACGCCACCACTAAAAGACAATGTTTCCTAATGCAGACCTATACAGATGTAAATGACATTAGATTATGGTATGGTTTACTCATCTATGTGTATGTAAATCATATAAATTACTTTATAAATTGTATCTATTGCAGGTGTAATTGTAGCAGGCCCACCGGCTTCTGGAAAAAGTTCATGCATTAGCATATTAATTCAGGCTCTTAATCATATAGAAGTTTCAAGTGGAGAAGCATCACATAAAATTGTGAAAATTCATCCTCTAAGTGTCGACAACAGGACTTTGATGTTTGGTGGTCTGAAGGCATCAAATATGTGGCAGGATGGAGTTATCAGCTATTCGTGGAAGAAGGCAGTTCGGGTAATTTAGGAGGCAATTCAAGAGACATCAAAAGGCAGCCCTGGGGGTGTATATGGCTCCATAATATCTAGTAATGTGTGCCGACATATAGCTAGGCCAGGGATGGGCAAACTGCGGCTCTCCGGCTGTTGCAAAACTACAACTCCCAGCATGCAAAGACTGCTTACAGCTATCAGCCTACAGCAGGGCATGGTGGGAATTGTAGTTTTACAACAGCTGGAGAGCCGCAGTTTGCCCATCTCTGAGCTAGGCCATCTTCATGGAGTCTTAATTAGAGGTCATGATATTTCAGATATCATGATATTTCATGATATACTCATTTCCTAATATGAAGATAAATGTATATAAGGAGAATTTACTGTGCGGTGTGACAGTTTTCTGGTAGAAATTTGGTGCCTCATACTGGCCTACTTCTGGAATGGTGTATAAATTCACCCTTATATGTATGTCTATATGTTTATACTTCTAGAATCACTGTAATACATGGCTCTGGTTTGATGGACCTCTGAATGGCAGCTGGGCTGACAACTTTAACAGTGTACTTGGACCAGAGACAGTGAGTTCCTTCCTTACTATCTTTATACCTTCCATCTTTTCTCTTTATCTTCACGTTACACAAAAACTGCAGCGCAATAAAAACTCTGATCAAGGCCTAAGCCAGTCTTGTTTGTCACATTATTTCAATAGGTTTTACAGCTCAGTAATGGGGACTACTTGGAACTTCCAGAAAATCTGAAATTGATTTTTGAAACAACTGGTTTACAAACAGCTTCACCTGCAACCCTGACAAAAGCAGTGAATATTGACATCTATTTTTACAATTTATTTGCCTTTCTTGAATTTGAAGTAGATCTTTTATATTTTATTATGTATTATATTTAAGGGGATATTGTATATTGAAAACGAAGCTCTTGGTTGGAAACCTCTGTCCAAAATTTGGCTAGATGGAAGAAACCAACAAGAAAATGCAGTAAGTTTAATGCAAAAAGAAAATTGGGGGCAGATTTATTATATTAACCCCTTAGTGACTGACAATTTTTACAGCAGTCACTAAGTGGCGTTAGGCTAGGCTGCAGTCTAGTCTAAGTGCTGCACAGAAAAGAGTGCGCAGCAGAAAAGAGGAGCTTAGCTCTCCCATGACAGCCGGGTTCCTGCTGTAACCACCTGGCCCAATCTGGGCTGATTAATCCCTTGATGCTATGAGCAATAGCAACTGTAACATCTCAGGCATCCGCACTGCTGCAAATGAGATTGGGGGTGTCAATGTCTTTGTATGGCAGCAATGGGCCTAATGAAGGCCTGCCAGAGGTCTGTCAGTATTCCACTGAGAGTATACTACACTGTACTGCATAAGCTGTACAGTGTATTATAAAAGTGATCAGACTATTGCCTGTTAGAGTTTCCTTGTGGGACTAATACATAGTAAAAATAAGAGGTAAATAAATGTTTGCTAAATAAAGAAAATCTCCAAGTTGAAAATGCACCTTTTTCCATTGCAAAAATACCTTTCAATGGAAAAATTGTAAAAATAACCCCCCTCTCCTCCAGGTATTTGGTATTGCAGCATCCGTAATGACCTACACTACAATGATCATGTAATTTATCCTGCACAGTGAACACCATAAAAAAGAAACATAAATTGAAAAAAAAATCTTGGTCACTAAGACCCAAAACAGGCTGGTCACTAAGGGGTTAATATTGTTTACAGTAAAGTAGGACTCCAATGCAGAACCCTTGGCATCATGTGTGAACAGTTTTTCTTCACAAGTTCACATTTAGCTAGCTGCTGTTTTATTATTTTATAATGAATATTTTTGCGTTATTGTGTATGTATTTGAAAACGCTTTCCAATTTTTTCATTAGGTTCTTTCAAAAGCTTTCTACCGGACTTTGGACCCCATCTTCAATCTTATGCTTCATGATACCAAGTAAAACAATAGACTTTTTTTTTTAAAGCAGTTCATACATATAGTCTGATAGGAGTAAAGTGTGAGTCTCAGAGTAAAGTATATGCGGTCATGATTCCGCACATGGGCAGCTGAACAGATGGGTGGGAGGGAGACACAGGCACACAATCTAGGGCACAGGGAGAGAAGAGAGAGGAGAAAGTACGTGCTTCACAGGAGATGCCCACTGAGCGCTAAACTTGCAGCTACATAAACAGGCATTTTAAAGAAGGCAGGCTTTGAACATTAAAAACATCATCCTCCAACAGCATAATGCAACTTGAACCTCTCTAGGTACATAGACACCTATGTACAAATATATTTTTCCTTGGCCAAGGTGTGCATACACTTTACCATTATACTCGTAACATTGAACAGTTAATTACGATAATTTACTATGCCCTGTTGTAAAATACCTTAGACTACTATTTAGATCAATGAAAAAAATGGAGATTGTACTAGACTCAAAACATTTTACTTTAACCATAGTCCTGTAGAATTGACTAATATACTGTATTTATGAATGTTTATATATTTTTTCCCTAAGGCTGATCGTTCCAGTAACAGAAGTTGGCTTGTTCCATTCTGTTACAAGCTTACTGACAACAATGCTGAATGATAAGGCTCAGAGTATTGGCGGACAGCTGCATATTGAGAGGCTTTTCATCTTCTGCCTTATCTGGTCAGTAGGATCTCTCATTGAATGTGCGGAAAGGAAGAAGTTCAGTGATCTACTCAAGGTCTATACATCAGTGTAAGTTTAGCTTATGCCTCCCACAACATGTAAACCAGTGATAATATTTTGCAATATATGTCAAACATCTAATTAAAGGGTACCGGTCATGATAAAAATTCAGTGGTATCTGCAGGCTTCATGTTAGGGTACTTTCACACTTGGGGCAGGACGGATCTGGCAGGCTGAATAGGATACGTCCTGCCGCAAGTACCCGTGCACTGCCGTGCTGCCGCTCTGTCCCCTTCACTATAATGGGGCGGGGGGCGAAGCTACGGCGCAGCACGGCAGTGCGCGGCCGGAGATCGGCGGACTAAAAGTCCTGCATGTCCGACTTTTCAGTCCGGCGTTCTTTGCCGTGCACTGCCGTGCTGCGCCGTAGCTCTGCCCCCTGCCCCATTATAGTCAATGGGGACAGAGCGGCAGCACGGCAGTGCAGTACTAGGCAGGGCGGATCCGGCAGGCTGAATAGCCTGCCGGATCCGTCCTGCCGCAAGTGTGAAAGTACCCTTATAGAGCAGGAGGAGCAGAGCAGATTAATATATAGTTTTATGGGAAATTAATCATAACTGCTTTGTTTTAGCCGATCTATAGCGAATTATGTAATTGCTGCATGTGTGTATGCAGAATTAACCGTCAGCCACTGATTAGGCTGCCCAGATGGCTACTGAGCTCAGAAAGAGCAGAGATATAAATGTATAAATCACTAGATTTGTTGAATCATTTCCCATAAAACGATACTGCATATCAATCTGCTCAGCTCCTCCTGCTGTATAACATGCTGCCTGCAGTTTGCACTGCATTTTCTTTAAGGTAGCTTTATCTTTGGTGCTTTATTTTTCTCAAATGAAGATGTAATCTTCCTGAAGATTTTCAGTACTGAACCGACATCAGAGCTCTACAGCTTGAAGTCAGTGTGTCGCACACACAGTATAGCTCTGCTGTTGGCAAGATTTCCTGCACCACGTAAAACATTCTCTTTGTCGCCAACTTAGCACCAGACGGCAAACAGACAGATTCTTAGCGTTCGCTGTAATTTAAGACTGTTAGTCATGCAGAACATGACTTTAAACCTACTTATCATGGAGTTGCTGAACTGTTTGTGTTTCGTTCAGTTTGCCAGATGATGAGCAGGAGATTTCGGTATTTGATTATTTTCTTGATGAATCCGGAGAATGGGACACATGGCAGTCACGCTTACCAGATATCACATATGTTGGTAACACAGACATCATGGGAGAAATGTTCATTGAAACCCAAGATACGGTGAGTAGTTGCAAAAAGAGCAGAAAGGTTTAATACTGTTTGTGGAGAAGAGAACATACAGTATTTTTTTTGTAAAGAAACAATGTCAAATATGATATTTGGTTTTCAGGGCAAATTGAATTCCTATCGAATGAACCATGACATTTATGAAAACTAATGCTAATGTCATTTCTCAAGTTATGACTTATTCACTGTACGGAAATTCACTAGGCAAAATGCATCAGGATTGCGTTACAAATTATGCTTAAAAGAAATGGATAACATGACATGAGCCAAATGCACTGTTTTTTTAGTTAAAAAATCGTTAGGCTGTATTTGGCAGTTCCCCTGTTAGTACTTTTAGGTGTCATATTTATTATATTGGTGCTTTTCCAGGTTATAGTGCGCACTTTCTTAGAGTATGCCAGCATGGGATCCCAACATGTCTTACTAACTGGACCTGCAGGGTGTGGGAAAACAGCATTAATGAATGACTTCATTTCTACACAAGGTATATGAAGGATCTATTAAGAAACTAGTTACACTCTATTAAATTGCATTCAGATTTTAGAGATATACTGTAATATTGTTTTGTTTTTTAGACCGGACACGCACACTGCTTAAAAGAATGGTGTTTTCAGGATCTTCAAAGGCCAAAGAACTCCAAGAATTACTAGAGCAAAATTTAGTCCACAGGCAAGGTAACTACATTATCGCTAGAATATGCCATCAATGTCTGATAGGTGCCGATCCCACATTTGGGACCCATGCCATCTCCAGAACAGGACCCCCGAAGTGAACAGAGAGCTGCCACGCATGCACAGCCATCCTCTGTTCATCACTATCGGAGTTCCGAAAATGGCCGAGTGCTGGCACTCGCTTGGTTATTTCTGGAACTCCCATGGCAGTGAATAGAGAGCATGCCTCGCATGCACGGCAAATTAGATGGAGGTACTGACAACTCTGGAAAAAAAAACACAACAAAAATCTGGATCTATCTGACCAGGCAATATATTACCACTTCTCAGTGATCAAGTTTTTGCACTCTTTTGTCCATTGTAGTTTTGCCTTCCTGTTTCACTTAGAGAGCAATGGCACTTGGCTTGTCTCATAATATAGCCCATATGTGCTAAGGTACAATGAGTTGTGCATTCAGTGTTGTATTCAGCAGCAGTTTGCTTGACTGTGCACCGCACGTTTGTCAGAAAGATTACATTGACATCCTCGTCTGATCTGTTAGTCTTTGAGTTTTTCACATCCAAAGGATCCCCATTTGTTGGATGCTTTTCCTCAGTCACACCATTCTCCGTATACTCTCTACACCATTGCTCAAGAAAATTGCACAAGTTTGGCAGTTTTTGAAATACTGGCACTAATGACAATGCCTTGTTTGAAGATACTCAGATTGCTAGATTTTCCCATTCCAATATGGATTCATATTGAAACCTGCTTACTTGATATTATGCTACATTTCACGGTTATGTGTCTAATTTCAATACAGTGAAGCTCCAACAGTGAAAGGGCAGGACACAGGTGTCTACAAAAAGTGGCCGTTCAGTGTAATGTGGAGTGACATTTCAAAAACTTCAATCCACAGATCTTCTACTTATTTTAAAGGGAGTCTGCCACCACATTTACACCTTTTAAACCATTCACATAGTGCTATAGCCTAACCTTAGATGCTTTAAATGGTACCTTTCTTTGCTTTTGTGGAGTTTCCAAACAAGCAAAAACGTACTTTGATGCATATGTAAATGAGGGCTCGCAAGTGCCCGGGGGCGGCGTCCACCCCGTTGGAGCCCAGGCTGCTCTGCCTCTTCAGCTCATATCCCCGCCCAGCCTCTTCCTCTGCCCGCCCATCTCTTCTCTCTTTCCCCCGGCGAGATCCTGTGCCTGCTCGCTCACTGGCTTGGCCGGGGCATGCGCACTGCGATGTCCATTGTTGGCACGGCATTACAGTGCACATGCCCCAGCTAAGCAAATGAGCGAGCAGGCGCGGGATCTCGCCGGGGAGAGAGAGACGAGATGGGCGGAGATATGAGCCTAAGAAGCAGAGCAGCCTGGGCCCCAACGTGGTGGACACTGCACCTAGGCACTTGCGAGCCCTCATTTACATATGCAAGTACATTTTTGCTTGTTTGGAAACTCCACAAAAGCAAAGAAAGGTACCATTTAAAGCATCTAAGGTTAGGCTATAGCGCTATGTGAACAGTTTAAAAGGTGTAAATGTGGTGACAGACTCCCTTTAACTCCCTTTAAGGATAGATCATCAGATGTAACAAACTGCAGAACCCCTTTAAACCATTTTTTATAATCCATATTAATGCAGAGTTCAATTGATAATTCTGATGACTGCTGCTTGGAGTCTGTCAGCACTGTGTTGACAGACACACCCCTAATAACTTAGTTCCTGTAATGCAGTTTAATCTGCAGCCTTACATGTAGGGAGATTATTAACTTTTTTATTTAGTGTGCAAGCATGACCACTGCTGCTGGATTGTAGTCGTAACCATGATAATAAGCAGTGTATAATGTGATGGAAAAATAAATCCAGTCAGCAAGGGAAGCAATATGGGTAATAACAATACATTAGTAAGTGGTTCATATGAACTTCCTCTCCATAATAAATGTTATTTGCTGAAGTGAGACAAGACAACTAGAGATGAGCGAACTTTAAAAAAAAGTCCGGTGTTCGGCGTTCGGGTTGTGGTAAGTCGCGCATCCCGTTTTGGATTCCACTATAGCGTCATATGGAATCCATAAGGGGCGGCTGCCACCAACCCGAACTGTTGAACAGCCGAAGGACCTGGGGTGACGTCACTGCCATGTGATCAGTGCAGGGGGAGTGGCTCAGCACTGGATTTGATCCCATGCTGAGCCACGCCCCCTGCACTGATCACATGACGGTGACGTCACCCCAGGTCCTTGGGCTGTTCAACAGTTCGGGTTGGTGGCAGCCGCCCCTTATGGATTCCATATGACGCTATAGTGGAATCCATAACGGGATGCGCGACTTACCACCACCCGAACGCCGAACACCGGACTTTTTTTTAAAGTTCGCTCATCTCTAAAGACAACCCCTTTAAGATGCATCAGGGCATTTTATGCTTGGTTCTCATAAGGTAGCAAAAATTATCATTGTACTTTCTTACTTCATACTTACTTTGTGTCTGAGTCAAATGTCCTTCTTATTTCAATGCACAGACATTGTCTTGCATACAATAAATTGAATAGCGTCATCCAAAAAAACTAAGAAATTGCACATTTATGAAATTGGTGAGCTATTGTCACACCTCTCGGCTTCAGCAGCGGCTCATTGCTAAAAGTTAATGGGGGAGATTTATCATTTCCCTGCACCAGGAAAGTGGTGTTAAAAAGTCGCAAACTGTGTGCTTGTATGAATATGAATTTTTAAAAAATAGCAAGTGCCTTTTTCTACACCCCCGCACCACTTTTCCAAAAGGAGGCGTGGCAATGGCAGGAAGGGGTGTGGCCCGCGTCAGCGACAAATTTTTCTTCTACTTTTCTGGTGCAGAAAGCGCCAGTCTTGATAAATCTCCCCCATTGTTTTCTATGTGTCATTCATCACCCGACCAACAGTACAACAAATAATTTAAGAAATTGGTCATAATGTGCATGTCTTATGTAGAAAATGTAGATGGTAATCTCCACTTAGGGAGTTGAGGAAGCTGCTATTGCTATACAAATAATGGATTTTATGTTCCGTTTACTCAGGGTAAATATTTTTCTACCAGTGAAAAGTAAACCGCTGTTACATTATTAGCTATATTATATCTTTCAGGTTTCATATATGGTGCAAAAGATGGCAAAACTCTGCAGTTATTTATCGATGATCTGCACCTTCCTACACCTGATGAGAATGGGGTACAGCATTGTAATGAGGTAAATTGTTTACAGAGCCAGTAAACTAAAGTACAGTAAGTATTAAAGGCTATAGACACCTTTGCAGCATGCTTTTATTATAGCATTGGAAACATTTTTCTAGTTGGCCACTTATGTGTTCATTGCATCTTATTCACTATGTTCATACAGGAGCCCCTGGAAGTCTTCTTGCTTTTTATATCGTATTTTAATATGTTTGATTTAATTGTGTCCGTGTTAAAGTGACTAAATATAAAATATGTGTCCTAATATGTTTAGCTACTAAGAATGCTTCTTGATGACAAGACTCTGGTGAGATTCAACAAACCGTTTGAGTGGCAAACCATAGAAGGGCTTCTCGTAAAAGCTGTAATGGGTCAACCCAAATATGTGAACAGTGCCCATAGAGTTTCAGCTCAACGGCTATTGGTAAGTTATTAATAAAGTGCCCCGATGTTTAAATGTGTAAAAAACGGCTTAACAGTAATGCACCAATATTATCAATATACAAATGCTGGAGCCTACATCATAAACTATATAAAACAAATGAACCATAAAAGTACATCTTTTGTGTAACGTGGCTGTCCTAATGGTACATAATAACATATGTCAAAATAACCAATGGGATATCAGTGGCATTGCTCTGTACCTCATCAGTACTGAATTTTCTTGTCTGGAATACAACTGTAATAAATGACTATTATTAATATTATTTTTATTTCTATGTAAACTTAAATCTGCACTATATTTTTTTAAAAATAAAGGGTAAATCAATAATACAGTCAATTATATTAAGACACTTTGTAATATATATTTTGTTACAGAAAAATGCCTCGTTCTCCATTTATAACCTATTGTACTGCTCCTCCCACAACCTACTGGGAGGAGCTGAACCCATGCTCCTCCCATGAATTCTAAAATCACAGTAGGTTTGATCTGGTTACATGCTGGGCATACAATCTGTGGAGGGAAAATGGGAAGGAGAAGTGAGCTGCTAGAGGGAGACAGAGGCAGATAAGCTCAAATACAGTATGCTGCTGGCTTTAGTAAGATTTCTATTCTACTCAGTCTAATGTGTGTACTGTCCACTCCCATTGAAGCAGGTGTGATATGAAAGTCAGTATTTTTTTTCAAGATCATGCACATACAAAGTTACCTCAATGCTCAATGTAATCAAATAAATTTAAAGGTACAGCGTCTCCAAGTTGGCCTCACTCCAATCCAGTTGGATAGATTGGAGTGAAGATTAATTAGAGAAGCTGTACTACACGGTTCAGAGCTGCTGTATAATTCCTCTATGCTGCTGATTCATCTGATGGTATGCTACAGAATAATAGGGAAGCAGGATCTTCTCTGTGTGTGCTGTGTATGGGAGACATCATAGCAGGTAGTCTTTTTTGTTCCCTAGTTTAGTAACACAGTTTAGCAATTGTTTACATTAACCTTTCAATGTAATTCCTTTAGCGGCATTTTTCCATATTCCATCTACCGAATCTAGAAGGTTCCCAGCTACAAAAAGTGATTTTCTCCATACTCGAAGTAAGTTTTAATAACCTGATTCATTGCTTCATTAGTTCTTGAGCTGGTAGTACTAATGGTCAATTTCCTTATTTAATTTATCTAAATTTACAGCGATCACATCTGTGTGATGATCCAAACTTATCATTTGATTCAATCAAAATCTAATTTGTATCAATGTAATTTTATTTCTCATTTTATGCTGTGGACAACTCTTTGCGCTTTTAGTAATTTGGCAACAAGAGAATTGACTCATGAATAGAAAGCAAGCAGATAATGAAAACTGTGCTGACAATGAATCAGACATTTGCTTGCATTTCACATTTAAAGCAACAGCTGATTTGTTGCCCCAGGGAACACATTCTTTTTTTAACATATGTACCCCCTTCCCTATTGACTTTGTACATTCTATTTTATGCAATGATTTCTTTCCATTCTCGCAGTGGGAATAGTGTTCCTCATTAAATTTTTTAGGTATATTGAATTGTGAATTGCAAATATAAAGTAGTTTCTGCTTATCATAAAAAAAATCTATATTCACTTAGGGCTTTTCATTTCAGGCAAATATGGGTGAGAAAGATGGCCTTTCTCTACAAGAAGATTTTCAGTTATCCTTAGCAAAAGCCTCATGCCATATTTTGGAATCTGTTAGAAGTATCCTAGTTAATTCCTCAACACCAGGCAGACAGCACTATCTTTTCTCTTTGGGAGAAATAACCAAAGTATTTCAGGTAATATTAAAAATGTATGAACGTATTTGCAAAACACAAGATCTAGAAAGTATTGTTGACAGATTTATGAAAACATATCCTTGATATAATATTTAAATGTATTTCATCTGTCTCATTGCCTCACTTATGAAGAATATATTAGCCTTTAGTAATGCAATCTAAGTCACAATAACCATGGGCTCTAAAATACTTATTTTGATTTGATTAAACTGCAGTCCCTCTAAGCAATAACTCATCATAGATTGAGGCTCAGAGATGTTAAGCAATTGACTATACTTTAGCGTAGGGACAGATGTGAGTGCAGACACTGAGTGAGCTGCTAAATGTATAGTGAATACTTCTAATTTCTGGCGGCTCTGCTTGTCGTCATACATTCATACTATTACCCCGTATGACCTTAATTGATCAGTAACTTTCAGTCTTTTAGTGCATCAAGGTTGTTTTTAGTTGTTCTATCCAGGCTAGGTTCACATTAGATATTTCCTGAACAACACACTTGGTCAATCTTTTGTTCTTGTAGAGGTCGCAGGTGCTGTTATATCAGTGTACTGATAGCAAAAGTTGACATATTCATTGAAAACCTTTTAACTGATAATACCAAAGCATTTGACAGCAAATACACAAAAACTTTATATATCTCTTTACAGTCTCTTCGGAAGCTGTCCAATGAAGATCGTGAAGACCGTGGCACTGTTGTAGGATATTGGGAGCATGAAATGAATTGTGTAATACGGGACAGATTGTGCAGGCATGCAGACATCAGTTGGTTTAAATCAGAATTAACAACAGCCATCAAAGAGGTATACACATACTTAGTGATATTCTACCAGTCAAGCTGATTTATGTCTAAAGTGCACAATCTAAGACAACCTACAAACAGCTGAAAGTGAACCAGTCACCACAACTGTGGTGCATGTTGTAGAGCAGGAGAAGCTGAGAAGACTGATATATAGTTTTGTGGGAAAGGATTTAGTAAAACTTGTAATTTATACATTTATATCTCTGCTTTTTATGTACTTAGGGGTTATCCAATCCTTATAAAGGCCACCCAATATGCCAGGCCCCCCACACTGAATATACTTACCAGGGTACCCGCTCCCTGCACCGCTCCTGGTCCTCTCACTGCCGATGCTGCTTCTCCCCATGCGCGGATGAAAACATTCGGTGTTGGGGGGAGCAGCCAATGGCAAGCGGTGATGGAGACGAGCCTCCCTAGCGTCACCCACGATGCTAGGGAGGCTCGTCCCCCTCTCTGTCTGCCATTGGCTGCTCCCCGTGCACGGGGAGAAGTAGCGATGCGGGGACCCAGGTAAGTATATTTAGTGTGGGGGTCTGGCACATTTGGAGGCCTTTTATAGGATTGGATAACCTCTTTAAGACCACCCTTGTGTACTGCTATCAGTAACTGATAGCTATCTATGTATACACACTTACACAGAGAATGCTATAAATCACTGATAACATCTCCCCGTGTACAACTGTCAGTGACTGACAGCTGTCTCTGTATACACACTTTCATAGAAAATGCTATCAATCACTGATAACACCTCCCCCGTGTACAACTATCAGTGACTGACAGCTGTCTCTGTATACACACTTACACAGAGAATGCTATCAATCACTGATAACATCTCCCCTGTGTACAGCTATCAGTGACTGACAGCTATCTCTGTATACAGACTTACACAGAAAATGCTATCAATCACTGATAACACCTCCCCGTGTACAATCAGTGACTGACAGCTGTCTCTGTATACACACTTACACAGAGAATGCTATCAATCACTGATAACACCTCCCCATGTACAACTATCATTGACTGACAGATATCTATGTATACACACTTGCACAGAGAATGCTATTAATTCACTGATAACACCTCCCCGTGTACAGCTATCAGTGACTGAGAGTTGTATATGTATACACACTTACATAGTGAATGCTATTAATGACTGATAACACCTTCCCTGCATACAGCTATCAGTTAATGACAGCTATGTATGTATACACACTTACACAGAGAATGCGGTCAATCACTGATAACACCATCCAGTGTTCGACTGTCAGTGACTGGCAGCTATCTATGTATACACACTTACACAGAGAATGCTATCACTGATAATACTTCCCTCATGAACAGCTATCAGTGACTGACCACTATCTCTGTGTAACCACTTACACAGAGAATGCTGTCAATCAGTGATAACAACTCCTCTGTGTGCAACTATCAGTGACTGACTGCTATCTCTTTATACACACTCACACAGAGAATGCTATAAATCACTGTTAACACCTCCCCTGTGTACAGCTATCCGTGACTGACAGCTATGTATGTATAAACACTTACACAAAGAATGCTATCAATCTCTTAACAGCTATGCATGTATATATACTGACACAGAGAATGCTATCAATCACTGTTAACACCTCCCCTCTGTACAGCTATCAGTGAATGACAGCTATCTATATATACATACTTACACAGAGAATGCTATCAATCACTGATAACATCTACACTGTGTGCAACTATCAGTGACTGACAGCTATGTATGTATATACACTTACACATACAATACTATCAATCACTGATAACATCGCCCTCGTGTACAACTGTCAGTGACCGACAGTTATTTATGTATACACAGCTGCACAGAGAATGATATCCGTCACTGATAACACCTCCACGATGTACTTCTATCAGTGGTTAACAGTTATCTCTGTATACACACTGGCACAGAGAATGCTATCAGTCACTGATAACATCTCCCTTGTGTACAGCTATCAGTGACTGACAGCTATCTATGTATACATACTTACACATAGAATGGTATACATCACTGATAACACCTCCTTGTGTACAATTATCAGTGGCTGACAGATATCTCTGTGTACATACTTACACAGGAAATACTATCAATTTCTGATAACACCATGTATAACTATCAGTGACTGACAGATATCTCTGTATACACACTTACACAGAAAATGGTATCACTCAATGATAACACCTCCCCTGTGTACAGTTATCAGTGACTGACAGCTATCTATGTATACAGACTTACACAGGGAATACTATCAATCACTGATAACACCTCTCCTGTATACAGCCATCAGTGACTGGCAGCTATCTATGTATACACACTTACACAGGGAATGCTATCAATCACTGATAACACCTCCCTGTGTACAGTTATCAGTGACTGACAGATATATCTGTATACACAATTACACAGAGAATGCTATCAATCAATTATAACACCTCCCTTGTATACAGCTATCAGTGACTGACAGCTATCTATGTATACAGACTTACACAGGGAATACTATCAATCACTGATAACACCTCCTGCATGTACAGCTATCCGTGACTGACAGCCTCTACAAGGAGGTTTGATACTATTTTATTACTTCTTGCTTTATATGCCTTTTGATGGTTTTATAGCAGAATATCTGACCCCCAAGAATTATAGATCATTTTTCACTTTCACTGGTTGTGAAGTTTTTAAAGTTATACAATTTATACATTTGTTTATTATTATTTTTTATCTTAATTTAGTTGATTCATGTAATTTAATAAAAAGTGAATATTAGTTTACAGTTACTGATGTGTTATAGCTACTCTTTTTTTTTTTTTCTATCGCCAGTATTTTCCAGACATAACATCATCTGCACTTCAAAAAATATATACAACATTTCCATTGGAAATGAAGTCTTCTTATCAAACCAACACCAATAACAAAAATGTCAAGGTAACTTTCCATGCAGCCTGTTGTATTATACTGTGTACTTTATATTATTATTTTCCTTATGATTAAACCTATTCTGGTTACGCTTCCTTAGATCTTGTTGCAGTCTCTTGAAAATCTCGATGATGTGCAGACCTTCTTGGAGACCATTTTAGAGCATTACAACGAGGAGCTTGGACACCAAAAGCTGCATATTGAATTATCAGAGAATGTTGTAATTCAAGTGATCCGTATACACAGGGTCTTGTGTTCTGAGAATAGGTATATAAAGTTATATTGAATTAATTAATGCCTATTAAACTTACAAAGTTTACAATTAGAGATGAGCAAGTTCATTACTAATTTCCCAAAAATTCATCTTCCAAACAAAACAGAAGTCTTAGGTATGGTATTTGGGCGAACCGCCACATTACATATCAAATTCAGTACATCAGTGAGAGAAACAGAGCAGGTGAAGATAAGAGACAGACAATCAAATGACCCTGGGCCCTGACTGGCAGGCTTGCCCATAATGCCTTGCTGTAGGCCTCACGGCCAATCATTGGAGACAATATTGACTCCTAGTTGCACTAGACTGGACATTTTTGCCCAAAACATATTGCATATCTGCTACAGTGAACAAAAAAGCGTATTTTAGTGTCAACAGCAGGATATATTTTGGCCGCAGACATTATGCAATTGTGCTTTTTTCCCCAAAACGTGGCTTTCTACAGTTAATAAGTATACAATAAGCATATTTTTTCAGCATCACCAGCAGAGTATATTTTGGCCATAGCGATTGCACCATTGCGAATTTTTTCCCAAAGGCCCGTAAGACCTGTTATAAAGTTTCTACAATTAAAGGGGTATTCTGGTAGTTAGAAGTTATCCCCTATCCACAGGATAGGGGATAACTATCAAATCGATGGGGGTCCAACCACTGGGACTCCTACTGATCATGAGAACGGGGCACCGTACCCCATGCAGCCCCCTTTAAATAAACTGAACAGCTGGTAGTACGTTTTTGTGGCTGCTCTGTTCATTTCTATAGGAGAGAGATGAATGGAACGGTTGCACGCATGCCCGACCGGTCGCTCAGTTCATTCAGGGGGGCTTCATGGGGTATGGAGCCCCTGTTTTTGTGATCTGTGGGAATCCCAGTGGTAGGACCCCCACCGATCTATTATCCCCTACCTTGAGGATAGGGAATAACGTCTTACAACTGGAATACCCCTTTAATAAGTATACAATAAACAACATCACTGAATCCTTATATTTTGCCACAGACTTTGTGCAATTGCACCTTTTCCCCCAAAAGAGATAATTCTAGGGCCATGTTTTTATTTTAAAAAGCATAACAAATGCAAAAGTGTAGTGTGTGACTAAACAGTCTGTTTAATCTACCGGGTGTTCACCTATAGCCACATAGGTCACTGTCACTCTGACTAAGGTTACATTCGTTAACCCCTTCTCGACTGGGCAATTTTCCAGTTTTTTTTTTCATTTTTTACTCCCAGCCTTTCCAAAGCCATAACATTTTTATATTTCCATTCACATAGCCGTATGGGGGCTTTTTATGTTGTTGGACAAGTTGTACTTTCTAATGGCACCATTTAAGGTTGCACATAATGAAGCAGCAAAACATTTCAAACAGGTAGAATTATTTAAAAAAAAAACGGTTCTGCCACAGTTTTATGGGTTTTGTTTTTACTTATGCGGTAAAACTGACCTGTTACTTTTGTTGTCCGGGTTAGTACAAATACAATGATACCACATATGTATAGTTTTTTATGCGTTTTAATACTGGGGGAAAAAAAATCTTTGGAAAAAAACATTTTTTTTTTCTTTGCGTCGCCATATACTATCACCATAATATTTTCATTTTTATGTTTACGGAGCTGTGTGAGGGCTCATCATAGATAACATTTTGAAGTGTATATGGCTTATTGATCACTTTTTATTCTATTTTTTTTTTTTGTGGGAGGTGAAGGGGCCAAAAAACAGTGAATCGCCCATTTTTTTCTGTTTTGCTTTTTGCCGTATAGTATAAATATTTTTATATTTTAATAGTATGGGCATTTTTGCACGTGGCGATGCCCATGATGTTTATTTTTTTAATTATTTATGTATTTTTATTGGGGGAAGGAGGTGTATTTGAATTGTTATATTCTTGATCTCATAACAGCATTTCTAGTGAAATTACTGTTTGTATTAATATAACTTTCATTTGTTGTATGACATTTATGGTGGCTTAATAGAACAACTCTATCTATGCACTGTTTACTGTAATTTACTAATTTATCATTTATAAAGGATGGCATATAAAATGAATATCTTTGTCATTTCAGTGGCAATGCTTTATTAGTAGGTTGTGTAGGATCCCACCTGTCCACCCTAGTGAAGCTTGCGCTCTATGTTGCTGACATAACTCTTCATCCATTGGATATATCTGGAAGAAATGGCTTTTTGAACAGTCTGAAATCAGCTATTCAAATATCAGCAGTTGAAGGAAAACCAACAGCCATTCTATGCACTGTAAGTTTAAAATGGCAAAATTACTAATATAGACATAAACATTTCTTATAGGGATTATCTAGGGCTATACAACCCATGGCCTATTCATAGAATGGGTAATGAAGATCGGGTGATTGAAGGGTCCATGGCAATCCAGTGAGTTCCACTTCATTGTTTACCAGGCACAGCTTTACTACAGACATCGGCCATTACAGTTCAGCTGAGAGAGAGGACTCTGCTGTAATACCATACACTGCCACTATCAAAAGTCAGAGCTGTCTCTGCTAATCAATAATGTGGTTGCCACTGATCTTCACCAGTCCAAGAGTTGGATCCCCATCAATGTGATATGGTTGCCCTTGCCACAATTACCCTTAAAGGGGTTCTCTTGGAATAATGTCTTTTTATGTAATGCCCATGGCCTGCCTTCGTAAATAGAAGATTCACACTTAAATGTTTCTCGCCTCTCCAGTTTCCGCATGTCCATGTTCAAATCCCTGGACTGTTTACATACGATTCTGCATAGGCATGGTCACATGCTCTCCTGTAGCCAATAACTGGCTTTAGCAGTGACGTGGCCACATTCCCGGAGAACCCCTTTAAGACACTGATTTCAGCAAACCATGTTGGGCACTTCCCTTATTTCTGACCCGTCTCCTGTCCCAGCTGCTGAAAAACACTCCACAGCTTGATGCGGCCACCACTATGCCTCACTATTGGAATGGTATTGGGCAGTGCCTGTTTTCTTCCAAAGATGACACTTAGTTCTGAGGTTAGAAAGTTTAATCTTGGTTTCATCAGACCAGAGAATAATGTTTCTCACAGTCTGAGAGTCCATTAGGTGCTTTTTTTTTGCAAAAATTATTTATATATACATATATTTTATGGTGGAGAGGCCTTTTGATGACCACGCTGCCATAAATCCCAGACTGGTGCAATGTTGGTTGACCTTATGAAAGTTTCCTTCATTTGGAGCTCAGCCAGAGTGACCATTGGATTCTTGGTGACCTCTCTTACCATAGCCCTTTTTGACACCCCGATGACTTAGTTTGGTTGTCCCAAACTTCTTGAGGATACTGTGCTCTTGGGAACTTTCATTGCAGCAGAAATTGTTTGTACCCTTCTCCAGATCTGTGCCTCCCCACAATCCTGTCTCTGAGCTCTATAGGCAGCTCTTTCCTCTCCATTTGCCTGGTTTTGGCTTTAATATGCATTGTCAGAGGTGACACCTTATACAGACAGGCATGTGTCTTTCCAAATCATGTCCAGAAATGGGAGGCCCCCAGAGCCAAATTTCTAGAGTCATAGCAAAGGTTTTGAATACTTATGTCCATGCGAAATTTTAGTGTTTCCTTTTTAGTAAATATATAAGGCAGCAACATAAAATGTGAAAAAAGTGAAAGAGTCTGAAGAATATGTATATTATAAGTCACACTCCATAAAAATAGAAAATGCTGTACCATTCACTGTAACCCTATGACCAGGTATAATGTTGCAAAAGTAAACCAACCAATACTCAACATACATAACCGCCCATGGCCACAAGACAGTGATAGTAAAAAAAAAATCCCACATATAAGTAATATGTTCATAGCCGGGCAAATGTTCTAACCCTTGTAGGACACACACCACATCCAATGCACATTTCAACAACAACAGCTGTAGAGCTATAGTTAAAATACTTTCAATATCTTACAAGCAGTTTCTGTAGATGGAGTTTACTGCTTGTGATTACAGTGCACGGTATGCTAGTAGGTGGTGGATGAGTGCAATGTATATGTCAATAATGCCGCTCCACTCTCTTAGTAAATTAGAAAGAAGGGGAGGCCTCCAGAACAAATAGCTGATCTATGAAGAAAAAGGGCTCACATGTACTTACATGAAGATCTAAAAACACTATAGCAGCTTTTCACTAGAGATACTGATTGACATTGAGGCAATGGTCACGCAGTATCAGAGTTTTCAATATAGTTATGAATCATGGCTTAGTTTGTGAGACACTTGGTTATCACAGAACAGGAAAGCATTGTGTATTATATTAACTGCAATGTGTGTGCTGATGCTAAGGAGTTAATTTCAATTATCCCTTATTATTTTAATTATCATCTTTATTAGAGCCACTGTGACTCTTTGAGCTGAACAATCGTCTGATTTGTTTTTAGAAATGAGTGCGCTCTGTTGCCATAGAATTTATCAGTGTCTACAATGTGCAATCATGGTATGATTACAGCGCAGATAAAAGGCCAACTCCATGTCTGCTATTAGCTTATTAGTCATAAACACAAAGGACATTAATCTCTGTCCAAACAAAAAGTCATTGTTTCGCTTTTTAATGTTAATGTTTGCTGCAGCTAAATCATCAATTACTCTGCCAGGTTGAGCTGAGTAATTAAGCATCATGAAAGAAACATTCCAATTAGCGAGGTATTCCTTATTTACAAAGTAGAACCTTAACATATTTTTACAATGATCAAAATGCTTTATATACGGAAGGTTATGTAAGGTTTGAAATGTTACTTTTAATCCTCTATTTCATGTCAATGGCAGATTTATTAATTTATTAATCAGATTTATTCATTACAGAACATACACTGTTCATAGTCTGTTTCCCCTAGCCTAACATCCACCGTTCCTTTCTTTAAGATTTACACAAAAGGCACTAAGCGGTCAAGATTACTGGAGTCGTTCAGTTGCTATGGCTGCCTGGGGCATTCTGAAGGCACCCAGGCCTGCCATAATTAAGTTCCTATTAATAGGAATGCAATGTGGTAAGCCTTGGCAGTCTATGGTAGAAGTGATCTAATGATTGCATATTCAAGTCCCCTAAGGGAGGCTAACGTTAGGTTATAAAAAGCAGCAAAATGTTTTTAAAATATACACAAAAAATTAAGTAATCCCCTTTCTTCAAATTATATAAAAAAATAAGGAAACAATAAAAAAATAAACATAATTGGTATCACTGCATCCGAAATTGCCTGAACTATTGAAATCTAAAAGTATTTTTGCCGTACGGTGAACTCCATAATAGAAAAATAATCAAAATGGCCTAAGAAACTTGTGCAACATTACAAGGTTCCAACGCAGGTGTAACCTACAGCAACTGCATATCAAAACAGATTTGCCACAGGGTGTAATGTAGGATAATAACTTTTATATACATTTATATTAGCGTCATAACCCCTTCAAGTTGTACGGTTAGAAATAAGTCGCTTAAGCAGACAAACTAGGAGTAACCATAAATTATGTCTTGTGCTGATTCCATATCCCTATACAAATTAAAGATTCTCAAAAATCACTTTTTCAACACAATATGCACACATCTCTTATCCAGAGGGAAGAAAACTGTCTTTGGTGCAACTTTTGTTTGTCAATACCCGCCCCTTTTAAAGCACTTTGAAACATGATGAATAGCCAAACCAGAAACACCCAAGTTCCAGCTGTAGACAGTGCTTTCAGAGTTGTTGCTCCTTATGCATACAGAGTAAAGTTCTAACTGGATGGGTGAGGTTCTCTGTAGAAATGCATGTTGATATTTCTCGCTATTGGGATGCTAATTTTAAGACACATAAGGTATATTTCAAGATATCTATTATAGGGGTTGTCTGAGATCATAAAAAATGAACTAAAGACATTAATTGTGTTAAAAGAACAGAAGATCCAAAAGTTACTGGTTGAATCCTCCTCTGCTCCTGTTTCCGTTACTTTGGTCCCTGAAGCGGACTGGGAACTTAATTTTGCCCCTGGAAAAAAAAACTAAAATGTGGCCCATGTTGTAGGTGGATCTGAATTGACAGAAGGCAGGGCCAACAAAAGTAGGTGTGGCCAGCAATAACCTATTGCAGTACAAAATACCGCCCCTGCAGATCCAAATACCACTATGCAGCACAACATACTGCCCCAGCAGAAGTACATATCAGAGAGTGCATCCTAAATACCTCCAAAGAAGCCACCCCTCTATGATGGCCAGCACCGGCTGCCACATTTGGCCTCCTATTCAAGTTGCCTAAAAATAGCAATACAGTTGAATTCAGGAGGGCATCAGATCACTTTACTGCAGTTATATCCTTATCATTACAGGCAAGATTGACACATCACCTATATACACAGATAACACAGGATCCACCATTCACAGTAGCTGATTGTCAAAGCTTATCAGTTCCCTCCTGACCTCTGCACAGGTCACAGAGCATGCCTAGAAAACTCTCCCATAGAAGTAATTAAGGTCCTTTCCTGACCATTGTGTCTATGGCCCACTGTAGGCAGTTCTCTAAATGCTCTCTAAATGCTGTTAAGAACAGCTCAGACAAAATGGCCGCCCCCACGGTCATGTTCAGGAAATAGAAAATAAAAATAGATTAGATAGAAAGGATGTGAGTCCCTATCTAGTTTTAACAGGCAGAAAAAAAGTTCAGTGACACATATCCTCCTACAGAAGCATGTTATGGCATTATATTCTAATTAAATAGAAATTAATATGGAGTTGCCCCCCGCCCCTCCTTCCTTTTGCAGCTAAAACAACTTCCAATCTTCTGTGAAGACTTTCTAGTCGTTGAAGTCAGGGTTCTGTGTGAGTCCGTCAAGCTCTTCCACACCTAATCTCCACCCGACCAGGCCGTGGAGCTTGCTTTGTGCACTGGAGAACAGTCATGATGGAACAGAAAAAACGTCTTCCCCAAACTTTTCCCACAAAGTTAGAAGCATGCAATTGTCCAAAATACATTTTTATATTGAAATATTAAGATTCCCTGCACTGGAATAGAGGTGCCTGGGCCAATGCCTAAAGCACTCCTCCATCCACATGCGTGCCCACAACAGTAGGCCCAATGAAGGGCTGCATGTAGACCGAAACGTTGCCTGAATCCATTTTACAATGTCCGGCTGAATAAAAATCACCGATTATTCTCACCTAGAATTTTGGAATGCTGTCAATTTGTGTGTTTTAACAGAAGTGTTCCTGAGGTGGAGCTCGGAAGGAACGCAGACGAGCGCCCACAGAGAGTCAGTAAATTGATGAGTGCTGTGACCATTTGAATTGTATTGTTAAAACACTCCTCCATAGTATTATTCTCCTCCACCTAACTTTACACTTGGCACAGGGCATTCAGGCAGGTAACGTTCTCCCGGCATTCAGCAATCCCAGACTCTTCCGTCAGAATCCCAGATAGAGAAGTGTGAACACATTTCGACTGTTCCAGAGTCCAGTGGTGGCATGCTTTACTCCACTCCATGTGACAATTGGCATTGTGCTGGGTGATGTAAGGCTTGCCTGGAGCTGGATTCTGGATGAGACTGACAAATATCTCATATCTATAGAGAACCAAAGCAAAAAAAGAACCACAATCTATTTTAAGATCATTTCGTAATATTCAGTTGTTAGAATATTTTCCTAGCTAAGGTACATCTGCTTTTTTAATTTTAATATTAGTAAACCTATGCGCAAATGTACATTTTAAAACACATATTTAGCTTTGGATGATATACTGCATATTGAAAGAGGTGCCAACAGCATTGCTAGGCACAGCCTTGCTGTATAGTACAGTGTGTAAAGCATCCAGCAGAGGGTGCTACTGATCTGTGTTTCAAGCTCACTTCTGAAATGTAAGTGCTCAATAAAAAATTCTGATGGAATATATTCTGAAAGTGAATGACTAATAATATTTGCATATTTATGCAGCCGACTAGGACAAATGGTCTGTGATATGAAAGGTGTATTAATAACAACCCTACCTCTCCTGGGTTTTAACAGATTTATTTCACATATGTACTCTCATTTACTATACAAATCACTATTCTTATCACTATCAATACAATAATGTTTTTTATCCTGGTGCAAAGATTTCTGTTACAACTTTTATTTTGAAATGCGTTTTGACCTCTTATTACAACATGTCGAAAACAACAAGTTTGGTCGACAAACGCCTAATGTGCATGGGGACCTTTCAGTCCATCATTGTTTGCTGTCTAATTTCTATATATACCTTTCTAATAGTCACAGCTAATTCTATTCTTATACACAGCTACAAACTTCCTGTATAGACAAATTATAAAGAGAGTGTACTGTATACTGCTGTATTAGTGAGTTCAATGTATAATAGTATGCAGTAAGCTACTAAGCGTCCCCTAGTGGTGGCTGCAGGCAGCCAGAATTATATCATTTACGTAACATTGCATAAACAAAATGGAGTTCAAGGGGGAAGGTTTACTTTTAGGACAATACACCTTGACATAAAGCACTTGCTGCACGCTGCATAAAATTATCTTGCAATGCATGGTTGAACTACAAGGGCTATGAAATTGTTACCTGATCCACAAATTGTATTTCTTCTATGTCTTATACTCCTGCATTAACATGTACATCCAATAAATGACAGGGAGAAGAGCTGGCCACTGAGGGCTGTCTGAATGCCATTAACAGCCTGCTGATTTGTGGGGAATACTCACCTTTGTTCACAACTGAAGAAATGAATGACCTCCTGCAGGTAAGCACTAAACAAGCCATTGTCTGATATCATGGTTCTTATACAGGTATATATGATAACTAATTTAAGGCCACAGTCACATGGAAACTTTTGACATTGGAAATTTGGTGTGGATTCTGCACCAATAAGGGTACTTTCCCACTAGCGTTATTCTTTTCCAGCATTGAGTTCCGTCCTAGGGGAAAAAAACCGATCAGTTTAATCCTAATGCTTTCTGAATGGAGAGCATTCCGTTCAGGATGCATCAGTTCAGTCCCTCTTACGTTTTTTTGGCCAGAGAAAATACCACAGCATGCTACGGTATTTTCTCCGTCCAAAATTCCGTAACACTTGCCAGAATGCTGGATCCGGCATTCATTTCCATTGAAATGTATTAGTGCCGGATCCGGTATTAAAATTACCGCAGTTACGGATCTGGTCTTCCGGTCTGCGCTTGCGCAGACCTTTAAGAATGTGAAAAAGATAAATACCGGATCCGTTTTTCCAGATGACAACCGGAGAGACAGATCCGGTATTGCAATGCATTTGTGAGACAGATCTGCATCCGGATCCATCTACAAATGGTATCCGTTTGCATACAGATTGCCGGATCTGGCAACGGAACTGCCTACCGGAATACAACAACAACAGTGTGAAAGTACCCTAAGCCTCCACTGGAATTTGCTTCCCATTGTTCTCAGTGGGAGGCCGCTGTGCCGATATGTCTGCTATTAATGTGTTTGCAGCTATAAACAATGACTTGCTATTGAGAACAATGGGAAATGTATTCTGCTGGGCTACTGGAGGCTTTGTGGCACAGAATCCTCTCCAAAATTCCAATGACAAAAGACACTGTGTGAATGGGGGGCATAAGGGGCTTTCCAGGCTCCAGAAATTGATTGACTTGAATTGTGGCTGACCTGCCATAACCTGGCATGGCAACTACTTTTGGCTTCTGCCTCCGGCTTTATTCGAAGTGGTAGTTCCAGCGACGGCAGCTGCACGGAACAGATGTGTGATGGGAATGCCGGGTATTAGACCCTGGTTGGCCTGATATTGATGACCCATCCTGAAGATATGTCATCAATATCTGTGAAAACTCCTTTAACATAATGTGGTTACCACTGATTTTAATTATTTAGGAAATATACCTACCTGTTTCTTTTTCATGTGGACAAATCTTTTTTTTTGGTTGGTCCTCTAACAATAAGCTAAACACAAGGGATGTCCCATGAGGTAGCTGCAGAGAGAATTTAAGGAGGACATATATTCCCCATAATATAACAATGCTGAAGGAACTTTTCTTAGAACTCTGCCTTGTGCAGTTCCTCTGACATATTATGGAAATTTACAACTAGGTTTACCAGCTGAGTGTGTGTATAATCAGTGCTGCCAGTGCAAGACTGTGAAGAGAATAGTAACACCCAGTTGTCAGTATATTTATATATTTCTTATTGGAATAACAGAGCAACATACAACCCAGGGTTCTAAGTCATTCTCATGTATTGTTATTACATGATACAAGTATTCATTACACAGTGCCATTAAAACAAATGTACCTTTGGAATGTTTTGGGCTATGCCTGAATACAAATGGCCTTGCATAGTGACATACACTGATTGTGTCAGCACCCTGCTCTAGCTAATAGTAGGAGTCCCTAACACATGTGAATTAAGCCTCTCTCAAATTACTCAGAATATGTACAGTTTATTATTCTACTGATGTTAGCAGTGTAGCATTTCAGACTTGTTCATTATTATGAACATTTACACGTAGCAGTCACTTTGCTTTATGATAGGTATAACTTCATTAGTATACAACCAAAACAAGCCTCAGCAAGAATCAGCAAGGGCATGTATAAAAACAAAGCATCGATCTAGAGTATTGTCCACCACAGGACAAAGAAGAAACATGCCCACTATAGTATAAAATATGTATTAACTTTATTACATCATAAATAATATGCACAGTATATCACAATATATAAATAGTACAAAAGGCGTCAGACATAGAAAGCTGCCAGAATCAGCTGACATATGCTGCTATTTCCCCCCAAAAAAGATGTTACACATATCCTATTTGGCCTAATACAAAAGTATCCACACTGAATATCAAAAATAGTAATATAGCAAAATATCTATATATCCTAAAGGGAGAAAAGTTTAACACCGCTCATACCTAATTGGGGAGGGGGGCCACTAGTAATGAGGCAAAAATACTTTCCTACAAAATCTTATATATGATACGTACCACAGGACATGATTGGGGGTGTACAAGGCAGCGAATGTCAGCAAAAACCCTCGAAGCGCGTTTTCACCACTGCTTCATCAGGAGGTTATACTATATACTATAGTGGCCAACCAACCAATTTGACTTTTGGAATAGTCCTGAGGGATTTATCCTGGTGAGCCCTAGGTTTTCATCCTTTAACTACTATACATCTGGCCTTTGCTGCAAGGGAGGTACCGGTGGAATATTCCTCGTGTGGTTGGGATCAAAGACGAGAACAAGTGGTGCAATGTATCGGGGGTCAAGCAATACATGTAGTTTGGAAACAGTCAGAGGACAGGGCAGGAAGAGTACTTGCAGATCCATGAAACAGTCCAGAGGTCAGTGCAGGTGGCTCAGGGTCAGTATGATGAACAGACACAGGTCAGGTCAGGCGGCAGAGAATCAGGATCCAGGAAAAAGGCAGACAAATGGATTATAGCTCTTTTGAAGGGTTTAGCAAACAAGCAGGCAGGAAATAATCTCCCAGTCCCCAAATAATTTCAATCCTCCTCCCTCCCATTCCTCCACATAACAGAGGAAGAAGTCTCCAAGCTTGTCTCTTCTTCTCTACCCACGACGTGTAGCAGTGATCCTATTCCATCACACCTCCCCCAGTCCCTCCCCCCCGGCTGTCATTACTCACCTAACTACATTTTGTAACCTCTATTTCCTCTTTCAAACACTCTGTTATAACCCCACTACTAAAAAAAACATCTCTTGACCCGACTTGTGCTGCTAACTACCGACCTGTTTCTAACCTCCCCTTCATCTCTATACTCCTTGAATGTCTTGTCTACTCTCGCTTAAAAAGCTATCTATCTGCTAATTCTCTTCTTGACCCCTTACAATCTGTCTTTCGCCCCCTTCACTCTACTGAAACTGACCTTACTAAAGTGTCTAACGAAATCCTAACAGCAAAAAGAAATGGTGATTATTCTCTACTGATTCTTCTGGATACTGTAGACCATAAACTCCTCCTCACCATGCTCCACTCAATTGGCCTTAGGACACTGCTCTCTCTTGGTTCTCTTCCTATCTCTCTGCCGGCTCCTTTAGTGTATCATTCGGCGGCTTTTCTTCTTCTCCTCTTCCTCTTGATGTTGGTGTTCCTCAGGCCTCAGTACTAGGTCCTCCACTCTTCTCCCTCTATACAGCCCCCATCGGACAGACTATGAGTAGATTTGGCTTTCGGTACCATCTCTATGCTGACGACACCCAACTATACAATTCATCCCCTGACATCATCCCTGCTTTACTCCAAAACACCATAAATTGTCTAGCAGCTTTCTCTAACATCATGTCCTCTCTGTATCTATAACTGAACCGCTAAAAAACGGAACTTCTTGTCTTTCCCCATCTACTAACCCTCCTAAACTTGATATTTCAATTTTGGTCTGCAGCACTATCATAACTCCTGTGCAACATGCATGCTGTCTTGGAGCCACATTTGACTCTGATCTTTCCTTGGTTACCCATATTCAATCACTTACACGCTCTTTTCGTCTGCACCTCAAGAAAATCCCCAAAATACGCCTTTTTCTTGTGGTGAAAACGGCAAAATCTCTTGTTATTGCTTTGATCCATTCTCGTCTTGACTACTGCAACAGATTACTAATCGGTCTCCCTCTCATTAAACTCTCCCCCCTTTAGTCTGTCCTAAATGCTGCAGCCAGGCTCATCTATCCATCCAACCGCTACAATGATGCTTGTAGTCTGTGCCAATCACTTCACTGGTTGCCCATCCACCACAGAATACAGTTCAAACTTCTCACCCACAAAGCTCTCCACAGTGCTGCACCTCCATACATTTCTTCCCTCATCTCCATTTACCATCCTACTCGTCCTCTCCGTTCTGTTAATGACCTAAGATTAATATTCTCCATAATTCGTACCTCTCACTCCCATCTTCAAGACTTACCTCAAGCTGCACCTACTCTCTGTAATACTCTGCCCTGGAATATTAGGCCAATTCACAACTTCTCCACCTTCAAACGTACCTTAAAAACACATCTTTTCAGGCAGGCTTATAAAGCTACCTAAAATGACTTTTCCCCGACTAAACCTCTCTCCACCAACTCCTCTGGCCTGAACTCGATCCTCTAACAGTCCCAAACCCGAAGTAGATCGACCGGCCCCACTACTGTCAGTTCAATACTGGAATCCTACTTATCACAATCAACTACCTTATGTGTAACCCCCAATTCCTCATAGATTGTAAGCTCTTGCGAGCTGGGCCCTGACTTCTAGTGTTTCAGTTGTATATTAGCCTGTTACTTTTGTTTTGTACATGAACCCTATGAATTTGTAAAGCGCTGCGGAATACAGAGGTGCTATATAAATAAATATTATTATTATAAGTGTAACCAAAAGAAATCTAAAAGATTGCCCAGGCAAGGGGTGGAAAAAAAAGCCTATCATATAAAGGAGGGCTTATGGGCTTAGTCTTAGCTTAGTAACAGCTGAACACGGAGCAAAAAAGGAAATTAACCCTTGTGTTCCTACAGAGAGATGTTTAATGAATAGACACTAATACACGCACAAAAAGATACCTAGCAACCAGGCAGCAGCCCGCAGCATAAGACACAGGAATCTGCTAGCTGGCCCCGGGCAGAAACTAGGTGAGTGGTGCGGTGCCCATGCCCACCTCAGATAGCAGGATGTCATGACATAAAGTAAAGGCGCTTCACTATGTTATGCCATTACTCAATGATTCATAGTCATCTAATTGCTGGAACTCCCACAGTTTTCAGCAGGCTGCAGTACTAGTTAAAGGTTAGCATTTTTTTATTTTTATTTTTAAAGGGGCATAATGTGTTAGAATAAAAAATAAATAAATCAATACTTAACTTCATTGATTCTCCACAGATGCTGTTCTGTCAGTGTTCCAGTCTCTACTGCCCTCCACTTCCTGGTCGTGGGTTCAATACACAGTTACAGGGCATCTATCAGCAGATTTGTACCTATGAAACTGGCTGACCTGTTACATGTGCACTTGGCAGCTGAAGACATCTGTGTTGGTTCCATGTTCATATGTGCCCGCATTGCTGAGATAAATAATGTTTTATTATATGCAAATTAGCCCCTAGGAGCAACGGGGCGTTGCCATTATACCTAGAGGCTCTGCTCTTTCTACAATTGCCTTGTCCTCTGCACTTTGATTAATAGGGCCAAGCAATGTAAATGTGATCACACCTGGCCCTGACTTCTCCTAAAGTGCAGAGGGTGTGGCAGTTGCAGAGAGAACTGGGCCTCTAAGGGTAACGACAATGCCCTGTTGCTCCGATGCTCATTTTCATATATTAAAACATAACATTTCTCAGCAATGCGGACACATATGAACATGGGACCAACACAGATGCCTTCAGCTGCGAAGCACACATGTAACAGGTCAGCCAGTTTCATAGATACAAATTTGCTGACAGATGCCCTTTAACCTCTTACAGACACAGGGCGTACAGGTACGCCCTGATGTCCCCATCACCTGCTGCTCTATAGTGGCAACGGCTGATGGTTACCATGACAACTGGACGCCTTCACAGGCTTCTGGCTTGCCATGGTAATGCTAAGTCTGATCAGACTTCTGCTAAAGGCAGAAGTCTGATCAGACTAAGTGTAAAGTGAAAATACTCTGTATTATACAGACATCAGACCCACTGGATCTTCAAGAACCAAGTGGGTCTGGGTAAAAAAAACAAAAAACATTTATCACTGATTAAAAATAAAATGCACTACACATGTCCGTAATGACCTGATCTATGAAACAGTCATGTTACTTTCCCCGCACGGTGAACACCATAAAAAAAAAAAAACTATGATAAAATTGAAATTTTGCCCACCTTACTTCCCAAAAAAGGTAATAAAAATGATCAAAAAACTAATATGTACGCCATAATGGTACCAATCAAATCCGCACCTCATTCCGCAAAATATGAGCCCCTACATGAGACAATTAGCCAAAAAGTAAAGAAAATATGGCTCTCAGACTATGGAGACACTAAAACATATTTTTTTTCCCTAAAACGCTGTTATGGTGTTAAAGTTAAAAAAATAAAAAAAAATATACATATTATATATCGCCGCGTCCGTAAGAACCTGCTCTATAAAAATATCACATGACCTAACCCTTCAGGTGAACACCATAAAAAAAAAACTAAAAAATGATGTTAAAAAAGTGCAATACCAAGCGATCAAAACCATACCATGCCTCCCAAAATAGTACCAATCAAACCACCATCTCATCCCGCAAAAAATGATAACCTACCTAAGACAATCATCCAAAAAATAAAAAAAATATATAACTCTCAGACTATGGAGAGAAAAACCAGATTTTTTTTGTTTCAAAAATTATATTATTGTGTAAAACTTAAATAAATTACATAGAGACATATTATGTATCACCACGTCCGTAAAAACCTGCTCTATAAAAATAACACATGACCTAACCCCTCAGGTGAACACAGCAAAAAAAATAATAAAAATACGGTGTCAAAAGCCATTTTTGTCACCTTACATCACAAAAAGTGTAATAGCAAGCGACCAAAATGTCATATGCACCCCAAGATAGTGCCAATCAAACCAACATCTCATCCCGCAAAAAAATGAGCCCTACACAAGACAGTCACCCCCCAAAAAAAAAAAAAAGATGGCTTTCAGAATGTGGAGACACAAAAATATATTTTTTTTTTTCAAAAATACTTTATTATGTAAAACTGAAACAAAAACCCCCCAAAAGTAGTCATATTTTGTATTGTCACATCCATAACAACCTGCTCTATAGAAATAGCACACAATCTAACCTGTCAGATCAACGATGTAAATAACAAAAAATAAAAACGGTCCCAAAACAGCTATTTTTTGGGGCAAATTTTCAATTTTAATACATTTTTACAGTAACAAAGCAAGGTCTTAACAGCCAAACAAAACTCAATATTTATTGCCCTGATTCTGTAGTTTGAAGAAACACCCCATATGTGGTCGTAAACTGCTGTACGGGCATATGGCATGGCACAGAAGGAAGGGAACGCCATATAGTTTTGGAAGGCAGATTTTGCTGGACTGTTTTTTTGACACCATGTCCCATTTGAAGCCCCCCGATGTACCCCTAGAGTAGAAACTCCAAAAAAGTGACTCCAACTAAGAAACTACACCCCCTCAAGGTATTCAAAACTGATTTTACAAACTTTGTTAACCCTTTGGGTGTTCCACAAGAGTTATTGGCAAATGGAGATGAAATTTCAGATTTTCTATTTTTTGTTACCTTGTCTCAAAAAAAGTGTAATATAGAGCAACAAAAAAAATCATATTTACCCTAAAATATTACCAACAAAACTGCCACCTTATTCCGTAGTTTCCAAAATGGGGTCACTTTTTTGGAGTTTCTACTGTAGGGTGCATCAGGGGGGCTTCAAATGGGACATGGTGTAAATAAACTAGTCCAGCAAAATCTGCCTTCCAAAAACCATATGGCATTCCCTTCCTTCAGTGCCCTGCCATTTGGCCATACAGCTGTTTACGACCACGTATGGGGTGTTTCTGCAAACTACAGAATCAGGGCAATAAATACTGAGTTTTGATTGGCTGTTAACCCTTGCTTTGTTACTGGAAAAAATTTATTAAAATGGAAAATTTGCCCAAAAAAAAATCGAAATTCGGAAATTTTATCTCCATTTGTCATTAACTCTTGTGAAACACCTATAGGGTTAGCAACGTTTGTAAAATCAGTTTTGAATACCTTGAGGGATGTAGTTTCTAGAATGGGGTCATTTTTGGATGGTTTCTATTATGTAAACCTCACAAAGTGACTTCAGACCTGAACTGGTCCTTAAAAAGTGGGTTTTGTAAATTTTCAGAAAATTTTCAAAATTTGCTTCTTGTAACGTCCTCAAAAAATAATATGGCATTCTCAAAATGATCCAAACATGAAGTAGACATATGGGGAATGTAACGTAATAACTATTTTTGTAGGTATTACTATGTATTTTAGAAGTAGAGAAATAGAAATTTGGAAATTACCAATTTCTTCCAAATTTTTGGTAAATTTGGTATTTTTTTTATAAATAAAAATGTTTTTTTTTACTCCATTTTACCAGTGTCATGAAGTACAATATGTGACTAAAAAAACAGAATGGCCTAAATAAGTAAAAGCGTTTTAAAGTTATTCACACATAAAGTGACACTGGTCAGATTTGCAAAAAATGGCCTGGTCCTTAAGGTGAAATAGGGCTGTGTCCTTAAGGTTAAAATAAGCCCGGTCCTTAAGGGGTTAAATGCTTGGACTGCCCACTCAGCCAGTCACTGGCTGCAATTGAGATCTTCCTCGGCCAGTGATTCGTCTCAGGGCAGTCCAAGCTATTTCCTGTGTCTGAAGCCCAGGACCAGGATGTGAAGGACAGCAGGGATTGGGGCAACAACAGAAATGCAGTGGCTAGGGATTTGTGAGGGTGAATATTGATATTTTTAGTATTTTTAACCTACTACTCCCCTGGAAAACCTCTTAAATAATTTCTCTGTACATCAGCTCCATTCACTGCACCTTTAGTCTCAGGATCTGCCATGATCCAAGAGGTTGAACTCTCAATCATTTGTTATAGCTTTTCCAGCTGATGTGCCGTAACATTATACCATGGGAAGACCATTTAAACTCTGCCTACACTGGCTTTCTTTTGTTTTGTTTTTAAATTCCATTAATGTCTATCAAATGATATGAATGAAAATAAGTAAGAAATATTGTGACGCAGTAACAAACCTCTACTAAAAGGAATCTCTAAGGATGTTGAGTCATTCATAGGATAGCAGAATGATTTGTGTGCATTATTACTCTGTCACCTCTTGTAGTTTTTTTTATGTGCATTGATTTATAGTATGTGTTGCTATTTTTGTATATTCTTTTATTCTTTATTCTGTTAAACAGTATAAATTACTGTTAAAACAGACAAAAAAAACACTATTCACAGACCCTTACTGCATGTTGATCTAATGAATCCCTAATGGTTTTTATAATTGAGGTCAGTGGGTGATGGATTGAAGAAATAAAATGAAAGTGACTGATCACAGTAATTTTGTTCTTATTCTCCACTGATGCAGCAGACAAAAACTTATTTTTTTAGGAAAATATTCAGATTTTTCCCAAAATGCATAAAAAAAAACTGATGTGTCAATTTGTCATCAGTTTGTCAATTCATCTGTTTTTGCTTCCACTGAAAATTCATAAGCCTAATAAAGATCTGCGAAAAATGGATATCTTCAAGTGTGCATTGTCTTTTTCTTACTCCCATCATCAGAAAGAGCTATTCTCATCTGCAAATACAGAAAGAAATAGAATCAGTGCTAAGATCTGCAGATCTGACACATGGGATAGTAAAAAATACTGATGTGTGCATGACCCTATAAAAATGAATGGGTCAGTGTGCTATCTGTGAAAAAAACAGCACACACAAAAAATATGGTCATATGCATAAGCGCTTAATCCTACCAAGGATTTTTTTTCACATATCTCAATGTATTTTTAGGTTCTGGGACCAGCACTACGTAGGAAACATCCACATCTTGGTTATGACCCAACCAAGTACTTTATTTCTCAAGTGAAATCATATCTACGAATAATAGTCTGTATTTCTCCATACCATGAACTTCTGAAGACAGCCTCAGGGTAAGCTTAATACATGGGCTATTCTTAGCAGAGAGAAGGCAGTGGCCTTCTCAAAACAGCTGATAGGCGGGGTTCCTGGGTGTCGGATAGGTTGTCAGTATATAAATCTCTGTTTAATCTGTCCTTTTTTCTATAAAATGAAAATTGTCCTTTCTGACAGACTGGAACCACCTTCCTGGCAATTTAGTGTTATGATGATGTCAAATGTGGAATAATATATTCTGTAGTTGGAGGGAGCCCTTTTATTTGGCATCTTAGAATATGGCCCGCTAGGAGAGTTTCAAAAATTGTTCATCTGATGATAAATGAACAGATTAACACATTTAACTAGTTAAAGAAGTTATGCCATGAAGTAAAAATGAAAATCAGACATCATATAGTGTTTTGGATGCACACGAGCTGTGCTATCTAATCCACTGTCTGCTCCAAATTGCAAGTTATTAGTGAGTTGTGCACGACAGAGAAAATCACACTGACACCTCTCAAGGATCAAAGCAGAATTCTCTCATTTATTAGAGGAAGTTAAGCAGTATATATGTGCATCAGAGGGGGAATCCCCCCTGAGGCTCGTGGCATTGTTCCATTGGTCATTATAGAAAAATACAGTACATTTTCACTTCTGCACAATCAGCATAGCTAAGGAATGTAAACTATAGATAAATGGGGAGTGATCCTGGATGCCAGCTCCATCTTGTAATGGCTTCAGATCTTTCAGTCCCATATCCACAACAATAGTACATGATAATCTCTTTCTAAAGCTAGAACCAGCCCTGTACCTTACATGGCATAGAAAATGATAAATGAGACGAGCTTGCTGGTCCGCCCTCTTCCCCACCCACACCACACACCCATTTCTAGAACTGGTGTACGTGGCATAGAAGGGGAAGAAGTCGCACAAAGTGGCGTATATCTAATCATAAATGACCCCCTATACATTTACTATAATGAAAGCTGAGCTGCAATATGATGGTACAACCACTGTACATTTGACGGAAGCTTGTGTTTCCAGCTCCATCCACTGCATAGTTTCTGGAACAGGTGGCTGCCTGATACAGCTGGTTGCGGCATTTCAGGGTGTCTGACCCCCACTGATTTGATATTAATGACCTATCCTGAAGATAGGCAATCAGTATCTGAATATGAGAAAACTTCTTTATGATGTCACAGTGTATGTGGGCACTCAACAACAGAAAGCATTTTACTTTATATATCCTATGGTTTTAATGTGTTTACATACTGTATATACATTTATTTCTATTATAGAAAATATCCTGGATTCTTAACTGGTTGCCAGCTAATCTGGATTGACAGCTGGTCACAAGATGTTATTAACAGGGAAGCCAAACACTACATTATGCAACCCAGGATTATGGAAGCCCACACAGAGGAAACCCGGTACCACGGCTGTTCATGTATTATTGTAATGAGATCAGTATTCATGGAACATGTTCTGTATTATTCATGTACCTTTGTATGGAACAGTTTCTGTTTCAATGGGAATGCATTTTTAATGACCGGAAATAAAGGTTAGAAAGAAAAACATGTTTACCTAACAAACCCTTTTTCCTATTGTGTTTTCAGTGAGAATGTAGCAACAGCGATTACCTTGATTCATAGTTATATGCTCCATCAAAATGACCAGGTTCCATGGACAGGAAACAGTAATGCCAGCATATTTTTCAAGGGTGCGGATAAGACTAGCCAGAGCAACTGTTCACTCAGAGATGTGGGTCCTGCCCAACTTCCATACTGCAAAGATATTACTCAGGTATAGCTCATAACTAGAGATAAGCGAATTTTATATTTTGAAATTCGTTCACACTTTGTTGGTAAAAGGTGAATTGCGTTATGGATTCCATTACCACGGACCATAATGCAATTCTATGATGGAATGAATAACGGAATGCCTTTAGAGGCATTCCGTTATTCATTCCATCAAATTAGAAGTCAATGGGCTGCAAAACGGATCTGTCCCGTTTCCATTATGCAGGGAAGGACTCCCCAGGGGTGCTGTAACTAAAAAGCAGCAGAAAAAATATAGTATTACATGGCGCCCATTCAAATGGATTAGCATGTAATACATAGTAATGCTGGGTCCTCCAAACCTAGAGCTGCTTTAACTAAAAAATGGCAGGAGAAATGTGGTATTACATGGCGCCCATTCAACTGGATGAGTATGTGATACATAATGGTGCGGGGTCCTGCAGACCAAGAGCTGCTCTTCAGTCTAATAAGTGGAGAGAGTCAAAAAGACATTGGTAGAAGATTTATCAATTTGTCTTTCCTATACACCAGTCTTCATTCCCTATGCGCTAAAGTAAGATGTGCCTACTTTATTAAGAGGCAGATGCCTTTTAATAAGTTAGGAGCATCTCTGGCAGTCCATGCAGCAGAAACTCTGTCCGACATTAGTGTTTGTAATGGGAAAACCCAATGAATTAGCAATAACCAACAAGGGTATAAATAGTTTGTACTACATTAAAATTGCTGTATATGTATTAACATGTATATAAACTCTCACCATTCAGGAAAAACTCAGGCTTCTACTTTCAAAGGAAGCGCCAATGACAGACAAAGTTTTTGTTGGTCCCAGCACATTGCAAATGTTCTTGGATAACTTTAAACATATCTTCCTAAAGAAAACGGAAGAACAGCATAAAACCAATAATCAGCTGAAGTAAGTATTGATAAGTCTCATATTCACTACTGGTGATGATCTTAAAACCATGGCACAATCATTGACCACTTTCAAGTATGCAGCCAAAATCAGGAGTGGAGGCTATACACAAGAAAAGTCATGGAAGGATTCCTCTTCTCTTTTATGATGTGCTTCTGATATAAGAGTAAATATACACATGCAAAATATTCACTGGTCCAACATAGACCGGCTGTCTAGATCTGCACCAGATTTACCGCAGAGACTCAGGCTGGATGATAAATCTAGTGCAGGGATAGACACTTTTCTCTGACTATACCAACTATTGGAATTGCGGTACAATTTTGGCAAAAAATGGCACCCCTTAGGTCCCATCCCTTTCATGCTAAGCCTACCTATTTTTAGCAAGTTGGAAAAAAAAGTGTAAAACCCTAGTTGTGCCAAACTGCACCAAAACTGTGCTAACTTGCAGCACTTTTTAGACAGATTGTAGGTGCAGACACGTTAGTAAATTCTGGCCAATGTGTGTAAATGATCTTACAAAGATCAGAGTTTTTAGTCACCAAGGCAGGGCTTGCAAAAAAAGTTCACTATATTAAAGAAGTATTCCCATTTAAACATATGTGGCATATTGCCAGGTTATGTCACATATGTTGTGCAGGTCAGGTGTGTGACCTGCCCCCAGAATGGGGCCTATGAAGTGAATGGTGAAAATAGCCAAGCGCTGGTTTGACTATTTCCGGAAGTCCCATAGCAGTGGATGGAGCAGTGGCTGCCCTTGCCTGGCTTCATCCACATTCACAGTCGCACACTCGCTCAGCTATTTTTGAAGGTCTCATAGCAGTGAATGGAAATACACAGTGTGAAAATGACCTGCAGATTCTTCTTAAAATTCTGTGAGAGTAATAGAATATAATTAATTTACTAGACCATTGTTATTTATGTTCTGTTACTGCTATTTTATAGGCCATCAAGTTACATGCAAAGGTGCCCAGAGACATTTGTCTGTGGATCCTCTCAATTTCAGCAAAATCCACATCCATCTAAAACCTATGGTTGCACATATTCAGGAAATCACACAGATTGGATTTTTATCTGATTCTGTTGTTTCCCTAGACACGAGCATGCGATGAGATATCTGGCAGTTGCTTATCTCCCCCTCTGCCTCCATAAAACTCGGAGTGTATTCTCATGTGCCAAACGGCCCTGGTAGAGTGCGGCATGATACAATCGCACATGCTTTAGCAAATAACTTGGTTTTTGTGATAATGTTTTGTCTGTTCAGTCTTAAAAATAAATGGCAGTGAGTAATTGGCAACACAACACACTACTGCTGCCATTTGTCATGTGAGAATATACCTTACATGCCAAACGGATCTTTCACCACAAAATGCAATGCAATTTGCAGGCAGCATGTTATAGAGCAGGAGGAACTGAGCAGATTGATTTTTAGTTTTGTGGGCAAAGATTCAGTGAAACCTGTAAATTTTACATTTATATCTCTGCTTTTTCTGTATCCAGACTATAGCTGAGCTGTGTGAGCTCATATAAAACATCGCTCTCCTGCTTGTGCCCGCTCTGCTAAAGCCTGACACAGAACTTGTGTGCCAGGCTTTAGCGCAGCAACTCTGGTACAGACAGGAGCAGAACCGTGCTATGGAGCTCCTGCTAGGCTTGCCAACCATTCTGAAATTTCTGGACAGTCTGTAAAAATAGGTGACTTTTTTCCTGTCCATGAAAAAAAAAAAAAAAAGATGTGTCTCTGATTTTGAGGCTAGTGGTAATTATTCAGAATTAAAAAGATAAATTCTGATTGGCAACTCTGGCTCCTGCCTGTACAGTGTTTAGTACGGCCACAGGGGAATCCGTGCACCCATACACAGCGTTGTATAAGAGTAAGGATTCTAATGTGCAATGTTGAAAAAGTACATCAGAAATATTATTTTAAGGCTACTTTCACACTGGCACTTTGTTTTCCGTTTGTGAGATCCGTTCAGCGATCCCACAAGCGGTTAAAAACGGATCAATTTTGCCCTAAATGCATTCTGAATGGATAAGGATCCGCTCAGAATGCATCAGTTTGGCTCCGTTCCGCCTCCATTCCGCTTAGCAGCGTTTTGTTGTCCATCTGACCAAACTGAGCCAAACTGATCTGTCCTGACACAAAATGTAAGTCAATGGGGATGGATCCGTTTTCACTGACACAATAGAAAGCGGATCTGTCCCCCATTGACTTTCAATGGTGTTCAAGATGGATCCGTTTTGGCTATGTTAAAGGTAATACAAACAGATCTGTTCTGAATGGATGCATTTGTGCAGATCCATGATGGATCCGCACCAAACGCGAGTGTGAAAGTAGCCTTAGCAGATTTATGTCAGTGACTGTATGTGTGTATACCTAGCTGTCAGTCACTTCTCTTTATGTGAACAGGCATGTACTCGAGACACTTACTAATACCAGGATGGATGCAAAGAAAACTCAGGAAAGCATTGGTGGGCTTGAAGAAAAATACAAGAAAGCACAAATCATGGTTTCAGATATTTTAGATAAACTTATCACAAAGACTTCCATGTTGGAGCAGCTTAAAGCTGTATTAGGTAAGTTGTTTTGTGTTTTTTTTCTCCATATTTTTGTCCATCCTCAGGATAAGCAATCACTAGCTGATCAGCGGGTATTCCATCGCCAATCATTTGTTTAGTGTAGCTCCGTCAGCAGAAGTCCCATTGTAGTTGAGGGAGCTTGCTACTAATGGGAGCATCTCTGTAGTAGCAAGCTCCTCCACTACAATGTTCACAGGGCTGTGTAGCTCCGGTGAAGACTTCCGGTGATAGAGCTACACCAAAGTTCTGATTAGCAGGGCAATGCAGTGCCAGACCCCCACTGATCAGCTAGTGATGGCCTCTCCTGAGTAGTCTGGGCAAACCCTTTAACACCATTGCTTCTCTGGTCTTTGAAATATGGGAGGTAAAGTGGTACAAGCCGTACAATAGTCTAAAATAAAGGACTATCTTATACTCATCCCTTTCACTGTTGCACTGGTCCGGTCCTCCTGCCTCTGCCTGTTTACAGACTGCAGCACAGCAGCCAAGCACTGTCCTCAGCAGCCATTGATTATAATAGGGTCCATTGAGTTTACTGGACAGAAATGCGACGCAGCCATTGACCGAGATATAAATGTAGCCTGTCAATATAGCCCTACAATGAACTTACAATGTACTATATATACTGTATATATATATATATATAAATATATATATATATATATATATAATGTGCATATATATATATATATATATATATCCACAATGTAGATATATCGCTATATCTCTATGTGTCTATTTATCTCTATGTATCTGTCTATCTAATCATTTTGGCAAAAACATCATGCATTCTTTGGAATGAATAGCCTTTCAAATGTACTTTAATTTTTTTATTTCTGTTAGGCATTGGAGATGAGACGCTGCAAATTTTCCTTTCACAAAATGAAAATGAATTGGAGAATTTTGATGAAAATGATGACTTGTTAAAAGATGGTATTTCCTTTTATAACTATTTGTTCACTTTTACATTATAAATTCATGCTGTTTTGGTGCAATACAATACAGTTGCACTGCAGTTGCCAATTAGTGTTGATCGCGAATATTCTAATCACAAATTTTTATCGCGAATATTGACACTTCGAGAATTCGTTAATATCTAGAATAAAGTGCTATATCTTTGTAATCGCGAATATTCTAGCTTCATCAGTACCCATGATCCCTCACTGCTTTTTGCTTGTGGGCCAATGAGAAGGCAGCAATATCTTTGACCTTAGGAGTAGTGTTGATCACGAATTTTCATTGAAAATTTTTATCGCAAATTCTACGACTGCTGATTTTCCCGAATCAAGAAAAAAATGACTGGAGATCACGAATTCTCGAATTTGCGAATATATGATGAATATTTACCCAAATATTCGCAAAATATCAGAAATTCTAATATTGCCCCTGCCGCTCATCACTGTTGCCAACTGAGTATTGTACTATTTTCCAGGACAGGTGCTAAAAGTAGCTCTCAAGGTGCTCACTCGTTGTCTATCAATTTATGAACTACCAATCAAAAGCAATCTACCTTTGTTAAACTTACAAAGGTGTTATAAAAAACATAAAAAATAGACGTGCAATTAAACCATAAGTCTAAAGTATCAGTATCAGAGTAATACTGTATTTGTAGTACTGTACCATCAGCTAAAATATTCATAAGAGCTATTGTTAAAATAAATAGTTTATGCAGATCCAAATCTAAGGGTATATGCGCAAATGCAGGGTCCTTTGGCTGTGTCAATATATATAGAACTTATACCACAGATATTGTCTGATAATTCCATAACCGAGCCATAAACATATATTATGATATGATGCTATCAGTACTAAAAACATTTCTATGTTTCTGCTTAGTTATGGTGAATATCCTCTTGTAAATATTCAGTGTTATGTGTAGTCAATGATACACAAATTTTAAAGGGGTCATTTATCAATCTTAAATACGCCGAAATTTGGCATATTTTAGGCGCAGATTGCGGCGATGGTTAGTTGCGCTGCAATCTGCAACCTCTTACCGCTTACGCCAGGTCTAAATAAGTGAGCATGGCGTGAATGGTGAAGGGGAGGTACCGGCAGGCCCGTCTCATTCACCATTTTCTACACCTGTTTTAGGCGTAGAAAAAGGTCTAAATGTAAGACAGCTAGGAAGCTGGCTTACATTTAGAACTGGAGGATCCACCGTCATCTTTGTGGTTCATTAAGACCGATGTCTAAAACGCCAGTCTTAATAAATGTGCCCCTAAGTGTATAAAACATCATACATCTACCAATACAACTAGGTCTAACTGTTGCTAATACAGTTTGAATCTAGCACATAAAGACCTGTGTTTGGTCTTTAACAAGTAGAACTTTTGACATCTACTGTTTGTATTTTAGATGGTTGTGATGAATATGATGAAGCATTTTATCGCATGAAAGAGGCAAGTAAAAAGTCATATCTGCACGATATCCAGCAAAAGATTGAGAAAGCAGCTGATGAGCTAGAGGAACTCAAGAAACACCAAAGATCCATAAAGAATGAGGTAAACCTCCATTGAGTCATCAGTCATCATCAATGTTCTCAAAAAATTCCAGTTTACGCGGGGTACATAAATAGGCAGTCCTACAAACAGTATTCCTCACCTATCCACAGGATAAGTGATAAACGTCAGATCAATGGTGGTTTTGACTTTTGAGACCGCCAGTAATTCCAAGAAGGTTGGCCTCTAGTGCCCAGTCTGAAAGTAATGTTAGTGTGCATGTCATTCCACCTCTGCATTCACATATACGGGCTAACATACACAGCGCTCTGTCAGTCCCATAGCAGTGAATGGAGCAGAGGACTGACATGTGCACCACAGCTCAATTAAGAGAGGTAACTAGGGGAACCTCGATCTCAGGATCACTGGGGGTCAAAGCAGTTAAACCTCAAGAGGTCCAACATCTATCCCCTTTTCTTTAAATAGAAAAAGTATCTTCTCGAAGAACTGATCTATTAGTCAATGTATTACTATCTAAAGAATGTATTGCCATGAAAAATCTCTTTAGGACCATTCGATTTAACATAAAAAAAATAACCAATAAATATAAAGTATCTAGTTTTTCTCCCTCATCATGTCTGCTAGGTGGTAACTGAAGAAATAAAGGGGGAGTTCATACTACCGTTTCGCTTTCCGTTATAGCATTTTGTTCAAATGCCATTAAAACTGACAGTAACAGAATTGTTATAACAGAAAGCCAAACAGATCACTTTAAAGGCATTCCATTTTAATGCGTCCTAATGGAGTTGATTCCGTCACTTTCCCAGCATTCCGTCACTGTTTCTTTATTTTGGACGGAAACAAAAGTCCTGTCTGCAGGACTTTTTTTCTATACAAAATAATGGAAACCAGGGCCAATGCTGCTTTCTGTTTTGTTTTTTTCTTTATTCAACTCTATTAGGACCAGGGCTGTGGAGTCGGAGTCGGAGTCGGAGTCGAGGAGTCGGAGTCGGAGGCAATTTTGGGTACCTGGAGTCGGAGTCGGAGTCGGCAAAAAATGGACCGACTCCGACTCCGACTCCTACTAGATTTAAATTGGAATAAAAAAAAATTGAAATAAAAAAAAGCAAGTTTAAATGTCCTAATTCAGATAAAGTTATAATTAATTACTTCTCTACTGTAAGAATAAAGGCCAATGCATGCAGTGCGTCACTTTACCGCTAAACAAAGACGTTAAGTGACCGTGAAGAAGCATGCTTTTCATATGCTTTACTATGCAGTTAAAGGGACACTGACAGGCTGATATATCTGCTGGTATTCATCAGAGGATTAGGAATACAACTAGACGACTGTTACCCCAGTTGAGGTTTACTTGTGTTTAAAAACGTTTTAATCAATATGCAAATTCTCTACCTTTGTGCCCAAGGGGCAGGCGCACATGTAGAGTACTGGCAGCACTAGACAGGACTAGGTAGCGAGGAGGAAGAGAGAATGCTGGCACAGCCTCAGCATAGCCAGACGAGGCTGCTGCCAGCACTCTACACGTGCGCCTGCGCAGGAATTCAGCGTTCGGCTAGCCTGAAAAAACAGGCCAGTGCAGTGAATAATAGCGAGGGGAACAGCGCTGGGAAGCTGTACTCGGGAGCGGCTGGGCACAAAGCCGCAGGAGTCGCTGCCCCATTGGGCACAAGATAGTGAATTTGCATACAGATTAAAATGTTTCTTAAACACAAGTACAGCTTAACTGGGGGTAACATTAGTATAGTTTTATTCCTAATTCTCTGATGAATACCAGTATATATATATCTTTAGCTGGAAAATCAGCCTGTCAGTGTCCCTTTAAGGAGCGGCAATACTTACACTTTCCATTGTCTTGTGGTCTGCTGTTACAGGGAACCCATGGTTATCCTAGCCTCTCACTGATAACTGATTAAGGACTGGAGACACTTGTATAAGTGAAGGGAATGGATAGTCAATAGTTCAAGACTGAAGCTGTAAACCATTTGAAAAACTGCTATCATTCAGCTAAGGCTATAAAACATGTAAACTCAGATTGTTAGCTTAAATTTTAAACATGACTATGGGATTCTACTAGGAAAATCATGTTTTAAAATAAATGCCCCTTCCCCTGCCCCTTCCTGGATCCTCCCACTGCTCTATCTTCAGCAGAAGATTAGCACACAAAGGAGAAGGCAGCAGCTTCTGCTAAACTACCTCTCTGTGCTAGAGGAGATTAGAAGAACTTGGTGGAACAGCTTCGTATTTGCATATTAAATACAGAGGAGTCGGAGTCGAGGAGTCGGAGTCGGAGTCGGAGTCGGAAGTTTCAAAATCTGAGGAGTCGGAGTCGGAGTCGGAGTCGGACAATTTATCTACCGACTCCACAGCCCTGATTAGGACGGATTAAAATGGAATGCCTTTAAAGTGATCTGTTTGTCTTTCCGTTATAGTAATTCTGTTATTTTCCATTTTAGTCACATTTGAATGGAATGCTATAACGGAAAGCAAAATACTAGTATGAACTCCCCCTAAACTGGCCATATACAGTATATTAGAAAATCTGACAATTTTGGCAGGATTGGCTATCTAATGTATATGTGGACCTCATGGCTTTTATGGAAAAATAAGCAACAGCATCTATAGGAGCTGAAATGGCTGACATATCCTGTACTCAAAACATTATTCAGCATTCTACCATGTATACCCCTACCATGCACAAAGGCAAGGTATAAACATGACAATCATACACAAATGTTCAGGCCAATTAGAGCTTTTTCAATTCAAATAATTTAGACCAAAATTCTATGTTCTGACTGATTTGTCTGAATCCAAATCTCGGACAGACATGTCCTCCACAGTAGGATATGTTGGCTAATCTCTAAATTTTACCATCAGTATGAGGGTTTAGTAAGACCACAGTGTGCACCTGTCTTCAATTGTTATTGTTATATTGAATCTAAACCTAATCAAATTGAGTGATTCTCTCATGCCCTCTACTAATGTGTATTTACACATGAATGGTGTAAACTTGTCTTTAGAAAGTTGTCTATTTTTCTCCCATTATTTACCATATCTAGGTGATGCACTGGTGTAGTAAAGTAGACAAACCGTGTGTTGAAAGACTTGTCCGATGCCAAAATCCCCCATATCTGGTTGCTCAGGTGAGAAAATGTTTAAAAAAATAATTTACTGTTGATTATATCACTAATACTACAACTGTTATGTGCTATGTCATCTACAGCGGTCACTTGTCAAATGTGACTGAAAATTATATAGAACAGTGCACAAGAGAATGGGTTGTAGACAGTTCATCTACAATGATATGTGACTCTTCTGTTCTCTTTAGATTCTGGAAATGGCATTGGTCATGATCAGTTGCCTCTCTGCAGCTGAAAACATTAATGACCTTCAAAAATCTCCTGTAAATGAGAAGTCAGAAAGTAGAGCTAGTAAAAGACTCCAGCCTTCTCCTGTAAGCAAATCAACTCTATCCAAGAAAGGTGAGAAACACTGTATAAAATGTGAAAGAGGATGTCATAAGACCACGGGTTCAGCATCCAGTATATCTGCACAACTTTGTGATAGCTAATTTACTGTCAAACGTTTGTGACAATTAATGATTCATGCCTAATGACACATATGTAATAAGATCAAATTATGTCCATGTAAACAACTAGGTATGAGAGATCCTACTGACAAGGTTGACAGAGCAAGGTGGAAGAACATACAGTATCAAATTGGAGAGACCAGCAAATTTGTCGAAATTATACATCAGTGAGTTTTTTGTGAAATGTATTACCAACTCCATGTAAATAGCTTGTATATGGCATATAACTGCCATTCTGAATGTTCTGATCACGTCTTTCTCTGCCATGTTCTGCTTTCATTTCCATTTTGTTAATTCTGTTCGCACTGTTCTGTACTTTGCAGTGGGCTATAGGCAGAATTGTGAATTTGCCTGCTATGGTCTATAAATGCTATATTTGTAAATTACCGTACTTTTCTTGTGAACTTTGGGTAGATACCAGGAATGTCAAAATTACTGGGGCTTTCTAAAATGTGAATGTAATCTTTAAGGAAGTAAATACCCTGTCCTCCTCCTCTATGTTCAGTTTTCTTTGTTCTTTGCTTTATTTTCCCCCTGAAAAGGATTGTGTTTAAGCATAAAACCTTTCGATATAGTGAATTACCTTAGGCTTTTAGATTCAGCTATTGCTGTTGCTACACGTCTTGTATACAGTGTTCATATTTCTAATCAGGATTGCAAAGCTTGAAGATGGACTACCAGAACAGACCTTAAAAGATGTTGAGGCCTACCTTGGCAAAGCTAAAGAAGGGTCACATGGTGTTACTGGTGAAGGTTCCTTGTTGGAAAATGCTGCTCCTTGTAAGTATAATTTATATTGAAACATGTCATAGTGATAAAGATTGTTAGTTTGTTTTTTTTGCAAAATTGAAAGGCACAATGTTCAGATGTTTCATACAGTATTTATTTATTTTATGCACTTATATAGCGCTACTATATTCCAAAGGCGCTTTACAGACATTAGCATCCAACTGTCCCCAATGGGGCTCACAATCTAAGTTCCTTATCAATATGTCTTTGGAGTGTGGGAGGAAACCGGAGTACCCGGAGAGAACATACAAACGCCATGCAGAGGTTGTCCTTGGTCAGATTCGAACCTAGGACTGCAAGGCACCAGTGCTAAACACTGAGCCACCATGCTGCCCGCGGTGCGGGTGCAGTACCGAGGCAAAACAGGAGTCCCGAAGGTGCAATAAACAGTGTTTTATTCACACTTGCACAAGATAAACAATAAACAGTCTCTTGGTGTTACTTCACACACATAAGAAATCATGAGGAAAACAAGACAGTCCAATACAGGCTCCAGTCACCTGGGGGGTTTTAGGTGCAGGTTCGCACCTGGCTGTCAGTCCAGCCGCAAGACAAGCGACGTCAGGTTTCCAGGCCGTCTGCACTCCTCCTTGCTGGGCTCTTGCTTCCAGCCCAGAGAACTCCCAAACTCAAATGATTCCACAGCCTTACAGCAGCTCCAGGACAATCACACCTCACCTGCTGGTGCTGGCTGTCTTATAAAGGCCCGGGAAAAACCGGCCTGGACCGTGGGGAATAGGCACCCACCCAACTCTTTGCCTACTCCCAGTAAGAGCCGGCCCGGATTGGCTTTGCAGCCAAACTAAATAGAAATGTGTCAAAACAGCACTAGCTGCTGCTGACACGCAAGAAAACCCGGCTCTTACCTCACCGAGGCCAGGAACCTCGGTGACACGTACCTGCCATCGACGACGGTACCTTGCACCTTACCACAATACATACATACATACATACATTTAGCATTTTTTCAGTGGCTGTAATTAACAGAAGAATACATGGTTACTAAAAGACAGAACAATTAACAAAATATGTCATAAAATAAATTTCAAACTATTACTTTAGCTTTAGGACTTATGTCAGTGAACAAATACAAAAACTTATCAGGTTGCATAAACACATTTAAGGTCCCTTTAGACAGGACAATACAGCAGGTGATTGTCGGGAAGAAGCATTCCCTCCCGGCAAATGCCTTCTCGTCGGCGGAGGAGACCACTGTATTTACAGCCAGCAATCTCCCCAACAGTATGGAGAGGAGCAGTTGCTAATGCCATTGGTCGTTCCTATACAGACTCATTGTTTGCCGGCAGCAGAGAATGATTAGTGTTTCGCTCGTTCATCAGGTAATCGGCAGCACCTTTACACCGCCAGATTATCGCTACTGAGCGTTCCTATAAACGCTTGTTATTGATTATTTGGTGGATTCTCGGCTCATATAAAGGGCCTTTTGCAGTTGTTGTTTATTATCCCTTTTATTATTCATCATTTACAGCTGAAAACACATTGAAAATGAGGTTAACATTTATTTTAATACTTTATCCCCAAAAAATCTCATTGTTTGGATGCCCAAGGCTCTGTTTACATCTGTATCAAGGTTTCTATTTTGAATGAAAACTTAACAGAGTGGGTTTTTATGTATGGCCATTTATCATTCAGACCTCTTGGGTTCCTCGCATTCATGGACTGGATATCTATTAGAGGACAATAAAACTTTCACACTCCTTATCTATATCCTATGTATGCTACAACTGTTTGTTTCCTCCTCCACTACTATTGATCTGGTTTCCATAACTTTTTTCATCTACCTCATTATTCCTATGTTCTTTGGTGTATAAACATGTGAACGACGCCTGATGAAGAAACCTAAGTAGTCTCAAAAGCTTGCTATTGTGTCATCATCTTTTCAGTTAGCCATTTAAATCAAAGGAGCATTAACAGAAATGTTTCTCCTTTTGACAAGTCTTCATTGTTGTGTAAGTCATAAACAGTTGTAAATTGAGAGACACTTGGAGTATTCAATACCATTACTTTATTTATTAGATAACTATATCAAATTACTTATGTTTAAGACTGTTACCTCAAATTGTACATTAACATTTTCAGATGCAACTCCCCAGTCCATCACTCCAGCCAAAAAATATTCACACATTGATTACAATAAAAATAAAGAAGCAAAAGGAGTAGGAATTACTATTGCAACAGCCCGATACAGCTCGGAGGATGCAGCATCTCTGGTGGCATTTGTTGTTGCCATTGTGGAGTACACTCGACTTTGTGCACCGCTCAAGGAATGTCAGAAAAAGTTGTCCAATATAGAAAAAGAGAAAGAAGATCTCATATTAAAAGAAGCACAATCAAGAGCGGTGAGTATATGGCAATGTTTTAGGTTGGTGATGAAATCAACATTCTTTCTTTAAAGGGTTTGCCTAATTTCCCATATCAATGACCAATCCTTGGGATAAGTCATCAGTATCAGATCTGTGGGGGTCTGGCTCCCGACAATCCGACCAATCAGCTGTTTGAAGAGACTGCAGTACATGTATGAGCGCTGGGGTTTCCTAACTGTTTAAGTTGCAGCAGCCATGTGGTGTAACTACAACTGCTCCAGAGGATAGGTCATCAATATGGGAAACCAGATAACCCTTGCTTATTACGTGTGGATTTTCCACACTGATCTGCATGCAGAAAATTAATAAGTAATACAGTACCAGCTAAACAGATTTCATCTCCACATTCCACATGTAAATTGACTTGTATAGATTCTGAAATCTGTAGCAGGTCAATGCTTTCAGTAGATTTTCATTGTTGACTTCAACCTTTATTTATATGTTTGTGTCCTGCGCTTGCTACTGTGTTGTCCATCCGCCGTTAAGTTCCAATATGCACATACACACCATAAAATAGGTTAAACAGTCCCCAGAGTCCTACCCTTCGAAGCGATGTATCAGGCTTGAGATCGCGGGACTTGAGAACTTCAGAGCGGTGTATCAGGCTTGGGATCGCGGGACTTGAGAACGCCGTCTTCAGCGACGCTGCTATGCACGTGCTGCTCCGGCCGGCAGCAAACATGCGCGCAGGAGCCGCTCTCTGTGTGGAGAAGATTTGGAGTGACGTCACACACTCTCCTATGGTTGCCGAAGTGGGACAAAATTCACCCTACGCGTTTCGGGGCCTGCGGGCTCCTTCGTCAGGGGTCTCCACACAGAGAGCGGCTCCTGCGCGCGTGTTTGCTGCCGGCCGGAGCAGCACGTGCATAGCAGCGTCGCTGAAGACGGCGTTCTCAAGTCCCGCGATCCCAAGCCTGATACACCGCTCTGAAGTTCTCAAGTCCCGCGATCTCAAGCCTGATACATCGCTCAAGGTAGGACTCTGGGGACTGTTTAACCTATTTTATGGTGTGTATGTGCATATTGGAACTTAACGGCGGATGGACAACACAGTAGCAAGCGCAGGACACAAACATATAAATAAACTCGATATATTATTATAAGGCTGGTTAATTACAAAGGGACCAGCAACGTGTCCCCTGCAGCGGCAACCCATTTACCTCCATCCACGCAACAACTACTGCCCACAGTGAGAGGGAGCGCAGAAGTACCTATATCTAACACTGACTTCAACCTTTGTTTTCCAGAAACACAGCACATCTGCATGCTATTCCACTTGGAAAATCTGCATTGTGTGCCTGTAAGCCTCAGGGTACTTACACTTAAGGCCTCTTTACACTGGCCAATTGTACAGACAATTGTCGGAAAGAAGCATTCCTTCTCAGCAAGTGCCTGCTCGTCAGTGTGGAAGAGTGCTGCATTTACATGCCACAATCTCCTCCACAGTATGGGGAGATAGACCGCCAGGGGCGGACTGGGATCTTAAAGGGGCACTGGAAAAAAACTAAAAGTGGCCCCAATGTTTTAGGTGGGTTCAAAATGACAGAAGGTGGGGCAACACAAGTAGATGGGGCCAATACAGGTTGACAAGTTAAGTCATACCATGTTCTGTCCTCATCCAGTTGTCTCTAATAAGCATATGGAGCAAGGGGGCTTAGGAGGTGACATGTGGGCTACAACACCAAGCCAGCCCTACCTTCAGCATGCAGCCTAGACTTCCTCTAAAAATGACCTTTATAGTTCCCCCAGTAGCATATACCTGGCCAGCGGCAGTGAGGAGGGCTCAGGTGGCCCTATGGGGTCTAAGGTCTATGGCCAGTCTGCCCTTGTAGATCGCTAATGCCATCACTCATTCCCATATAGACTTGTTGTTTGCTGACAGCAGAGGCTATTTACACAGCAAACAATGATTTAGTTGGCAAACGACAATATAGGGGCCTACACAAATGATCCAATTAAGGGATGAACGAGCATCACGAGCGGCACATTTACACCAGCAGATAATGACTAAAAAGCATTCCTATGAATGCTCGTTAGCAATTATCTGGTGGATTTTCGGCCCGAATAAGGCTACTTTCATACAAGCGTTTGTCTTTTTTGGTATTGAGATCCGGCAGAGGATCTCAATTCAGGAGAAAAACGCTTCAGTTTTGTCCCAATTTATTGTCAATAGGGACAAAACAGAACTGAACAGAACAGAATGCTCCAAAAGGCATTCCAATCAGTTTAGTTCCGGTCCCATACCCGAGAGCAAACCACAGCAAGTTACGATTTTCTTTCCGTCATGGGATGCAGAGCAAAACGGATACGGCACGACCCACAATGCAAGTCAATGGGGACTTTCTCTGACACAATAGAAAATGGATCCATTTCCCATTGACTTTCAATGGTGTTCATGACGGATCCATCCTTGCTATGTTAAAGATAATACAACCAGACCATTCATAACCGGATCAGGCTAAAACGCAAGTGTGAAAGTAGCCTAAAGGGCTTTTTAGTAAAGTAGATGGCAGGAAGGAAAGTGATTTTATTTACACTGACAATAATACATTATATGTATATGTATGAATACATTCATAAGCAGTTTGCAGTCAATCATCCATCACATATTTTTCACAATTAATTAAAATGTTATGTTGTAGATTTGTTGCTGCTGTATATTAATTATATTAGAAGCTACATTTTATCTAGTATGTTCTAAACACCTACCTATTTGGCCCCATTTCAGGGGGTTCAGAGAATTTTCTGAGAATTCAGTGTTGTATTTCATATATATGGGTTATGTTGCTGACTATTTTAACAGACTTAGGGCTCATGCACACGACCGTATGTATTTTGTGGTCCGCAAAAAATACAGATGACGTCCGTGTGCATTTCGTATTTTGCGGAACGGAACAGCTGGAATAGGACATGTTCTATTCTTTTGCGGAATGAAAATACGGAAACGTAATGCACACGGAGCACCTTCCATTTTTTTGCAGACTTATTGAAATGAACGTTTCCGCATACGGTCTGCAAAAAAACACAGAACGGAAACGGAAACAAAATACGTTCGTGTGCATGAGCCCATAAAGGGATTGTTGGGAGTTTCAAAACTTCAGAGGATCAAAGAAGCTTATTAAACCAGAATAAAGCTTTACCCAGCAAACATAACCCATACATCCAAATGACCATTATGGAAAGGGGACGGTACTTTTAAAAAGGTTTTACCTATTTTTTTTTACACGTTTTCCTGAGTATAAAAAGTAACACAAAATACTAAAATAAAAATCCCCATGTGTCACCAAAAAAGTATATATTTTCTTTTTCCTTATATATGGATTTTTGCATATTTTTTGCAGCCCAAGAAGGCACTGGATATCCTGGTAACGTATGTTTTTTGTAGAAGCACTATAGGTTTTATACAACCAGGGTCAGACGGGCCCATCAGAGTACCAGAGGACCAGGTGCTAATACCATAATAGACCCCCAAATAACCAGGAGAGAGAAACATATGATTCAAAATCTGTCAAACTTTATTGATGATAAAGGGATTGGCTCTTGAGAATAAGTTTCTTATTGATTTTGTTGAAAAGAGAAAAACCTCAAACATTGAAAAGTTGCTCATCATAAAGACGTTTTACTCCTTATGTGCCAATTCTCCTATATTGTTAATTATGTAAGACCAGTTCAAGCAGTATTGAATGGGATTTCACAAACATTTTACGTAAAGTTTTACATCCTGGGATCCTAACATGGCATTTCATTTTAGTTTTACTATGCACATTATCAGCTTGACTTGGAAACATATACAGTATATGACCAGTATGTGGACATCTGACCATAACACCTGAGTTTGCTGCTATAACAGCCTCTGCTATTCTGGGAAAGCTTTCCATAAGATTTTTGATTGTGTCTGTGTCAATTTATGACCATCCAGCCAAAAAAACATTAGTGAGGTCAGGCACTGATACTAGATGAGAAGGTCTGACCTGCAACTGGTGGTACAAAATCATTCTAAAAGTCTTCGAAAAGGGGTTGAGCACAGGGCTTTAAGCAGGTCACTCAAGTAACTCCACACCAAGCTCGCCAAACCATGTGTTTAAAGACTTTGCTGGAATAGGGAGGGGGCTTCCCCGAACTTTTGCCACAAAGTTAGAAGTATCAGTAGTCTAAAATGTCTTAGTATGCTGTAGCATTAACATTAGCATGTACTGATGCACTAGCCCAAAACCTAAAAATAGGAACTGAATGATAATGGTACATGGATGATGAAGATGTCAGTCAGGTAATAGGGCTGACAGAGTAAAATAATGAAGATGGATGAAGATAACCAAGGATAACAAACAAAAAATGACTGATCCTGACTGTAGATTGCCCTGAATCTTACCCTAAATACCGACCGTCAAACCAACATCATTGACCCTTACTCAAAATATCCCTATGGAAACCAATATCTGAAATACTAACCCTAACATGAACAGCAGGAGGGCACTAGGAAAGGGTGCAGCTGTTGGCCAGGTACATAAGTGCCTGATGCGCCTACATAAATTAATACTGAGAACATCAGATCTGTATGAACCTGGCCAGAAGCCTTAGGAGGCCCCCTGGGCATCAGCTACACCGGGAAATTTCCCTGTAGGATCTATGGCTAGTCCACCCCTGCCTGTAGTGATAAGGGTGTTACAGGGCAAGTTTTAACCAGGTAGCTAGCACTAAGAGTGGCAGTTGCTGTGCGGTTTGCTGAACAGGTCACCTATGTCTAGGGGCGCGGCCACAGGGGGGTCCAACGGGACTGGACCCCCCCCCCCCCCTAGAAGCAGTCCAATTTTTTTTTTTTTTTATTGATTCCTGTGCTTCTTACTTTCACAGGCCCTGGAGATGAGTTCAGCAGCAGCAGGGCCGAGGGAAATGAGCACTTCCATTGTGGAAGCACTCATCTTTCTACATTCATCTGTTGATTGCTGCGGCCGGGCAGGGGAGAGGCGTCTCCCTTCCCTGTTCCTCTGATAGGCTGCAGGCACTAGTCCTTTGGCACAATGCTGTAAGGCACAATATGGGGGAGGGGAGCACTATGGGGGCACTATATAGGGGCATTTTTTACTGAAACACAGAACGGGAGCATTTTTGTACTAGTTCATATTATTAGGGGGAATTTTTTGGCCATCTCAATTTTCGCACCAGTGCTTTTAACACTGCAGCGGCACAGGGATCACTATGTGGCAGCCGGGCTGGAGGCACGCTCTATGCAAGAGAGCAGATGCTCTGGCTCCTCCTCTGCCATTTGCAGAGGGAGGATTCAGAGTACGGCAGCACCAGCAGCCCTTCTGTGCCAGGCATCTATAACCATGGTGGTGGCTGCAAATGGGGTAGGGGGGCTTCAGCCTGGTGAGGGCGTCCAAGAGGGGCAGCAGGCCGCAGACGAGTGGTTGGGATAGGGAGATGACAGTCCTCGAGCAGGATCAGGGGGAGAAGCTTCCTGACTGGTGGAATGGTGTTTTTTGGGAGTGGCCTATTTTATGTAGGAGGTGCTTATAATAATGGACAGGGCCTAAAATTTGGCGCACTATGCACACCGCCTTTATTCTCCTCAGACCCTCTAAGAAAAAATTCTGGTTGCTCCTCTGCTTGTGTCCCATCATTTCAGCTACAGCAGCAGAACAAAAAACATTGGTCGTGTAATATGGAAATTTTAGCCTTGTCTGCAGCTGTTAGACTTGTGGTAAAGGTGGCAGTGGTACAGTGCTTGAAGTCACTGAACTCTTAAGTACTCATAATACTGTATACTATGTATAAAGTAACTATACATCAAATAAAATAAAGAAATAAATACATTAAAACTATAAAATAGATGTTTGATCCACAACTGTATATTTAAAAGTACTTTTTGCTTGAGAGAAAGCTTTACATATATTCTGTATTGTGCAAGACTATTTATTTTTTTCCCTTTCTTTTTAACTTAATTTACTCATACTGCATGTTTAATTAGTAAGACTTTAATCAAAACATTCTTTCAGAATGTATTGAATATTAAACTAAATGCAGTGCACATATTAATGCTATATCAAGATAATTAAATGCATATTTTATTTAGATGCCAGAGAGCTTTGAAGAAGAGCCAGCAGTGTTGTATCATCAGACGCTAAGTACGCTCACAGCAGATGATCTTCCTCGTCTCCAAATAGAGGTAACAGTTCATATTAAGTTTGGATGCATAAAACACATATCTTTGATGCAGAAGTTCATAATTTTCCATTAATATCTTGCTCTCCTTGTACACAAGCTATATGTTGCACCACAGAAAACCACAATTCTAAAATAACATGTTACGAACTAAAGCAAATATCAAAATTAATTGTTTTTTGTTTTTTTTTTAGATTGTTTTAATTGTTTTGGTTTTGGGTGATTTTATATAGTGACAGACTTTACTACATATTTTTACCAGTATCCTGTCACACTAAGTTGGAAATTGCTAGTCCCATTTAAAGGGAACCTGGCACAGTAAAAATGATGCCTCATCTGCAGGCAGGACATTATAGAGCAATTAGCAGAATGATGATTAGATGTGTGTGAAAAGATTCAGTATAACTTAGTATTTCATTGAATCAAATTCCTGCTCATTCTACAATTAGTTGTCGAGTGGTCAGTCCTTCTCAGTGAATATCTCTGTATTCACAGTCCTACAGGGAAGGCTGTTAGTCACTGAGTTGGAACGCCCACTGGACTACTAACAATAACTTACCAGAAAATTTTAGGGGGAAGTACAACCCCTTCCTTTAAGCCAATTTTTATTTACTACTTATAAATAATATTCTATTTGAGTGTAGGTACTGATAGGCCATTGGGTTTTCAACCCAGTAATAGTGAAACTTCCACAATATAAGATTTGTAGTCGCCATTCTATAGCTTTCTACTGAACCACTCTTCTGTCGTACTTCTATTGGTCTACTCTTGGCAGTGAGTAGCCTGATGAAGGTCAGTTGACCGATTGCCTTTTCCAGCAATTTCAATAAAAACAATTGTGAATAAGAATCAGGATGTGTGGAACTTAGATAGAAGCATTAAAACTTAGTTGTGTGGAACGATTGTCTCCTAGTCCTGATAATTAGCACTTTTTTTGTGTTTATGCTTTGTGTATAGGCTACTTAGATGGCCTTTAAAAATGCTTTGCAGGATTTATGCAGCTTGTAGATAGACTACTTGAAATATCCATTTATATAGAATATTTATTTATAATGACAGGTGACAAAGCTCCATGAAGAGTATGATGCTGCTGTCAATCATAAGCACCAACTTGAGGAAGAATTGCAGTCAGACAAGGAGAAGCTTCAGGCAGCTGTAAATACGCTGGACAGGTTTGTTAGTTCATCATTTCAAATAATATACTATATCATTCACTTACATATCAGCATCTGTGAGCTAGACTTGTGGTTACTCTATTAGTTAACTGTTTTCATTAATGTTTTCAAGATTGAAAATTCAAGAACAAGAATGGAGAGAGAATTTGAAGCAAAGTAGCATTAGTGATCTACTGACAAACTGTCTGCTGGCCGCAGCTTTTATCACATATTGCCCTGCCCTCAGTGTGGAAGGGAGGTGAGAAATCAAATGTCCTGTTTAAAAGACTTTAATTAAGCTGTTTTTCTGTTATCATAAAATAGTAATGATATGCACAATATAATGTATTTAACAATATTTCTAATGTGCTGTATTTTATGTTAGGAGGAAAGTTACAGATTTTCTGTACAAAGTCTGTGAGAGCTGTGATCTTCCCCTTCCACAGAGAACGCTCCTGAAGGACCTGCCTCTCATTCAGTTCATGCAGTCTCCGGTAATGTACTTGTTGCAAAATGTTGCCAATAATGTTTCCCAATGATGTATTTTTATAATTTGAGGCTCAATAATTGTTTAAAAGACAATGCTAACGTTCCTATTCTCTGTATTTAAAATAATGTGTTTTCTTCTAGATTGAAATCAAGACATTGGAAAAGAGGGGCCTTCCAACAAATTCTCTTGCATTGAATAATTCATGCATTTTTTCAAATACAACAGCCAGTAATTCTTGGGTCTTAGTGAGTGATCCCACAGGACAGGCTATTAACTGGATTAAAGGCCACTTACCAGAAGATACAGTTGAAGCAATGTACAATGTAAGAATGAAAAATAAAAAATATTTCTTTACAGCATACAGTACGTACAGTAGTACTATAAGGGCTTACAGTATATAGTACTGTTGAAAAGTATAGGTGTGTATTTTATACAAAGGGGCATATTTACTACTGGTTTACTATCAAGCAGTACACCAGTATTATGTTTTAGTGTAGCATTCATCCTTTTAACATGGTGCACATAACTTGAAGAGTATGTGGCAGCTGGTAGGATACACAAGACTGAACCTCTGCAGACCCGTTCTGTCTGGCTTAAAGGCTATGGACACCTTTGGGGGCTTTTTTATTATTATGCATTTTACTCATTCTGCGCTTAAAAACACTTCTCTTTTTTATTGAAAAATGTTAACAGTTTTCCCTCTACAGCTTTTAGTTTCTATCCATTTGCAGACTAACAGGCTTTCTGTTCATAGTAAATCCCCTCAGACTGTAGCCCTGAACTCCTGACAGCTCATAAACACTCATTATAGCTCACTTATTATAAAACTGATAAGTATTCAGCTGTGATGAGTGTTTAGGACCTGCCAGGGGTTCAGAAATAAGAAAAAGAGACTGAGCTAGCTTTAGTATAGATATTATATGCTTGCTCTCACATGTAAATAACAAAGTGATTTGATCATTTTCAGACTCTGCTTACTGAGATGGACACATGCCTGACAGTCGGACAATCCCTTTTGCTTACTTATTGTGAAATACAAGACCTATCTCGTGATATTCGCCTTGGGCAGATTCTCCGTTCTAAAAGAGAATTTATGCAGCATATTTTGCCATTCAAAATGATGGTATGAGCTGTCAAAAATGCATCTTTATATGTAATGCAATAGAACTAAATATCTGTAAAGCATGTTATGTACAGAGCTTGTAATGTAGTATTAAACGTGTTGTCCCAAGATTTCAAGATTTTATCTAACCATAAGTGGCTGATCGGTGGGGATCAGACCAATGGAACACACATGTATGAATGGAGTGGTGGTCAACTCTATGGGACAGAAGGAGCAGTGTGCTCTGTTATCCTGGCCAGTCCCATAGAGATGAATGGAGTGGCAACTTGCATGTTGAACCGGGACTCCATTCAACCACTTTAAACTGAAATGAGGGATAATGATTAATGACCAATGTAACTAGGCTATTTTCTCCTACTTTTTACAGGTGGGGGAACATGAAGTAGAATGCCACCCTTCTTTTCGTCTTTACCTGCATACAACCAAAATGCCACAAGAAGTTCCTCCAGAAGTAGCCTCTTTCTGCACCATACTGTACTTCTATCAGGACAGAGAAGGATTAGTAGAGCAGCTGTTGGACAGATTTGTTGAACTAGAAAAGCCTAGATTAAAAGAGGAACACCTACAACTGAAACAGGTTATTTTTTTTTAAATAACTGTCTGTTATGGTGTGTTATTAAAATAAAAAAGACTAACAAACAGCCTTACCCATCTTTTATCAGGAGTGCTTGAACAACATGGTGACACAGTCAGCTTTGAAAGAAAAAATAATAGCAACTCTGCAAACTCATGACTCACTCTTGCACAGTTTATCGGTTACTAAGAAGTTGGGAGACTTGACACTGCAGCATGAAGAAGCCACAGAAATGTATGTTCAATAAGCCTATGTCTTCTCTGTAGTAGAGTCTGGTAATAAAATACAGGTCTAGACTTCTCTAAACACCATACATGTAGCATCATCTTAATGATGAGTAAAGAATAAATACAAAAATACAGAAATACAGAAAAAGAAAAATATAAATCATTTACCTTAAAGGGTAACTGTCACGTTTTCATTAAAAAAATAACAATTTTAGCATATGTTACTGCTGCAACAGCATTATGCATTAAGCAATCTTTAGTTTCTTCACATACCACTGTTTCTTTGAGTTTTTCCCTTAGTTACAGCTGTTCAAACATTTACAATATGAGGACCTTCTCAATATGGCTCCTCTGCCAGTTCTCTGAGGCCAAAACTGCTTTCCCTCACTTCCCATACACACTTGCTGTAGCCAGCAGCTCCCTGCCAGCCAATCAGATTGGATTACTGAGAGACACGCCTCCTCACACTGCAGGCAAGCACTGTGAAGGACAGCCCCTCCATCTTCCTGTCTTCTTAGCCACAGACAGACAAGCTATAGCAACTGTCTTTTAGGGGAGCAGTGGAAAGGGACAGGGGACATTAATAAAAGCTGTTATTATAAGGTAATTGCAGATCTTTTGACAATCATTGACAGACTAACTCAGGTATACATGCATAGCTCTAATAAACTAGCAATTTAAAAAAATATGACAGTTACCCTTTAATCATTTTGTTCATAGGTACATAAAGACTGTTGCCTCAGAAGAAAGCTTGTTACTTGCAAGAGGAGGTTTCCGTGAGATCGCTGTGCGGGGTGCTGTGATGTTTGACACTGCGAGAATGCTCCAGGAACTTAACAGAATGTATGACACCAGCTACAGGCAGCTGCTGCAACTATTTGATGTATCGGTGGCTCATTCAGAAAGGTGAGTTCCAGATTTTGAATGATGTTGAACTGTGCACAGTGTGACAAGCAAACTCTAGAAAACGGACATACAAAGCTAAATGTAAAAATTCTAACAATAATTTAAATGCCTCTTAAAGTCATTAGTGTCAGTGGGTCACCACTCATTACAATTCAATAAGGTCTCTTTCACACATTCGTGTCTGCAATGACATCCATTAAGATGTTCTGTGTTTGGTCTGTGTGTCTGGTTTTTGCCCTCCTTGTGTCAATCATATTCCAGGGACACTGCTAGACTGAAAAATAATTTCCAGAGCATCTTATACCAATGGTCCACGAAAACAACAGACCAAACACGGATGGCATCTGTGTTGTGTCTGTGGTTTTTACAGACCCACAGGCTATAATGTGTGTAAGGGACCTGTAATCACAGACAACATATGGAATGCTTCCTTGGTGTCACCAAGGAGCTACGGTCCATGGAAAACCACTGATGTGTGAATATACACAACTTAACAGCGACCTCTTTCAAGTTGGTCAGTATACAAGTTTGGTGCAGTACAACATGGTGACCACTGACGCTCCAAATTGTTCTTGCAAGGGGGACAACCCAACACTCCAGCGGCACCCCAAACCCCACCCCAATAAATTGACCTCAAAGAAGAATGAGATATGACTGTTTCCTTTTTTACAAGTTCTGTTAATGATTTTCATTTAATGATTTAGAAGTTCAGGTCAGGTTTACCTAGCACCAAAAATGATCTGATGCCTAGCATCTGATTCTGAGCCATTGGATATTCAGATGCTCAAAAGTCTTATAGGGCTGCATAAAGTAACAGAAACACATATGTAAAATATTATACACCAACAAATAATATTATAAAGCAAAAGAAGCCTGTAATATATTACTGTAGGGGACTCTCATTTTGTTTTGCCTTGCTGTTTTAGGTATTCACTGAAAGGAGTAGTGGCCTGTGTGACAAGTAACATATTCTCATATATATCAAGATCCTTGCTGGAAAAGGATAAAATGGTTTATGCCTTACTTGTCACATTTGAGGTAAGTATTTGAAGGAAAAATTATATATTATGTGCTGCAAATGTTAAATCTTCAGGTAACACATGGTTTATGCTTTTACTAGGTGGAGGAGTCACTAGGACGAATAAGGCCAGGTGAGAGAGAATTCATCATTTCACCAGAGCTATGTGTCACAGTGCTACAAGGGATGAACGGTAAGATGTCTGAATCACGTCAGCAGGCAAAAAATCCATTCGACTGGATGAGTGAAGAGCAGTTTAGAAATGTGCAGGTAAGGGGATAGCATGGTGATATTATTGGTATAAAGGTAGATAATAAAAATGCTATGAAGCCATTAAGGGAATTCTGGCGCCAAGGTTATGCTTCCCTAGCTCACTCACTGATGCAGGCGGGTTCTGGAGTCCTTGATGTTCATGAGCTGGCAGCCCTTGCATTTGATCTCTATGCAAGAACGCCTCAGGGAACAAATATATTTTATCTTTACTTTATCTTTTATTTATTTTTCTTAAAAAGATTTTAAAAAACTATATTCAAGACAAGAGTTTACATCATTGATCTCCAACCTGCAGCTCTTCAGCTTTTAAAACAACTCTCGTCATGCCTGCAGCTATTAGGAGCTGTAGTTTTGCAACAGCTGGAGAGCTACAGTCTGAGGCCCCTTGCACACTACCGTATGCTCTCCGAAACATACGGTCCGTGAGCAGGCCATATGTCCGGGAGCGGCATACATCGTGCGCACAGGAGCGTACAGCATCATAGTAACCTATGATTCTGTGCGCTCCCATGCGTACGATGTATGCCGCTCCCGGACATATGGCCCGCTCACGGACCATATGTCTCGGAGGGCATATGGTAGTGTGCAAGGAGCCTGAGGAACACTGGTCCACATAGAGCTCTGCTTAAAGAGTCTGTGCCAAGTTTTAAACATATTTATTCACAGGACAGGGGATAAGAACTTGTCTGGTGAGGGTCTGACTACTGGGTCACACACCAATCACAAAAATGGGGATCCTGTGTCTCCACATATGAATGGAAATGGGGTAGAACATGCGTGCTGCTGCTCCACTCATCTGTATGGGACTTCCAGAGATTGCCTTCTCTACGGATATCCCATAGAGATGGAGTGGCAGTAAGCATGCTTGATCTCCACTCCATTTATATGAAGAGACACAGGACCCCCGTTTTCACGATTGGTGTGTCATTGGTTGGACACCACTAATCAGATTCTTATCTCCTATCCTGTGGATAGGGGAAATGTTTAATCCTTGGCACAATCCCTTTAAGTTCCATAAACCGAGTGCCAAACATTAAGTTATAATGTTATGCATGCTTCATAATAAGCAGTGCGTATATATATTTTTTATTGTGTGATTATTTTAGTGCTCCTGAAAGCACTAACTTAGGTAGTAATAATTATCTGTGCTGTAGCACATAGCAATCTTTCAATATAATTGATATCTCACAGGATTGACCAAAAAGCTTGTCAGCTTACACAAAATTTCTAGTAAATGTGGTCAAGTGTCATTGATATTTATGCTGGAAATCTATCTGAATGTGCTATAAAGCCCCGACAGAAAGACAATAGTATATTAAGCCAGACACTTGCCAAGAGATAGTTTAACAACCTATGCTGGCACCTTGGAATATTCTTGTATTCTAGTTTTCTGCACAGATCACCAAAAAAGACCCATAAAAAGACATTACTCCTCCCCCAGTGCTGTTTTTCCAACACTGCATTTCCTGCTTTCCTTTACTTCCTGTCCATGCTCAAGACAGCGAGGAAAGGCGCACTAAGCCAATCACTAGCCTTAACAGTGAGCTTTTTCAGTCCTTGATTGGCTGAGGGACCCTTTCTGACATTTCCAGGGTGTTGGGTTGGAACAGGAAGTGGAGAGCAGCAGGGACTGAAGCAGTGTCATAACAGCATCAATGGAGGATCGGTAGAGGAAATGCATATCTTCCGTTAAAAAAATAAAATAAAATCTGCCTAGAAACCTGGAAAATCCATTTACCAACATGTCAAGGGTTCGTACCAGCTGAGTATAACTGTTTTGCAGGGTTCTATGTACTACACAATAGGTGCCACTGCCTTACGCACTCAGTTTTCCTATAAAAATCACAATTTTATTTTGGTATGTGTCTTTTCCACCAATACTCCCTGAATTACCTCAACAGAACAGCATTTAAAATAGCTTCTCTAGAGAACCATACATTTTATAAAATGTAGGGACCTAAAACCTTTACCAGTCCTGAAAATGAGGGGATGGGGTTTGCCAACCGGATTTTTCCCTTTTTTAGGACAACATATCCAGAAATCACAGACAGCTAACATTTTTTATGGACAAATTGGGAAACCATAATTAATCATAAATATTAACATATAGTCTACAGTTTAATGGGATCAGGGTGGTCCTAGCGGAAGAAAACAAATCAGTAACATTTTATTACGTGTCTGGAAAAATAATAACGAGTTTGAGAAAAATACACCATGAATAATTTTCATGACATTCTCTAAAAAGTGTAAGCAAAACCTATTTAGTCAATAAAAAATCATTAAAAAAAAATCATATGATCAACAAGTTGATGCTGTATGTGTTATAAAGCTGGTTTGATACAACAAATGTATTATTGAAAGTCAAGTTTTTGCAATATTTTTTAAAGATTCTTGCCGTATACTTTGACTGGTTTGGAGACCTCTTTGATCGAATGTACAAAGACAGTAAAGACCTAACATGGAAAACATTTTGTGAAAGTGAACAGCCAGAAAATCCTTCAAAGGTAATTTTGTTGAATTTCACAAATTTAAATGGATGGTATCATCATATATTTTTTCTGCCAGTTAAAACCAAATAGTCAAAAATATCTTTTTTTCCTAATCTGTTTTTATTTTTCAATGGGCCATAGATACAAAGGATAGGAGGGGACCTCATTCACTTCTATAGGAGAGTTTTCTAGGTGTAATTTGTGACCTGTGCAAAGGTCAGGAGGGAATTGATAGACAATCACCTATATACAGTAGGTGTTATATGTCATTGTAATTCTGTATGTGATGATAAGCAGATAACTGCAGTAAAGTGATCACTACAGACCAAGATAGACCACTTGCTCATTAGCAATGATTTGACAGTGTAAAGGTGCCGTTGATTACCCAATGAAAAAGCGAAACGCTTGTTTATCGGGTATTAAAATCGTTTGTGTGGTCACCTAAATCATCATTTGCTGGCAGCCGATTGTGCCGTCTAAACAGCCTCTGCTGCCGGAAAACAATGATTCTGTATGGCGATGGCATTAGTGATTACTCCATCCCATACTGTGGTAGAGATCGCTGCATGTAAATGTGTCTCCTCCACTGATGAGCAGGCGATCGCTGGGAAGAAACACTTCCTTCCTGATAATTGTCTGCTCAGTTAAACAGTTTAAAGGGTCCATAAATGGGTTGTCTCACTTCAGCAAACAGCTTTTATTATGTAGAGGAAGTTAATACAAGCCACTTACTAATGTATTGTGATTGTCAATATTGCCTCCTTTGCTGGCTGGATTCATTTTTCCAAACATTATATGCTGCTCATTTCCATGGTTACGACCACCCTGCGATCCAGCTGTAGTGGTCGTGCTTGCACAACATAGAAAAAAGCACGAGCCTATGTGCGCTCTCGCGGTCTGGGCATGGCCCTGTCAATCAAACCAGTGAGGGAAGTTCTGGCCACAGAAAGGAGTGGAGCTTGAGCAACAAGAGCTATGGTGACACCCTCATTGCACATTTGCATATTAAGAACAAGTATAACGGGATGTAGCCTCAGATCAACAAACAAAAAGTGTTTTAATCAGGTCAACCACAGCTATGTGTCTACGCAAACAGTTTGACAAGGGAGGTCAATGGTGACATATTCCCTTTAAGTTCTGTATTGAAAAATATTCATTAAACACTGGAAGTATATAACAGAGCAGAACAACTGAATTGATGAGCATAGATGTGAACTGAGCCTATGGGTACAATTCACTATGTTTGCAGTGTACTAGGAGGTATATGCCAGGAGGATTTCCCAACACATACTTTAAACAGATGTCTCCAACGTATGCTACTGCATAGGCGTACAGTCAGTGTAATACACTGTCCATAGGCTACTATGGTAAAAACCTATGCTGTGAGGTATACTATTTTTATTGAATGCTTTGATTTAGAATAGTATAGTCAAGTATGCTTTTCCGCATTTATAAAAATGTACAGCCTCCAAGAAAGGTCAAAAGGATACTCTTTGGCCTTTGGCTGGTGAAAGGGAGGTCTATGCAGGGGTGGGATTTAAATTTTTAACAGGTTCCCTACTCAACGGCGGGCACATGGCGTCACGACACATGTTTACATATACATACACCATATATATGCAACACACATACACATAAATGCACCATATACATGGTACACATACATAAATACACCATATATACACTACACACACATACCACCCAACTAAGGAGCTAAACTATCAGCAGCAAGCGAAGCAATGGAAGGCAACATCTCCAGCTGCCACCGGCAGAGCATCAGATTGGGCCTAAGCCGGTAACATGGTTCTCCGATCCAGTTGTAATTTTAACAACTGGATCTGGAGAACTGGAGGGAACTGGCTGAATCCCATGCCTTGTTCTATGGACACGTTTAATGTATACACCAAGATACTTCCCAGCAGATATTCCAAACGTATACTGCAACTCAATTAAATGTACCCTAAAAGAAGAAAAATATTTCCAAGGCACTGGATTTGGGTTAAAACTTAACCTTTATTAGTGTATGGTTTTGTAAGCCAGTATCATGGAAACTCTTTTCTTGTTGACTATCTGGGGATCAAAAGTGGAATATCACACCAAAGGAAGCACTTATCCAAACAAGCTGAAGAGCGTTGAAGCAGTGTGGAGTACAGGGATCACATTGGTATTTTATATATTTAAGTTATGCATAGATTAAAGTCACTAATGTTTTATGCTATTTTCAGGTTAAATGGCCTGAAGGAATTGAAGCACTAAGTCCACTTCAGAAATGTATGGTTTTGCGAGCTGTGAGGATGGACAGGATACTACCATCAGCCTCTAACTACATAGGTGCTGCACTGGGAAAAATGTATGTCATCGGTGAGATCCTGACAGATAATGTGGCATGGAATGCATAATAAAATTAGAGATTTTTATTTTGATGCTGAGGGTTTCCTTTTAGTAATTGGAAATATGAGGTTATGTTTACATGTGGCATGGATTTCTGCAAGCCCCAACAAATCTGGCAAATTAGAACAAGCATGCCAGTGGCATCACCCATTCCCAAATTGTAACTTATATGCTCCCTACCAATCTAGAGGTCCCAAATAGAGATGAGCGAACATTAAAAAAAAGTTTGCCGTTCGGGTTGTGGTAACTCGCTCATCCCGTTATGGATTTCACTATTGCGGCATATGGAATCCATAAGGAGTGGTTTCCACCAACCCGAACTGTTGAACAGCCGAAGGACCTGGGGTGACGTCACCGTCATGTGATCAGTGCAGGGGGCGTGGCTCAGCACTGGATTTGATCACGTGCTGAGCCACGCCCCTGCACTGATTACATGACAGTGCCGTCACCCCAGGTCCTTCGGCTGTTCAACAGTTCGGGTTGGTGGAAGCCGCCATTTATGGATTCCATATGCCGCGATAGTTGAATCCATAATGGGATGTGCGAGTTACCACAACCCGAACGCCGAACACCGGACTTTTTTTTAAAGTTCGCTCATCTCTAGTCCCAAATCATGTTTTTGCAACTTATGGCCTGATCCTAATTAAATAGCCTACCCAGAAATCTGTACTGGAAAATAACTGTAGAATATAGGTTGAGTCTATAGTATTAGCAAAATGTATTTCTTTTGGCCATAGTGACACTTTAACCCATTCCCTGCCAAGAACATATCTCAAACAAGTGCAGGTTAGCGCTTCAGTAGCCAAGGCCGTATCCCATACATCCATGATACTGATGGCCAGATCTCTGGCTATGTAGCAGGTAGAACTACCAGCCAGGGCTTGTTTTAAAGCTTAAAATCTTAGCTGGCGCTAGTCATAACACTCTTTGGAGTTACAGTACTGAGAAAAGGGTCCAAGTGAGAGTTGGATATACATGCAGCTCTGACTTCTCACTCGATTTCTAAAAGCTATATCTCCAAATGTAGAGCAAAAATAGTTGTTTTCAATTATTGTAGTTTAAAATAAAAAACACTGTTCAGACACTTTTCAAAGGGGTGTAACACCTCCCGCATAAGGACTTGCTAAGAAGTATGCATTTTTGTTGGAAATTTAAATTTTGGTTAAAAAATTTTATATAACCATTGTTTGCTGCAATGTTACATAGCGTTGGTTGTGTGCTTTAATTATTAACTTATATTTTTATACATGGTATGTTTTGCACTCTCAGAAATTGCAGGTTTTTGGAACCTAGAAGCAGTTTGCTGTGTACAGTATACAATTTTAACTCGTTTGTGGATGATGGACAAATAGTGCATGGCCTCTGTTTCAGTGTTTTTAAGAGCATACACTTGTGGTATATATGAGCTTTGCAAACCTTAATATATTATTTTTACATTGTTACTATGTGTAAACTTCTGCTTAGATATGCGTTTAGGTGTAAATGTTTGTCAGCAGACGGTCAAGACAGCTGCAATCATCAGGCTGTTTGCTTTTAGGAAATACATAGGTTTCGTGGGTTCACTTAGTTTTCAAGGACCGCTATGGTCGCTATGATTGTAATGCTTAATTATTGTCAAGCACTACAACTGTAAAGATAATAACTGAAGAAGATCACCATATTAATAATGTATCTACAGCCACTTTTATACAGGCCAACATATAGAATGTGTCCTTAGATGAGAAATTTTATTAGAGAATATGAAATAATTACAGGTATGCATCAGATGTAGCCACGGATCTTCAGACAACTCTGTCGTGGATGTCACCACATGAGCCAGGGTTACTCATTTATGGAGCAGATTGTATGTTGCCACGGACTCTACTTGAAGACTTTGCAGAAACAAAGAACCAAAAAATGACTATTCTCCCCACTGGCTTCTCTGAAGACAAAACAAAGAATGTCTTGGTTCAAGCAATGTCTGAGGTATTTATTAAAGACTTATCTCAGCAGTGTTAGACGTTAAAGCGAACCTGTCACCATGAAATGCAGTGCAATCTGTAGGCAGCATGTTATAGAGCAGATTAATATAAATGACATGTTTTAATGAATCTTTTTCCATAAAACTAATATATATATATATATATATATATATATATAATCACTCTGCTCAGCATCTCCTCCTCTATAACATGCTGCCTGCAGATTACACTGCAATTTGTGGTATATTATTATTCTTATTTTCCTTATCGGTCTATTTAGTTTTTTTTTTTTAGATATATGTTATATATATATTTATATATACACATAGGCTTTATAAATACTGTACGTCTTTTTACCAAAACGCCATGTCTTTTCATGTATTTTAGCATAAATATGTTATTAAATTCACCATTTTTTTCTGGAACCATTCCAGAAAGTTGTTTAGTCTCACCTCTAATGGCCACTTTGTATTGTTTTCATTCAGAATGCCATTATATAATTGTACACACTGTGACGTCAAACATGAATTTTGAATGCAACTAGGACATTTCTGTATTGCAAGCTTGATAGACCTTCCATTACAGATTGAAGCTAAAGAGCAATGATTCTCATTGCATTAAATGTACTAACTACAGAATTCTTTAACAAACAGGGTAGTTGGATGCTAATAGAGAACATCCATAATTTTGCCAAATTAATGATGTCATTTGGAGAAATTCTAAAGTCGAATAAGAACCCAGACAAAAACTTTCGACTGTGGCTTTCTGTGCAAGCTAGAGAAGATCTGCCAACACCACTGCTTCATTACACTGTCAAAACGGTTGTGGACACTCCAATGGTAAAGGAAAAAATAACATGTACCTTGTACCTCAGTAATGCAGGACAGATACTTATTCTTGACTTCAAGAGTTATATCATAGATATACCCTGTTTAAATGTAACAAAAAGCTGACATTTTGCTTGTATCTTGGTAATTTGATTGTCAATATTTACTGAACGTCCCTTTTCTAGGAGGACCAATTTTGTTAACAGGACAGAAAAGTTACTATGAATATTTGCAATTGTGCCTTTTTTTTTTTTTGCAATGAAGTGAACAATTACTTTCCTTATCAGATCAGGACAACCCAGGGGCAGACTGGCAACCCAGTGGGCCTGGAAAAAATACTAAAAATGGCCCGTTTTGTAGTTGGGTCCAAATTGATGGAAGGCAAGGCCAGCAATACCATATTGTGGCACATTATACCGCCCCAACAGAGCCAAATACCACAGTCGATCACAAAATACTGCCAGCAGCACAAAATACATCCCCCAAAACTTCCACTAGCTGGCTGTGAGGAGGGGTCAGGCGGCCCCCTGGGCATCAGCCCACTGGGAAATTTCACCGGAACAACCTCTCTGTCCTAGGGATGGATAAATCTGATGGCGCTGCACGGGTAGTCATGGGCGGAGTGGCAGTGGATACTACAGGGAATTTACTGGTGGGCCAATGCCCATAGGCTTCCCAAGCTATCCTCATGGGCGCTGGCCAGATAAATAAAGAGCTAATGCTCTCATATATAGTAAAGATACAGCAGGTTTTTGGTTTCTTGTATTTGCTCTTTTATTTTCAACAGAAGCAAGGTAACATGCGGCAGTACGTGCAAACGTTTTCGGCTATACAAAGCCTTCTTCAGACACTGTGCCACAGTTAGTATGGGAGAAGAGAGGGAAGTCACACCGAAGGGTATAGGAGCGTGCCTGCTCCCCTGGTTTGTCAGGTGCTCTCTGAATTAATTAATGTAGGAGCATCAGGCACTTATGAACATGACCAGTGGCCGCAGGTGCCCTCCTGATGATGATACCGTCATACTGTGGAGTGGGCAGCAGTATATTGTGCTGCACTGCTGTATCTGGTTCTGCTGGAGCAGTATATTGTGCTGCACTGTGGTATTTGGTTCTGCTGGGGTGGTATTTTGTTCTGCACTATGGTATTGCTGGACCTGCCTATTTTAGTTGCCCATCAATCTGTCAATTAGGACCCGCTTACAACATGGGGCCACTTTTAGTTTTATTTTCCAGGGCCACTTTAAGTTTCCAGTCCACCCCTGTGAGTAGTATTAAAGGTATTCACAGAATTCCATGGTTAACCCCATAATACAGTACATGAGGGCTCTGACCAATCAAATTCACTGTTACACAGTAGTGTATATGAGATCACATGACAGTCAATCATCTGTCAGTATGGAGTGAAAAATGTGGTAAGAGGGTGCTTTAAAACACATTTAATAGTTATTTATTTAAAATGTTATTTTTTTCCAAATTTATTTTTAGTGAAATTTTTTTATACCACCCATCCATTGTAAGATTGCGCTTTTAAAAAAAAAATCGTACTTGATAAATCTGGTATAAGGTAATTAATATAGCTAACCATGGCTACTTTTCAAAAATGTCAAGAGAAAAGTAAAAACAGGTATGCGCCGAAATTTGAGCCTTTTTTTAACAGCAGAAAATAGCGCAATTAAAATGATAAATTCCCTTTGTGATTTCTTGCTTTTTTTGTCTTACAATTTACGCATTCTTTTGTTACAGAATATAAGGCGTGGAATCATTTATTCTTGGAAGTTAGTTAACCAGGAGACGCTAGCTTCAAGTTCCCGTCCAGAATGGCCAGCTCTACTACACAATCTCTGTTTCCTGCATTGTGCAACTCGCTTCAGAACATTGTATGGTGCCCTAGCAGGCTGGAATTGTCCAGATGCAATGCGATTTGGGTGGGCAGAATTAACGGTATGTGTTAATGTACTTCATGACTTTAGAATAGCAATATACAAGTTATGTCCCAGTTCTTGAATTAATAATAGAGCTGTGATTATTGGAACAAGAAATGGATTCTGGATTCCCTCATCCCACACAGTAAAAGCTGTGATTCTGTATGGGCAGATGGAAACCATTCAGGACAGCACAGAGTGTTCCAATTCTGCTTTCAGGGCTTTGGTCACTTTTAAAAAGGAAAAGTAATTTTGGCATGTTAGTGGTGACCTTGACTTAAAAAAAAAAAAAAAACACACTAAGGAGTAATTTATTAACCTGAAATTCACCTATATTAACTGTTGTGCCGCAATCTGCGACTTTTCACCGCTCATGCCAGGTCTAAAAAGTGGCCATGGAGTGGGAAGGGGACAGTCTGTCTCATTCAGCATTTTCTACATCTGGTTTAGGCATAGAAAACAGTCTAAATGTAAGACAGGGGGTCTTCCCTGTAATACTTGCTGAACATAAGTTCTGTGAATCCAGAATGGTGCAACCTTCACTAGCTCACATCTATTCAATCACACTGATATAGCCCTTAAATACAGCTTATGGTTTAAGCTAGCTCTGACACGCCCCCATTTCCTGTGAGCCGTCTTCTGTGTCTCTGTTACTAGGGACGGATCTGGCCTGACAACAGGCAGTGGGCTGCAAGTTAGGTGAAAGTGAGACCCCTAGTGGCCATGATTTTACAGCTTTTTTTTTCAGGTGGATGCGGGCATATTTTTAAAATAAAGTGATTTAAAAATTTGCTAGTTACACCATTCTCTATGTAATTAAATTAAATTGTGCAAAAATAGACTGACTCTTTAAGTGAGTAAATGATCACATGCCAACAAATTTGTACACGATAATCTTTGCATGGTGAAAATGCTGGTCTGTCATTGGCTTTAAAGCTGGACTGAGCAGCCGATTGTTGGGAAGGAAGCGTTCATTCCCGACAGTCGACTGCTCGTTCAGTGAAGGAGACCGCTGCATTTACTTGCAGCGATCTCCTTCACTGTAGGAGGATGAGGGATCTCTATTGCAATCCCTCGTCCTCACACAGAATCATTGTTTCTGAGCAGCAGATCGCTGTTTAGAGCACACCATCTGCTGTCCAGAAGCCATGATTGGTGGTGCTTGCATAAATGACAGGATCACCCCATAAACAAGCATTTTGCTCGCTCATCAGGTGATCTGTGGCACAGTTACACTGGCAAATTGTCGGGAATGACTGTTGTAAGGAACGGTCGTTTCTGATAATCTGCCTGATTCTCGGGCTGTGTAAATACACCTTAACTTGCTAAAATCAATTAAGTTGTTAATTGCCTAAATGATTATTTATTCATCTAAAAACCGATCACCATAATAAAATTGTTCACCATTTTGTATGGGTTAATATTGGAAGAAATAATTATATAACTATATATTAAATATATACTATATATAATACACCCTCTAAGGGTCCATTCACACGTCCGTGTGTGTTTCGCGGATCTACGGATTCGCAAAACACGGATATCGGCGATGTGCGTTCCGCAATTTGCGGACCGCGCATCGCCGGCACTCTCATAGAAAATGCCTTTTCTTGTCCGCAATTGCGGACAAGAATAGGACATGTTCTATTTTTTTCGGGAACGCGATTGCGGACCCGGAAGTGCGGATCCGCAATTGCGGACCCGGCCGGAACATCGTCTGTCCCCATTGAAACTAATGGGTCCGCAATTCCGTTCCGCAAAATGCGGAACGGAATTGCGGATGTGTGAATTACTTGATCTGATTCGAAGGTCGGAAGTAATAAATGAAACGCAATCCTTCCAGCTCCCCCCATATCGGTTATCAAATAATCTGTGGGCCTTCCCAGAAACAGAATCTTGGTCAACCAGTTATTTTAGCATTTTATGACACTTCATCCTTATTTAAACATTTTGGGTGCATTTTGTTCACTCCTAATCAGCATAAATTAAAAGATCCAGGAAACTTGGAGTCTCCTGGAGAATCAGAGTAATACAAAACAAAAGGAGCTAAATTCATACTAATTACCGTATTTTTTGGCCTATAAGACGCATCGGCTCATAAAACGCACCTAGGTTTTTGGGGAGGAAAATAAGAAAAAAAAATTTTTTAACCAAAAAGTGTGCTTTTGGTGGATTTTGAACTAATGGTGGTCTGTGGATGGCACTGTCATGGAGGATCTGTGGATGACGCACTGTTATGGGAGGGATCTGTGAAGGACACTGTTATGGGGGATCTGGGGATGGCACTGTTATGGGGGATCTGTGGATGGCACTGTTATGGGGGATCTGTGGATGGCACTGTTATGGGGGATCTGTGAAGGACACTGTTATGGGGGATCTGTGGATGGCACTGTTATGGGGGGGATCTGTGAAGGACACTGTTATGGGGAGAATCTGTTAAGGACACTGTTATGGGGGGATCTGTGAAGGACACTGTTATGGAGGATCTGTGGATGGCACTGTTATGGGGGATCTGTGAAGGACACTGTTATGGGGGATCTGTGGATGGCACTGTTATGGGGGATCTGTGAAGGACACTGTTATGGGGAGAATCTGTTAAGGACACTGTTATGGGGGGATCTGTGAAGGACACTGTTATGGAGGATCTGTGGATGACGCACTGTTATAGGGGGATCTGTGGATGGCACTGTTATGGGGGATCTGTGGATGGCACTGTTATGGGGGATCTGTGGATGGCACTGTTATGGGGGATCTGTGGATGGCACTGTTATGGGGGATCTGTGGATGGCACTGTTATGGGGGGGATCTGTGAAGGACACTGTTATGGGGAGAATCTGTTAAGGACACTGTTATGGGGGGATCTGTGAAGGACACTGTTATGGGGGATCTGTGGAGGACACTGTTATGGGGGATCTGTGGATGGCACTGTTATGGGGGAATCTGTGGATGGCACTGTTATGGGGGATCTGTGGATGGCACTGTTATGGGGGATCTGTGGATGGCACTGTTATGGGGGATCTGTGGATGGCACTATTATGGGGGATCTGTGGATGACGCACTGTTATGGGGGATTTGTGAAGGACACACTGTTATGGGAGGATCTGTGGATGACACTGTTATGGGGGGGGGGGATCTGTTGTTGACACTGTTATATATGTGTCATTTACAGACCCCCCATAACAGTGCCATCCACAGACCCCCCACCCCATAACAGTGCCATCCACAGATGTCCCCCATAACAATGCCATCCACAGATCTCCCATCCCATAATAGTGCCATCCACACATGTCCCCCATAACAGTGTCATCCACAGATCCCCCCCACCCCATAACAGTGCTGCAGTATAGGAATATAAAATCTCTAATTCAATTCAAGTTAATTAAAGATTCCCCCTCACTTTTAATATTACTTACTAACAGCTGCTGTAGAAGGCAGGCAGGCCGGGCGGGCGGCAGCGTGACTCACTAAGGTCACGTGCCTGCACCGCCTGCTTCATTCATAAAGTAGGTGGCGCAGGCACGTGACATCAGGGAGTTACACTGCCGCCCGCCCGGCCTGCGTTCTACAAGAGCTGTTAGTGAGTAATATTACAAGTGAGGGCGCAATTTTAATCAACTTGAATTGAATTAGAGATTTTATATTCCTATACTGCAGCAGTGTGAGCGGTGGGGCTAGAGTACAGTGAATGTACCTGGCCACTCCGCAATTGCCGCTGGAGCATCGCAGACTGCGATGTAAAATGTCAGGGACTCAGGGACATTTTGCCTCCATTTTGAGGGGGGGGAAAGTGCGTCTTATGGGGCGAAAAATACGGTAAGTACATACACATTCAGGCATACAGTCACCTACTTGTCTCCGATTGTTGTTTCTAAAACGTGTATTTCTTACAATATGATTACAGGGTTACCAAATACTGTTTTGTGAAATTTAACAGTAAGTATTTTACAATGGATTGTAATGGATTTTGTGTTTCTTTTTTTTTTTTTTTAAGCAATATTAACTGCAGACAAATGTAAAAGAAAAGCTGGAAAGTAAAAGTTACATTTTTCTGCCATAACATTTTTCTAAAAAAAAAAAACATTTTACAGATCCCTTTTGGTAATTGAACCCCAAACTTTCTATATGGCAGGCAGCAAGCTTACTACTGCACTATAGAACTCTGCTACATTAAGATTTTTATGTGCCTAAAAAGCTGTTAAACATTAATACTATTTATACAATTTAATATTATGCCTGCAAAGAAATGAGTAAATACTGTTTAGTAGCTTTTTAGACACATAAATGCCTATATTTACAACAGTATAGTTCCATAGTGTAGTGGTAAACCTGTTGCCTGCCATACAAAAGTTCCGGGGCTTTATTCCCAACAGAGACCTGTAAAATGATTTATTTATTAAAGGTTATAGCAGAAATACTTAGCTTTCTTTTTTATGGTAAGAGAAAAGATGGAAAACAGCTGCAACCTGCAAAATAATTTGTTTAGCAAATGTCTGTGTGCTGGAAGGACTCTCTACCAACCCATGGAAGAATATGGGAAAACAACTTCATTACTATTCACTGAACTGAAATTAATATTAATGAGGCTGACGATCTAACAGACCCAAAGTGGCTGGGCCTGGGCCCCCCAACGGCAAAGTGCCCACGACTGCATGTCCACTAGTATTGCCCTGATGGTAGCCCTGCACTGTTCTCTCTATGGGAATCCAATTGACAGCTGGAACTCCTCTCTTTCAGCTGCACAATCCCAATGTCTACAGATAGAGGGTAGGCCAGGAGCTAGATTCTTTTATAGATAAATATGTCTGAGTACTTTTCATTGCATTGTTTTTGCATTATTTTTAGGAAAGCATTGAGGTCTTGAAGCGTGAATTTAAAGATGACCTTCAGAATGTAGGAAAGCTTCCATCCTGGACTGCTGTGAGATGTCTACTCTCAGAAGTATGTAAATTTTATTTTTAGTTTCAGAAATTTGGGGTGTTCTAAAAAAATGAAATTGAAAGCATATGGTCAATATTTGAGCAGAGTTTTGGTATATATAGTATTTTGTAAATACTCTGCCTTACTTGCAGAGTCTTAGTCTACTTTCACACTCGCGTTTTGGCTTCCTGTTTGTGAGATCTGTTCACGGCTCTCACAAGCGGTCCAAAATGGATCAGAATGCATCAGTGCAGTCTCCATTCTGCTTTGGAGACGGAGACCCAAACGTCTGATAAAACTGAGCGAAACGGATCCGTCCTGGCACACAATGTAAGTCAATGGGAACGGATCCGTTTGCACTGACACAATCTGGCACAATAGAAAACTCATCCGTCCTCCATTGACTTTCAGTGGTGCTCAAGATGGATCCGTCTTGGTTATGTTACAGATAATACAAACGGATCCGTTCTGAACAGATGCAGACGGTTGTATTATCTGAACGGATCCGTCCATGATGGATCCGCACAAAACGCAAATGTGAATTTAGCCTAAGTCATATTTAATCTATATGGTATGTTCATTAGGCAAAACTACCATGGAATCTGAAGATAATCTGCAGCTGAAACTTGGATTTCTGCCAGAGATGTGATACAGATTAGTGCTTCTGTAATTCAACATTGTTGGCAGAATAATATCAGACTCTATCAGGATTAAGGCACATAGGGTTAGATTTATCAAAACTGGTGTAAAGAAAAACTGGTTTACTGCCCATAGTAACCAATCAGATTCCACTTTTCAGAGCTCCTTTGGAAAATGAAATGTGGAATCTGATTGGTTGTTATGGGCAGATTTTTACCAGTTTGATAAATCCCCCGTAATCCTTACCTAAATCCTGACAGAATGAACAATAAGTGAATAATTCAGATTGACATTTAGAGCTCTGTTGGTTTCTACTAGAATCGGTTGAGAGTTTGTTCTCTCATAACATCTTAAAAAGGACCTCCATCCTGACATTATCATGTAAATAGCTGTCGGGGTAGGGCATACTGAAGGCATGTGAGATCGCTTACTATTTTCCCAATGCGCTGCTCCGTTCCCCCTCTGTGCCACCTGTTCAGGTTTCCCGGCCTGTATGGAAATCCATACCACTGGTACGGGGAGGAGGAGACAGGCGTCTCTTTCTCCTTAGCTGTGAGCTGTCCAATCGCAACAGAGAGCGTCACAGCCAGGCAAAAGGTGAGCTTCTTGAGAAACACAGCCGTCTCATCCTCCATGTACCCATAGTATGGCTTTACATACCGGGCAGAAAACTTGAATGGGGGGTACAGCAGGGGAATGGAGCAGCGCATAGGAAAAACAGTAAGCGATCTCACATGTCATCAGTATGACCTACCCTGCCAGCTATTTACATGGTAATGTCAGGATCTGTGAAAGGTCCTCTTAAAGGAGTTTTGCGGTGGAGTTGAATAAAGATGGCCTATACTCAGGATCAAGTCACCAGTATCCGATCATCAGGATACGCCTCCCAGCACCATTATAGATAAGTTTGAAGAGGCTGTGTCCTTCTTGTGAGCGCTGCAGCCTCCTCACAGCTTACCAGACACAGTGTTGTACATTGCATAGTGGCTGGTATTGCTTGGTATTGTAGCCCAAGCCCATTTACTTGAATTGGAATGAGCTGCAAATAGGCCATGTGATCAAGAAACATGACGTCACTGACCTCAGAACAGCATCACTGTGGCCTCTCTAAACAGCTCATCAGCGAGGGTGCTGGGGGCGAGAGCCCAACCCATCGGATACTGAACTCCTGGAAAACCCTTTTAATTTGTACTTACCTGCTATTTTGTTGTTATGAACCTAACTGTCCTGAATTGAAAATAGTGAAGTATTAAAGTAGCGTGTGCAAACTAAAATAGTCATATCTCTCACAAATATGAAGGCAGCTGCAGAACTAACATTGCACAGCAAAGAGTCAATGGTACTGTGCTCACTGTCGAATGCATGGTGTTTTCTTGCAGGTTATCTATGGGCGCAATGTTGCAGATGAATTCGACATGACAGTTTTGACATCAATGACTGATTACTGGATCAGCCCAAATACTATGAAGAAAGACAGCGAACTCACTAAATGTATGTTACTGTCAATTTCAAATATCTAAAGTGTCATACAAACATATAAAGGGACATACTAATGCTCTGTGTCATACAAATATATAAAGGGATATATTAATGCTCTGTGTCATACAAACATATAAAGGGACATACTAATGCTCTGTGTCATACAAACATATAAAGGGACATACTAATACTCTGTGTCATACAAACATATAAAGGGACATACTAATGCTCTGTGTCATACAAACATATAAAGGGACATACTAATGCTCTGTGTCATACAAATATATAAAGGGATATATTAATGCTCTGTGTCATACAAACATATAACGGGACATACTAATGCTCTGTGTCCTACAAATATATAAAGGGACATACTAATGCTCTGTGTCATACAAACATATAAAGGGACATACTAATGCTCTGTGTCATACAAACATATAAAGGGACATACTAATGCTCTGTGTCATACAAACATATAAAGGGATATATTAATGCTCTGTGTCATACAAACATATAACGGGACATACTAATGCTCTGTGTCATACAAACATATAAAGGCACATACTAATGCTCTGTGTCATACAAACATATAAAGGGACATACTAATACTCTGTGTCATACAAACATATAAAGGGACATACTAATACTCTGTGTCATACAAACATATAAAGGGACATACTAATGCTCTGTGTCATACAAACATATAAAGGGACATACTAATGCTCTGTGTCATACAAATATATAAAGGGATATACTAATGCTCTGTGTCATACAAACATATAACGGGACATACTAATGCTCTGTGTCATACAAACATATAAAGGGACATACTAATGCTCTGTGTCATACAAATATATAAAGAGACATACTAATGCTCTTTGTCATACAAACATATAAAGGGATATATTAATGCTCTGTGTCATACATATATCTAAAGGGACATACTAATGCTCTGTGTCATACAAACATATAAAGGGACATACTAATGCTCTGTGTCATACATATATCTAAAGGGACATACTAATGCTCTGTGTCATACAAACATATAAAGGGACATACTAACACTCTGTGTCATACAAACATATAAAGGGACATACTAATACTCTGTGTCATACAAACATATAAAGGGACATACTAATGCTCTGTGTCATACATATATCTAAAGGGACATATTAATGCTCTGTGTCATACAAACATATAAAGGGATATACTAATGCTCTGTGTCATACAAACATATAAAGGGATATATTAATGCTCTGTGTCATACAAATATATAAAGGGATATACTAATGCTCTGTGTCATACAAATATCTAAAGGGACATACTAATGCTCTGTGTCATACAAATATCTAAAGGGACATACTAATGCTCTGTGTCATACAAACATATAAAGGGACATACTAATGCTCTGTGTCATACAAACATATAAAGGGATATATTAATGCTCTGTGTCATACAAACATATAAAGGGACATACTAATGCTCTGTGTTATACAAACATATAAAGGGACATACTAATGCTATGTGTCATACATATATCTAAAGGGACATACTAATGCTCTGTGTCATACAAACATATAAAGGGACATACTAATGCTCTGTGTCATACAAATATCTAAAGGGACATACTAATGCTCTGTGTCCTACAAACATATAAAGGGACATACTAATGCTCTGTGTCATACAAACATATAAAGGGTCATACTAATGCTCTGTGTCATACATATATCTAAAGGGACATACTAATGCTCTGTGTCATACAAACATATAAAGGGACATACTAATGCTCTGTGTCATACAAACATATAAAGGGACATACTAATACTCTGTGTCATACATATATCTAAAGGGACATACTAATGCTCTGTGTCATACAAACATATAAAGGGACATACTAATGCTCTGTGTCATACAAACATATAAAGGGACATACTAATGCTCTGTGTCATACAAATATCTAAAGGGACATACTAATGCTCTGTATCATACAAACATATAAAGGGACATACTAATGCTCTGTGTCATACAAACATATAAAGGGACATACTAATGCTCTGTGTCATACAAATATCTAAAGGGACATACTAATGCTCTGTGTCATACAAACATATAAAGGGACATACTAATGCTCTGTGTCATACAAACATATAAAGGGACATACTAATGCTCTGTGTCATACAAACATATAAAGGGACATACTAATACTCTGTGTCATACAAACATATAAAGGGACATACTAATACTCTGTGTCATACAAACATATAAAGGGACATACTAATGCTCTGTGTCATACAAACATATAAAGGGACATACTAATGCTCTGTGTCATACAAACATATAAAGGGATATATTAATGCTCTGTGTCATACATATATCTAAAGGGACATACTAATGCTCTGTGTCATACAAACATATAAAGGGACATACTAATGCTCTGTGTCATACATATATCTAAAGGGACATACTAATGCTCTGTGTCATACAAACATATAAAGGGACATACTAATACTCTGTGTCATACAAACATATAAAGGGACATACTAATACTCTGTGTCATACAAACATATAAAGGGACATACTAATGCTCTGTGTCATACATATATCTAAAGGGACATATTAATGCTCTGTGTCATACAAACATATAAAGGGATATACTAATGCTCTGTGTCATACAAACATATAAAGGGATATATTAATGCTCTGTGTCATACAAATATATAAAGGGATATACTAATGCTCTGTGTCATACATATATCTAAAGGGACATACTAATGCTCTGTGTCATACAAACATATAAAGGCACATACTAATGCTCTGTGTCATACAAACATATAAAGGGACATACTAATGCTCTGTGTCATACAAACATATAAAGGGACATACTAATGCTATGTGTCATACATATATCTAAAGGGACATACTAATGCTCTGTGTCATACAAACATATAAAGGGACATACTAATGCTCTGTGTCATACAATATCTAAAGGGACATACTAATGCTCTGTGTCCTACAAACATATAAAGGGACATACTAATGCTCTGTGTCATACAAACATATAAAGGGTCATACTAATGCTCTGTGTCATACATATATCTAAAGGGACAAACTAATGCTCTGTGTCATACAAACATATAAAGGGACATACTAATGCTCTGTGTCATACAAACATATAAAGGGACATACTAATACTCTGTGTCATACATATATCTAAAGGGACATACTAATGCTCTGTTTCATACAAACATATAAAGGGACATACTAATGCTCTGTGTCATACAAACATATAAAGGGACATACTAATGCTCTGTGTCATACAAATATCTAAAGGGACATACTAATGCTCTGTGTCCTACAAACATATAAAGGGACATACTAATGATCTGTGTCATACAAACATATAAAGGGTCATACTAATGCTCTGTGTCATACATATATCTAAAGGGACATACTAATGATGTGTGTCATACAAACATATAAAGGGACATACTAATGCTCTGTGTCATACAAACATATAAAGGGACATACTAATACTCTGTGTCATACATATATCTAAAGGGACATACTAATGCTCTGTGTCATACAAACATATAAAGGGACATACTAATGCTCTGTGTCATACAAACATATAAAGGGACATACTAATGCTCTGTGTCATACAAATATCTAAAGGGACATACTAATGCTCTGTGTCATACAAACATATAAAGGGACATACTAATGCTCTGTGTCATACAAACATATAAAGGGACATACTAATGCTCTGTGTCATACAAACATATAAAGGGACATACTAATACTCTGTGTCATACAAACATATAAAGGGACATACTAATACTCTGTGTCATACAAACATATAAAGGGACATACTAATACTCTGTGTCATACAAACATATAAAGGGACATACTAATGCTCTGTGTCCTACAAACATATAAAGGGACATACTAATGCTCTGTGTCATACAAACATATAAAGGGACATACTAATGCTCTGTGTCATACAAACATATAAAGGGGTATATTAATGCTCTGTGTCATACAAACATATAAAGGGACATACTAATGCTCTGTGTTATACAAACATATAAAGGGACATACTAATGCTCTGTGTCATACAAACATATAAAGGGACATACTAATGCTCTGTGTCATACAAACATATAAAGGGACATACTAATGCTATGTGTCATACATATATCTAAAGGGACATACTAATGCTCTGTGTCATACAAACATATAAAGGGACATACTAATGCTCTGTGTCATACACATATCTAAAGGGACATACTAATGCTCTGTGTCCTACAAACATATAAAGGGACATACTAATGCTCTGTGTCATACAAACATATAAAGGGACATACTAATGCTATGTGTCATACATATATCTAAAGGGACATACTAATGCTCTGTGTCATACAAACATATAAAGGGACATACTAATGCTCTGTGTCATACAAATATCTAAAGGGACATACTAATGCTCTGTGTCCTACAAACATATAAAGGGACATACTAATGCTCTGTGTCATACAAACATATAAAGGGACATACTAATGCTCTGTGTCATACAAACATATAAAGGGACATACTAATGCTATGTGTCATACATATATCTAAAGGGACATACTAATGCTCTGTGTCATACAAACATATAAAGGGACATACTAATGCTCTGTGTCATACAAACATATAAAGGGACATACTAATACTCTGTGTCATACATATATCTAAAGGGACATACTAATGCTCTGTGTCATACAAACATATAAAGGGACATACTAATGCTCTGTGTCATACAAACATATAAAGGGACATACTAATGCTCTGTGTCATACAAATATCTAAAGGGACATACTAATGCTCTGTGTCCTACAAACATATAAAGGGACATACTAATGCTCTGTGTCATACAAACATATAAAGGGACATACTAATGCTCTGTGTCATACATATATCTAAAGGGACATACTAATGCTCTGTGTCATACAAACATATAAAGGGACATACTAATGCTCTGTGTCATACAAACATATAAAGGGACATACTAATGCTCTGTGTCATACAAATATCTAAAGGGACATACTAATGCTCTGTGTCATACAAACATATAAAGGGACATACTAATGCTCTGTGTCATACAAACATATAAAGGGACATACTAATGCTCTGTGTCATACAAACATATAAAGGGACATACTAATGCTCTGTGTCATACAAACATATAAAGGGACATACTAATGCTCTGTGTCATACAAACATATAAAGGGACATACTAATGCTCTGTGTCATACAAACATATAAAGGGACATATTAATGCTCTGTGTCATACAAACATATAAAGGGACATACTAATACTCTGTGTCATACAAACATATAAAGGGTCATACTAATGCTGTGTGTCATACAAACATATAAAGGGACATACTAATACTCTGTGTCATACAAACATATAAAGGGACATACTAATGCTCTGTGTCATACAAACATATAAAGGGACATACTAATGCTCTGTGTCATACAAACATATAAAGGGTCATACTAATGCTCTGTGTCATACAAACATATAAAGGGTCATACTAATGCTCTGTGTCATACAAACATATAAAGAGACATACTAATACTCTGTGTCCTACAAACATATAAAGGGACATACTAATGCTGTGTGTCATACAAACATATAAAGGGACATACTAATGCTCTGTGTCATACAAATATCTGAAGGGACATACTAATACTCTGTGTCCTACAAACATATAAAGGGACATACTAATACTCTGTGTCCTACAAACATATAAAGGGACATACTAATGCTCTGTGTCATACAAATATCTGAAGGGACATACTAATGCTCTGTGTCATACAAACATATAAAGGGACATACTAATGCTCTGTGTCATACAAACATATGAAGGGACATACTAATGCTCTGTGTCATACAAACATATAAAGGGACATACTAATACTCTGTGTCATACAAACATATAAAGGGACATACTAATACTCTGTGTCATACAAACATATAAAGGGACATACTAATGCTCTGTGTCCTACAAACATATAAAGGGACATACTAATGCTCTGTGTCATACAAACATATAAAGGGACATACTAATGCTCTGTGTCATACAAACATATAAAGGGATATATTAATGCTCTGTGTCATACAAACATATAAAGGGACATACTAATACTCTGTGTCATACAAACATATAAAGGGTCATACTAATGCTGTGTGTCATACAAACATATAAAGGGACATACTAATACTCTGTGTCATACAAACATATAAAGGGACATACTAATGCTCTGTGTCATACAAACATATAAAGGGACATACTAATGCTCTGTGTCATACAAACATATAAAGGGTCATACTAATGCTCTGTGTCATACAAACATATAAAGGGTCATACTAATGCTCTGTGTCATACAAACATATAAAGGGACATACTAATACTCTGTGTCCTACAAACATATAAAGGGACATACTAATGCTGTGTGTCATACAAACATATAAAGGGATATACTAATAGTAGTTCCAAAGCTGGAGCTACAATGAACGGTTGATTGGTGAGGGTGTGGGTTGTCAGATCCCCTCTGATCAGATATTGATGGCCTATCTCAATGACAGGCGGAACTACACAGCTCCATGTAGTGGATGGGGATGGTTAATGCAGCAATGCTCCCATTGAAATGAATGTGAGCAGCCCTGCACTAACCAGCTCGGACCACTACACAGTGGATGTGTAGTTCTGGAGCGGGGGCTACTCGGGAACAGCTGATCGGCAGGGTGATATGCCCTTGCCGATTACATATTGATGGCGTATTCTCAGGGCAGGCCATATAAGGTCAAATGTAATTAAGTCAAATATGTGGTAATATACAAGTAGTAATGTTCAGCTCAGCATTAGTGCATTGTATGGTGAGATATGTGAAGGTATACGCATATATTACACTCTTGGAAGGTTTTAATTGCAGTCATGATAAATAAAGTTGCTCATTGCTATTACTTCTTCTGTTATATCATTTTGCAGTAAAATTCAGAATTCCATCACCTTTCTTTAATCCGGATTTAAATCCTGTTTTGCTGACACAAGCCCTGGAATCCATTCCTCAGTATTCATTAGATTCTCCAGAAGCGTTCCATGTGCACCCCTCTCCAACGGTAATAACTGTGCAGTGTACATTGCCACAGTATACGGCACTAGACATGTCTATATTCATGCCTGTACTTTACAATGTCTTGTTCAGGTTCCATTCGGTGAACAGGGTTATGTCATCTCAAAGCTTGGCCAACTTTATGGATTCAAACAAGGGCCCTGGCGATATGGTGCGAAATCTTTACCAACATCTCAGAAAGGTACATATTACAGTGTTAACTTTCATAGTATTAATATTTAGTAGCTACAATCGGTACACTTGCTGTCATTTGTATGAACCTTACTTGTTAACTTATCCTTAAAATCACACACTCTGCAGTAAAGTGGGCAAAAGACTCCATAGGTCCACATTGCTGACTCTTCACACTTTGGCCTTATGCCATACATTGTGGTATATCATATCAATAAGCTGTTACACCAGGCAGAACGCTAACGTGGGCCTAATTGGTGCTTGCTTAGCACTCTGCCCCGTGCAGATACAGCATGTGTCTGACTTAAAGGGGTTTTCCGGGATTTTAATATTGATGACCTATCCTCTCAGGAAAGGTAATCAATATCAGATCGGCGGTGGTATGACACCCGGCACCCCCGCTAATCAGCTGGTTAAAGAGAAGGCCATGCTCTGTGCAAGCGCTGCCTTCCCTTTATTATTTTCCTGCTGGCCATCAATATCACATCATTGAGCAGGTGTAATGACAAGCAGTCCCATTCACTTCTATGGGATGGTTCGTTCCCATTTAGGTGTATAGGAACAAGCCGTCCCATAGAAGTGGGAATGGGACAGCTTGTAATGACACCTGCTCACTGATGTTGTTGCAAGGGCAAGCAGGAAAACAAGGAAGGGAAGACTGCACTTGCACAGAGCACGGCCTTCTCTTCAACCAGCCGATCAACGGGGGTCCCGGGTGTTGTATCCCCACCAATCTAATATTGATAACTTATGCTGAGGATAGGTCATCAATATTAAAATCTTGGAAAACCCCTTCAAGCATGAACTCTTGGGCTGTCTGCACCCTTTCAATTAAGGCCTATTGCACACGACCATATGGCTTTTTAAGTATTTTGCGGTCTGCAAAAAACGGATCCGCAAAAAAAACGGATGGCATCCGTGTGCATTCCATTTTTTGCGGAACAGAACATCTGGCCCCTAATAAAACAGTACTATCCTTGTGCGTGATGGGGACAAGAATAGGACAAGTTCTATCTTTTACCCTGGGAACACACCTAAGCGTTTTTCAGCGCGTTCAAACGCGCTGAAAAACGCACAACAAGTGAAAACCCATGTATTCCAATGGACATGGTTCACACTTGAGCGTTTTACAGCGCGTTTGAACGCGCTGAAAAACGCCAAACGCAAACGCTTGTGAATGAGCTTCTTTGGGGCGTTTGCCCAAGCGTTTGCACCCATTGAAAAGCATGGGAACGCGCATATAAGAAAATATGCGCGTTTTCCGCTTCAAAAACGCGCATATGATCGCGCGTTTTTGTAGTAAAACCCAGCAGAAAGGCAGAATCTCCACCCACCTTTGCTGGGTGGGGATTCTTTTTTTATGCAAACTGTAAGCTGTCAATCAAAAAAACGCCCCAAATACGCGCGTTGCAAAAATACAAAAACGCCGAAAAAAATGCGCGTTTTCCGCGGAAAAAATGCTCAAAAAAACGCCTGATCCAAAAACGCCTAGGTGTGTTCCCAGCCTTAACGGAAACGTAATGCACACGGAGAGACCTTAGTTTTTTTTTAAGACCCGTCGAAATTAATGGTTCCGTATATGGACCATATGTATGGAACGCAAAAAAACGGCCCGTACACTCGCAGAAAAAACGTTCGTGTGCAATAGGCCTAATGGATGACATTTTAGTAGTTCATAAACTGTTTTGATTGATTGTGTAAACTGAGGTTGGTGGCTCGCTCCTCATACCACTAGCTTGTTGAGAACCAGGGCTGTGGAGTCGGAGTCGAGGAGTCGGAGTCGGAGGCAATTTTGGGTACCTGGAGTCGGAGTCGGCAAACAGTGGACCGACTCCGACTCCTACTAGATTTAAATTGGAATAAAAAAAAATTGGAATAAAAAAAAAGCAAGTTTAAATGTCCCAATTCAGATAAAGTTATAATTAATTACTTCTCTACTGTAAGAATAAAGGCCAATGCATGCAGTGCGTCACGTTACCGCTAAACAAAGACGTTAAGTGACCGTGAAGAAGCACGCTTTTCATATGCTTTACTATGCAGTTAAAGGGACACTGACAGGCTGATATATCTGCTGGTATTCATCAGAGGATTAGGAATACAACTAGACGACTGTTACCCCCAGTTGAGGTTTACTTGTGTTTAAAAACGTTTTAATCAATATGCAAATTCTCTACCTTTGTGCCCAAGGGGCAGGCGCACATGTAGAGTACTGGCAGCACTAGACAGGACTAGGTAGCGAGGAGGAAGAGAGAAAGCTGGCACAGCCTCAGCATAGCCAGACGAGGCAGCTGCCAGCACTCTACACGTGCGCCTGCGCAGGAATTCAGCGTTCGGCTAGCCTGAAAAAAAAGGCCAGTGCAGTGAATAATAACGAGGGGAACAGCGCTGGGAAGCTGTACTTCGGGCGCGGCTGGGCACAAAGCCGCAGGAGACGCTGCCCCATTGGGCACAAAGATAGTGAATTTGTATACAGATTAAAATGTTTTTTAAACACAAGTACAGCTTAACTGGGGGTAACATTAGTATAGTTTTATTCCTAATTCTCTGATGAATACCAGTATATATATATCTTTAGCTGGAAAATCAGCCTGTCAGTGTCCCTTTAAGGAGCAGCAATACTTACACTTTCCATCGTCTTGTGGTCTGCTGTTACAGGGAACCCATGGTTATCCTAGCCTCTCACTGATAACTGACTAAGGACTGGAGACACTTGTATAAGTGAAGGGAAAGGATAGTCAATAGTTCAAGACTGAAGCTGTAAACCATTTGAAAAACTGCTATCATTCAACTAAGGCTATAAAACATGTAAACTCAGATTGTTAGCTTAAATTTTAAACATGACTATGGGATTCTACTAGGAAAATCATGTTTTAAAATAAATGCCCCTTCCCCTGCCCCTTCCTGGATCCTCCCACTGCTCTATCTTCAGCAGAAGATCAGCACACAAAGGAGAAGGCAGCAGCTTCTGCTCAATTACCTCTCTGTGCTAGAGAAGATTAGAAGAACTTGGTGGAACAGCTTCGTATTTGCATATTAAATACAGAGGAGTCGGAGTCGAGGAGTCGGAGTCGGAAGTTTCAAAATCTGAGGAGTCGGAGTCGGAAAATTTATCTACCGACTCCACAGCCCTGTTGAGAACCCAGGACAATCACCCTGCTTGCCCTTATAATTCAGCCCAGGGTGAGGAAAGAAGTTATAGAATTGCAGAAACCAAGACTCCACTTAATGGATGATACAGATATTCTCTAACATTCTTGCATGCATACCCTATAGAAAGCATAATCCCAGTATTTGTAGATAATTTTATGTGTTTTCTCATAAGGTGTGAAACCAGTTACATTCCCAAGTCCCCGTTCCTTATCATTGACTCTCCCAGAGATTTTGCCTAGCGCTGCTGACATCTATATACCCAAGCTTTCAGAGGTTCAAGACATCTGTGCTTCCATCTTGTCCAAACTACCACGAGGATGGAGTCGGGTAAATATGTCAATGGCCTCGGAGATTCTAATAAATGTAGTCAGTGTACAGTACCAAAGCCTTTATATTGAACTGCATCAAACAGGCAAGAAGTAGGAAATATATTTCAAAAACGATTTTCTGTTATTACACATATCAGTTTAGACATATTTAATACATTGCATACTGCATTAGGGTTATTTTCTTCATATATTATTGTCTTACACCCTTCCTTATATTTACTAAATTATAGTATATATTAGTGAGACAGACACTGGAGTTTTATCACTAGTGTCATAAGATGCATACTTATTGGCAAAAGTGATGCTATTTACAACCATTTTGACAGATTACTCCTACAGTATATATAAATATGTAGGGCACAATTATAATTAGAAACGAGTGAAGTTTTGAAAAGTTCGATTCAGCCAATTTTATACCTCCCAACTTTAAAAAGGAACGAAGTGGGACACAATGTGCAGTGCGTGAAGCGGCAAATTTTTTCTGCACCAGGCCACTCCTCTAACTCCGCCCAAAACACAGTTATACACCTAATCTCAATCAGTCCCCTAAATGCCCCCACATAGTAGTTATTCCTCCACCGCACAGTATTTGTGCCCCCATTGTGCCTCCTTCACAGGAGTTATGCCCAGATATGTGCCCCCTCACAGTAATATGCCCAGCTGTGCCTCCTCACAGTAATATGCCCAGTCATGTGCCCCCTCACGGAATTTTGCCCAGCTGTACCCCAAGTAATATGTCCTGTTATGTGCCCCCTCACAAAAAGTTAAAAAAATAAACTCCACATAGTCACCTTGTTCCTAGCAGCAGCAGCAGCAGGATATCGGCTGCTCTGGTCTGTGGAGGAGTCAAGGCTGACTGCCGGCCCCACCCACAGCACAGACCATAGGTGTGAAGAGCTTGCGGAGGGGGGGGGGGAGCAGGAAGCCAATGCCGGTGACTGCTCTCTGCTTCATCATTACAGGCAACTGTACAAGCAGGGACAGCTGCCAGATAGAGGGACATACCTCCCCTGTACTGGGACAGCCACTGTAATCCGGGACTGTCCCGCCACATCTGGGGCTGCTGGGAGGTATGCAATTCGCCTAAATTAACCAGGAAATTCGATTTGTTCCAAATGAATTTGTCACAAATCACTATAAATCAGGTATACCCAGGCCACTCTGCCTAATCTTATTCATTCTTCCCATTTGGTGGCTCAATCTCAGTGGGAAGGCTTGGAGATTAACCCTGTCCAAACCACCGACTGTAAATTTACGTCTGCGACTGGGCATTTAAAAATGGCACCAATGGGTGATGTGTGTCTGTTTTAAAGAGCAGACAACTGACAGTAATGTCACCAGCTGGTCACAGACTTTTAACCCTTCAGATGCTGAGGTCATCTGGGTGTGCTCTGGCTCCCCCCGGTGTAGATTGGGGGAACAGCCGCCCCTGTCCTCCTGAGTGATGGTACCAGAGATTGTACACAGTATTTAAAATTGAGGGATTTACAACAGGGATGACCATAATCTCATGTGGATCCCTCCCTACTATGACTAATGGTATTTCACTTTTAAAATGATTAGGGTTAAAACCAGATGCCAAACATGGTGAATGGATCAAACATGGCCGCTGGATTATTGCAGCAACACTGTCCCTAGCTCATGAACGCTTGCCATGTCTGAGGCTTTTATAGGGCTGTGACATCACAGGGAATGGCTGCCTGTGGACTAGCTAGCTGCACAACAGTATGGGAGATCTACCGTTTCCAGGCTTCTTAGGCCTCATTCACACGACCGTATGGCTTTTTCAGTATTTTGCGGTCCGTATTTTGCGGATCCGTGGTTCCGTTTTTTGCTTCCGTTGTGTTTCCGTTTCGGTTCCGTTTTTCCGTTCCGTTTTTTCGTATGGCATATACAGTATACAGTAATAACATAGAAAAAAATGGGCTGGTCTTAACATTTTCAATAGATTGTTCCGCAAAAAACGGAACGGATACGGAAGACATACGGATGCACTTCCGTATGCTTTCCGTTTTTTTTGCGGACCCATTGACTTGAATGGAGCCACTGAACGTGATTTGCGGACAAGAATAGGACATGTTCTATATTTAAACGGAACGGAAAAACGGAAACGGAAGCCATACGGAGACACTTCAGTATTTTTTGCAGTCCCATTGAAGTGAATGGTTCAGTATACTGTCAGTATACTGAACTGAAAAAACGGCCAGTATACGGTCCGCAAAATACTGTCGTGTGAATGAGCCCTTAGACTTAGTTCACATCACCGTTCAGTCTTTCCGTTCTCCTGCTCCGTTAAGGAGCAGGAAAACTGATTCGGCACATAACTGACCCCAACGGAACCTAAGGACCCCATAGACTATAATGGGGTCGGTTAGGTTTCCGCTCAGAAGAGGATTTTAGAGCGCAGATAAAAGTTGTGCATGCAGGACTTTTGTCTCCGCTTCAAAAATCTTCCTCTGAACAGAAACCTAACGGACCCCATTATAGTCTATGGGGTCTTTAGGCTCCGTTTGGTGTCAGTTATGTGCCGAATCCGTCCTTTCCGCTCTCCTGCTTCTAAACCTGATTCGTTACCATGAAGCGCGAGGAAATTCGGCTTTGTTGCGATTCTAAGTTTTCCTAAACTTTGGACCGAATTCCGCATTGAATGCTTCGCTCAACATTAATTATAATATATATGTCACCCAAATGTAGAAAGCCCCACAAAATAAGCCACAGTCCAAATGCACAACCAAATTAGAACAGCACTAAACACGTATTGTGTCAGACCAAATTATACTCAAAAATTCATCCTTGTTAATTCATCCATTAGTAAAAAAAATAGTTTAAAATTTGAATTAAAAAATGAATTTCTTTTTTAGAATAATTTGGTCTGGCATTATACACGTCTATGGATGTTAAAATATAGAAGTGTAAAAAAGGTATTTTCTTATAGATCAGATTGGCAATATGTGTATATTCTAATATAGTTCTAATTTGATCCTCTCTGCCAAAAGGATTTTATCAATGACCGACTTAAAAAACTTGGAGGAGACACCCCATTCAATCTGTTTTTAAAGAAGGAACTTGGCAATCTTATGTCACTGGTATCTGAAATTAGAAACAATCTGCAGGTGAGTGTCGATGTAGCTTATTCAGTGTTTAATGGTCCTTTGTCATTTCATACATTTCTAGTGTCTTTATACAGAAGTACATTTTTACATTCATGTATTTTGGTGTTGAGAAGCCAGGCTGTAATGAACATATGTGTCTCACGCCTCATGTACGGACACGCACGGTGGCACATCGAGTGTCTGGAGGGTTTGTATTACAGATCTACAGGCGCTGCCTCCGTGAGGGGAAATAGATAATTCATGGCGGAAATACAGAGCTGAAACTCAGCCACGGATTGGTCAGCAGCACTTTATTATTTATTTATGTGCTCTTCTTCATGCGCAAGGCCATATCCAATATCCAATCCACAAAAAACTACTAATTCTTTCTGTGTGCATTCTTTTTTTTTTTCTCATTCCCATCAAAAGAAAGGGCTATTCTCATAATAGGAGCTACTCTGATATTTGTAGATCGGGCATACAGATCCAAGAAAGCAACAGATGTGTGCATGGCCCCATAGAAAAGAATGCGGCGGTTCGATATCTGTAGAAAAAGAAAAACTGAATGCACACTGAAGAGAAATTATGGTTGTATGCATGAACCCTTTAAAGGGTTTCTGTCACCAACTTTTGACATTATAAGCTGTCTGACATTAGCTATGTGCTAATGTCAGACCAGCTTGATAATGTCTTTTTTATAAAAATCCGCTGTATATATAGTCTGAAAAACTTACTTTTATATTATGTAAATTAGCCTCTAGGAGCAGGGGGGGCGTTGCCCTGCTCCTAGCGGCTCCGTCCGGCAACCTGCTGGCACGCCCCTTCACACTTTGATTGACAGTGCAGGGCAGCGATCCTCCTGCACTGTCTCGTTCTGAAATCGCGCGCCCGCGCGCCAGCTCTGTATTCGGGCGCAGGCGCGGTGAGCAGAGGACAGCAGGCACCAGCGTCCTCTGCTCACCGCGCCTGCGCCGATACAGAGCGGCGCGCGGCGCGCGATTCAGAGCAGACAGTGCAGGAGGATCGCTGCCCTGCACTGTCAATCAAAGTGTGAAGGCGTGCCAGCAGGTTGCCGGACGAGCCGCTAGGAGCAGGGCAACGCCCTGCTCCTAGAGGCTAATTTACATAATATAAAAGTAAGTTTTTCAGACTATATATACAGCGGATTTTTATAAAAAAGACATTATCAAGCTGGTCTGACATTAGCACATAGCTAATGTCAGACAGCTTATAATGTCAAAAGTTGGTGACAGAAACCCTTTAACAGTCCCTCTGTACTTATGTCCCTGCACTCCAGAATTTTGGCTTAAAAAAAATAAATCGCACAATAATACTTTGCAACATCTTGGGCTCACTTGTTCAAAATTATTTATACAATTTTTAGACCACTAACTCCAGTATTGAAAAGTAGGTGGAGAAGTAAGTTATGCTAATTCACTCCTCTACAGAGTTATGACTGCAACTTTTTTTTTAAAGTCACAAACTCACTCCAGTAGGGGGGAAGGTGTAAAAAACCTGGAGTAGTATTTCTAGACAAAAGTGTTTGGTTTACAATTGTACCAAATTTAACAAACAACATTTGAAAATGTTGGCACATAATACACCAGCGGGGGCTCTAGTACAACAGACTTGCAATACTACCATTATGATAAATTCCACCGTATTTTTACATTATTCAGTAATTGAAATGTTTTTTCTCTCTCCATTTATTCAGATGATAAGAAATTCCCTGGAATCATCTGACATTTTAGGAGATCAGCTTTCAGATCCTGACATCATTACCATTGTCCATGAATTGTATCACAAAAAACCTCCAGCACACTGGTGTAATAGGGCATGGAATTCTTCTTGCCCGTCCAATTGCTCGGTTTCATACTTTATACAAGATTTACAGCAGAGAGTAACACACTTTGAGAAGATACTTCAGTTTGTAAGTAAATGCACATTAAGTTAGTCTTAACTCAAAAGGAAAGCATACTTACCAGCTCCCCAATGCTGGGTCCTGGCTCCTTTGTTCCAAGGCTGTCTTGCTCAGGTCCCCCACTGTCAACATCCATTTCGATGACACTGCAGCCAATGGCTGGCCGCAGTGGCGATCTGCCCCCCTGGCGTCATGGGGCTAATTGACGTGATGCAAGGGGAGCAGGTCACCTCTGCGGCCATTCTTTGGCTGCAGCGGCATCAAACCTATGAAAGGGCCCTAAATCAATCCCTTCAAGATATATATTTGCAGTTAAAGTATAACTGTCAAATTTTTTTTTTTTTACTATTGGATTTTGGTGATTAATTTTACCTTGTTGGCCCTGTTTTAATTTCTGATTGTTTAATGTGTACAATATTTCTTTATTGATTTTAAGCAAGATAGTAGAAGCACATGGAACAAAAGCGCAATAAGCGCCTATAGTATAACATAGTAGAAAGCACACAGTAGTGCAACAACAACAAGGCATACAGGTGAGATATACAAAATACAAGTCGGCTACACATAAGTAGGATATATCAAGCACAATGAGAAGCTCAACACTGGTAAATCAGCATTAAAACAAGGAGGTCGGAAGAGGCGTAGCATATCGACTGGACAGCCACATAACCCACTGATTATGTAGTCGGATTCTGGAACTCGCAGATTCGGCAAACGTTAATTCACAATGCATGTGTTCATTGACAGATTGCACAACCGCAGCTATCTCCGGAGAGTGCGCAAGTTTCCATTTTCTTGCAATAACATTCCTAGTAGCACTAAACACGTGCGCCAATATCCCTCGTATTTTGGGAGGAAAATTTACCAGACCATATACCAAGTATTGCTAATTCCGGGCTTATGACAATATGCGAGTCAGTAACTTCTCTGAGAAGAGATTCTACAGAAGACCAAAGGGGGCGACTGTGGGGCATGCCCACCACATATGCAGTGGGGTACCTACAGTCCCACATCCTCTCCAGCAAAGAGGGAATATCCCGTCGCCAAATGAGCTAGTCTATTGGGTGTCAGGTACCAGCGCAATTGAATACGCCTGGCTTGCTCAATATGGTTGATGCATCTGGTGCATTTGAAAGACCATTGAAAGGCAGCGTTCCACTCCTGGACAGAAAACACCTTACCTATTTCAGTCTCCCATTTATGAGCAAAAGATTGTTTAACTGATATTGCAGCAGGAAGTATAGCTGCATAAAGCGTAGAGATTGTTGGTCTCAGGGAGCGAGGATTTCTGAGAAAAAGCTGGAATTGGTTAAGGGCCAGTGCTGGGCGAGGAGGTAAGGACTGTAGGTAATGTCTTATTTGTAAGAACTGATAAAAACAGCTGTTAGGGAGAGAGTACTCGGCATGCAGGGCTGCAAATTCCACTATGGAGTTCCCTGTATATAAACTGTCCAGATACTCTATACCCCTAGATCTCCATAGCTCCAGCGAGAGATTCGGAATATGATATTCCAGTGCCAGAATAGGGGTAGCATCTAACGGCACATGAAACAACCTAAAGGTCTCTGTGATTTGCTGCCAGATATATACCATAGCCGTGGTAGTGCTCAACTTGGGGGTGTATTGGATAGCCGATAGACTACATGCTCCTAACAGGGTCCTCAGGGAGCGAGATTTTTCCAGTGAGCTCTCAAGTGCATGCCACTTCTGAGGAGAGGACGGGAGATAGGATTCAAAAGCCTGATCTGCTAAATTTGCTAAGTAATACTTGTGAAGATCAGGAACTCCTAAGCCTCCGAATCGGATAGGAGGATGCAGTGACTCCTTGGATATCCGAGGACGTCTACCATCCCAAATAAATGACATAAGATCTCGCTGCAGTTGTGCAATCCTACCCCTAGGTATTATAATTGGTATACATCTAAAGAAATACAATATCTTAGGAAGTGCAAGCATTTTAGCCGCATTGATGCGCGCAATCCAGGACATATGGACCTTAGACATTCTGAGATAGTCAGACTTAAGGTCAGCTTGAAGATTGAGCAGGTTGACAGAGAGGGTTTGAGATACCGACGCGCCAATTCAATTCCTAGATAGGTAATAGAAGTGTTAGCCCATTGAAAGGAGTAGCGCTGACGAAGGATCTGTTTGGTCGCATAGGCCAGATGAAAATCCAGAACATTAGTTTTCTTTTCGTTTAGCTTGTAGTAAGAGCAATCAGAGTAAGAGGAGAGTATAGAATAAACAGCCTCTAAAGATTGTTCTGGCTCCGTTATCGTTAAAATCACGTCATCTGCGTAAAGGCCTATGACATGAGAAGTGCCTCCAACTCTGATTCCTCTGACCTGCGGGCACGTGCGGATACTAGCCGCCAGCGGTTCTATGACCAGTGAGAAGATAAGTGGGGACAGGGGACAGCCCTGACGGGTACCATTCGTGATCGGGAATGAATCAGAGGTGAAACCAGAGGCCAGGACTCTCGCTGAGGGAGCTGAGTATAAACCCAAGATCGCCTCACAAATAGGCCCATGGAAGCCAAATTTATTAAGTACCCGCTCCAGGAACCCCCAATGAACCCTGTCGAACGCTTTTTCAGCATCAAGTGAGAGAAACATTGTGGGGCCCCCAGAGCGGTCCGCTACCTGAATCAGATCAAGCATCCTTCTGGTTCCATCCCGACACTGCCTCCCGGGCACGAACCCCACCTGGTCCGGATCTACTAGAGAGGGAGAAAAGCATTAATACGTGTAGCTATTATTTTTGCAAATAACTTTAAATCAGCGTTTAGCAGCGATATAGGTCGGAAATTTGCTGGCTCGTCAGGACTTTTGCCCGGCTTAGGTATGGTTACTACCGTAGCAGCCAGCATTTCAGGGGAATGTCTCTGGATACAAAAAACTGTTAAATAAAGAGGTGAGATGAGGTATCAGCTGCTGCTGAAAAGTTTTATAATAATTGGAAATGAAGCCATCCGGACCAGGGGCCTTATTAGTCGGGGTGCGACGGATAGCTAAGAGAATTTCCTCACTGGTCACAGGCGAGTTCAGGGTTTCCAACTGCTCCCCAGTCAAAGTCGGTAGCTGCACTGAGTCCAAAAAGGAGCCAATGAGCTCAGAAGTTGGCTGTGGGACCATAAGATCATCCTTCAAGTTATACAGCCCCTTATAATAGGACGCAAACGCATTAGCGATCTCCTGAGGATGCGTGTAGGTAACATTATCATATCGCAGCTTACCAATCTTGGACTCAGCCGCTCTGCGGTTTAGCCGTCTCGCTAAAAGGGCTCCCGCTCTGTCCCCCATATGATAAAAGGTGGTGCGCAGCGTGCGAAGCGCCTTCTCATGCTTATAAAGCAGAAGGGACTTCACCACAGATCGGGCGTTCTGAAGTGTTTTAAGATTAGCAGAAGTAGAATCTCGTTTGTGAAGCTTATCTGCCGCGTCTAGAGCAGTAAGTGCGTCATTCAGTTGTCTATCTCTTAATTTTTTAAGACGAGCAGCGGACTGCAGAAGGATTCCACGCATATATGCCTTGTGTGAGAGCCATAAGATGGTGGGGAGATTTCAGGGCTGGCATTATACATAAAGAAGTCAGTGAGTTTGGACCTAAAGTCCTCAACTCGCTGAGGAGACTTCAGCAAATAAGGATTAAGTCTCCACTGAGCAGGGGAGCATGCAGGAATACCTAGATCCAGTTCAAGGGAGATTGGGGAATGATCAGACCATGTAGCACACCCAATGTCAGACCGAAGTGCCTTATGTAAGAGGTCTCTCGAGATAAGAAAATAATCTATGCGGGAATGTGACAAGTGAACCGGAGATGAATAAGTGAATTCTCGCTCGTCTCCATGATGGTACCTCCAGATGTCATGATACGGTGTGGCTTTAAGGGTGAGGCCCAAATCCTCACGGTGGACCCCTGGAGCCGAGCGACAATCAATGTCTGCACTGACCGGGATGTTAAAATCCCCTCCAATAATAACTGCCCCTTTCGCTACTGCAGCAATTTTCCTGAAGAACTTGTTAAGGAAGGACCTCTGTCTGACATTGGGTGCATAAACTGATGCAATGGTACAGAGAACATCGTCAATAGTACAGACCAAGATGATAAACCTGCCATGAGAGTCCACTACACAATCATGTTTAGTAAATGCTACGGAGGCTCGGATCCCAATAAACACCCCAGCTTTGCGTCTTTTAACTGAAGGGGAGAAAAACATGTGGGGAACATCCTATGCGCACATCTATACTGATCCTTCTCCAACAAATGAGATTCTTGCGCTAATACGACATCATAGCGAGCCTTAAGGACATCAGACCAAAGTTGTGAGCGCCTGAAGGGGAGTTGAGACCTCTCACATTGTTGGAGAGGATCTTAAGACCCATTGTAATATATAAATATTGCAGCTGAGAGCCCACTTATGCCATGATACATCATCCTAGAGCCGAGGGTGCAAGATGCTCACCATAGTACGCCTGGTAACATACATTAGAGAACATAAAAAGAAAAAACAAAAAACAAAATGAACTAAAACACATATAAACCGTAGCGGAGTAACCCGCTTCTAGTAGTGAGGCCTGCAGGTTAGGAAAGCAGACCGTTGGGGGTAGGGAGGTAAAAGTGTGAGTAACAACCCACATGTATACCCCGACCCCAGTACCCCATCATGAGATGAGAACCAAGTCCGGACGTTCGTCAGGCTGCCTCCCAGTCCGAGGAGATCTTGTCTGGTTTGTTAAGATCACCGGGTTGCTTTTGCTGGAAGTCCGGTAGCAGTCCCCACTGATGCAGGGCGAGAGCCGCCGCTTGAGGGGAGTTCCAGATATGTTGGGTGTCCTTATGCAGAACTATTAGTTTGACAGGAAAACCCCACCGGTAACGGATTTGATGTTCTCTTAGGATCTTCGTCACTTGAGAGAATTCCTCCTTTTGGCCATGGTAGCCGCTGATAGATCAGGATATATTGCTAACCCCGCAAAAGATGGCGTCGGAGCTGGGTTCTGTCGCAGCAGCCGGAGAAACTGATCTTTAATGTGATAAAAGTGTATCCTCGCAATGACATCACGGGGAAGGGAAGGATCCAGGTTTCGGGGTTTAGGGACCCTATGTATACGGTCTATTATAAGATCAGCTTCTGAGGTATCAGGAAGGGCCCCTTTGATCAATCCCTTAAGAAGCGGATCCAATCCTTCAGGTCCCACCGACTCTGGCACCCCTCTTATCCGCACGTTGTTGCGTCTATGTCGGTCTTCCAAATCTTGCAACTTAGCTCTGAGGGTGCCTACCTCCTCCTCTAACGCCTCATGCGCATCAATAAGCGAATTGTGCGAGACGGCAAATTCCGCCATCTTGCCCTCCACATGTGCGGTACGGTCCCCAGGCTATGAATCTCTCGTCGCAGCTCTTTCAAAGCGCAGGAGAAATCCTCCTTTATGGACGCTCGGAGGGAGTCCAGCAAGGAGCGCATGTTGTCTGTAGTGAGCGGGTGAGAGGGAGTAGGCAGCTGGGGCGAAACAGCAGCCCCGAGAGGGGCTCCGGAGGAGGAGGCAGGCGAGTAGGCCGCAGGCGGAGACGGAGACAGAGTACGTACTGGTGTCGGGCCGGCGGGCGCTGTTTGCGCAAAGAATTCAGTGAGTTTCTTCGGCGGTTGCCGCTTCCGAAGCTTGCCCATGACAGAGAAGTAGTGTAGGTGACACGAGGGTCACACCTGCCGTCCAGAGGAACGCTGTGGAAGCCGTTGTAGGAGTACTAGGAGCGGAGCTGAAGCTCTAAGCGACCGGCGCCATCAGCGAGCAGGCCACGCCCCCTTTCTGATTGTTTAATAAATAACCCCTAAAGGCCACCTAAAAGTCCCCAGTATTGGCTATTGTTACCTGAGATAAAATCAGGTTGCTATGCTCCTTCCGTCTACCAGATGAGGGAGGACGGAGCACTCTGCCTGCACTGGGAACTGATAGTGAGTCAGCATTGTAAGGGAATGTATAAAAAGCCAGGTTCTTCCTGACAGGAGATAACAGTGCTGGGCTGTGTGTGTGACCTTCTCCACATGCCTGTGCTTGGCAGACACTCCCTTAGCAGTGCAGGACAATGTGGCTGCTCAGTGTATAAATGACAGCCTTATCTGATAAGAGGAGAACTTGTAGGAGGACTATAGGCTTCAGCCAGACCTGGGAACTTCACTGCAAGACCCCTCTATACAGAGCTGGTCTTCACTAACTTCACTGCAGGTGTCCTATGGATTAGCCTCAGGGCTGAGGGCGGCCATCTTAACAGAATAGTGAAATTGCAGTTTTATGCAGACTGGTTGCTAAGGGCTGAATCTTATTAAATAAGGGGTAAGTAAGTCTAATAGTTATTGATTCAGGTATATTATCATATTAGTAACTACATATATGAAAACTGAAATTAGGGTCTAAATGTGACAGTTATCCTTTAAATATTTGCACTCCAGGTAAGAAGCTAGGTCCAGTCAATTGCCTTTTGACAGTCTGGTAGGACATAGGAGAATAATATCAGGTGCTTCTTATCTGTATGGTATCAGTGTCTCCACAGGTTTATAAATGTGCCTCATAGCATTTTATTCTCTTTCATAGAAGATCCACAGGACAGACTACTGTGGACATTCAGATATCTCAACATCTTTACGATGAGCTGACCACAGGTCCTTTAAGAGCCACAAATATCAAAATATTTGCAATGATGGGAATGATTGTCCAGGCAGAGAATAATTCCCATGCTTGTAAATAGTTTTATGTGCATCAGTACAGATCTATTTTCATGTCTGGTAGTTAGCTGTTAAAGTGCCACAACTATCCTCTTGATTAATAACAATTTTAGTCCCCCTAGGTGACTTGAACCTGTGATCATCTGTATATTCCAGCAACAGCAATGTTACCAACGTTCTAAAGACAGGGTGTAATAGATGCTGTACATCATGAGGATGCAGATCAGACAGAGCTCCCTAGCCGCTCAGATCCCACAGCCGCTATTGACTGCAGCATCTGAGAGGTTAAATATCCAGGATTGGAGTTATCTCCCATCCCAGCAGTAGTAGGCAGGTTTCAGCAGTCGAACACAGTTCATAAGCCCGCGCCATACATTCCTTAGTGGAGTATATTTACGTTCATTGGTTGCCAATGAGATTAAGATGCATAATTTAGAAAAGAGAGTATTATTTGCAAAAGATTTATGCTTTTTGTTCAATTTATGGAATAAGAAGGATCGCCTTCATTTATAACTGCTGGACGTTGTGGTAATCAGTCACAAGGCTGAAAGTAGTGTTTCTAGCAGTTTCCTCTTCTTCTAGCTTATAGGAAAGCCTCTATCATAACTTCTTTTTCTGTTCTTATAAACAGGGTCGGGAAAAAATGCCAATATATTGGCTTGGAGCATTTCGTAATCCAAAAGGCCTACTATCTGTACTGAAACAAGAGGCAATTCGCAGATACTCGGAGAGAACTGGAAATGTGGACTCAATAGATTTTAAAACAGAAATTACACAAAGAGACAAGGAACATGTAAGTGACTGGTCACTGTACCTTAAAGAGGACCTCACCTCCCCTAACAGCTCTGTTTTAGCTACTACTTGCATTCCCCATGTAATAATAGTTCTGGAGCATCTATTCCAGAGCCAACCAGCAACCTCAGCTATTCTGCAACTACAACTCCCAGAATGCTGCATTCAGTTCTATGGGAGTTACAAGAGCAGCTTAGGCAGTATATATGCTGGGGATTGTAGTTTCACAGCAGCTGGAGTGCTGTAGGTCGCTGATTCCTAACCTATTCTTATGACTATGGCTGTAGCATTTATTTATTATGCCTTCTAGCAGTTAAGAATGACTCACTAGCTGTTGGCTGTAAACGTCCAGATGGGTGTTACCAGTTGGGAGCGTGTCCCTGTCATCTGTCACTGGCAGCACTGGTTGCATAGTGTGCAATCAGACTGTACCAGAACACCCCCTAACTGGTAACATCCAGGTGGATTTACCTTGCAAACTGCTAGCAATTCATTCAAAACTTCCAGGAGAAATAATAAATGAATGGTACAACATAGAGTCATAAGAATAGATGCCCCAGAATTGGTATTACATGGGGAACACAAGTAGTCACGAAAACAGACCTATCTCGAGAGGTAAAAGGTCCTCTTTAAACATGCCATAAAGTGAGACTGGTGTTACTGCAGTAGGGAGAATATACAGGTTCCAGCGTAGGCTACTTTTACACTAGCGTTAATATTTTCCGGTATTGAGATGCCTCATAGGGTCTCAATACCGGTAAAAAAACGCTTCCGTTTTGTCCCCATTCATTGTCAATGGGGACAAAATGTAACTGAGCAGAACGGAGAGCTCTAAAATGGATTCCGTTGCATTCTCATACTGGAGAGCACACCCCCAGGATGTGGAGCAAGACGGATCAGTCATGACCCACAATGCAAGTCAATGGGGACGGATCCATTTTCTCTGACACAATAGAAAACGGATCCGTCCCCCATTGACTTTCAATGGAGTTTATGATGGATCCGTCTTGGCCATGTTAAAGATAATACAACCGGATCCGTTCATAACGGATGCAGACGGTTGTATTATCAGTAATGGAAGCGTTTTTGCTGAACCCTGCCAGATACTGTAAAAACGCTAGTGTGAAAGTAGCCTTAAATGGGCCTTTATCTTAAAAGTATTCATGTGCAATCACTCTACACTGAAATATATGACAGGAAGGTGGTGTGCAGTAGACAAGCTGTAGGTAAAGGGTTTCATTCACACCTGAACATTTTCATTAGTATTTGTAAGCCCAAACTAGAACACAAATATCAAAAATGTATAATGAAAAGATCTGCAACTCTTCTGTGTTTAGCTTCCAAATACTATTCAAAATACTGTCCGTTTCTGATATAGAAAAGTTGCTAATATTGTCGTACATCCCACCAAAATGTATAACTTTTCACCCTTTTTTCATAAGAAAGTCTTTGTAAACTCCCCCTTTGTTTTACAGTATGTAGACTAGGCCTTTAAAACAAAAGCTGCTTTGTTATACAGTTTTTGTGGTTGTCTTTACATTTGTTTAAATGGTACCAACATCCTATCCTGGTGGTCAAGTGGCATTTACAGCAAATGAAGACTATTGGGACCAGTATGACATCAGATTTAAAATCGAAACTTGTGGGTACAATGCCAGATTTTTTTTTATTCAAAACTGAGTTTAATATAAATATATCTGATTGACTTCTTGTCGTGTTTCATTTTAGATTCGAGATCCACCTCAGGAAGGAATTTTTGTACATGGAGTCCATCTTTGGGGAGTGCACTGGAACAAGACTGATGGAGAGATTGTGGATTCACCTCCAAAGCATAGTCTGAATATCTTACCCGTTATTCATCTGCAGTGTTTGCCTACATCAGAAAAGTCTGGGATTCATGATACCCAAAAATCAGATACATACTTATGTCCAGTGTACCTTTCATCGACATCTAGAACAGAGACAGTTTTCACTTTAGACATTCACAAAGAAAACATTGCTAGTTCTAGGTGGGCTCTGAGAGGTATGAAAGCAACAGTACATCCCTTTTGATTTATTCTCCACTCTGCATCCATAGTAATATATACATTGTTATATATATATATAACACTAAATTAGGTTTATACATGTAAGACAGATCTGGAAATATTAAATAAAGACTGCTTTTTAATGAAAATCTTGTGGTTCTTTCAAATACCATAGATTTACTAAGACCAGCATTTCAGTCTTATTAAAGTCAGATGGAGTAAGGGCCCTTTCACACTTGCGTTTTTATTTCCCGCGATGGAGTTCCGTCATCGGGGCTCTATGCCGGAAAAGAACGCTTCAGTTACAGATAATACCACCGCATGCATCCGTTTGAACGGATCCGCTTGTATTAACTTTAACTATTTTTTAACATTGCCAAAAACAGATCCGTTTTGAACTCCATTGAAAGTCAATGGAGGACGGATCAGTTTTCTATTGTGGCAGATAAAACGGATCCGTCCCCATTGACTTGCATTGGGGGTCCGTTTTGTTCCGCATACTGCGGTATTTTCTCCGTCCAAAAAACGTTCAATGACTGAACTGAAGACATCCTGATGCATCCTAAACGGATTTCTCTCCATTCAGAATGCATGGGGATAATCCTGATCAGTATTCTTCTGGCATAGAACCCCGGCGACGGATCTCTAGGACGGAAAGAAAAACGCAAGTGTGAAAGGGCCCTAACAGGGCACGTGCCTCTTAATAAATTTGGTGCAACTTCTCGCTGTCTGCACCAGAAACTGAAACTATAGCTGGTGTAGATTTCAGCTATAACTTACACCCATTTCTAATGTAAAATGATACATTTGTTGGGCTGCAGGAGGCCATGTCGCTCACATTTAGCCCAACCTGCTTTCTTGCCAATGTTGGAAGTGGCAAGAAACATAGGTTGCAATTTAAAATGCAAATATGGTGTGCGCCATCATTTTTTACCGTTTCATGCCTAAGTTTCTGATGACTATGTGCCAATTAATGTTCTGTAATGTGCAACAATTAAACTTTTTTGGGTGATTTCTGCTGCCCTAGCTGAAAGGTTATCATAAAAGGAGAGACCTGTATAATTAGAGAGAGAGAGAGAACTCAGCTGGAAAAAAAGATGTGCAAATCAGTTTTCACATGGTTGTAGCCTTGAAATGTTCAACCAGTGCTTTTCCAGAGTTCCCCCTGATGGTAGCTACAAACTGTTTAATCAGTCCTTTTTCAGAAAGGACAGCTGTTTTTTAGAAAGGACGGCTGTTTAATCAGCCCTTTTTCAGAAAGGACTGCTAATTTCCATACCTTTGGGTTTCTTGGAAAGATATTCAAACTTTTCTTTAAAAACAAAACATTAAGTCCATCTGATGCCAGCAGAAGTAAAAGCTAACTTGAATATATATTTTCTCAGAGATGCAGAGCAGCCTTGGCTGGACTACAATACCTGCATACTAAGTGGTCTCCCTACTGAGAAAGAGCACCCCCGAGAACCCCGACAATGGCCACTAACCAGACCAATTTTCTTGTGCTTTTGGAAGGAGAACTGACTTTGCATGTCTCTTGGAGTATTACACATGGATCTATATGCCTTTGGACTCATGCACACGGCCATTTCGGTGGTCCACAAATTGTAGATCTGCAAAACACAGATACCGGCCGAGAGCCTGTCGTAATCATCTTCTTATTTTTTTTCACAAATGTCCTATCCTTGCCCGGAAAACGGACAAGAATATTACATGTTCTTTTTTGCAGGGCCGTGGAATGGACTTAAGGATGCGGACATGACATGGTGTGCTGTCGGGAGCTCTTGCAGCCCCACTGAACTGAAAACACGGTCGTGTGCATGAGCCCTTTAATAGCACTTATGATTCGGGTAGATCGATTTGTACCCAAATCAAATAATAAAAAAAAAATTGTTGAATTGCACCCAAAACAAATTTTAAGAAATGTGCTTATCTCTAAGCTGGATTGCAGAGTTAAAAAAAAACAGATTTAAAGGGGTTATCTGGGAAATAATATTCAGATCGGCCTCTTCCTATGTAATGTCACCGTACACTGGTCACATGGCCTAGTTGCAGCTCAGCCTCATTCAAGTCAATGGGACTGAGCTGCAATACCAAGCACAGCCGCTATATAATGTAAGGTGCTGTGCTTGGAAAGCTGCCGGGAGTCCGCCACGCTCACCAGAGCTCCAGAGAGCACAGCGGCTCAGTGAAACAGTTTCACACTTCACACTGAGCCATCAGGTTGCTGCTCTGACGGCTGGATGAACAGCCCTTATCTGTGAATTCCAGACAGCTCTTAAACACTCATTATAGCTAAATTCTTAGCAAACTAATGAGAATATGGCGTAAATGAGTGTTTATGAGTTGTTAGGAGTTCAGAGATAAAGGCTACACATCCAGCCATCAGAGCAGCAACCTGACGGTGCAGTGTGAAAATGAATGTAAGATACTCTGCAGATAGGCTAAAATTTAATCCTGTAGAAAAAAAACTGGAAAATTTTTAATAAAGATCAATAGAAAAATAAAGATTTTTAGCCCAACATGAGTAAAATGCAGTCATAAAAATCATTGTCCTGTTTGAGAGGTTTCCTTGAGACAAAAAGCATGCAATAATGTGCATAAAGATGAAACATAATTCATATTAAAGATATTAAAACACTGCAATTTTTTTTAAGGAAAGAAAGGAAAATAATACACAGCATTATACATTTTATTGAAACAACATTTTCTGTTCACATGAGTAACCTTGACATAATAGTTTCTCTTCTCATGTACGAAAAAGATCAATATGGCTCAAGCTCTGTTTAGTACAAGCCCAGGTCTACACTTAAAGGAATATTCCTGTTTTTATTTTTATTTTGTTAATATAATAGGAAATCCTACAATTTTGTAATATACATGTATTTACAATCCTGCATATATAACTTTTTTATATCAGGCAGCTGACCCCTATGGGCAGTAGAATGGTATAGCCCATGTTTCGGTCCTGTGTAATGTATCCATGGTGTAACTGAAACATGGCATCAGTCATGTGAAACTCTTCCCATCATATAATCCCTGATATTCAGTAAGTAGCAGTACAACATGACATACATGTGCTGGATCAGGACAGATTCACGTGATAAGTGAATAGGACTAGTGGTGGAATCATGATTTTTTTGTGGTTATTGCCTCTAAGTGATGTGATAAAATGAATAAAATGGCTGTCTCTCTCTACGTGATGTAAAATGGCTGCATGTCTCTAGGTGATGTCATGTTATTAATAAAGTTTATAAACACAGATCTACTTCCATACAGACACAGAGACATGATGCTGCAGGTAGTAATACCGTACATACTGTACATGTTCTGCCCCCAATACACTGCAATTCATCTATTAGATACCCAGGCAGTTAACCCAGGTCACATGATACTTGTGAGTGTCACATGATTGCTCAGATGACCAACGCCATATTTAGTACTATACAGCTCTCTTACGGATGCATTTGAGAGGACTAAAATGGACCATACCATTTCTTCCTTTAGGCAGAGTCTACTGTATGGATATAATAAAGGTTTGCAGGCGACATTTTAAATAGATGTATAATCGAAAATTGTGAAACATACTATTCCCTACATAAATTAATGTAATCATTAAAACTGGAATACCCTTTTAAAATCACTGCAATTTCTTCAGATGCTGTCACATAGCAATATTGCATATGATTTACTGCAAACAATACGTGGTCAAAAACCTCTGGGTCACCTTCTGTGTGTATGCTTGCACATACTGGGGCTCTTTTGTCACATATTATTTGCTGACCTTATTTAATATTAGTATGGAATCATGTCCAGCATAGAAACACAGCCTATTATATGTGTAGAGTCCTCTACGATAGATTGTATAGAAGCCCATGCTTATTCCTCTAACCCCATGCATGCCATATGGGCTGTAAACTCCTCATCACATTCAAAAAATGATATATGTATGGACAGACGCCAGATAACAGTACACAGCGTTACATAACAAGACATTCAAAATCCCCCGATAGTTGGAGCAAAATAAAGAAGTCAATTAAATCTATACCACACTTTACTCTCCTACTCAGAACGTATATTAATAAATTAATCCATCAGATTTCATGCTCTGTGCTTATATGTTATGACAAAGAAAAAATGCAAATGTCTAATGATATCGCTCAAGTCCTTTATCTCTCCTGCCACCTCATGTCTTCAAGTCTACATGAACCTAACAGTGTCCATATTGATACACCCAGTATTACCAGAGTGGCTTATTCTTCACAAGCTACAATATTTTTGAAATTTTTCATCTTACATCAGATTACTTAAAAGCACCAAATAAAGTGTTATTATTGTACTAAAGCAGACATTATGGGGGTCATTTATCAAACTGGTGTAAAGTAGAACTGGCTTAGTTGCCCATAGCAACCAATCAGATTCCAACTTTTAATTTTCCAAAGAAGCTGTCCAAAATGAAAGCTGGAATCTGACTGGTTACACTAGATTGATAAATGACCCCCTATATTTCTATATTTATCTCTAAAAACCTCCAATTCTAAAACGAGCAGTAAGAGACATTAGGACAAATGAAAATGGTTAACAATGCACTATAATTGTAGACAGCAGATAATACTCAGATGTAGAGGGTCTGAGGACCACACAAGTAGATTGTACTACTTAAGAGGAGGCACAATTAACATTGCTGACAGTAAACCCATATTCCTCATATGAAAACTAATAGGCGATCTCTCTGCCACTGTTTCTCTTGTCTTATGGTGAATTTCCATGAAAACTACCTTTTTATCGTAATAGCTTCAAAATTCTTCATCAATGACTTTCTTAAAGACCCACTCCCATTATACATGTTATTCTCTGGCTTGTTAGAAAGGCAAATGATGTAAACTGTAGTAAAGGTAATCTCTTTCCCGATGGCTGTATATGCGCTCCCTTCTGGTCCTCAGCTGTGTCATGCGCTGACACTCCGACTCTCTAACTGGCACAGCGTCTGGAGGACAGTAAGTCACTTTCCCTCTTCACTCCTATGAGACTGACAATGAAGCTCTGGCTTTCTGACCACACTTAAGTCTCTGTGTCAGTAGGAAAGTCAAGAGATTTGGTCAGGACCAGAACAAAGTAGATAACTCACAAATACAGTACAGAGATTACCTTCACTACAATTTACATCAAGTACCTTTCTAATGAGAGAGAATAAAATGTTTGCAGGAGTGCTTCTTTAATGTATTTTTATAGCAATTACAGGTCCAAATCCCCTGCATAGACAAATTTAAAGGGGTTGTCTCCTCGTGGATAATGGGGGCATATCGCTAGGATATGCCCCCCTTGTCCTACAGGTGCGGGTCCTGCACCTATATTGAGAATGGAGCCTCGCAAATGAAGAAGGGCACACTCCGCATGCGCAGCCGCCCTCTATTCATTTTTTATGGGGCCGGCTAAAATAGCCTTGGCTATTTCCGTCAGCCCTATAGAAATGAATAGGAGCGGGGAAGCGCTCCCATTCACTTCTATGGGGAGCCGGCTTGGTGGTGGCCGGACCGGAGTCCTTTAGCCACTACCTTAGGGGGCTCCGTTTTTTATATAGGTGGGGGTCCCAGCGGTGGGACCTGCACCTATAAGACAATGGGGGCATATCCATGATGAGACAACCCCTTTAATAGTTAAATAATAATAAAAAAAAACTCTATCTGCCTGTAACCACCACTAGAGGGAGCTTTTGCGGTAAGTTCTTAAATTCCCTCTTGTCATGTAAACTGAGGGACAAAAACAGTAAATATGCATTGTGCCTATCCTGCCTACTGTACAGAATGGCACTAAGGGCAGAAATCTTAGAGTATGCTGGGAAAACAGAGCCCCAGTATAACCAACAGCCAATAGAAAAATGCATTGTACATCACAAAAGACAATAGATTTACATGAAAACACGTGTAGGTGGAGAGGAATCAAAGTTTTGGACAGACTGTGCCAGATGATATATATACTCACACAGTAATGTGGGTTGGGACGATTTTACACAATAGGAAAATGAAAGCAAAAGAAAAAGGTTTCACAAATTGCCACATATATGATCTATAGGACAGACTTGGAGAGACCTTCTTCATGTAGGTATCGAAAGAGTGGTTAGCATTACATACTTTATTGTATGTCAAAATACAAATCAACTAATTATTTTATACTAGTTTGTCTATAGTTATAGAAAAAGGTTCAATAGTTTTGTATTAAAATGTCAATACAAAAACTAGACTAAAAAAAAAAGTGTCGTATAACAGCCATTACTGTTGAAGGTGTTGTCCGAATTATTGTTGAAAAAAAACCTCAGGGACACTAGTAGAATAATAATAAAAAAAAACATATCTTCACTATCCGGAAACCCCACAGTTCCAGCACAGCCGATCCACCCTCCCTGCCGGGCCTTGTTCTCCAGCCCATATATCACACATGACCACTGCAGTCAATACCTGGCCTCAGTGGTATACAACGCTGCGTGCCTGAGCTGCGCTAGCTCAGAGAGATGATACGCTCCATCTAAGGAGCGGGGGTTCTAGGAAGTCACATTATTGACCCTGCACTGCACCTGTGTTCAAACTAGTAGGTGCTTAGCTGACTTCAAAGGATAGGCACGCGCCGCCCCAAGGGGACGGGGCTACAAGTGTCGGAGAAGCAGTGTCATGCTGCATGTGTATACTCTAGAATGTTGTGGTCTCGTGTCTGGGGATCAAAATGGGGAGCTGGAGACCAAAGTGAAAATACTTTATTAGTAGGTGAATTATTTAATGGAAATATATCTATCGAGTGTAATATGACTGCACAACCCCTTTAAAGGGAATCCGTCACGTTTTATGGTGTCCTAACTAGTGACAGACCCCTTAGTGGATCACTTTCTTTATTGTCATAGTTGTTTTGCATTAAACAGCTCCAGCGCATGCTGATGAGTCCTGATATTCACAAGCCCCCGGCGCTCCCCACCCACCGGCTGCTGATTGACAGCTTCTCTCCTGCACCGGCAGAGGGCGGAGAAAGACGGGAGCTCGCGAATATCAGGACTTGTTGGCATGCCCCGGAACTGTTACAACCTGGAAGCATAAAACTGCTGACAGGTTCCCTTTAACCACTTTGGGGCTAATCTATCTAAGTGGTTAACAAACGTGTCAAAGAATTAGAAAAGTGAACGCGTTATGGTTTAAGAAGCAGTTGCACACTTGGTGGCTTTTTCTGAAAGAAGACCTGCCACCCCTAGTTTACCAGTATCAGAGGATGACCGGATGCAAGTATTACATGGAAATAGCCTACAGAACAGAACACAGCCAATCACTGCCTCTGCCCAGTGTCGGTACTTACCTAGCGAGTGGCAAAAGGAAAGCCCGCTGCTAATAGCCTGGCGGCTTATCTTACTAGACACTAAAGGCACACAGACCGACTACTGGGAACGAACATTCATATCATCTGATGCTCGCTAACTTACTGTCCGTTCACCAGGTGAAAGCATTGTAGATGTGGCACCCAAAATCATTGTTTCTGGGCAGCAGATCACCCTGTGTAGAGTAATCGCTTGTCCCCATGCAATGTATGTAAATGCAGCTCTCAGGACGAGCAGGCAATTATCGGGAATTCAAATTCATTCCAGGTAATTGCCTGCTCAGTTGGCCTGTGTAAAGGGGCCTTAAAGAGCATGTTAGTTACCCAAGCTGTAAATGGTGGCGGGTATATATATGGCTGAAAGGATATCCATTATTTACATGGGTGGTTTATGCACCCACCATATTTAACACCTAAACGTTGGGTCAGTGTATGGTGAATACAATGGCCAGATTTTACTAACCCACGTGACCTAGTTCTTAAAATCAATTCGATTGGGTACTGGTCAGCAGGATCACGTAAATACTGAACCAGTTTGGAATTTAGATAAAGGTGATTTCAATGACTCTGGTGCGCGGCTCTATCACGCAGTTGCTCCGGATAAACTCCACCCTCATGTTTTTTGTATTCTAGGAGCAATTAAAGATAATAACCTCATTCTCACAGCTAAACATGGAGTACGTGCCATAATATTGTGACACACTTAACAATAAGAATAGAAAGATCCCTCGGTTTGTTTTGCTTGCAGTGATTTCTGCCTCCTCCTTAATCATCTGAATTACTGGTTAGAGAGTCCTCTTTGCTGCTACAACATATTATTCACTAGGAACGCCCTCACTGTGCACGAGCCAACAGAGGCATCATTCCTCCCTCCAGAGAAATAGTAAAAATAGAGCCCCGCTAGGCTGGAAAGAATAAATTAGAGACAGACCAAGCTCCGTTAGAAAGGAAATAATACCAATAGTCAATACATCAACCTAAACAGCTTTATAGCGCTTGATCAACTGTGTATAGTTAAAAGGGAATGTCTCCTTCAAGAGTGGAGGATTCAGATCACCAGGAAGAATAAGGCATGGGGTTAATTACTCTCGCTTTGCTTTCCCCCTCCTCCTCTTCCTTCCATTTTCTACACCCACTTTGTGGTTTTCATGTTTGTTCAGTGCACCAGTATTAACTACTCCGTTTGCCACTGATTTCCCATTGGTCACCGATTTTCCATTTGCCGCCGATTTTCCATTTGTCAACGATTTTCCATTTGCCACCGACTTTCCATTTGCCACCGATTTTCCATTTGCCACCGACTTTCCATTCTGGACAGGCTTCCCACTCCGTGCTGATCCTTTTGGTGCATTGTATGTCCGATAGTAGAAGTTTGCAAAGAGAACAATGAAGGTGACGGCATATACAATCAGCGCCCAGTGCATCCATTTGGGGAAGGGGCAATCAATGTAGAGAGACAGGGCAGTGTGACCAATAGTGACATGGAACTGGACCTAGAAATCAACAAACCAAAGATGGGCGACATTGGAGAAGACATTAAATGTTAACAGAAATACAACAATAAATCCTAAGAATTTTATAGGAACTCTGGTTTGGGTTCAGGGTTGTGCTACTGTTCCTCTAATACCCACTGTATGTGGTATCCTGATTGCGAACTGTTTTCTTCAGTCTTAAGTGCAATGAATACCTTATCAGCAAGTGGGCCAAACGTGGTGAAGGCTCCCACCCAGGGGCCTCCACCACTTACCGCCGCTGATGTTAGGCAGAGCTCCATTGCTGGCAGCCCTTCTTCATGCTGACCTACTGGTCATTTCTCCTAATGGCTGATTAGCCTGCTGCTTAGTTAACATCATAACTAAGGTCTGAGGGCATGGTTCCACATAGCGGTTTTTAAATAGATTGTTAATTAACCCAACTATTTTGTTGGTAATACTGGCAAAAATGTGCTGCTATGAACAATCATGGATGCACAGTTAAAATTATGGGGCGCTACTACCAGATTTTTCGCTCAGGGAAAACCAGCAAGCCTTATCCAGCCCTGGGGCCAATGCCACCTGAGCTATACAATGCTTTGCTGACAGTTTCATAGTATGCCACTACTAGATCGAGCACATTCCTGTCATTGGATAGGACAGGGATGGGCAAACTGCAGCTCTCCAGCTGTTGCAACTGCAACTGGGCCCGGCAGTAGAGGGGGGCCGCAGCCACAGTAATGTGCGGCAGGGCACAGGGACGCGGTTCCATTGTGGAAGAGCTCATCTACATAGTCATCTGTATCGCCGTCCTCAGGACAGCGACACAGATGGCTCTGCTGTGTTGCGGCAGGGCAGGGGAGGGAGGCGTCTCCCTTCCCTGTTCCTCTGATAGGCTGCTGGCACAAGGCCCGCAGCCTATCAGAGGCCGGTGCAGGCGGCGCGATGACGTCTTTGCGCCGCCTGAGCCGTACAGCGTGGGGCACAGGCCTGAAGAGGCCTGCACCGCATCGCTGCCATGGAGGTAAGTATAAGTGTTTATTTTTTTTTTAATGGAGAGGCACTTACTGGCACATGATGGGGGGAGGGGGCATGGAGAGGCACTTGTTACTGGCACATGATGGGGGGGTCCTTCGAGAGGCACATGTTACTGTCACATGGGGGGGCATGAAGAGGCACTTGTTACTGGCACATGGGGAGCGCTTCTTACTTGCACGTTATTGGGGGCACTATGGGGGCAATTCTTACTGGCACATAATTGGGGGCACTTCTTACTGGCACATAATTTGGGGCACTTCTTACTGGCACATAATTGGGGGCACTTCTTACTGGCACATAATTGGGGGCACTTCTTACTGGCACATTATTGGGGGGCACTATGGGGGCTTCTACTGAGGCCACAAACAAGGGGTATTTTATATGGGGGCTCTGTGTGGTACTAGTATTATCAGGGGGTTTATCTGTTTCTGCAGTATAATATTGGGGAGAACAGCGGCACAGTATTGGAAGTAGTAGGATGATGGGTCCAGAAGATGGGAGGATGATGGAAAAGTAATAAACTAAGATTTTATTTTATTTTTTGTCAAACTGCAGAGATGACCCTCCTGTATGATCCAGACCCTCCACAGCTACATGAACAGTGCCACCCTCTTTGCCTTTACATTAAGCAGCCATGGTGATGGCTCGGTGACTACCGGCTCTGTAACATGGTGGTCACCTTACTAGTGAGCGCAGTATATCCTTCTGCCTACAAGACGATATGGTTACAGATAGTATTGTCTGCCTGCGCCGTCATGATACCTCCTATGTTCCCTGAAAACAAGAAAGCAGGATATTCCCAACAGAGAAGCCAAGGAGGTGGAAAAAGAAACCACCAGGTGAATATTTCCCACCTCTGTATGTAATATGACACACTACATGTATGTTATTAATAATTCAGTGTCGCTTTGTAGATACTGAAATAAAAACATATTTTACCAATTGCAAAATTGTCAAATATCGTTTCCACCAGAGATACTTCTGGAGATGGGGACCACAGGCAGCTAAGCCATAATACAGGTACATCACCACATGGATCAAGGCGTTCATATGTGCACCAAAGAAGGCTGAAAAATAATGAGACACAGATAAATCAGAGAACACCAAGCCATTCAATCACAGCTCTGCTTTAAAGGGGCATTCCATCTTTGCTATTCATAGCAAAACACTTAGGGCTCATGCACACGAACGTGTGCTGCCCATTCCGTGCATTGGGGACCACAAACCGCGGTCCCCAATGCATGGGCACCGTCGGTGTGGCTGGCGCAGACCCCAATGGGTCTGTGATCCGTCCGCACTGCAAAAAGATAGAACACGTTCTATTTTTTTGTGGTGCGGAGGCACGGACAGATAACCCACGGAAGCACTCCGTAGTGCTTCCATTCCGCACCCCACCTTCTGGATTGCGGACCCATTACGCAGGCTGAAATACAGGCACCAGCCAACAATGCTCGTGTGCATGGGCCCTAAATCTGAGAACTTGCGGATTTATACATCAAAAGACATGGGAATAGTGTGGTAGGAAGAACCATCGATATGAGGAAGGGGTTTTTACTAAATACATTTATCACCTATCTAAAAGATGGATAATGAATGTACGGTCACTGGGGGCCTAACCAGTATGATCAATGGAACAGCGGCCCCTCCTCACTGCACGACCTGTGGATAGGGGACAAATGTATTTTGTGGGAAAACCACTTTACATGATGTAGACTGAAATCCATATGACACATTCATTCATGTTCTGAGTGTCAAAGGTTGTCATGAGTTTGTACTCCTGGACTAAACATTTCCTTTAAAGGGTATCTGTCAGTAGATTTGTACCTATAGAACTGGCTGACCTGTTACATGTGCACTTGGCAGCTGAAGGCATCTGTGTTGGTCCCATGTTCATATGGGTCTGCATTGCTGAGAAATATGAAGATTTAAAGGGAACCTGTCATCAGCTTTATGGTGATCTCACTGAGGGCAGCATAAAATAGTGACAGAAATGCTGATTTCAGCGGTGTGCCACAAATGAGCTAAAAGTAAGTGGTTGCTGAGAACCAGCATCATAATCATTGCAGTACAGGCCTAGAAAATAGTCAAATCTACCGAAGAGTCATGGTTATTCATAATCTCCTGCACTCTCGCCCATCTGCTGATGATTGTCAGTTCTCTCCTAGAGAGAAAGGGAGAAAACTAGGTAGAAGCCTGTCAATCATCAGCAGGTGGGGAGAGAGAGTAGGAATTCATGAATAACCATGACTCTTCTCAGGTGGCCGTGACGCTTTTCCAGGCCCAGTCTGCAATGATTGTGATGTTGGTTCTCGGCAACCACTTACTTTTAACTGACAAACCGCTGAAATCAACTCACCTGTCTCTACTTTATGATGCCGTTAGTATGGATAGCATAACGTTGATGAAAGGTTCCCTTTAATATATGCAAATGAGCCTCTAGGAGCAATGGGGGTGTTGCCGTTACACCTGGAGACTCAGCTCTCTCTGCAACTGCTGCGCCCTCTTATGCTCTAATATACTGGATTGAAAGGGTCTTATATAGGGTGGTCTGGAAGAGTTTGTCAGCACCCTAAAGGGAGAGAAAGCATGGAAGAAAACAATATCCCTTCTTATATCTTCTCCTCATTGGTTACAGAAAGAAGCATCAAACTCTGCTGAATGATCTTGACCTTGGGCAGTCTTTCCAAATCCCAGTGAATAACTGTTTAGCTGGATGATGGGCACTGCTGGATTTACGGTAAAAACATTACACTCCTCAACATTAAAATTGCAACACGAAGAAGGACAAGCTGTAAGATTGTGCAAATCGAGGAAGTAGCAGGGTCGCTAAGATCTGTGGCATGTGGGAAGGACATGAAGTCAGAGTGAAAGCTACGTTTTTAGTCAGCGTCTCCAGACTTGTCTCCCATTGAGCACATCGGGGATGTCATGGGTCGGCAATTGCATAGGAAGCTGCCAGCAGCTGATCTTGATGATTTCCGTGCCCAAGTGCATTCAGCATGGCAGGACCTTCCTCCGACAACCATTAATACCCTCATAGATACCAAGCCAAGGTGTCTTAGTGCATGTATTTCTGAATGCGACTTGTTAGCAAATAAATCTAAAAGTTTTGAATATTTTGTTCCATTTTTTATCATTAGCATATCAGTAACATGTCTACCGATCCTGTTATTTCCATAATTCCACAACTTTTCCTTCTTGGTGTTGCAATTTCAATGTTGAGGGGTGTGTAATACGGAATATTAAAAGGGTTGTCCAGCTTTTTTTAAAGTAGCAGCCTGTTATACCTGTTGAAACAAATCCTAGTCAAATGCACGCTAAGTATCCATTCACATGTCCGCAAAATGGGTCCGCATCCGCTCCGCAATTTTGCAGAACGGGTGGGGACCCATTCATTTTCAATGTGCCGCAAAAGATGCGGACAGCCCACAGTGTGCTGTCCGCATCTGCACTTCCGCAAAAAAATAGAACATGTCCTATTCTTGTCCGGAATTGCGGACAAGAATAGGCATTTTCTATGAGAGTGACAGCCATGTTCATTCCGTGTTTTGCGGATCCGAAAAACACTTACGGATGTGTGAATGGACCCTAAGGTTCCCTTCTGCGGTCTTCTGGTCACAATCCTGTAGACTTCTGAACGGCAGGGTCATATGCGCTGCTGCAGCCGATGACTGGACTGAGCGGCAATGTGATCCCAGGGAGCAGAGGAATGCAGAAGGGATCCAAAGAGTGGCAGGGAAGAGACTGCTCCAGGCATTAAAAAAAAAGGACAACCCCTTTAAATACACTTCAGGTCCCAGCGGTGAGGAAGAGCATGAAGACAAGTGGACCGAACAGATTGACATATTCTACGGGATGGCCACATAGGGTCAGACTACTGGGTAGTGCCACCATTCAGCTATCAGAACCAACATTTGTGGAAGCTATACAAGGTGCCTGGCATCCAGCTTAATAGGACATTTGGAAGGAGTACTGTTAGGACAACCCAGTCTCCTAAAAGAATCCTCATCTCAAATGTTGTTTTCAGCTGGATGCCAAGCACAGTACGCAGCTCCGGTTTTGGGAGTTGTGGAGAGGAAACTTATAGATGCTCTACTGTTTAATACCGCTCTCACATTAGAGACTCTTTAATCATCACATAATAATTATTCTAAACCTTATAGATTATTATTAAATGAAAGAATAAAATCGATACATACACTGTCCTCCAGCCACCCACTTGATTCCGATCCACCATAAGGTGAACATTGTACAGTGGTGATAAACATGCAGAAAGCTGATCTGATTAAATTTTTTCCTCAGTATAAAAAACACTGTATCAAAGTATTCAAATCCTTTAGAGACGTAATACCACCACAGGGCAGAAGCCACCTGAAAGACAGAACGTGAGGCCCAGGATAACGGTGGTAGAAGCAGAAGAGTCACAGTAACAATACAAATGTATTCAAGCCATTTACAATATAAAGAACGCATGAGAAATTGTGTCCTGCTTGTGTCGTATCTTATATAGTTTGTCTTTTTTTCATGATTTTCCAGCCCTCCAAATGTAGCCAGCCCTGTCAAAAAGAAAAGCAGTCCTTGCTGCCCATACCAACCAATCACAGTGAAGCTTTCATTTTTAAGAGTGCGCTTGAAAAATGAAAGCTTCACTGTGATAGGTTGCCAAGGGGAACAAAGGCAGATTTTCTTTTTGCCCTAGTGTTTTATTTCTCGTAGACGTGGACTTAAAAGGTTTTCTAAAAACCTTAAAAAAGTGGGCAGGGCTTAGTGAAAAGAAAGAAGAGGGGGTCTGTGGCCCAAAACATTTACAATAATTTACGTCACAAACCTGGCAGACTAACCTGAGAAGAACTGAGGGAAATGGGTGGGCAGGAAGAGGGGGGGGGGGGCTCATGAATAACAATGAGGCCTCTTGCACAGGAACGTTTTTTTTCCATTTACATTCCGTTTTTTGTGTTCTGTATACGGGCCGTATAGGGGTTCATTCATTTAAATTGATCCGCAAAAAAAACGGAAGGTACTCCGTATGCCTTCTGTTTACGTATTTCCGTTCAAAGATAGAACATGTCCTATTATTGTCTGCATAACGGACAAGGATAGTACTGTTCTATCAGGGGCCAGCTGTTCTGTTCCGCTAAAAAACAGAATGCACACAGACGTCATCCGTATTTTTTGCGGACTGCGGACCGCTAAATACTGATAAAGCCATACTGTCGTGTGCATGAGGCCTGACTCTTTTCAGGCAGCTGTGACTCTTCTCCAGCACAGACTGCTAAACTCTGCATATCTGACACTACTTTATGTTACCCTTGGAAAGGGCATCAAACAAATTGATGTCCGGTTCCCTTTAGGGACCCCCTTTTTTTTTTCCGCGCTCCCTCAACATCGGATGGCAGCACGGAGCTTATCAGGTGACAAGTGTGTAATCCATAGTGTTCACATATTTTAGGGAATTACATATTCCTTGTATTAGTCATTGCTCCCTTCAGGCCTAATTCACATGTCCGTACTGTGTTGCGGATCCGCAACACACCTTGCCACCAGCCCCATAGAGATGCTTATACTTGTCCGCAATTGTGGGCAAGAATAGGACATGCTCTATATTATTGCAGAGCCGCCGGCCGGAAGATCTCCGCAAATGCAGAGAGCACAGTGTGTGCTCACCGCATCCATCACGTCCCCATTCAAAATGAATGGGTCCGCACCCGTTCCGCAGATTTGCGGAACGGGTGCGGACGAACATTAAAGGTCAGGGAATTAGGGAAAAAGCACTTTCCTAAAACAAAGCTTTAAAAGTGGGTTTCTGGGTGTTTAATATTGGTGAGCTATCCTCAGGGTAGGTCATGAAGATCAGATCAGTGGGGTCCAACGCCCGTCACCACTGCTGATCAGCTGTTTGAGGAGACCCTGGCACTCTGCTGAGCGATGTGGTCTCCCATTGGTGCTGCAGTTCAGTCCCATTCACTGCGTCTAGGTCATGTGACCAATGAAAGTGACATCACAAGCCGCAGCGCTTACCGAAACACCGTGGTCTCTTCCAGCAGCTGATCAGGTGCCAGGAGTCAGACCCCTGCCGATCTGATAATAAGGCCATCAATATGAATCCTCGGACAAGCCCTTTACTAAATGTGCTTCTGTCACAGACGACACGTACTTACCCTGACTTCATTGACATCCTCTGAATAGTCTACAGTCTGACAAATGTAGCTGTATCCCGCTGCTCTTGCTCCTAGGAAAAGCTGGAAAGAAGAAACAAGGACAAAGTAAAAGATAGAAATTTGGTACGGCATGGTCACACACACGGCCAGTGACAGTGTCACATAGGTGGCCATAACAGACGATATTCGGAAGAGAGTGCTACAGATTTCTTGTATATGAGTGAAGGCATGAAAAGATCCATCAGACCTCTCTGCAGAGAGTGAAAAGAACCGAAAATGCCAAGGGGGAGATTTATCAAAACTGGTGTAAAGGAAAACTGGCTTAATTGCCCTCAGCAACCAATCAGATTGATCATTTCATTTTCCAAAGGAGCTCAGAAAAATGAAAAGTGGAATCTACCTGCACAGGTACTTACGGCATGGCGGATCCGGCAGGCAGTTCACCCGTCGGAACAGCCTGCCGGATAGCTATGCCACAAATGTGAAAGTACCCTAAGAAGTAGATCCAGTACTGTTTATACAGGATTCTTCATCAGCTCATTATGAACGCTGCTTATTTTTGGTCTTCAGGACACAGTTTTTTTTATCCCTGCTTTCTGTGCCAAAGGGGCATCTAAAAAGCCTTTCCATGGGAGATAGAGCCTGCTTTCTTTTCCACGCTCCGTTAATTTCAGGGGACTGCAGGACGTATGGGACCCCTGTTCTCATGATTGTTGGGGGTTGCAGCGGTAGGACCCCCACCAATCTAACAGTTATCCCCTATCCTGGGGGTAACTTTAAAGAACCGGAATACCCCTTTAACAGAAGCACTCGTGAAATGACAGCACCTTAGATTACCTCCCAGCTGGCTTAAGGCAAAGCTGTCAGCTCAATTTGCTGCCTTATGTCAGGGCAGCATATTAGAGATTAAGGTCTGTACGCCTATTAGCCAGATGACACACACAGCTCTGCGCTGCTGCCGGTGATGTCTGAGAAGCTGCTATGTATAGGCACACCGCATCCTGTCTGGTGCAGGGGGAGTGCTCCCCTCATAACAATGGACTTGTAACTACATTCTTTGATCGCTCAGCCAAACAGCACAATATTTGTCAGCCACAGGAGTGCAGACCTGTATCCTTAATATGCTGCCTTGGAAGATCTGCTTTACTATCCCGTCAGTAAACAAAAGACAGCAGTCTATAGTCTGCGAATGAATCACAATCCCTAATGTTCTGGAAGGTGATCAGCTCCACCCAATTACATCCTCCACTCCATTACATCCTTACAACCAACCCCCAAAAGCATCATGTCCGGGAGCTGGGGTCTTCATAGAGCACATCTTGGGTTTGTTCTGTTGATACAGGGACGTGGAACTTTGTGTTGTGACCGAGTCCTTTGCGTAGGACCATATCATGACTGCATGTTTACACAATAGCGGAGACAGGTACGACCCCGCCAACTATAGAGGGATATGCGTCAGCAGCAACCTGGGGAAACTCCTCAGCAGTATCCTGAATAAAAGGATCCTCCGCTTCCTCACCCAGCAGAAAATCCTCAGCAGAAGCCAAGCAGGCCTCATGCCAAACCACCGCACCACGGACCATATCTACACCCTGCAGAGCCTCATCAAGAGCCATGTCCACAATACAAAGCAGGGGTGTGGAAATCGTATCGCCGGGACATGCAGTTCCAGGCGCCGGGCATGTATAGGGTTGGGCAATATGCCTCCTGCATTACTACTATCGTGGAGAGCTGGACATGACCACACGTGCACTGGAGGGAGGGGGCGCACACCAGACTTGTCATAAACTGCCGCACAAGTCTGGTGCTTCACCACCGCCTCTCATCTTGCTCTGCTCCACGTCCGTTGCCTTTTGTCCTGCTCTGCTTCGCTCGGCTCCGCCTCCTCCTCATTCTGCTCTACCTCCCCCCTCCCCCTTGCTCTGCCGCACTTAGCTCCCCCTCGCTCTGCGTCGCTAGGCTCCGCCCCCGTCCGGCTAGGCTCCGCCCCCCTGTCAGTGCAGAAGTTTGAGTGACATGCCTAGAACTCGGTGGGACCTAATAAATAGCCTTTTCTCTGAGCCATGGGGCAGCTCACATATAAGGTAGTAAGTGATCTCGCTGCCATCTACTGGAACATTACCAGGACGACTTTGTATAATCATTAAAGGGAGTCTTTCACCACAAATGTCCATTATATAAAATTAACACCATTTTGTCCATACCAGTCCCCATATTAAAATGCTTCTTACCATATTTTGGTCCATTGCAAAGTTGGCTAAAAAGCACTTTTATTTGATATGCAAATGATGGTCTGAAGGAGCCCAGGAGCGGCGTTCCAACGGCCGGTGCCCAGGCCCCTGGCTGATTTTCATATCCAACCTCTCCCCTTTCACCCGTCATTTGTTTGGCTGATCACCTCCGTCCTCCATTCTGAAATCCCCCGCCTGCGCCGATGACAGCCCTCTGATGCGAACCCGGCTGGAACGTCACGTACTGGCTGGCGCATACGCACTCAAAACTCTGATGCCTCTGCCCATAATGGGTCATACAGTGCGCAGGCGCGGACATCCCGTTCATCGGCGCAGGATTTCAGAACTGAGGAAGGAGGTGATCAGCCAAACAAAGGGCGGGCCAAGGGGGTGAAAGGGGAGTGGTTGGATATGAAAATCAGTGCGGGGCCTGGGCACCTTAAGACCCTCATTTGCATATCGAATAAAAGTGTTAGCCCAACTCTGCAACGGACCGAAATATGGTAAGACGCATTTAATATGGGGACTGTTATGTACAAAATGGTGTTAATGTTATAGAATGGACATTTGTGGTGAAAGACTCCTTTAATATGTCACAAACACGTGTCTTCACTCCAGTGTCACAGGTTGTCCCCCTGTGATGTGACACACATGTAAATAGAGAGGCCCCTGTGTACATACATGACGTGTATATCTGTATATATCGGGTGTACGGGGCTCCGGTAGACTGATGGTTTACATTGATGGGGTTTTCAGAGGCGTCGCCCCCTGACAGCCCACTACTGACTGCTAACATAACCCCTGGCTATTCCACTGCTCCTTCAGGTAATCCAGCTGTCCATGGGGGGGATTTATAGGGGCAGGAGAACCTCCTATGTGAAGTCAGCTTCCTCATGTACTTGGGGGTGGAGAGTGACAGCACTACAGAATGACCCCCCGCATACCAGCTGTCACTTCTAGCCCATGTGGAGCCCTGTCCTCTTCTTTAAAATCTCCCAAAGAAGACTACCTGCACTAATTACCCTAATAGGATCTTACCCCAGTTACATGGATCGTAAGGGGCATCCCTACAATATCACACAGCCCCTTGTGGGTGCCCCCACACAGTATAACGTCTCCTTGTGGCCCCCACACAGTATAAGGTCTCCTTGTGGCCCCCATACATTTTGGGCCTGTCTTCTAAGTTGCTATCAATAAAGACCTTATTTAAATATGGTTTTAATTTAAAATTATTTTTTGTATCAGGACAAGTAGATTGTCATGAGGGACAAGTAGATCAAGCCCCCACTTTAGTCCTTCGACAAGTAGTTTTTTTAAAAATGTCCACACCCCTGCAAAGCATGGAAAGATCTATGCCTGCTTTGTGGACTTTAGGAAGGCCTTTGACTCAGTGTGGCACCCGGGCCTATTCCTGAAACTTCTCAAAAGCGGAATAGAAGGAAAAACATATGATGTCATCAGAAGTTTCTACACTGAGAATAGATGCAGCGTGAAGGTGAATGGGAGGAGAACGGCTTATTTCCGGCAGAGTCGAGGAGTCAGACAGGGCAGCAGCCTCAGTCAAACCCTCTTTAACATCTACATCAATGAACTGGCGGCGGCTCTGGAGTCCTCCTCAGCACCTGGTCTTACCCTCCATGACACCGAGGTGAAATTTCTCCTTTATGCAGATGACCCACTGCTACTATCGCCAACTGAGAAAGGTCTCCAAGATAACCTGAAATTCCTGGAGAAGTTCAGTAACACGTGGGCACTGCCCATCAATGCAAAGAAAACCAACATCATGGTGTTCCAGAAAAGAAACCGTAAAGCAGCCGGGCGACCACCTTTCCTGCTAAACAACCGTCCACTATCAGAAACTGACAGCTACACCTACCTGGGCCTAGAAATCAGCCAATCAGGAAGCTTTAAGAAAGCCATAGAAACACTGAAAGACAAGGCAAGCAGAACCTTTATGTCGTCAGAAGGCGCCTGTATCATCTTAGAGCACCAGTGACCATCTGGCTCAAAATCCTTGACACCATCATCACCCCAATCCTCCTGTATGGCAGCGAAGTCTGGGGCCCAGACACATACCCAGACTGGTCAAAGTGGGACTCTGGGCCAACAGAAGTATTCCACCTAGAACTCTGCAAACACTTTCTCCAGGTCCACAGGAGCACCTCAAACAGCGCCTGTTGAGCAGAACTGGGCAGATTCCCACTCTACTTTGCTGTCCAGAAGAGGGCGCTATCATTCAGAGCCTATCTGCGTAGCAGCAGTCCCAGCTCCTACCATCACAGAGCCTTGCTACACCAAGAAGCCCCAGAAAGACAAAGCACTGCCCAAGCCAGCCACCAATACTGCCTAGCAAAGGGGGAAATCCAGAGGGCGATACACAGGGGCAAAGAGGAGTATATCAGCGTCTGGAGGAACGACATACGAACATCACGAAGCTGACAGTGTACCAGAGCCTGCAGAGGGAGTACAAACTGGCCCCATACCTGGAGAAACTCCCCAATCCAAGAGACCGACAGATCCTGAGCCGCTACAGACTGAGCGCCCACAGCCTGCTTATTGAATCCTGGCGTCACCGACAGAGGCACATGCCCAGGGAGAGCAGAGTGTGCCAGCAGTGCGACCATGAGGTCGTGGAAGATGAGGCTCATTTCCTGCTGCAGTGCCCCAAATACTCAGCAGTGAGAGACTCTCACCTCAGGAGACTGTCTGATCTCTGCCCACAATTCACCTCCATGGAGGAGGAAGAGAGACTCTCCATACTGCTGGAGGAAGAGGAGAACACAGCGGCCATAGCAGCACAATATATTACTGCCTGCCATAGACTGAGAGGAACCTAATATACCATGGACTCCTATATCCCCACCCTGGATGTGTCCCCCATCCCCCAACCCTACCCGATTATTTCCCACTTGCTTTGGCAATGCTAAAATGTATTTAGTCCTGCCAATAAAGCTTATTTGATTTGAAGATTATTTGATTTGATAGATAGATAGATAGATAGATAGATAGATAGATATGAGATAGATAGATAGATAGATAGATAGATAGATAGATAGATGGGAAGATAGATAGATAGACAGATGTGAGATAGATAAATAGAAAGATAGATGTGAGATAGATAGATAGAAAGATAGATAGATAGATAGATGTGAGACAGATAGATAGATTTATGTCTTTGGATTGGGTGTTACACACGTTTACTTGTGCATTTGCTATTCCATTATTTTTAATCAGCAATGTTAAATGTTAAAGGGGTTTTCCAGGATTTGCTTATTTTATTTTATTTTTTATTTAAGCCCTGTAGCGCGTTTGACCTAATGAGAGATTCACACTTACCTGCTGCTCGCCACTCTGGTCCGGGCTCCATTCTATGATCTTCTGGTCCCCAGCTAATTTACTTCCAGGCCAGGGTATGGACGGGGCCACATGCACCACTGCCACCAATAAATGGCCTCAGCAGTGGCGCATCCTTTGGTAGTACATCAATGCTGCAGTGCTGCACATGACCCCATCTACACCCCGGCCTGAAGTAAACAAGCCAGGGTCCAGAAGATCAGGGGATGAAGCCAGGGAGCAGGCGAGTATGAATCTTTCATTAGGTCAAACATGCCGAGGGCCTGATTAAAGAAGGAGCAAGTCCTGGAAAACCCTTTTAAGATTTAGGCTAGGTTCACACGACGACAATAAGTTGCGCGACAAATAGAGCACAACTACACTGCAACATTTGTTGTGCGACATTTTGTTGCATTAATGTCGCGTGACAATTTTTATAATGGTGTCTATGGTGTCGCATTGCAACATGCGACATGCTGCGCCTGCGACGTGACAGTCGCAGAAAAATCTATCTTGAACGGATTTTTTGCGACTGTCGTGTCGCAGTCGCAGCATGTTGCAATGCGACACCATAGACTACCATTCTAAAAATTGTCACGCGACAAATGTCGTTGTGTAGACCTAGCCTTAGGGTCTGACAAAGTCAGAGACAGGGTCATGACCATTTTAGAATCTTTTTCACCACTGACTAGAGGGAAACATACTGACCTCCTTAAATATAAAGAAGTTCAAAATAACCATGCCAAAATTGTAGCCAATCAACAGGTAACGCAACTGGAACGGTTCTCGATTCTTCATGAACCTGGGACCCTGCCATACAATCAGTAGGTAAAGTGTGCTGATGGCCAATGTTGGTAGCGGAGACTGCATCAGAGGCCATTTTTCAACTCGTTTATCTGTTGAGAAAAAAAATAATAATTGCAATACCGTGATAATTCACAATTATATATGAAATGAACAACATACAACTGGATATACATTCATACAGCCACAGTATTAAAGTACTTATTCCATCTGGGCCATTTATGGCAAATCCACAGGTTATGTCAGAAATATGCGATAGTAGCAGGTCCCACACCTATCTCGAAAGCGGAGCCCCATCGTGCCTGGGAATGGACAGGTGGCTGCGCACGCATGTCCCTCTCCATTTACTTTAATACTACTTCCGAAAACAGCCAAGCGCTCTCACTTTGTTATTTTTAGAAGTGCTATTGAAGTGAATGGAGCGAGTGACCCATGTGCAGCCAGCTCTCCATTCCCGCCTGGTCGCAGGGGCCTTGTTCTGGAGACAGAAGCCGGTCTCAATTGTGGTACCCCGCCTATCAGAAATTTGTGGCATATCAAGTGGATATGCCGGAAACTTCACGGATGGGAATACCCCTTTAAGACTTCGTTTTCAGGTTCCGTTTTTCCGATGCAGCTTTTGAAGACAAAACCATGTACGGATCAGAAAGTGAGAGTAACTATAAAAGGGCAGATACTTACTCACCTCCTTTTTAATCCACTGCTGGTTTTGGCTCCAGAAACTGCATCAGAAAGCCGAAACATATAAACCCAGCCTGAAACCACTGACAGGCAAAGTGAATAAAGTCAAAATGGCAGCTGTCCGGGGGTGGGATATATTAGGGTGTTGCCACGCATTTGGGTTTTTAGGCAGTTTTTGAAGCCAAAGTCAGGACTGGATCATAAAATTGAAAGAAAGTATTAAAAACAGGTACTATTTCTCTTTTTTCCACTCTTGGTTTGGGCTTTAAAAACTGCATAAAAACCTGAACGTGTGGCAGCACCCTCAGGTTGCCAGTAAACAGCCATTTCCTGAAGTTATGCCCGTTTCGCACTGCTGATCGTAGATCCGGCAGGGAACAGCCTGCTAGATCTTTCTGTATTCCGGGACTGCCAGAAGCTACCGTATCGCTGCCCGGCCCCATTCACTATAATTGGGACTGGCAGAGATCCAGCCGCACCCAGCAGATATGCCGAGAATTGGCAAGCAGAAAACCGTCCCATTCTCGGCATGTTTGCCAGGCTGCGGCGGGATCTCTGGATAGAGAGACGTCAGAACACACAGTACATTTAACATAAAGATATTTCCTAATGGATGAGAATCACACCTCAAAAATGGTTCAGGAATGGTTTGAGGAACATGACAAAAAGTTCAAGATATTGACTTGGTCTTCAAATTAGCGGAACTCATTCTTAGTGAATACCTGTAAAAGGTGCGGGAAAAGCAAGGCCGATCCATCCATGGAGGCCCGGCCTTGCAACTTACAGGACATGAAGAAACTGCTGGAAGCGTCTTGGTACCAGATGCCAAAGGACCACTTCAAAGGTCTTGGAGGCCATGCCTCAAGGGGTCAGAGTTATTTTGGAGGCATGAGGGGACCTACAGAGTACTAGGCAGGTGAATTTAAAGGGGTTATCTGGGAATTACTACCTCGGGATAGGTCATCAGTATCAGACTGGCAGAGGCCCGATTCCTGAGACTCCACCGATCAGCTGTTAGTAGATGCCAGGCACTCCGTGAGCGCCACAGCTTCTTCCTAGGCCATGTGACATCACCAGACATCGTCACATGGCCTTGTTGCAGCTCAGCCCCATAAAAGTCAATGGGGTGAGCTGCAATACCAAGCTCTTCCACATACAATGTACGGCGCTGTGCTTGGAAAGCTTCCAGGAGTCCCCATCGCTCACCAGAGCTCTGATCAACACAGCGACTCCTTGAAACAGCTGATCGGATAGGATAGGTCATTATTATCATTTCCTGAATAACCCCTAAGGTTCGGGGTATGTTAATAAATAGGTACCCAGGTACTTCTCTTTCTTGTGTAAGATTTTGGTAAGCTTCTAAAATACGTCTGACTGATGATTAAAGCGGACATTTACCCCATGAAGCGTTGGCATGCAGGGGCATAGCTGATCTGTGCTCACCAGCACAGACTCTGCACACGTCCCACCCTATGCCTCTGTATTCACTGCCGGGTGTAGACGGATCAAATGCTGAGGTTTCATTTAGTTTTCATCAACGGCTTAGTGTACTTTCACACTAGCGTTATTCTTTTCCGGTACTGAAATCCGGTAAAGGGTCTCAATACTAAAAAAATAAATGCTTCTGTTTTGTCCCAATGCATTCTGAATGGAAAGCAATCCGTTCAGTATGCATCAGGATGTCTTCTGTTCCGTCCCTTGTACGGTATTCGACCGGACAAAATACCGCATGCTGCGGTATTTCTTCCAGACAAAATTCTGGAACACTACCACACTTGCCGGATCCAGCATTCATTTCCATTGAAATGTATTAATGCTGGATCTGGTACCAAGTGTTCTGGAAATTGCCGCACCGCCCGATCTGCGCACACGCAGTTCTTTCTAGCATTGAAAAAAATTAAATACCGAATCCACTATTCCGGATGATACTGGAATAAATAAGTCTACCGTATCCGGCAAATACAGCTTTCCGTTTCTACACGGTTTACCGCATCCGGCAGGCAGTTCCATTGCCAGAACTGCCTGCCGTATCCGAACAACGCTAGTGTGAAAGTACTCTAATGTTACCAAAATTTGACTCAATCCTAAACATTAATGTACACTTTTTAGGAGGTAACATTTGAGGACTAAGTGACTAATGCTACAAAGCTCTGACTTCTAGATCAAGGAGGTCATCAGCCGAACAGTCTGCAAAGATCTTTCTTGTACGTAGTGTTCCAGGGCTCTAAAAATAATCCTGCCGGTCTGATGACTGCTGCTCACGCTGCTTACAAGAAGGACGAAACTGAAGAAATAATATCCAGCAGCCGCAATAGACACTAGCTACCTGGGCTCACATAAATAGACATATCTGGAGCGGGCAGAGGCTACGACCTATAATCCTGCTGACATAACTGGTGGACTTGTGACAATGTGTCAGTACAGCGCATGCTTCATCAGTAAAAGGGCTCATTCACATGATCCGCAAAACATGGATACCAGCCTCCGCATGTGCTTTCCGCATGATAGAACATCCTTCTCCATGACAGAAAGGTCTATTCTTGTCCGCAAACATGGGCAGGGATAGGACATGTTCTAGCTTTTTTGCTGGGCCACAGAACAAAAGTACTTTTTTGCGGCCCCATTGAAATGAATGAATGAATCTGATCTTCAAAAATGCAGAAAGGAGGCGGACAGAAATATAAGGTCGTGCGAATGGGCCCGGAGGCAGAGATTCGGAAGGACCCGCCTTCTCCCCGCCCCGCCCTTTAGGACACCAGCAGGGTCAGGGGGACCAGCAAATGGATGATATCACAGGAAGGTACAGAGCCTAGATCGGACAGGGTCACATGACCGCAATCTGGAAGGGGTGATATCGCCAATACTACATTACAAAGTAAATCCTCAGTATAATGTGTACATTATATCTATCAAACTGTCAGTATTACAGGGAGGCCACGTAATGTATGGACAACCCTCCAGAGAGAGAGCCACCCTTTGCAGTAGAATTCCGCACTGACGAATATGACATCCATATGCCCCAGCAATCCTGTTACTGCAATTTAACCAAAACATGTGAATACTCACTAAGGGCGGCATTTACTAAGATTGACCGTTTAGATTCTTGTCTTAGTTCAGTGCGCCAAAGTAAGATGCAACAAATGTATTAAGAGGCACCGGTCTCTGTAAATTTGGTGAATCAAAGCTTCACCTGCTATGATCTAGCGTACATTTGTGCTATTCTTTTACTAGTTTCTGACCTAAATTGTGGTAAGGGCTCATGCACACAAACGTGTCCTGGTCACTCCCTGCATTGGGGACCCGTGTGCAGGTACCCTTAGGCCTGTTTCACATAAGTGAGTTTTCTGTCCAGATGCGATACATGTTTCAAACCCGTCATTTATCACTGATCATCCCTGCGTTCAGGAAAAAAACGCAGCTCTGACTCCATAGATGTAAATGGGGCTTGCGTAAAAAACAGAAGGCGCCCGTATGTAATGTGTCTTTTACTGGTTGCTAAAAGATGTAGATTGTTATTCTTCAGTTTCTCTTCACGTGCGTGAAAAACGCATGCAACCCGGTTGGAAAAAACACACGCGTTGAACGCAATCAAAGAAAAAAACAGATTCAACTTGCATGCAAAACCATCCGTTTTTTTCCCTGAACAGATCCCGACACAATCCGTATCACTCGTGTGAAAGAGGCCTAACAGTGCATTCACACGATAGATTTGTTTTAGTAATTACTACAGATGAAATTTGAAAGGAATTGACAAAAATGTATGTACTTGCCACTAAAACAAAGCGGCTCTGACACTTTATTGAATCTAGGATTTGCATTTCTTCCTTTATCCTTTTACACAGCATTATACAGGGTATACTTTGCTTACAACCTAGGCCTCATGCACACGACCTTATGTATTTTGCGGTCTGTATTTCACTGATCTGTTGTTCTGTTTTTTGTATCCGTATTTCCGCATGCCGTTTTTTTCAGTTCTTCTAGAATGTGTGAGAGACTTCAAGCCAACCAACTTGCTCTCCCAGAACCCAGAAGACTGCCAGGTTCTGCGGGACCACCGGCTCTATTTGTAATTGTGGCTGATGAAGAGTTTGCTTTGGCACCCCATGTGCCCCTTCCTTAGACGCAACATGGATGACAGCAGCCATATCTGCTACTCAGCTGAGTAGAGCCCATCGGTATGTTGAGTGTGCGTTTGGAATACTCACACATAAGTGGAGAGTATTACTGTCATCCTTACAGATGGCACTGGAGAGTGCCACCCTGGTTATTCAACCATGTGTGATCCTACATAACTTCGGCAGGATTCATGATGCTCCCTCAGAACTTGATTTATTGGAACCTGGTACATATTCTTCATCTGGAGGATTGGACCAGACCCTTCATGGATGACCTAAAACTGCAGGGCTTGCAGTTCGGGACCTCTATAAAGAATATTTTTCATGCCCTGAGGGTGCATTGCCGTGGCAGATGAACGTAGTTCATGGCAGACTATGAAGTGATCTGGACTCTGGTCATTATAGCTTTCGTTGTTTTCTAGTGAGTTTTTTATTTTGGTGGGGGGGGGGGGGTATATGTAGACAGTGTAGGGACTCACAAGACAAAGCGGACACTTTACGTGGGCTTGTGAGTTGGGGTTAACTGTAGGCCAAACTTAAAAACATCTGTCTGTGTTAGTTCATGTTCATTTTTGAAATGTGCATGAGTATGTTAATTGTTTTTTTCTTGTCTACAAAAACCCTCTAATACCTCTTTATAATTATATCTTTAGGACCTATTTAATGTTTAATGACGTGCCCACGTTTTGATAGTTTTAACATTTTTTCTTTCTTTAGGCATGCAGAACACTTCAAGACGCTGTCCAAGGTCCGGGCTTTGGAGGTTATCCCAGCACTCAGAACATTTGGAAAATCATTCGGCATATGTATGGTTGTCTTAAAGTATATGCACAGCCCTAGTTGTAATTAATAAAATAAAGTAATCTAAACTATGTGGATTATTTTTGTACTGTTTGCATTTCAATAAAACAGCAAATGGTGGTATTGTTTGAATGTGCTAACAGTGAATAAAATGGCAGACATTTTAGTTTTCATGATTTTTTTATATGACAAATTAAAAGTAACAAACAACATTGGCTTATCATTCAGCCACAAAAAAAAAAAAATCATAAGTCCATAAGTTCCCTGATGAAAGGTCCCGGCCGATGTGCTTGAGAAAGGCTCGGATTCGAGCCAAAACACGTGTCGCCTTGTGCTTCAATCCTCTGATGCTTTAAAATAAACTACAATTCCTTGCAAGTAAGTAAAGTGCCGGTCTTTCCTTCGCCGGCCCATGTGCAGGAGGGGCAGACACATGACTTTGGGATTGGTATGGCAGTCTGGGGCCTTGAAAATGCAGCTGGGAACCATAATCATACTCCTGGGAGTATAGGGGCTGTGAATATGAGTTGGGCCTAGCGTGTTATGACAAAATGCTGGGCCCAGGTTGTGGTTCTGCTGACAACAATAAAGCCCGCTGCTTCATGTTATCGACAGTCCGCACCAGCTCCATAGGATCCATTGGCGAATCCATTATGGTGGCCTCAGAAGCCATAATGGACATATATATGCTTTTTTTCTCTAATGAAAATTTTTCAATAAGGTGAGCTAGCCCACTTAGCATCCGCTCCTCCTTCCCTTCATTCCTTTTCTGGGTCAAATACTCGAGCACCTGAGTATCAATCAGGGCTCGAGTATTTCAGGCAGAAACCGGAATGTCTCGAGCCCCCGTTCTCCTCCGTGGCTGTCTCCTGGGTGGTTGTGGGCTGGATGGAAGAGCAGCAGCTCCCTCCAAAGCCGAAGACTCCTCCTGTCTCTCAGAACGAACCAGGTGCTCCATGCTTTCTTCCACCACAGGACGAGGGGATTCCTGGGGACCTGCAGCTTGTGCTGTCTCGGTAGAGCTGGTGGCATTACCCCTTGTTCCTCCAGACTGTCAACGGTGCTGTAAATGAGATATCATTTTGAATAAACAATGTGTAAAGGGTATGACCATATAAAACACATTTAATAACCCACACTGGAACACAGGGGTCCAGCAGCCTTTTAACATATTGATGAACTATGTTGAGTATTGCTGGTCAATATTAAAAGGCTGGAGAAGCTCTTAATAAAGTGGTAATTTGGGTTCCCAAATGGCCCCCATAATAAACCCTTCATATCTCAGGTAGTCTAAGTACATTTTTGGTTAATGTTTTGGTCCCATTAGCCACGTGCTACATTGCAGAGGGCGAGGTCTGTTCCAGTACTGGCAGTGATGTACTGTCCTTGTCCACACTATGGTAGACACCGCCTTCCACCTAGCAATGTTGACGGGACCTGCACAGATGGATGTTCCTTATCGCTCTCCTCACCTGTATCACATGTCAGCCATTTGTGCAGGTCATGTCAGGAGAAACAATGCTAGATGGAAGTCTTCTTCTAGCATGGTCTGGACAAGGGCAGTATATTACCGGCTGCGAACAAAGTGTTCCAGGCATGTGCAATCCAGGCCTAGGGAGAGTGTAGCATTAAAAATTACTTCTATGCGGTTATCATTCATGCAAAATAAAACCCAAAATCAAGCTTTTATTTGCATTGTGGTAAGGTGCAGGGTGCCGTCGTGGATGGCAGGTATGTGTCACCGAGTTTCATAGCCTCGGTGAGGTAAGAGCCGTTTTTGTTGATGTCAGCAGCAGCTAGTGCTACTGACAGAGTTTAAATAGCATGGCTGCAAAGCCGATCCGGGCCGGCTCTTACCGGGAGCAGCTAAAGTGTAGGGTGGGTGGCTGCTCCCCACGACCCAGTCCTGGTTTTGGGCTGGGTTTAAAAGCTCAGCCAGCTCAGCAGCTGGAGGCTGTGATTTTCCTGGAGCTGCTAACAGGGCTGGGAGTTCTCTGTCCTGGAGGAAAGAGCTCAGCAAGGAGGGGTTTTGTTCCTGGCTACCTGAAGCTGGATTCTCCTGCGGCTGGGCCGACAGCGTGGTGCGAACCTGCACCTACACCTCCCAGGTGACTGAACCTGTGTTGGCCTGTTTTTGTTTTGCCACGTTATTTCCGTTGTGTGTGAACTGTCACCAAGAGACTGTTTTTCATTTATGGTGTGCAAGTGTGAATAAAACACTGTTTGTTGCACAATCTGGACTCCTTGTTTTGCCTCTAAACTGCACCCGCACTGCTGTCTACCAGAGCGACTCCCCACATTTGGTGTCGGATGCGGGCATGCGCAGTGAGGCTGGCGTGAACGCTGAACTTTGTTTTTGTGCTGAGCAAAAGTGAATGTCCTATATTAGGCCGGCAAAGTTGCAGCCTGTGATCTCTGGCAACATGGAGGCTGCTGTGAAGGCCTCGTAGAAGCTAACGTGCAGCAGCGGGAGACCAACCAGTTACTGCTACAACATGTGATGGCATTACAGGCGGCCGGAGCGTCCCACCACGCCCATGATGCCCGGAAAGCGGTCCGTGCGGCGATCCCAAAGATGACCCCCGCAGACGACGTGGAGACATACCTAGCGGTCTTTGAGAAGGTCGCCGTGAGGGAAAAGTTACCCCGTGACCAGTGGGCCGAAGTGGTTGCTCCGCTCCTGGCATCCGGACCCCAGCAAGTTTTTTTGATTTGGCAGACGACCAGGCTGCTGACTATTCCACGGTGAAGGGGGAGATCCTGGCCAGACTGGGGGTAAACGTGTTGGTCCGGGCTCAGCGTGTCCACCAGTGGGACTTTAACGTGGCTGAACCCGCCAGGCCGCAGTACTATGAGTTGCTGCACAGGTTGCAAAAATGGCTGCAGCCTGAGGTTCTGAGTCCGACTGCTATGCTGGACCGGCTGCTGGCTGACATGTTTTGGAGGGCCTTGCCTTACCCCCTTCAACACTGGATCGGCCAGGTATCCCCACCAATGCCCTTGAGATGGTCGACCTGGTGGAACGATATGAGGCCACCAGAAACCTGCAGGGGGTTCTTTGGGAGGGGGCCAGTCAAACCCCGGAAATCTCCACCCCAGTCCCGGCGGCCGGCCAAACCCGCCCGGGATGTACCTCTTGCAGATCCGTCCCCAGTGGTCTGCTGGCAGTGTCGGGAGCCTGGACACATAAGGGCCAACTGTCCACAGTGGGGGAACCCATGGAGACTAATTATGGGTACCGGGCTTCCATGTATGCCCGGAGACTGTGTGCGACCGGCATCCCCGAGACAATAGACAGTCGTCATCTGTGCCAGGTGCAAGTCGGGGATAACCTGGCAGTGGCGCTGTTGGACTCAGGGAGCCTGGTAACCCTGGTAAGTGCTGCCCTGGTACAGCCCACCCAGTATACGGGCCGGAAAGTTGGGGTGGTGTGCATACACGGCGACTTAAAGGACTATCCCACTGCTGAAATGTCTCTGTCCACGGCGGCCGGCACCTGGACTTGTGAAGTGGCGATCTCCGCCAAACTACCGTATGAACTAATAATTGGGAGAGACTTCCTGGTTTTCCGTCACTATGGCCTGAGGTGAAAGTGACTAATAGCCCTGAGACAGGGGTAACCCTAGCAGAGTGGCCTGGTTCCTGTGGGAGGCCAGAGCCCTGGGAGCCCGAGTCCGAAGGGCCTGCGGTAGGGGTGACCACCACTTCTGTGATAGAGGGGGAGACACCCCCACTGAGTGTAATGGTGGGAGACATGGAGGACTTGCCACCAGGTCCTGAGTTGGCAGACCTCCACGTCTCCGGAGATAATTTTGGGACCGCCTAACACCGGGACCAAACCCTAACCAGGGCCTGGGAGAATGTGCTGGAAATTGATGGTAAACCCCAGAAACCAGGGGCTGAATTAATGTTCCCACGATTTATTGTTCTGCAGGATATGTTGTATCGGGTGAACCAAATCCGAGGTGAACCTGTTGAACAGTTGGTGGTGCCCACAGCGTATCGCAAGCTTGTCATGGAGCTTGCCCACCAACATGTTCTTGGGGACACCTGGGGTGGCAGAAAACCCAGGACCGCATACTGCAGCGGTTTTATTGGCCCGGTGTGTTCAAGGAGGTAGAAGATTATTGTAAGTCCTGTCCAACCTGTCAGATAACTAGCCCCCAGCCACATTTCCGTAGTCCTCTGGTACCTCTGCCAATTATTGAAGTACCGCTTGAGCGAGTCGCTATGGATTTAATTGGGCCTGTACCAAAGTCTGCCAGGGGCCACCAACACATTCTGGTAGTTCTCGACTATGCCACTGGTATCCGGAGGCGGTGCCTCTGCGACATACCTCAGCTAGGCTCATTGCCAAAGAGTTAATGGAGATGTTTTCCCGTGTGGGCCTGCCTAAAGAGGTTCTGACAGACCAAGGGACCCCTTTATGTCCAAAGTAATGAGGGAACTGTGTAAATTGTTGCGTATAAAGCAGTTACGGACGTCCGCTTACCATCCGCAAACAGACGGTCTTGTGGAGAGGTTTAACCAAACTCTAAAAAATATGTTAAAGAGGGTGGTGTCTAGAGATGGGAAGGACTGGGATCTGCTTCTGCCCTATCTCATGTTCGCAGTGCGAGAGGTGCCCCAGGCCTCTACTGGGTTCTCGCCTTCGAACTGCTTTATGGCAGACACCCTCGGGCCTGTTGGATATCGCCAAGGAAGCATGGGAACAACAGCCTGTCCCCACAAAAGTGTCATTGAGTATGTCGCCCAGATGCAGGAACGGATGGAAAGGGTGTTGCCCTTGGTCCGGGAGCATATGGAGGCAGCGCAACAAGCCCAGAGTAGGGTGTACAATCGTCAGGCTCGGGTACGGGACTTCAATCCGGGAGATCGGGTTTTGGTTCTGGTACCCACCCTGACAGCAAATTCCTAGCTAGGTGGCAGGGCCCCTATGAGGTGATCGAGAAAGTAGGGGAAGTAAATTACAAAGTACACCAGCCAGGCGGCGCAAGCCGGAGCAGGTGTACCACGTGAATTTACTTAAGCCGTGGAAAGATAGGGACGCGGCCGACGACCACAGCCCCCGGCCAGGGCTTCTAGGTGAAAAGGGTCCAGCCCCACAGTTCGAGGCCTGTGAAGCCGTAACCACGGTAAAAATTGCAGACAGCCTGTCTTCCAAACAAGTTCAGGAAGTCAGGGAGTTCCTCAGTCGGAACACGGATGTGTTCTCGACCTCCCTGGCCGCACGTCTCTCATCCGACATGACATCGCCACTGAGCCTCAGGCCAAGGTCCGGTTAAAACCATACCGGGTACCCGAGGCTCGGCGGCGGGCCATCGCGGAGGAAGTGCAGTTAATGTTGAAGCTCGATGTCATTGAGGAGTCGAAAGTGAGTGGGCCAGTCCCATAGTCCTAATACCTAAGCCGGATGGGACGCTGCGGTTCTGCAACGACTTTCGCAAGTTAAATGAAGTATCCAAGTTTGACGCTGCATCCCATGCCCCGAGTAGACGAGCTTGTTGAAAGTTTAGGACAAGCCCGTTATTTTTCTGTGTTGGACCTCACTAAAGGGTACTGGCAGGTACCCTTAACGGAGTCGGCTAAGGAAAAACCGCATTTGTTACCCCGCAGGGCCTGTATCACTACAAGGTGTTACCCTTTGGCCTGCATGGCGCCCGCCACTTTCCAAAGGCTAATGGACATAGTGCTGCGACCACATCGCCGGTACGCCTCGGCCTACTTAGATGATGTAGTCATCCACAGCACCGACTGGGAAAGCCATTTACCCAAGGTGCAGGCGGTAGTGGATGCCCTGAGGAAAGTCGGACTGACCGCTAACCCAAAGAAGTGCTCCATAGGGTTAGAGGAGACAAAATATCTGGGATATGTAATTGGGCGGGAGTTATCAAACCTCAGGTAACTAAGGTAGAGGCCATTCGTAACTGGCCCCGACCGGTCACCACCAGGCAGGTAAAGTCGTTCCTGGGGATTGTAGGTTACTACATGAGGTTTGTGCCCCACTTTGCCACAATAGCAGCGCCATTGACAGACCTGTTGAAGGGGCGAAAGTCTGGGAGGGTTAGCTGGAGTGAGAAGGCGGAGGAGGCTTTCTCCGCGTTGAAGTCGGCCCTGTGTGGGTCCCCGGTTTTGGTGACACCCGACTTCAACAAGGAGTTTGTCGTACAGACCGACGCCTGGAGGTAGGCCTCGGTGCGGTACTGTCTCAGGAGGTCAACGGGGAAGAACATCCCGTTGTCTTCCTGAGCCGTAAGCTCAGTCCCGCCGAGTCCAGATATAGTATAGTGGGAGAGGGAGTGCCTGGCTATCAAGTGGGCACTCGAATCTCTCCGCTACTACCTGTTAGGGAGGAGGTTCCGTCTGGTGACCGACCATTCCCTCAAATGGATGAGTCAGGCCAAGGAGAGGAATGCTCGGGTCACCAGGTGGTTCCTATCCCTTCAAAATTTCAAGTTCTCCGTGGAACATAGGGCAGGTCGCTTGCAGGGAAATGCAGATGCCCTTTCCCGCGTCCACTGCCTCACATGTGTCCACCCTCAGGGCTGAACAAAGGGGGTGTGTGGTAAGGTGCAGGGTGCCGTCGTGGATGGCAGGTATGTGTCACCGAGGTTCATAGCCTCGGTGAGGTAAGAGCCCGTTTTTGTTGATGTCAGCAGCAGCTAGTGCTACTGACAGAGTTTAAATAGCATGGCTGCAAAGCCGATCCGGGCCGGCTCTACCGGGAGCAGCTAAAGTGTAGGGTGGGTGGTTGCTCCCCACGACCCAGTCCTGGTTTTGGGCTGGGTTTAAAAGCTCAGCCAGCTCAGCAGCTGGAGGCTGTGATTATCCTGGAGCTGCTAACAGGGCTGGGAGTTCTCTGTCCTGGAGGAAAGAGCTCAGCAAGGAGGTGTTTTGTTCCTGGCTACCTGAAGCTGGATTCTCCTGCGGCTGGGCCGACAGCGTGGTGCGAACCTGCACCTACACCTCCCAGGTGACTGAACCTGTGTTGGCCTGTTTTTGTTTTGCCACGTTATTTCCGTTGTGTGTGAACTGTCACCAAGAGACTGTTTTTCATTTATGGTGTGCAAGTGTGAATAAAACACTGTTTGTTGCACAATCTGGACTCCTTGTTTTGCCTCTAAACTGCACCCGCACTGCTGTCTACCAGAGCGACTCCCCACAGCATATATAAAATTATAACAACCACTAAATAGATTTGGTACTCACGGCCCAAGATCCAACACTGGTCGCAAAAACTATAGATGTTTAGTATAGAGATAGGGCTTCTTTCGAAGCCCCCCATCACCACTGTGTCCCTGTGACATGACCAGTACTGGTCGGCATGATTGCCAGGGTCTTCACTCGTTGCACTGTAGAAATATAACATAACAACCATTCTAAATGTATATGTACACACACGTATAAATGCACATGTGTACAAATGTATACATGAAAAAACATTTTTTATGTTAATACCAAATACAGTAACGTGTACTGTACTAAAATTATGTTAGTGTGTACACATGTTTTTTATTACCCACATTGCTTCCTAGGCTGGCTGGCTTCAGTTTAAAATCACCTCCTACTCTTCTCGTTTCCATGGTTACGAACACCATGAAATCCAGCTGCAGTGACCGTGCTTGCACAGTACAGGAAAAAAGAGCAGGACTATCCCAGCTCACGTGGTCCCAGCCACCAGAGAGGGTGGCACTTTTTCCTGTACTGTGCAAGCATGGCCGCCACTGCTGGATAGCAGGGTTGTCCTAACCAGGGAAACGTTATACAGTTAAAATACAGGGATGGACAATATGTGGCTCTACAGCTATTTCATAACTACAACTCCCAGCATCTCCAGACTTAAAGGGGTTCTGCAGTAATTTTAAACTGATGATCTATCCTCTGGATAGATCATCAGCATCTGATCGGCAGGGGTCTGACACCCTGGACCCCCGCCAATCAGCTGTTTGAGAAGGCAGCGGCGCTGGCAGTAGCGCCGCGGCCTTCTCACTGTTTACCGCAGGCCCAGTGACGTCACGACTTGCATCACTGGCCTGGGCGGGGCTAAGCTTCATTCGAGTGAACAGAGCTTAACTCCGCCCAGGCCAGTGATGCAAGTCGTGACGTCACTGGGCCTGCGGTAAACAGTGAGAAGGCCATGGCTCTACTGCTAGTGCCGCTGCCTTCTCAAACAGCTGATTGGCGGGGGTCCAGGGTGTCAGACCCCTGCCGATCAGATGCTGATGATCTATCTAGAGGATAGATCATCAGTTTAAAATTACTGCAGAACCCCTTTAATGAAGAGATCATCCTACAGCAGGGCATGGTGGGAATTGTAGTGTCACTACAGCTAGAGAGCCGCAGGTGGCCCTCCCTGGTGTAATATATCAATGTATAGTGCTGTGAAGGGTGACAAGGAATATAACTATGTTGGAACATCCTCAGGGTGCCCCTTCCCTAAAAAAACAACCTCATTTCCCTGCTTCCCCTATATATAGGCCAGTGCATCAAAGGTAGACATAAACAATACACATTTTCAGAGCAGAAAACATCCGCATGGGTTGGCTTACCTAATTTCCGCTGTTTGGAAGAATTCCCCTTCTCCCACTCTCTGGCCAGCATCTCGCGAGTGACCTCCTCTCATGCCTGATGGGCATCGCTGCGGTGTCCCACAGCGGGGGGCGCTCTTCAATGAGTGAAATCAGCCTCTCCACATCCATTGTGTCTTCTCAGCCAAGGTAGACGAGCTGGGGCAGGTTTCAGCACCTAGCATATGTGCTCAGCTAGTGGGCTGGGCCTAGAATTTCTACAGCACGGATCCGCAAAATATGGATGGCATATGGATGTGTTCCGTATGCATTCCGTAGTTTTTGCGGACCCACCGACTTGAATGGAGCCACGGAATGGACAATAATAGGACACGTTCTATCTTTTTGCGGAACGGAAATACGGAATACATAAACGTAATGCAGACGGACTGACTTTCGTTTTTGCTGTGGACCCATTGAAATGAATGGTTCTGTATATGGTCCGCAAAAAAACTTAACGGATGCGGAAATAAAATACGTTCGTGTGCATGAGGCCTTAGTGTAGTGATTTGGAGGTTACAGGGCAAGTCCTCATTGTGTCTGGCAAACCAGCGAGACAACTAAGGCTTGCAACCCCAGAAGAGGTGCTCCAGTCAAAAAGGGGCTACAAATCAAGGCTACAGGATCCGCAAAACATGGAAGCCGCCTGTGTGCCTTCCGCAATTTGCAGAACGGACCTGGCGGCCCATTATAGAGATTTGTGGACAAGAATAGGACATGTTATATTTTTTTGCAGGCCTATGGAACAGAGCAACGGATGCGTACAGCATACAGAGTGCTGCCCGCATCTTTTGCGGCCCTATTGAAGTGAATGGGTCCGCACCCGAGCCGCAAAAACTGCGGCTCGGATGCGGACCAGAACAACGGTTGTGTGCATGAGCACTAATGGTCAGTAGAAAAGCAAAGATGCGTGACTATTAAGGGGGTTGGCCACTTCCTGCTTACTGACGATATGTCACATGACCATCCACCAGCGGCCATCTTATGGACAGAACCTCTATGTGGACAGCACAAAAGACTTGCCTAACAAGGAACATGGCTTATGAAATTTTGCAAACGGCACAGAATATCAACAAAGGCTATACAACTAAGGGTACCTTCCCACTGGCGGTAGCAGGGTCCGGCAGGCTGTTCCAGCGGGGGAACAGCCTGCCGGATCCGTGCTAACGCTAGCCCACAGTGCCACCGGAAGTCCGCTCTGGCCCCATTCACTATAATGTCTCCGCTGCCTCTCGGCTTGTTTGCCGTGCTGCCGCTGGACCTGCGGCCCTCCCCTATTATAGTGAATGGGGCTGGTGCAAACTTCCGGTGGGCTAGCGTTAGAGCGGATCTAGCAGGCTGTTCCCCCGCCGGCCTGCTGCTGCCAGTGTGAAAGTAGCTTAAGTGCCATACAGCATAGTCATCTTACCTACACAAGTCATCAGTAGCCAACCCCTTCAAAATGTATGGATAGGTGTTATATCCGTGGAGAACAAGGCCATCGTTTCTGTAATTTAGACATGAGAGAGGCCTAAACCTTCCGCTTCAGCACACAATTTCATTATAAAGGGATGATATCGGGTCCTTCATCCATACAAATATTTTCTACCACCCGCGATGCGGCATGGCAACCTACATAACCCAAAATCAATAAGCAGCTCTTACTATGGCTCATGGTAAAAAGCCGGAATTGATTTCCCACAGGAATTCCATATAATGGCATTATCTGCAGCCTGAAGGAAATTCCTCAGATCTTAACGCGCAGATCTAAAGCATCTTCAGCAGTTCTCCATCATTACAAGGCCTTGAAAAGTGACTGCGATGTCTGCGATAACCGTGCTCAGTACAGCATATACGCCCAAAAAACGGCCAACTGGCCCTATAAATGACCCTCCAGATTCTGAATACAGTAGTATCATCCATGTTCAAACGCAAGTTTAGCAGGAACCGTATCCATCTAAACCGATCATGACAAGAACATACAAATGAAAAACAATGGGGGTCATTTATCAAACTGGTGTCAAGTAGAACTGGCTTAGTTGCCCATAGCAACCAATCTGATTCCACCTTTCGTTTTTCACAGCTCCTTTGGAAAATGAAAGGTGGAATCTGATTGGTTGCTGTGGGCAACTAAGCCAGTTCTACTTTATACCAGTTTAATAAATGACCCCAATGTGCACAGGGAGAAGGCTGTCAATCAGCAGCTGGAGGTTAGCCATAAATATCAGGTCTCCAGTACGACAATAAAGTGTGCGTTTCTCTAAAATGAACCCCCACATAACTGACAGAACCCTGGAATCAGCATGCCCTCAGAGCGGGTAGCATAATGGTGGTGACAAGTTTCCTTTAAAGGGGTTGATCAGTCATTTTTCAGATTGTAAATCTCCTGGAATAAAGATTTAAAGGGTCGTTCCCCTCTGGGGCCCTTTTCTGCAGCTCATCCAGACCCGCACTGGGAATCATGCCTGATCCCCTCCGCTGCGTTCCAGATCCATCATTCCTCCTCTGGTCTCCCAGCATCAACATCCAGTTTGACGTGGGTTACGTGACCAAACAACATGACGCGCGGGTGACATTTCACCGCTACAGTCAGATTTTGGCTGCAGCAGCCCTGTGTTAAATTGGATGTTGACAGGGGGACTTGGAACCTGCAGAGTCAGTGGGGAACCAAAGGAGCGGCAGGGATCAGGCGAGAATAATGCCCTCCATGGGTCCGGACAGAAAATGTCCCTGGTGGGAACAACCCCCTTCAAGGACAACCCCATTTAGAATGTGGCTTCTGGGCAGGGGCAGGTTTGAAACTTAAAGTGGTATGAAGAAAAACGAAAAGTGGCCCCGGTGGCGCAGCACAAGTAGATGGACCAGGGTCAGTAACACCATAGTGCAACACGGAATACCATCCCACAGAACCAAGTACCACAGTGGGCCACAAAATGCCTTCCCAGAAGCTGTCCCTCTGTGGTGGCCATCAATATCTGTCCTTCTGATATGGATCAGGGGGCTTAGGAGGCGAGACGTGGGCCACAACGCCAAGCCAGCCCTACCTTCAGCGTGTTGGACTTCCTCTAACACAGACCCTTATAGTTTCCCCAGTAGTATGCACCTGGCCGGCGGCAGTGAGAGGGCTGGGGTGGCCCGATGGGCATCGGCCCCCTGGAAAATTCCCTGTAGAGTCTATGGCGCGTCCGCCCCTGGGGCGACACCTAAGAAAAGTAATAAAATGATGGTCTTGATGTCCAGAGGAGCCAATCAGAGTCCAGGTTCTGGCTGGTCACTATGGGCAACATGGCCAGCATTTCTTGGTGTGGAGCGGGCTGTGAGGTCACATGACCTTCTAAAATGGCAGCCTGACATTGAATGTTAGAATCTGATGATACTGCGGCGTCTCGCTGTTGGTCTTTGAATGAGGGCTTATTTTCACGGATGGCCAATACATCGATCGCTGTCAGAACCGACCATTTCCACCAAAATATCAACTGTGGTTTGAAAAAGTGGCAAAAGGAGAAGGTGATGGTTGTCCCCATTAGCCGGCTGGGTGGGACCCCTCCTTGGGACTGCACACATCCCATAGAGGAGCACTTCATACATCCAGGGTACTGAGTCCCCCTGCCCCCGGTATCAGCAGTGCAGGCCCGGGCACTTACCTGCGATGCTCAGGCTCCAGCTGTACAGGCGCAGCGTGTCGTTGATCAGCTCGGACACGGCGGTCAGCGCCATCCTCTCCTCTGCTCGGTGACCGGTTCTATCGAGTAATCCGGGGGGTGAGCTCGGCGCTCAGTGAGAAGCTGCTGAGCGGGGCATAGTGTGAGGGCTGCCGGAGGGAGGACAAGTGCGCCACCTCTCCACACGTGACGCGGTTACCCTGGTGACAGCCGCATTCCAGGTACCAGCCCCCGGTCACCGCAAGGACCACTCAGCGTCTAGGGGGCGTGGCTTCTGTGACGATGAGCTGTCCAGGGAGGCTTTGACGCAGTGAGACAATAGCCGTGGAGCCTCCCGCGCTGTGGGCGTGCTCCATGGATGGAGATTTACCTCACAACGTCCACACTATCAATAAAACTGCAATGAATAGTCACTTCGTGGTAGAGGAGCCTCTGTGCCTTCACCTTGGTTAGAGGCTGTGTCACAACAGATATGGCAGGAAAAAAGGCAGCTCTGTAAGGCTAAGGCCACACGGTCAGGTTTCTGCATGCAGTCTTGGAAGCCATGACAGGAGTGCATCATAAAAGGAGAGCAAGTATTAAAGGGGCTGAACCCGGACATACCCCCATTTTCACCCCTTCAACCCCCCTGACAAGAGCATCGGAGCATTTGATGCTCTCCTTTGTTCTGCACTGAATCGCGCAGGCCAAAGGCATTTTCAGGAGTTCCGGTGACGTACCGGCTCTCCTTAGGGCTGCCAGGCGGAGGCTTCCGCCCAACAGGGAGCATGGTGACGTATCGGGCTCTCCTTAGGGCTGCCAGGCGGAGGCTTCCGCCAACAGGGAGCATGGTGACGTACCGGCTCTCCTTAGGGCTGCCAGGAGGAGGCTTCCGCCCAACAGGGAGCATGGTGACGTACCGGGCTCTCCTTAGGGCTGCCAGGCGGAGGCTTCCGCCCAACAGGGAGCATGGTGACGTACCGGGCTCTCCTTAGGGCTGCCAGGCGGAGGCTTACGCCCAGCAGGGAGCATGGTGACATACCGGGCTCTCCTTAGGGCTGCCAGGCGGAGGCTTCCCCCAACAGCGAGCATGGTGACGTACCGGCTCTCCTTAGGGCTGCCAGACGGAGGCTTCCGCCCAACAGGGAGCATGGTGACGTACCGGGCTCTCCTTAGGGCTGCCAGGTGGAGGCTTCTGCCAAGCAGGGAGCATGGTGACGTATCGGGCTCTCCTTAGGGCTGCCAGGCGGAGGCTTCCGCCAACAGGGAGCATGGTGACGTACCGGCTCTCCTTAGGGCTGCCAGGCAGAGGCTTCCGCCCAACAGGGAGCATGGTGACGTACCGGGCTCTCCTTAGGGCTGCCAGGCAGAGGCTTCCGCCCAACAGGGAGCATGGTGACGTACCGGGCTCTCCTTAGGGCTGCCAGGCGGAGGCTTCCGCCCAGCAGGTAGCCCTGAGACATCACTGGTATTGATGGGTGGGCTTTAGCACTACTCTAGCCTGTAAAACGGTTAGGACATTTCTAAAGCACGCCCATCAGAGCCGATGACGTCACCGAACACACTGCCGGGCCGATGCATCTGCCCAGCAGTGTATTATTGTAAATAAAAAAGCCCTTGCCCTGCGTGTTCCAGGGCAAGAGAGCGCATCGTAGCAAGACATATTCCGATGCTAACATCAGAGGGCTGCCAGGGGGAAAATATGGGTATGTCCAGGTTCAGATCTGAACCCAGACAACCCCTTTAAAGGACATAACCATATTTTCACAAAGGTAAAAAAACATCCTGCACGATATGATAGTAAATATGTGGATGTACATGGCAACATTTACTGTATAAAATCATGGAAAATAAGACAATAGATGCAAACATTATATATGGACTAAGCCCTCACTCTGATATGTTAAAATCTGAGACTCTCAGCCAATATATTTCAGGGATCTCAAGTCTCCCGGTTGTTCAGGGAGTCTCCCGCTATTTGATAGCGGCTCCCTGACGCCCGCATGAGAAAGAATATATCCCGGAAAGCAGGGGGAATGGGTGGGAACGGCGTTTCTGCACTTTTTTCACAGCAGGAACGCCGTTTCCGTTCAGGGCAAAAGGACCAGGAAGCAGTGAAGGCTTTGTACTCACCGCTTCCTGGTCCTCGGCTGTCGGCTCTGCAGCCTGCGCACAGGAGTGAGTCGCTCTGTGACGTCACGCTGTGCGCAGCCTTCACAGCACAGCCGACAGCAGCAGAAGAGGAGCGGCAGCATCCAGAAGCAGGAAAGGGTAAGTGTTTTTTTTTTTTTATGGGCTGGTGAGAGGCACTGTGGGCTAATGGAGAGGCACTGGGGGCTGATGGAGAGGCACTGTGGGCTAATGGAGAGGCACTGGGGGCTGATGGAGAGGCACTATGGGCTAATGGAGAGGCATCGGGGGCTAATGGAGAGGCACTGGGGGGCTGGTGAGAGGCACTGGGGGCTGATGAGAGACACTGGGGGGCTAATGGAGAGGCACTGGGGGGCTAATGGAGAGGCACTGTGGGGCTGATGGAGAGGCACTATGGGCTAATGGAGAGGCACTGGGGGCTGATGGAGAGGCACTGTGGGCTAATGGAGAGGCACTGGGGGCTGATGGAGAGGCACTGGGGGCTGATGGAGAGGCACGTGGGCTAATGGAGAGGCACTGGGGGGCTGGTGAGAGGCACTGGGGGCTAATGAGAGGCACTGGGGGGCTGATGGAGAGGCACTGGGGGGCTGATGAATGTAATAAAAAGTTCGTGAAAAAGAAAAAAAAGAAAACCTCCCTGAAATGAGAAGTGCACCTCCCTGAAATGAGTTTTTGCAGGTTGGGATGTCTGATATTTTGATCAAAACACATCTGTGCGTGACTACCAGCGCCAAGGTGGTCTCAGTCAGGCAGGTCCTGCTCCAAACCTACCTATGTCATCTATGGAGAAGACCACTGCACCGAAGGTCCAGAATCACACAAACAATTGACATACTGCAGACTTTAAAATATACGAATGAGGTCAATTTCCACTTCCCGCCCAAAAAAGCACAATGTACTGGTGTACTGTACTACTCCGGGACTGTACTACTCCGGGACTGTACTACCCCGGTACCACATAAATTGGCAGCATATGCAAATGCAGTGCCCACATTTATAGCCACCTTTATATTGCAGCCACGTAGGCTGAGTTCCTCTTTTTCTCACAAATAAAATGGGACTAAGATGCTGAGCCAGGGTGGGGGCATGGGGTGCCACACATCTGATACCATCGTCCACCGCATGTGACCATTTTTCATCCAGTTGTGGTAAAGCTAGATGCTCTTTTATAATGTTACATAATTGAGAGTATGCCAAACTGAACTTGCTCACAAAAAACGGTGGCTGTGTATCGCCATTGCGGATTGTCTTCTGAGAATATAGGAGATCACTTCTGGATTTGGATCGAGGAACAGATTTTGCATGATCCAACATCCATGACAATCGGGAAGACAATCTTTTTCCACTATTTGTGCTTCTTTTAAATAAAGGGTATCGCTGGAACAATTTTGTTTATTCCTAATAAATTTCCCTGTGGGAATGTTGTCAATAACATGAGGAGGATGAGAGGACGCGGCAAGCAAGGTGGTGAATACCATCGCCTTCTCTGGGTCCCCCATCAGCAATAAAAGAGATATCGCAACTTAGTGTGAACCTAAGGTGACATGGATTATCATTTAGGAATTCACCAAAAAGCGGAATGGCCGCCACATCACCAGACCGGCTTTCGCTTCTATTGCAACCAAGCCTTGATCAGAATCAAGTGAAACAGTACATTAATTGCACCACCAGCTTTGTGGTCTATTGCATCGCCTGCTCAGCCTGCAATTTGCAATATGTGGGTTGCACCAGCAATGAGTTAAAGGTTCGTATTAGGCCTCATGCACACGACCGTAGGTATTTTAAGGTCCGCAAAAACGGATCCGCAAAAAATACAAATGGCATCCGTGTGCATTCCGTAACGGAACAGCTGGCCCCTAATAGAACAGCCCTATCCTTGTCTATAATGGACAGGTCTCTTCACCGATTCATGGAGGTGACCATAAGCGGAAGTTACTTAATCGGGAGTCTTTTTGGATCTTTCAGTTAGGGACACACATACCAGCAGGACTCAGTAAAAGACATGACCTAATCTTGCATTGTTAACAATATAAGTTTTGTTTTTTGTTTCTTGCTTTTTATGTTTCTTTTGTCTTTTTATTTGCATTATCCAATAATTGCAGCCGTGCCTTTCTTCGCCCCTCTGCTCTTGATTGGCTACGGTCGGAATAAAACCCCCTGTGTTCTAGGAACACAACATTGTCATGATTAAGGGTCTCTGGGGTCTGACCTGAAATGCGTAGACGTTGTGTGAATTACTGGATTTTATTTGCATGAAGAAATAAAAGCTGTGTGGAATTTTTTGGAAGCTGGACTCCCTCTATTTTTTTCTTCAAACATGATTCAGTACTGTATTCCCAGCACCACCCGTGCATCCACCTCCAATTAATCCAGGTGAGCTTGGCTACCATTTTCTACCCTGGTACTACATTACCCTGGTACTGCATTACCCTGGTACTGCATTACCCTGGTACTGTATTACCCAGGTACTGCATTACCCAGGTACTGCATTACCCTGGTACTGTATCACCTTGGTACTGTATTACCCTGGTACTGCATAACCCTGGTGCTGTATTACCCTGGTACTGTATTACCCTGGTACTGCATTACCCTGGTACTGTACTACCCTGGTACTGTATTACCTTGATACTGTATTACCCTGGTACTGTATTACCCTGGTACTGTATTATCCTGGTACTGTATTACTTTGATACTGTATTACCCTGGTACTGTATTACCCTGGTACTGCATTACCCTGGTACAGTAGTACCCTGGTACTGTATTACCCTGGTACTGTATTATCCTGATACTGCATTACCCTGGTACTGTACTACCCTGGCACTGTATTATTTTTATACTGTATTACCTTGGTACTGTATTACCCTGATACTGTATTACCCTTTTAATGCATTACCCTGGTACTGTTTTACTCTGGTACTGTGTTACCCTGATACTGTATTACCCTGGTACCGTACTACCCTAGTACTGTATTACCCTGATACTGTATTACCCTGGCACTGTATTATCCTGATACTGTATTACCCTGATACTGTATTACCCTGGTACTGTATTACCCTGGTACTGTACTACCCTGATACTGTATTACCCTGATACTGTACTACCCTGGTACTGTATTACCTTGATACTGTATTACTCTGGTACTGTATTACCCTGGTACTGTATTACTTTGATACTGTATTACCCTGGTACTGCATTACTTTGATACTGTATTACCCTGGTACTGCATTACCCTTGTACTATATTACCCTGATACTGTATTACCCTGGTACTGCATTACCCTGGTACTGTATCACCCTGATACTGTACTACCCTGGTACTGTATTACCTTGATACTGTATTACTCTGGTACTGTATTACCCTGGTACTGTATTACTTTGATACTGTATTACACTGGTACAGTATTACCCTGATACTGTATTACCTTGGTACTGTATTACCCTGATACTGTATTACCCTGGTACTGCATTACCCTGGTACTGTATTACCCTGGTACTGTATTATCATTGTACTGTACTACCCTGATACTGTATTACATTGGTACTGTATTACCCTGGTACTGTATTATCCTGAATTACCCTGGTACTGTATTACCCTGATACTGTTTTACTCTGGTACTGTATTACCCTGGTACTGTACTACCCTAGTACTGTATTATCGTGATACTGTATTACCCTTATACTGTATTACCCTGGTACTGCATTACCCTGGTACTGTATTATCCTGGTACTGTACTACCCTGATACTGTATTACCCTGGTACTGTATTACCCTGGTACTGTATTACCCTGATACTGTATTACCCTGATACTGTATTACCCTGGTACTGTATAATCCTGATACTGTATTACCCTGGTACTGTATTACCCTGGTACTGTATTACCCTGATACTGTATTACCCTGGTACTGTATTACCCTGATACTGTATTACCCTGATACTGTATTATCCTGGTACTGTACTACCCTGGTACTGTATTACCCTGGTATTGTATTACATTGGTACTGTATTACCCTGGTATTGTATTACATTGGTACTGTATTACCCTGGTACAGTATTACCCTGGTACTGTATTATCCTGATGCTGTATTACCCTGGTACTGTATTACCCTGATACTGTATTACCCTGATACTGTTTCACTCTGGTACTGTATTACCCTGGTACTGTACTACCCTGGTACTGTATTATCGTGATACTGTATTACCCTGGTACTGTATTACCCTGATACTGTATTACCCTGATACTGTATTACCCTGGTACTGCATTACCCTGGTACTGTATTATCCTGGTACTGTACTACCCTGATACCGTATTACCCTGGCACTGTATTACCCTGGTACTGTATTACCCTGATCCTGTATTACCCTGGTACTGTTTTACTCTGGTACTGTATTACCCTGATACTGTATTACCCTGGTACTGTACTACCCTGGTAGTGTATTATCCTGATACTGTATTACCTTGGTACTGTATTACCCTGATACTGCATTACCCTGGTACTGTATTACCCTGGTACTGTATTATCCTAATACTATACTACCCTGATACTGTATTACATTGGTACTGTATTACCCTGGTACTGTATTATCATGATGCTGTATTACCCTGGTACTGTATTACCCTGATACTGTATTACCCTGATACTGTTTTACTCTGGTACTGTATTACCCTGGTACTGTATTACCCTGGTACTGTATTACCCTGATACTGTATTACCCTGGTACTGTATTACATTGGTACTGTATTACCCTGGTACTGTATTACCCTGGTACTGTATAATCCTGATACTGTATTACCCTGGTACTGTATTACCCTGGTACTGTATTACCCTGATACTGTATTACCCTGGTACTGTATTACCCTGGTACTGTATTACCCTGATACTGTATTACCCCGGTACTGTATTACCCTGATACTGTATTACCCTGATACTGTATTATCCTGGTACTGTACTACCCTGGTACTGTATTACCCTGGTATTGTATTACATTGGTACTGTATTACCCTGGTATTGTATTACATTGGTACTGTATTACCCTGGTACAGTATTACCCTGGTACTGTATTACCCTGGTACTGTATTATCCTGATGCTGTATTACCCTGGTACTGTATTACCCTGATACTGTATTACCCTGATACTGTTTTACTCTGGTACTGTATTACCCTGGTACTGTACTACCCTGGTACTGTATTATCGTGATACTGTATTACCCTGGTACTGTATTACCCTGATACTGTATTACCCTGATACTGTATTACCCTGGTACTGCATTACCCTGGTACTGTATTATCCTGGTACTGTACTACCCTGATACCGTATTACCCTGGTACTGTATTACCCTGGTACTGTATTACCCTGATCCTGTATTACCCTGGTACTGTTTTACTCTGGTACTGAATTACCCTGATACTGTATTACCCTGGTACTGTACTACCCTGGTAGTGTATTATCCTGATACTGTATTACCTTGGTACTGTATTACCCTGATACTGCATTACCCTGGTACTGTATTACCCTGGTACTGTATTATCCTAATACTATACTACCCTGATACTGTATTACATTGGTACTGTATTACCCTGGTACTGTATTATCCTGATGCTGTATTACCCTGGTACTGTATTACCCTGATACTGTATTACCCTGATACTGTTTTACTCTGGTACTGTATTACCCTGGTACTGTATTACCCTGGTACTGTATTACCCTGATACTGTATTACCCTGGTACTGTATTACATTGGTACTGTATTACCCTGGTACTGTATTACGCTGCACGTTTTTCCACATGTAATCTGCATCGTATGCAGGTACCCGAAGTCCTCCTGCACACAGGTGACGGTGAGCGCACATAAGATCCGCACGAATATCCATGCAGATTTATGTGCATTTCTGCACCTTATCTGCAATGTCCAACAGCGGATTTGATGCGGTTTTGCCGCAGATTTCATCCTCCTATTGAAAGGGTGAAATCTGGCATCTAAAACCGCAAACATAATTGACGTGCTGTGGATTTGGAAATATGGCTGGCAGGTCAAAAAAATCCCCAAAATGTAGATGAGATTTGTGTAACACTGAACCACACCGCAGTTTTCAGAACATGTGCAGGTGGCCTGAAGGAACCTGTGTATGCAGCGTTGGACTGTCCCACCAGAGTATCGGAGGATCCTTTGGTGGGCCCCAAAGGTCCAGGAGAAAAGACCTATTGGAGCCATCACTTGCCATTATGGTATAGTTTAATCAGATCCTGTTAGACTTCATTGATGATATAGGAGTTGTACCCCAGGAATAATCTCCTCTGGTGGGCCCTGGTCTGACACTGGAGGTATGCCTTTGTACCATTGTACACAGCGACATAACTTGCCTATCAGGTGCCATTGCAAAGAAAATGTATACTGCAACATTTTTATTTTATGATAGTCCTCTGTATAGCAAAGTGCAGTCCTGAACAACCTTATGCTGATGCATACGCCCTGACATGGGTGAAATGACTCTTGGCCAATGCCACGTAAATGAAGCCCTATGGATACAGTTCCCGTACATGCCCGGAGCTTTTCCCAGCATATACACCAGATGCAATGTGCACCAAGACTTATCAATGCACATAATAAAGGCGGTTTCTGGTAATGAGCCTCTTTTTACTCATTCCTCATAGTTTGCATCACCTATTGAAAGATTCCCACTTATCACCACCAGTCTGGTCCTGCGCACTGGCTCTCACTGGTCCATCTTCCGGTCCCTGGCTTGTTCTCTTCTGGCCGGGTATGGCCATGGTCATGTGTGCCGCTGTTCACATGTGCATCAGACATTTATGAAAAAATAAGCAATGCACACAGTGCTACTTATCTTGTCAAATGATGGACATCTTGGTAAAAAACCATGGATCCCAACATACGTTATGTGCACTGTGTCATAGTTTACAGCCGCCTAGCCATGATGGCACACTGTAAACTGGACTGAATAGAGTACATGATAATTGTGTAGTGCGGATTGTTACGACAAGGCGATATTAAATATGTGATTTTATTTTTGCATTTTTTCCATTAGAATGTTTTTTTTTTAAAGGAGAAAATATGTATTTTTTGTTTATTAAAACTTTTTTTATCTGTTTACTTGTCCTACAAGGGGACTTTACAGGTGATCTTCTTATCGCTTCTATAATACCCTGTACTGCTTATGCAGTGCAGAGTATTATATTGTCAGTGCTCTACTGACAGTCACCAGCAGGCTGCGCCGATAGAGATACACTGCAGTCAGGCCTGTGGCCTTCATTAGGCACCAGGCTGCCATGCCAAGACATTGGCACCCCGCAGTCTCATTTACCGGGTGCCAATGGGAGACAAAGGGCGCTCCATCCCTCTAAACCCCTTAAACATCATGGATCGGCGCTTCTGTCGGTCTGGGCCGTTAGAGCAGGAGCCCAGCTCTCATGTGAGGGCAAGTCTCTGCTCTATGTGCCACGGGGCCCTTAGACTATGGCCCATTAGTGATGGCGGTAAAAAGGCGTATTGGTGGTCACTAACAGGTTAAACGATCAGGAGTGTGAGTACTGTTTCTTTTGGCAAAACTTGCCATACGTCCCACAGGTCTCTGTGCTGAGTTCATTCACAGAAGAATGTGCAACGAGCAAAGAGTTATGGCATCCACCCTCAACAGTGTGTGATTGTTTTTCTACCTGAAGGGTAGGGGGTTTATGAAGCTGCGCCCAAACTGACAAAGCAAACTGGAATTCACGTCTGGAATATCCAACGTGCAGTGCAATGTGCAGGTGTTCTGGAATAGATGCTGGCGGACACCGCTGTATTTCCTATAGGGTTTCTTGTCTCAGTTCGTTAGACTGGTGTGCCAGGGGCCTCATGCACACGACCGTATGTGTTTTGCGGTCTGCAAACCGCGGATCCGCAAAACACGGAAGCTGCTACGCATTCCGTTCTGCAATTTGCGGAATGGAATGCAGCCCATTGTAGAAATGCCTATTCTTGTCCGCAAAACGGACAAGAATAGGACATGCTATATTTTTTTTTGCGGGGCCACGAAACGGAACAACGGATGAGGACAGCACAAAGAGTGCTGTCTGCATCTTTTGCCGCCCCATTGACATGAATGGGTCCGCGCCCGGGCCGCAAAATATGCAGCTCGGACGCAGACCAAAACAACGGCCATGTGCATGAGCCCTTAAACTATGAAAAATGAAAGGTGGAATCTGATTGGTTACTATGGGCAACTAAGCCAGTTTTCCTTTAAACCAGTTTTGTTAAATCTCTGCGCTAGTGACTCAAATTTATACTTCTTACAGTTCAATCAGGTGTGAACAACAGGGGGAGGAGACTACATTTTACTTAAAGGGCTTCTGTCACCCCCCAAAAGTCATTTTTCTTTTTTGGGCTTACTAAAATCCTTATAGGGCGATTATTCTATATATACTGTTTATACTTTTTTCTGTTGGTTATTTTCACTAAAAAAACGCACTTTTAAAATATGTAAGTTACCTCGCTACCAGCAAGTAGGGCGGTTACTTGCTGGTAGCTGCCGCATCCTCCTGTCCAAAAAACGCCCCCTCCTCCTATTGAGTGACAGGGCCAGCGAGCGCTCTCCTCCTCTGGCTGGCCCTGTCTCAGTTCCAAATCTCACGCCTGCGCCGTCCCGGTCTTCAGTCGGTGCAGGCGCACTGAGAGGAGGACGCTCGCTCGACCACTCCTTCCTCAGTGCGCCGATGTCGTCACATCTACACCCGGAAGAGAAGTCGCCGTCCCTCCGTGTCCCTGGTGAGATCGACATGTTTCGAGCCAGCTGGCTCTTAGTCATATAAAGTTTTCCTTTATATCAGTTTGATAAATCTCCCCCAATGTGTTAGGGGGTTAGTGCAGTGTGTATTCCTGCTGTCAAAGAATGACAGAACCTTGATGGTGCCCCATTATAATTCAGTAGGGTCCGAATGGCACTGTTCAGCTTCATCACAGCCCTACATTCTGCTCACATGTTAAAAATTACCAGGCATAGCTGTATCCATTGCATCAGATGGATCCAACGGACTAATGTGGTACTTTGGGTTCAAAGGTGTCTGTTGTATGTGCAGCGACCGGGCCGCAGGGGCAATATGTGAGTTATGGTGGACTGATGGGGGTAGTAGTAGTTTACACACGGTTAGCAGCGCCCCCTGGGCCGGTGTGCAGTGAATGGAAGGACAGCACCAGTTCTTTCAGGGCACACTCTGTTGTCCAGGGACTCCCGCTAGATGGTGGTTGAGGTGCCCTGGGTGGTGTGGTTTTTAAGGTGCTGTGGAGGCAGGGTCGGTGGTGTTCGTGACGCCAGCACCGTAAGGTGCAACGAGAGATAATGCCAAATAAGGAGAGAGTCAGGAGTTGCTAACAAACTGGAACTTTACTCAAATAAATCCAGTAGTAGTGCTTTAGTATACAATAAGATGGCAGAGCTGAAAATCCCAACAACAGGCTCGGTAGGGCTGGTTAATACATGCTTACGGTACTTTAACACTTGCGTTATTCTTTTCCGGTATTGAGTTCCGTCCTAGGGGCACAATACTGAAAAAAAAGGGATCAGTTTTATCCTAATGCATTTTGAATGGAGAGAAATCCGTTCAGGATGCATCAGTTCAGTCCCTCTTACGGTTTTTGGATGGAGAAAATACCGCAGCATGCGGTATTTTCTCCGGCGCAAGTCCCGGAACACTTGCCGGAATGCTGGATCCGGCATTAATTTCCATTAAAATTACCGCATTAAAAATGTAAAGAAAATATATACCGGATCTGTTTTTCCGGATGACAACGAAGAGACGGATCCGGTAGTGCAATGCATTTGTAAGACGGATCCGCATCCGGACCCGTCTCCAAATGCTGTCCGTTTGCATACATTTTGCCGGATCGGCGACGAAACCGCCTGCCGGATACCTCTAACGCAAGTGTGAAAGTACCCTTAGGTTTGGCTGGTGTGGGAAAGGTACTTTCTTTAGCTGTGTCTTCCCTCCAATAACCCAGACTTCGGGTACCTGGATCTTGAACTTTGCAACTAACAGGGCAGTCTCCCTAGCGGCAGCCATCAGTCTTCTGCTCCAGTCTTTGGACAGGTTGGCTTAACACACAAAAGTGGAACTACAGAAAGGATCCAGTAACCTTTGCCTTGATTCCTTTTCTATCTTGCCCTACTGGAGAGTGCCCAGGGGCACACATAAGGAGCTACATGCTAGACTTCTCTCCTCGTTTCCACTAACCTCTCATCTGATCTACTGTGACTAGCCTGTTCTATATATATAAAGCTATGGCACCTAATGGTGACTGAAATGTAGTGCAAGTGACCAGCCTGTTGTAAGGAAAGTGCAGCTATTACAGACAAAATTGACATTAGCAAGACATGACATTATAAAAGGTTTAGGGACCCACTTCTAGCATGGAGTGGGACACTTTATATGGATATCATTATAAATGTACAGCTGGTATAAATTATAAATCTTTAATGGACCATGCTGGTATAACCTGGGCATCTCCTGTACATAATTACTGTATTTATGTACAGTTGGTATGTTATACAGTGTATATCTGATACCAGCTGTACATATATAATTATATACAGGAGATGCCCAGGTTATACCAGCATGCTCTATATCACCATATACAAGAAGATGTATAACTGATACCAGCTGTACATATATAATTATGTACAGGAGATGCCCAGGTTATATCAGCATGGTCCATATCACTATATACAAGAAGATGTCTAACTTATACCAGCTGAACATATCTAATTATATATATCGGAGATGCCCAGGTTATACCAGCATGCTCTATATCACCATATACAAGAAGATGTATAACTGATACCAGCTGTACATATATAATTATGTACAGGAGATGCCCAGGTTATATCAGCATGGTCCATATCACTATATACAAGAAGATGTCTAACTTATACCAGCTGAACATATCTAATTATATATATCGGAGATGCCCGGGTTATACCAGCATGGTCTATTGAAGATGTATAACTTATATATTTTCTTGTATATAGTGACATGGACCATGCTGGTATAACCTCGCTATCTCCTGTATATAATTATATATATACAGCTGGTAAAAATTTTACATCTCCTTGTATATAGTGATATGGACCATGCTGGTATAACCTGGGTATCTCCTATATATAATTATATATTTACGGCTGGTATAAGTTATACATCTTCTTGTATATAGTGATATGGACCATGCTGGTATAACCTGGGTATCTCCTGTATATAATTATATATGTACAGCTGGTATAAGTTAGACATCTGCTTGTATATAGTGATAAGGACCATGCTGGTATAACCTGGGCATCTAGTATAACATAGTATATAAGACCGAAAAAAGACATTTGTCCATCCAGTTCGGCCTGTTTCTACAAGTTGATCCAGAGGAAGGCAAAAAACCCTGTGAGGCAGAAGCCAATTTTCCCCACTTAAGGGGAAAAAAATTCCTTCCCGACTCCAATCAGGCAGTCAGAATAACTCCCTGGATCAACGACCCCTCTCTAGTAGCTGTAGCCTGTAATATTATTACACTCCAGAAATACATCCAGGCCCCTCTTGAATTCCTTTATTGTACTCACCATCACCACCTCCTCAGGCAGAGAGTTCCATAGTCTCACTGCTCTTACCGTAAAGAATCCTCTTCTATGTTTGTGTACAAACCTTCTTTCCTCCAGACGCAGAGGATGTCCCCTTGTCACAGTCACAGTCCTGGGGATAAATAGATGATGGGACAGATCTCTGTACTGACCCCTGATATATTTATACATAGTTATTAGATCTCCCCTCAGTCGTCTTTTTTCTAAAGTGAATAACCCTAATTTTGATAATCTTTCAGGGTACTGTAGTTGCCCCATTCCAGTTATTACTTTAGTTGCCCTCTTCTGAACCCTCTCCAGCTCTGCTATGTCTGTCTTGTTCACAGGAGCCCAGAACTGTACACAGTACTCCATGTGTGGTCTGACTAGTGATTTATAAAGTGGCAGGACTATGTTCTCATCACGGGAGTCTATGCCCCTTTTGATGCAACCCATTATCTTATTGGCCTTGGCAGTAGCTGCCTGACACTGGTTTTTGCAGCTTAATTTGCTGTTTATTAAAATTCCTAGATCCTTTTCCACGTCAGTGTTACCGAGTGCTTTACCATTTAGTATGTACGGGTGACTTGCATTATTCCTTCCCATGTGCATAACTTTACATTTGTCAGTGTTAAACCTCATCTGCCACTTATCTGCCCAAGCCTCCAATCTATCCAGATCCCTCTGTAGCAGTATATTGTCCTCTTCAGTGTTAATTACTTTACACATTTTAGTGTCATCTGCAAAAATTGATATTTTACTGCGCAAGCTTTCTACAAGATCATTAATAAATATATTGAAGAGAATAGGGCCCAATACTGACCCCTGAGGTACCCCACTAGTTACAGTGACCCAATCTGAGTATCTACCGTTAATAACCACCCTCTGTTTTCTGTCACTCAGCCAGTTACTTACCCACATACAGACATTTTCTCCCAGTCCGAGCATCCTCATTTTATACACTAACCTTTTATGAGGTACGGTGTCAAATGCTTTGGAGAAGTCCAGCTATACGACATCCATTGATTCGCCGCTGTCAAGTCTAGAACTTACCTCCTCATAGAAGCTGATTAAATTAGTTTGGCATGACCGATCCCTCATGAAGCCATGCTGATATGGCGTTATTTGCTTATTTTCATTGAGATACTCCAAAATAGCATCTCTTAGAAAACCTTCAAACAGTTTACCCACAACAGATGTTAAACTTACCGGCCTATAATTTCCAGGCTCTGTTTTTGGACCCTTTTTGAATATTGGCACCACATTTGCTATGCGCCAATCCTCTGGAACATTCCCTGTCAGTATAGAGTCCACAAATATCAGAAATAAGGGTCTGGCTATGACATTACTTAATTCCCTTAGGATACGGAGGTGTATGCCATCCGGTCCTGGCGATTTGTCTATTTTAATCTTTCTAAGTCGCTGCTGTACTTCTTCCTGGGTCAGACAGGGCACTTTTAATGGGGGATTTACTTTTACATTCTGCATTTCATCTGACAGTTTATTTTCCTCAGTGAATACATTGGAGAAAAAAATATTTAATAGTTTTGCTTTATCCTCGTCGCTCTCTGCAACACCCCCCTCATTGCTATGTAGAGGGCTGACTCCTTCAGATTTATATTTTTTACTATTTATGTAACTGAAGAACATTTTAGGGTTAGTTTTACTCTCTTTGGCAATTAATCTCTCGGTCTCTAGTTTGGCAAATTTTATTAGTTTTTTACATATTCTATTTTTTTCCTTATAGTTTATCAGTGCTTCCTGACTCCCCTCCTGTTTTAGTGATTTATATGCTTTCTTTTTGTCATTTATTGCCTTCTTTACGGTTCTTCTTTATGTAGTATTTAACTATTGTGCGCCACTGTCCCCGTTACGATGTCCTCCTTTTCTGGGTGTGATGTCCTTCTTTTTGGGGCTCTGCAAGTGGCCACCCTAGTCCCTGTGTGTGTGTGTGTCTGTCTGTCCCTGTGTGTGTCTGTCTGTCTGTCCCTGTGTGTGTGCCCCTGTGTGTGTCTAAGTCATTGCTTAGACCCCATACCACAGTCTAGCCAGTGCCTAATGGGTCACAGTTTAGACCACCTTCTGGTATATATTGATAATTCCCTTTTGTACCACCGTCCATGTCCCCTCAGTACTGGGAATCAGTGGCAGTCATATTAGAAGGTAACAAAAGGTTGAAGCATAACTAAAGGTGGAATTCCCTTTTAATGTCCCCTAAAGAAGGTGGCCACACACATTAGATAGAAGTTGGTTGACAATCTCACCATCGCACAGGTGTCTGTCCATATGTATGTGTCTGTCTATATGTGTATTTGTGTGTCTGTCCCTGTGTATGTGTGTGTTTGTCCCTGTGTGTATGTCTGTCTGTCCCTGTGTTTGTGTCTGTCCCTGTGTATGTTCTTCCTTGTGTGTGTGTGTGTGTGTGTCTGTCTGTCCCTGTGTGTGTGTCTGTCCCTGTGTGTATGTGTGTCCCTGTTTGTGTCTGTCCCTGTGTATGTTCTTCCCTGTGTATATGTGTGTGTGTCTGTCCCTGTGTGTATGTGTGTCCCTGTGTGTGTGTGTGTCTCTTTCTGTGTATGTGTGTGTGCCTCTCCCTGTGTGTGTGTCTCTCCCTGTGTGTGTGCCTCTCCCTTTGTGTATATGTGTGTCTCTTCCTGTGTATGTGTGTGTGCCTCTCCCAGTGTGTGTGCCTCTCCCAGTGTGTGTGCCTCTCCCTGTGTGTGTGCCTCTCCCTTTGTGTATATGTGTGTCTCTTCCTGTGTATGTGTCTCTCCCTGTGTGTGTGTATATGTGTGTCTCTCCCTGTGTGTATGTGTGTCCCTGTTTGTGTCTGTCCCTGTGTATGTTCTTCCCTGTGTATATGTGTGTGTGTCTGTCCCTGTGTGTATGTGTGTCCCTGTGTGTGTCTCTTTCTGTGTATGTGTGTGTGCCTCTCCCTGTGTGTGTCTCTCCCTGTGTGTGTGTGCCTCTCCCTTTGTGTATATGTGTGTCTCTTCCTGTGTATGTGTGTGTGCCTCTCCCAGTGTGTGTGCCTCTCCCAGTGTGTGTGCCTCTCCCTGTGTGTGTGTCTCTCCCAGTGTGTGTGCCTCTCCCTGTGTGTGTGTCTCTCCCTGTGTGTGTGCCTCTCCCTGTGTGTGTGCCTCTCCCTGTGTGTGTGCCTCTCCCTGTGTGTGTGCCTCTCCCTTTGTGTATATGTGTGTCTCTTCCTGTGTATGTGTCTCTCCCTGTGTGTGTGTATATGTGTGTCTCTCCCTGTGTGTGTCTCCCCATCACCATGCCCACAGTGTTCCTTTGCCTTGACGCAGCTGTATCAGGACATTCTGTGCGGGGCAAAAAGAAGATGGAAGAGGAGGCAGCGCCGCCAGCATGGAGTCTGTGGGAGAGACACAGGGAGGCATACTAAGGACATAGGTAACACTACCACATTATCGGCACTAGTGGTATCTGTGGTTTTACATAGGACTGCAGGTAACACTACCACATTATCAGCACTAGTGTTATCTGTGGTTTTACATAGGACTGCAGGTAACACGACCACATTAGCAGCACTAGTGTTATCTGTGGTTTTACATAGGTCTGAAGGTAACACTGACACATTATTAGCACTAATGTCATCTGTGGTTTTACACAGGACTGCAGGTAACACTACCACATTATGAGCACTAGTGTTATCTGTGGTTTTACATAGGACTGCAGGTAACACTACTACATTTTGTGTACTCAGATAGCCATGACTGTGTTATCTATGCTGTTACATAGGACTGCAGGAGACATCTACTATATTATCTGTACTCAGAGAGTTATCACTGTGTAAAGGGGCCCACTGAGACTTTATCGTCCAAGGGCCCGGATCAGGCCCCATACAGGACAGCCACTAAAATCGGGCACTGGTCCACCAGACCTGGGACATTTAGGAGGCACTCCTATCCTTAAACTATAGGCACACCGCCGCCATAAAAAGCTGTTCAGTTAATAACATCCACCAACCACAGGATATTCTCCTCCACACCTTATACATCGTACATAGCCCTGAGCCACGCAATGGTGAACTGAAGGTGATTTAATATTATTCCCAGCACACACACCAGACCCTATAGAACAGGGCTCAGCAACCTTCCGCTCTCCAGATCTAGTGAAACTACAACTCTCATCATGCACACTTGCTTCGGTGTTTTCAGAACTCTCACTGACGTGAATAGAGCATGCTGGGAATTGTAGTTTCACAACAGCTGGAGTGTTCCAGATATAGAATATCCAGAAAATATTCCCACTGCGCAGGAAAACACGAAGCTTCCTAAAGTATGACAGTCACATGACCGCTCCATGTGACCTAAACCTCCCGGGAGCCCATACACTCTAGGCATTACCCTAACATTACACAGCGATTGTAAATGATAACTTCCCCAAACCAACATGGCCGCGGCAGACTCAGGAAGGGCACACCGTCAATTCCGGTTCCGTTTGCCCCGGCCAATCATATCCTATCACTGGGGATGTGGCGAGTTTGAAACTAACGACTGTCTGTGCTGCATGAGTCGGGGCTGGGGCGCTGATCGCACTTGATAGTCCGCGGATTCTTCTCCGTCCCCGGCCTCACAAGCTGCCGTTCCGCAGTGAGAGTAACGGAAGCCCTGGCTGACAGGTGCGTGGTAGGTAGAGGGGGACACACTGCACTTGGATCTTCTGGATTTGGGAACCTTCCCCCGCATGAGATCCGGGCACCATTACTTGCAGATGTCTGTGCTGTACTGATCCTTGTCCTGCACTCTGTCATCTACGGTAATGGAGGGGCCCAAGGACCCATCATCCCATTGATGTCACTGAGTTCACAGGGATCAGTGGACGGTTTTCACAATGACTGTGTAGTAACTGATGACAGCTGATGCCTTGGATGTGTAGTTTTTTATGGCTTTCCTAGCTCTGCACTCAGCAGCGACATCTTGCACACGACCGTATTTTGCATCTGTGTCCGATCCGCATTTTTTGCGGGTTTCATGCTCTCCCATGTCTTATTCTATCCTGTATTGTGGGCAAGAATAAGCATCTCTATTGATGGGCGTGAGAAAAATGTGGCATGCGCAGGGAAGGTGTCCATACTTTGTGGATCTGTGGTTTGTGGACCTAGCCGTGTGCATGAGGCTTTAAAGGGTTGTCCGGGTTCAGAGCTGAACCCGGACATATCCCCATTTTCACCCAGGCAGCCCCCCTGACTTGAGCATTGGAGCAGTTTATGCTCCGATGCTCTCCTTTGCCCTGCGCAGGGCTCCTTTATTTACGATAACACACTGCTGGGCGGAGGCTTCCACCCAGCAATGTGTTTGTTGATGTCACCGGCTCTGATGAGCCAGTGTTCTGTCAGAAAACCTTACCTCGTCAGATTCACTTACCCAACGTGACTTCCTGGGTTGTGCTCACCTCCACGCAAGCTCAGTGGCACGGCGCTTCGGCGCACGCGAAGTACTAGGGCATGTGTAAGGTTAAATTACAGTGAGAGTTGACTCATGGACGTGCGCACGGACACCACGCGTGCACTCTCAGGGGTAAGGAGATCTGACGGTCTTTTGTCTTGTTAAGGGTATGTTCAGACGACGACAATTGTCGCGCGACAAAAAGTCGCACTATTGTCGCGCGACAATTTTTATAATGGGAGTCTATGGTGTCGCAGTGCGACATGCGACATGCTGCGACTGCGACACGACAGTCGACAAAAATCCATCCAGGATGGACTTCTTGCGACTGTTGTGTCGCAGTCGCAACATGTTGCATGTTGCACGTGCGACACCACCATAGACACCCATTATAAAAATTGTCGCGCGACATTAATGTGACATCAATGTCGCGCTACAAATGTTGCAGTGTAGTGGTTCCAAAATTGTCGCGCGACTTTTTGTCGTCGTCTGAACATACCCTAAATCTCCTTACCCTCACGCCAGCAATTAATCTGAAGCGCACTGTGTAGTGGGGGTAAGGAGATTTTACAATCCGCACGTGCGCAGTGTGAGGGTAAGGAAATTTAACAAGACAAAAGACCGTCAGATCTCAATACCCCTGGGAGTGCACACACGGTTGGGCGCACGCGCGGTGTCCGTGCGTGCGTCCACTGTAATTTTGCCTTACCCCTGGTAGTGCGTTGCGCGGAGGCGCCGTGCTGTTCTACTGCACTTGCGTGGAGGCGCACACCCTCGGCAGTCATGTGGGGTAAGGGAATCTGACGAGGTAAGGTTTTCTGACAGAACACCGGCTTTAGCGCTGCCCTAGACTGTAAAACCGTTTAACAGGCTTGGGCAGCGCTAAAGCCCGCCCATCAGTACCAGTGACTTCACCAGATCACTGCTGGGTGGAAACCTCCGCCTGGCAGCCCTAAGGCTCGGTACATCACCGGAACTCCACAAAATGCCTTTGCCCTGCGCAATTCAACTCTTGTCAGGGGGGCTGCCTAGGTGAATTTCTGGGTGGCTGAACCCGGACTACCCCTTTAAGTTGGGCTTAGATGGTGATCCTGGCCATGACACCCGTCACAAGACACACATCACTGTGAACTGAATAGGGTTGCAACATGTTGGTGCGACCCCAGAATCACAAAAAATCCAAGATGTTTTTGCAGTTCTGTGGTTGCTCTCACAGCTAAGGCTGCATTCACACGTATTTTTTGTCCGCATCTGATACCGTTTTTTTGGATGCGGACGTGTTCATGACCCGTGGACAGTACACCGTGTGCTGTCTGCACTCATATGCCCATTCCTCAGTTCCGCAAAAAAGATAAAACATGTCCGTTTTGCAGACAGGAATAGGTATTGTTACACTGGGCCTACAAAAAAAGGCATGCAAGACGGACGTCCCGTCGGCGTCATCCAGATTTTTTGAGGATCCACTTTTTGCAGACCACAAAATACATATGGTCATGTGAACACACCCAAATTGTGAGTCGCACTGTAACAATATTAATTTCAATGGTTACACTACTACTCAGTGGTCCTTGGTTGTGTGATGGGTGTCATCGCCTTATTTATTACATCACGATAAGTGATCTTCGTTGGTACGTTATCTGTGCACCCCGCTGTCCTAACCCTTCCTTTAGCAGTCTTTTATTTGTGAACCATTTCACTATGGATAACAGGATTTATTAACAGTCTCCCTCCCCACTACAGTCGCATGCCTGATTGACAGAAGTCAATAAACTGACCTTCCTGATTACACATACTTCTTGCTTGTCATAGTTACACCTTGTGGGCACCAGGAATATTTGGATCTCCAGATTAAGATCCGATTCGCATGACCATCTTCTGTCCGAGAAACGCAATCATTATGTCAACCACAGCTCTCCTGACCTGAACTGACTGCATCATAGTGTTTTATGATAGTTCCTATCTGATCGCAGCTCTTTTGTACTGTACTCACATCATCATGTTTACCGGACCGAGCTTGGTCATGTGAATCAACCCTTAAGGTGGCCATATCAATTAAAGGCCATATCCTTAGGTTAGGTCCTCAATATCAGATCGGTGGGCGTCTGACACCCGGCTCCCCTGCCGAACAGCAAGTTGAAGAGAAGGCGCGCGCTGTGCCAGCGCAGCCTTCTCTTCATTGTTCACCTGCTCACCATCGCAACAGCAGCGGTGAGCAGTTGTAACTACAAGAAGCCATCCCATTTAATTCTATGGGACGGCTCCTTCCTATTCAACTGTGCTATTGAAGTGAATGGGACGGCTTCTTGTAACTACACCTGCTCACATCTCAACAGCAGTAAACAATGAAGAGAAGGCAGAGCTGGCATGGTGCGCATCTTCTCTTCAGCCAGCTGACCCCCGCCGATCTGATATTGATGAAATATCTTGGGGTTAGGTCATCAATAAAAATAAATTGGACAACCCCTCTAAGGCCCATTAAAACAGGCTAACTGAGCAGGCAATTATGGGTCCATAATGTTTGCAAAAACTGCCTGCTCTTCTGAGGAGGTGAGAACTGCATTTACATGCAGCACTCGCCTCCACTATATGGGGATGAGTGATTGTAGAAAGGGCAGGAGATCCCTGTTTACATAGCATGACCTGCGGCCCAGAAATCATGATTTAGTTGTCCACATCAGGGATGCTTTCACCAGATGGGCTAATATTTGTTTGTTCTTTGGTTTATCAGTGGCACCTTAACACGTGCTAGTTCCCGATAATCGCCCCGTGTAAAGGGACCTTTAGACCAAAGTTGATCTAAATGGACAATTTCAACCAAAACAATTGATTGGTGGTTGACGTTTAAAGTAGTTATCACTTATCCACAGGATAGGGGATAACTAACTGATGGCTGGAACCCTCATCGAACCCAAGAATGGGGTCCTAGTCCTGATGGAGGGGCAGGCTGAGCATGCGCCCTGCCGCTCCATTCATTCTCAGTAGCACTGCTAGAAAAAGCAGAGTGCTGTACCTCTGGGCCCCTTTTCTGAGGCTCATTTGGGTCTCAGCGGTCAGATAACTTTAATACTTGTCACAGTCCCTTTAAAGTGTCACTGCCGTTTTATTTTTATTTGTGTAATGTATCGGGGCAGTGATACTGACCATTTTTGTAATATACTTTCATTACTGAAATCATACATTTCTATTAGAAAAAATAGCTCTAATTTTGGGCTTAAGCGACTCTCCTCTGTTTTCTGTTTACATAGCTGGGGAGACTTGCTAACACTGACTGTTATGTAAACAGAAGACAGAGGAGCGCTGCTAAGGCGCAAAATGGGCCACTTTGGAGCTATTTTTCTAATAGAAATGAATGATTTCAGTAATGAAAGTATATTACAAAAATGGTCACTATCACTGCCCCTATGCATTCCACAAATAAAAATAAAACAGCAGTTCAACAGCAAGTAGAAGAATTAGCTGACACATTGCAGCCGGCTGTGTTGAAAGTTTTTGCCCAATATTCACTAGTTTTTCCATGCAAAAACATTCCTAGATAATTATTCTTCCTTCGCCCCGGGGTCACTAAACATGTTTGACCAGTTTTAATGACCCTAATGGCCAGAATGGACTAAAATGTGTTCACCATTCAATCATTGTTCAATGGCTGTTCAGCTATCAAGCTACTTTTATGAAATGTGTGTGGCCACCTTGTGCCTTCACACCAGCATATGGAGTGATATCAGAGTTCTTTGTCACAAAATATTTGTCATGTAGGAATACCTAAACGGGTATCCACATTTCCACCCAGACAGCCCCTCTGAGTTGATCATCCGAGCATTTCTTGCTCCAATGCTCCCCCTTGCCCTGTGCTGGATCGTGCAGGACAATGGCTGTTTGTTTACCTCTTTACACTGCTAGAAGGAGGCTCCTGCCTAGCAGTGATCCCGGTGACATCACCGACACTGATGGACTGCCCCAGCCTGCTAAAGATCACCTATTAGTACTAGTGACCTCATCAGGCTCGTAGCCCGATACGTCACCGGATCTTAAGAAAAAGCTCTTGCCCTGCGCTATACAGGACGTGTGAACAGGAGCTCAGACAGGAGACAACTGTTTTATCCCACAGAAAGTGTATATCACCTATGCACAGGTGATAAATGTCGGATTGTTGAGGTTCACCCTCTGGGACCTCCAGTGTTCCAGAGAACTTGGGGACCTTAAGTCCACTCTTTGAACGGTGCAGTCCATCCCCTTCTTTGGGGCTGACGTAGAGTGTATTTCATCTGTTCCAAAAAAGTGAATGGAGAAGTGGACCAACCTGTGCACTGCCACACCATTCTGAGAGGGACGATGGGTGACAAATGCTTTTGTGGGATAACTGCGCATGCGGTAATGAGTTGACCACTTCCATTAGGTTACAATGTAGGCACAACCATTTGGTTGTATTTAGCATTATGAGATTGCTAACTTGACATTGTCATTTTCAGTCCTGATCTGTATAAAATGGAGGATGAAGATATAAGTGAACGGAAGTTAAAGATTGCCTCCATTTTGGATAGAGTTAAGAGTTTCAAGACCAAGTATGGTAATGAAGATAATTGGACGGATGAACTAACATTCACAAAATCGTCTGCGGATACAACTGGTAAGTGCAGGCATTCGAATATTGGTTTTGGTCGGTGACATAATATATAGCCTTCCTTGCATGTTGCATGGGATTTAATTTGTTAAAGCTTTGGAAGTAGTTTACCAATTACCTTTTTAATTTCAGAATTATAATTACCTATGTAAACACTCCATTTATAGGGGTATATACTGCATTCATACAGCTGCATTCTTTCTGGGCAGCAGATGGCTTTTTAGACTGCACAATCTGCTGCCCAGAAACGATAATTTAGGTGCCTGCACAAATGACAAGATCACCCAATAAATGAGCGTTACGCTTGTTCATTGGGTGATTGGCTGCAGCTTTAGACAGGCAGATTGTCAGGCATGAGCGTTCACAGGAACGTTCGTTCCCGATTATCTCCTTCCGTCTAGTATTCATGTCAGTGTCATACGTTTGTATTTCCAAATTCTTCTGGCTGTTTTGAAATTGGCTTTTTAATTTTACTATTTTCATGTCTTTTTCATTGTGTTCTGGACTACAAATATGCTTAGCCACAGGAAAATGTACCTTTTTCTCTTTTTAATTGTGTGGTGGTGGGACCTCATCCCGTAAGTCCCATTGCCACACAAGTTGTCTCGAAAGCTTGCTATGTAACATCATTGCTTCTATTTTTCTGTTATTCGTTAAAAGGTATCAGACCTTGCAAGACTCCTATTTTGTGTCTCTTAAAGGGGTTATCCGAGACCTATAATGCCCGTGCCCCTCACACAGATTGTATTTACCTCGCTCCCCAGCACCTGCGGTGCGCCAGATCCCTGCACAGCCGCCGCATCTCTCCATCGCACGGATCAAAACATCCAGGGTGAGGGGCAGCCAATAGCAGGCCACGATGGGGACGAGCCTCCCTAGCGTCACCCGCAATGCTAGGGAGGCTCCTCCTATGTTGTTGAAACAGAACAGAAACTTAAAGCAAGGATAAAGTCCCACCACCACACAATTAGAGAAAAAGGTACATTTTCCTGTGGCTAAGTATTTTTGTAGCCCAGGACACAATGATGAACACATGAAAGTCGTAATATTAAAAGATAACTTAAAATCTCTAAAGCCAGAAGAATTGTCTGACATGAATACTGGACTGAATTTGTCCCCAGGATTTATGACGCACTACAAGATCTAAAGAGTCTGCCGTAGTCGTAGTGGGGGCACCAGGTTTCTGAGAGAACCTCAATTTAGAGACCATAAAACTTTCACACGGCCTATCTATAATGTAATTAATCTCCATTCATCATACCATGTCTCTGCTCTTTGTTGTACGTGTGTGTGTGTGTGTGTGTGTGTGTATATATATATATATATATATCGCTGTTCTTGATATCACTCTGGGGCTGAGTGTGATACCTAGCACAGCCGCTATACAGTGTACGGTCGCTGTACTTGGTAAGCACAGAGAAGGCCGCGCCGCTCACAGGAGTGCCGGTGCCTTCTCAAACAGCTGATTGGCGGGGTCCCTGGTGTCGGAAGTGTTCGCATGCCCGGCCTGGCGAGACAGTGAGCAGGCGCGGGATCTCGGCCGAACTGTAGGTTGAAACAAGCGAATAGGAGGGCGGGTATAAGCACAGGCTGGGCGGTGAAGTGTTCAAAAAAGGCAGCGCAGCCTGGGCTCCCGTACAGTAAGCGCCGCCCCCTGGGCACCTTCAGGAGCTTATTTGCATAAGGATTAAACTTTGTTTTTACACCTACTTCAAGTGTGAAGAAAAAGATAAAGGTACCCTTACATTCTTCTATATCTGTGCTATTGGGCGTAGTAAACACTATATATGGCCATATGGGGGCGAAAGACTCACTTTAAAACAAATGGTTATGGTGAATGGTGCAAAGTTCAAAACAAACATCCATGGTGGGGATTTTTTTTTCCCTATTTCTTCCCTAAAAGAGGTAATGAAAGGTTGATCAATAATGCCATCAAAGAGTACAACACCCCCTGACAAAAACAAGCCCTTGTATGGTTATGTTGACATAAAAATATAGTTAGAGCTTTCTGAATTGCAGCAACACGAAAAAGAAAAAAATTCCCATTGCCCTTAATGCCAAAATAGCCTTAACGGGATTCTGCGAGACCAGCAACCCTCTCTTCAAATGGCCAGGCAGGGTGCAATATTCTGCATACATGCTGAGCTCCCTTCTCTTCTGGTCGCTTCGGTCCAGAGCTGTGGCACGTAACCGCTGATCCTCCAATAGATGCCCCTGATGGATGCAACTACATCCGGGGCGGAGCTGGTTTGGATGTTCTCCAGTTCCTGCTATAGAACACTTCTCTTTTATACAATTTCTAAAGAGAACCAGTGATGATCACCGCACATGACAATTGTAGACTTGAGGTTTAGGTTTGTCCCCCCCCCCCCTGTATTCAGGTCATGTAATGCATCTTTTTATATGACATTTGCCATATGGTGAGCTTCTATATAGATGTTGCGGGTGGGTTCTCCTTAATTAGCTAGAACAGAGGGCAGCTCCCCATCCTTTAGCTTTCATTGTCACTACGAATGAATGAATGAAATGTGAACTTAGCCATTACCAGAGGTTCTGCGTCTTAAAGGGGTTGTCCAGGATTAGAAAAACATGGCTACCTTCTTAGGAAAAAAAAAACCCACACTTGTCCATAGGTGGTAAGCAATATGAAACATGTTACCACACATAACCTATGTTTCTGGGAGAAAGCAGCCACGTCTTTAATCCTGGACAATTCCTTTAAAACTTTTAGACAGATTTATAAACGCTGAAGCCAGGAGGCGGTGGTGTAAAATCGGCTTTCTCATGTTAGAGCTGAATTATGCCTTTTAATACATTTACTCTAATACATTTTTTTATTGCTGTTTGACACCAGGTGAGGAGGGGCATGGATTGTACAGATTGTTTTTCCTGCAATCTAATAGTGTATATGTTGGAGCATAAAATGGGCAATACTCCCGGCCAACTACCCATCACTGTATTCCTCCTTTCTCACAGAGCACTCTGGTGTCTTCAGTCACCTTTTAACCCCAAAGACCCCAGAAGAATGGCTGTCGTCCCTCTTAAAACTGGAGAGTACGGGCTTGCTGCAGAGCGATCGGATACTACTGAATAAACTGATAGATAATTACTCCCAAGCTGTTGGAGCGCTATCTCCAGAGAAGCACAGCCATAATGAGAGCTATGCCAAAATCTTGGTTCGATTTGCGGAGTTGAAAGCGTAAGTATGAAGAGTTAATCAAGTTCATATACACCAAATGTCACATCTGGTTTCATGATACGTTGCAGCGGATTGAGGTGCAACATTTGGGTTTGTAAAGCCTAGTTCACACATTAGGTGGGATGAAAAACACAGACCGGGGACAGATCTTTCCAATATGCCTCATCTCTGTGGAGTCATCACAAACACTGATGAAAATAACTAAAGTGTGACCTAGTCCTAAAGCTATGTAAACCGGACCGGTCCCCCGGTTTGGGGCCTTTAAACCCCCAGCATACTATTATGTACATGGGGTCCCAAACCTGCCCATATTAACCCCGTTCATTCCTGCAAATTATAGTAAGTGAGGACTTGGCAGCATCAGGCATATGCCCATTAGTGGTCCCAAAACCAAGTGACAGGTTTAAGGGAGGCTTTAAATGTTGCAAATACCTCTAACCTATCCTGTGGATAGAAGTGTCTTGGTTTGGCTGCTGGGACCCTCCACTGATCACGAGAACTGGCTTTCCTTGCCCCTCATCTCAATGCAGCCGTGATCAATCATGGGATCAGCCATTCCATTCAAAGTTTTAATTTTGGGACTTCCCTTATAAAGCAGGCTTGCTGACCCTTCCTCGGATACTGTACTCATTGCTCGCCTTTCAAGTAGGCTAGGTCCACCTCGGTTCTCCCCATGCTTGCCTTTTTTCTGGGTGCTCTGGTTTAGGCCTAATGCACACGACCGTATGCGTTTTGCGATCCGCAAAAAAAAAAGGATGACGTCCGTATGGCATCCGTTGTTGGTGTTGGACATGCCCTATTTTTTTGTAGGGCTACGGAACGGACATACTGATGCAGACAGCACATGTTGTGCTTTCCGCATTCATAGAAATGAATGGGTCTGCATCCTATCAGCAAAAAAAACGGAACGGACAAGGAAACAAAATACGGTCGTGTGCATGAGCCCTTACTCTCACATTCAAAATTCCTTTTGAAGTTGACCCAAGTGCGTCTGAATTGGGGAAATCAAAGGCCAAGGACTGGTGTGAGAGATGGCAATCTCTACAGCACTGTACAACAGAAATAAACCAAAGAAACTGGTTTATACAATGTGGTCAAAAGCCGCACACGTTTTTAATAGTTGCTATCTGTTCTGGGTGCAGCAAGAAACCTTGCCCTCCATTGGGTGTCCTACTTGTCTGATTGGTGGACTTTTTATTTTTAATTTTTAAATAAAAGTATTCCCCACTTAAATTGTAATTGCAACATATTGAAGGTTTATGTCAGTATTATATGAATATTGAGGGAAGTGTGATTAAAAAAAAATAAGTAAAACTATAGCACAAGAGAAGTAGTTGCCCATAGCAATAAATCAAATTCCACCTTTAATTTAAATTTTTAAGAGAAAATGAAAGTAGTAATCTAATTGGTTGCAGTGGACATCTACTCCACTTTTTATTTGCACCAGTTTTAGCATGAGAATAACCAGACTAAAAGACGGTTTTTCACAAGTCACTATATGGTTTTGGTGTTTGTTAGGCCTCTTTCACACTGGCGTTTTATCTTTCCATCCTAGAGTTCCATCCTCAGGGCTCTAGGACGGAAAGCTACTGATCAGGATTATCCTAATGCATTCTGAATGGAAAGAAATCCGTTCAGGATGCATCAGGATGTCTTCCGTTCAGTATGTGAACGTTTTTTGGACGTTGGCAAAACCGTAGCATGCTGCTGATTTATCTCCGTCCAAAAATTCGGAAGACATGCCGTAACGCCGTGCATTAATCCGGTTCCGGCATTAAGCTAAACGTCGTTTAGGCACATCGCCGGATCTGACGTTTAGCTTTTGTGAATGGTTACCATGGCAGCCAGGACGCTAAAGTCCCGGCTGCCATGGTAAAGTGTAGTGGGGAGGCAGGGGAGAAGTATACTTACCGTCCATCCGAGTCCCGGGGCGCTCCACAATGACGTCAGAGCGCCCCATGAGCATGGATCACATGATCGCATGGATCACGTGATCGATGCGCGTGGGGCGCTCTGACATCATTGTGGAGCGCCCCGGGAGCCGCACGGACTGTAAGTATACTGATCCCCCGCTCCCCACTACTACTATGGCAAACAGGACTTTAGTAGCGTCCTGGCTGCCATAGTAACACTGAAAGCATATTAAAGACTGATCAGTCTTCAAATGCTTTCAGTTGTCTGCGTTGTGACGGATCCGGCGGGCATTTCCGGCGACGGAAGTGCACGCCGGATCCTCACAACGCAAGTGTGAAAGAGGCCTTACATGTTAACTGTGATGCTCATTACTTGTCATTTTTTATTTTTAATGTGCTTTTTAGCATACTTGATCCAGATGAGGCCCGGGAGCAGTTCCAGCTTGCAAGATTGAACTGCAAAAAGTTTGCTTTTGTGCATGCTGCTTTTGCCCAGTTTGAGTGGTCTGAAGGTAATTTGTTAATATTCTTTACTTATTCTGTTGTTCTGCTCTGTATGCACATGCAAATTTTGCTTTCATGAACAATGTTATGATGGGTAAGGCTACTTTCACACTAGCGTTTTAGTTTTCCGGTATTGAGATCCGTTTCAGGGGCTCAATACCAGAAAAAAACGCTTTAGTTTTGTCCCCATTCATTGTCAATGGGGACAAAATGTAACTGAACGGAATGCTACAAAAAGTATTCTGTTTTGTTTAGTCGTGTTCCCATACTGGAGAGCAAACCGCAACATGTTGTATTTTGCTTTCCGTCCTGGGATGCGGAGCAAGACTCTGCCACGATAGAAAACGGATCCGTCCTCCATTGACTTTCAGTGGCGTTCATGACGGATCCGTCTTGGTAATGTTAAAGATAATACAACCGGATCTGTTCATAACGGATGCAGATGGTTGTATTATCAGTAACGGAAGCGTTTTTGCTGAACCCTGCCAGATCCAGTAAAAACACTAGTGTGAAAGTAGCCTTAGGCTCTAAGAAGGTACATATCACTTCCTGTCCCTGGCGCCTACCTTTGTCTGTCAGCAGTTTTATATTGACAGAACTACTTACACATTACCTTACAAGGGTTTTTCATGGGTGTTCAATATGGATGGCTATCCTCAGTATAGGTCATTAACTTCTGATTGTGGGGGTCCGACTCTGAACACCTTCGTGATCAGCTGTTTGAAGAGGCCAGGGTCCTCCCGTGAGCTCTACAGCCTGGTCACAGCATGCTAAGCACAGCCCAGTAAATTGTATAGCGGCTGTGTTTGATGTTGCGTCTCAGGCCTTTCCACCTGAATGGGACTGAGTTGCAAATAGGGCATGTGACTGATGAACGTGACATCATTGTCCAAGGAAGATGAGCATCACAGCCTCTTCAAACAGCTTATAGGCAGGGGAGCATCACAGCCTCTTCAAACAGCTAATAGGCAGGGGTGCCAGAAGTTGGACCCCTACTGATCAGATATTGATGGCCTGTCCTGAGGATAGACCATCAATATGTGACTCCTGGAAAACATCTTTAAAGGGGTTCTGCAGTTTGTTACCACTGATGATCTATCCGCAGGATAGATCATCAGTATGTGATCAGCCGGGGTCCGACACCCAGGAGCCCCGCCGATCAGCTGTTTGAGAAGGCCGCGGCCACTGCTGTCCAATCCAGTACTGAGCCACGCCCCCTGCACTGATCACATGAAGGTGACGTCACCCCAGGTCCTTAGTGTTGTCCAAGGTTCGGGTTCAATGAAGCAGCCCCTTATGGATTCCAAATGCCGTTATGGTCCGCGGTAGCGGAATCCATAACGGGATGCTATGATAACCCGAACTTTGGACGCCGAACTAAAAATAGAAGTTCGCTCATCTCTATGTACTGGTCATTGGTGGTCTGGGTACTGTGACACTCGCTCATCTTTAGAAAGCCTATGCCCCTTTGACACCCTCCGACTCCAGTGATCATAAAAAATTTTTGGACGCAGCATACCTGTAGGCCCCTCTGCCTCTTCTTTCTAGTGATCGATGAGGATTTCATTGCCCACACCTGGTATAAACTTCTGGCCTTTCTCTATCTGTCGAGTAGAATTTCCAGCCTACACATGGGAAGTAGAAACCTTTTAGGGACAACTATAGACCTAACTTTATGGCTGTCATTTTGCCAGGAAACTTTAAAAAGAGCAAGCAGATTCTCCAGAAAGGAAAGGATTGCAGAGCTACCCCTGCTGAAATGATAGAGTTGGCCATGAAGAACTTGCAGTTGAAGAAACCACAGCTGATCTCTGAGGAAGATAAAGAAAACCTGTCCTGTAAGTAACTGCAATGTGAATGTGGTGGTAAATCTTTAGTATGCATTCGACCTTGTCATTTAGATCAATTGTTTTGTTGTTTTTTTGCAGCGTCTTTGAGCCACCCAAATGAAGAAAATGGGCAGAGCTCTATGCTGGGAAGACCCCAGAGGATACGCAGTGACAGCTCCGAGGAGCTCTCTACCAACTTGATCTGTTCGTTTGGGTATAAAACGTTATGATTTTGCTTTAAGTTTGATTGAAGTATTTTTGTACCAGGCCTAAACCTAGGCTTCTTTTTTAGACAAAAGTTGAGCTCCCCTGAAGAATGTGATGAAATGCCAAGGAAGCCTCTGGCAAATGTGCCAAACAAGGTAACGTAGCATGCATTCACGGCCCCTTACAATCTATGTCGGGCATCCTCAAACTGCGGCCCTCCAGCTGTTGTAAAACTACAACTCCCACCCTGCCCTGCTGTACTCTGATACCTGTAGGCTGTTCGGGCATGCTGGGAGTTGTAGTTTTGCAACAGCTGGAGGGCCACAGTTTGAGGATGCCTGGTCTATGTGATTATACACTAAACATGATAATTTTTATGCCTGCTAGACATGTCAGTTTGGGAGAGTCCCCGTACAGTCCTTAACGTCTCCAGAAGCTGATGACAGGAATATTTACACCTTTTCCAGCTCAGGTGTTAAAAGGTACTAGTATACTTTTTAGTTTCTTGTGGTTCTCTGAATTCTTAAAGGGAATCTGTCAGCAGTTTTAGGCTGCTAGGTTCTAACCGCTCCAACACATGCCAATGAGTCCTGATATTCGGAAGCGTCTGGCTTTCTCGGCCCCCCTGCCTCTGACAGTTTTTCTTCCAAGTGTGGGGCCCTCTGTTAGAACTGTCTATTCTTGTCCACAAAACGCACAAGAATAGGATGTATTCTAATGTGTTTGCGGGGCCACGGAATGGACATATGGATGCAGACAGCCCACTGTGTTCTGACCACATCTTTTGTCGCCCCATTTAGGGTACATTCGCCCTAGCGTTATTCTTTTCCGTCATTGAGTTCCGTCCTCGGGGCTCAATAATGAAAAAAAACTGATCAGTTTTATCCTAATGCATTCTGACTGGAAAGCAATCCGTTCAGTTTGTCTTCAGTTCAGTCCTTTCACGTTTTTTGGACGCAGATAAAAGCGCAGCATGTTGTATTTTTATCTCTGTCTAAAAATGCGGAAACACTTGACGGAATGACGGATCCGCCACAAATTTCCATTGAAATGTATTAAGGGCTGATCCAACATTGAAAATTGATGCATTAACAGATCAGTTCTTCCACTCTGCGCATGCACAGACCTCTTAAAAATGGTAAAATAATAAATAACGGATCCGTTTTTACGGATGACAACGGAAAGACGGATCCATTATTTCAATACAATTGTCAAACGGATCTGCAAACAGATCCGTTTGCAAATGAAATCCGTTTTCAAACGTTTTAACGGATCCGTCGGGCAGTTCCGTTGACGGAGTCCTTCAACGCAAGTGTGAAAGTACCCTTAAATGAATGGTTCCACACCCCATCCGCAGAAAAATACGTGTCAGATGTGGACCAAAACCATGGTTTTTTATTTTTTAATTTATCTTTAGGAATTATGTTTTATAATTGCTTGAATGGTTTTATTAAAGGTTTAATATTTTGGATTTGTTTCTGTTATCAAGTAGGCAGTAGGCCAGACACACACAAGCGAGTTCAGTTCTATAAAGATAAACTCGTCAGTGTGAGGTTCCGTTCTGACCTCCTTTCTTCTGACAGGATTGCACAGCATTATAATGACTTATAACGCTGTGTCACCCTGAGAGTCCTGGAATCTACTGAATTACTCTGACATAATGCTGTTGGTGTAATACAATAGATTCCAGGACTCTCCGGGTCACACTGCATTATAAATCAATATCATACTGACACGCTGCAAGTTTATGGCCTCCATTTACCTTTTTAGTGTTTAAGTTAGCACTGTTATGGGCAATATGTCTAGTTTTACTCTTAGAGTTGATTTCAGCGCTCTGTCAGTTATAAGTTAAAAGTAAGTGGTTGGCAAGAACCAACATCACAGTCATTGCAGACTGGGCCTGGAAAAGAGTCCCGGCCACCTGAGAAGAGTCATGGTTATTCATGAATTCCTGCTCTCCCGCCCACCTGCTGATGTCTGACAGTCTTCCGCCTAGTTTTCTCCCTTTCTCTCTAGGAGAGAACTGCCAATCATCAGCAGATGGGTGAGACAGCAAGAGATTATGAATAACTGACTCTTCTCAGGTAGATTTGACTATTTTCTAGGCCTGAGCTGCAATGATTATGATGCTGGTTCTCGGCAACCACTTACTTTTAGCGAAAGACACACCGCTGAAATCAGCATGTCTGTCACTATTTTATGCTGCCCTCAGTGAGGTCAGCATAAAGCTGATGACAGGTTCCCTTTAAGAACATCAAAGAGGACCTGTCAGCTCTCCTGACTTGTCTGTTGTAGGTAACTTCATGCATTCCCCATGTAATAATAATTCTGGAGCATCTATTCCTTTGACTCTATGTTGTGCTGATCCCTTATTATTCCTCCTGGAAGTTAGGAATCAATTACTAGAAGTTTGCATTGACGTTCCAGTTGGGTGTTAACAAGTTGAGGGTTAAGTCCCTGCACAGTCTGACAGTATCCAGTCAGTGCTCCTGGTGTCAGACTGTGCAGGGACACCTACACCCCCCCTCCCACCCCAACTGGTAACGCCCATCTGGACCTTAATTGCAAACTGCTAGTAACTCATTCATGACTTCCAGGAGGAATAATAAAAGAATGGCACAACATAAAGTCATTAGAATAGATGTTCCAGAATTATTATAAGGGAGATACAAGTAGTTACTACTGGAGAGGTAGCATTGTATAAACATGGTTTGTTTTTCCCAGATTAAAATTAGAGGCTCATATAGCTCTTTCTACCTCTTCTTTTAAGACAACCACTAAGTGCAATGCGTGTGCCAGTTCTGCCTTCGTTGTCAAAACCTAAGTACAGTGGCGATGGCGATCATCTTTCTGGGAATAAGGTTAGCTACTCAATGTTTTTTTTTTGTTTGTTTTGTTAATTATAAAAAGCTACAGCCACAATAGCCATGTGTACCCAATATATCTTGTACTTGTCACTAATATCATTGGGGGACACATCCGCACTGATAGTCCCTGACTATAGCCTAGAGGGTATAGCCTAACGCTTTATCCTTAGTATTGACCTCCTAGAGGCAGGGGCTATATACATGGTGCTGTGTCTCCCAATGTATGTAACGAGAGAGATTTAAAGGTAAGACCCCCACCGAACCGATATTTATGACCTATCGATGAGGTCCTTAATATGGGAAATTGGACAAACCCTTTAATTCAATACCCAATGCAGGTTTAGAACATGCTTAGAACCTTAAGGCCTAATTCACACGTCCGTAGTGTGTTTTGCGGAAACACGGATCCATAAAACACGGACGGCTGCAATGTGCATTCCGCATTTTTCGGACCGCACATTGCTGGCACTATATAGAGAATGCCTTTTCTTGTCCGCAATTGCAGACAAGAATAGGACATGTTCTATTTTTTTGCGGAAACACGGATGTGGACATGAATGAATGGGTCTGCAACCCTTCCGCAAAATTGCGGATGCGATGCGGATCCATTTTGCGGATGTGTGAATTGGGCCTTACTGAAAGCTCAGTTTTGCATTGGTGGCATTTAGAGGATACGTATGCCATATTGACATATTAGTGTTGTGTTTTCTTTGCATGTAATTCTGTTCAAACATCCAATGTCTTTTTCTTAGTTGTCCACCAGTAGTAGCCCCAATATAAGCCCCACAAGTGCACAGGAGTTTACAGAAGACAGTGTAGAGATGAAGACTCAATCTTCCGTGATTATCAGAAGAGCCAGTTCAAGCACCCATGCCCGAAGTGATGAGGGTAATCATTTTTTTTTACTTCCTTATTATATACCTGTGTTTAAAGTTTTAAGTTATGTTTCTGGGGGGAATTTTTCACACTCTGCACTGGGCATTTCTGTGACTTTTTAGGGTTACGTGCACAAAAATGTGACTTTTTTTCACCATTTTAGTTTTGAAAAGTGGATCGGAAAGTGGGCATAGATGGCCATCCCCTATGTGTCTACTTTATTTGTAGACTGTTATGTAGAGCTACTAGTTATCAGGCACTGCTCTCTAATCCGAGTTTTGTTACTGAGCTGCTTTGCTAGGACAGTGCCCACCTAGATGTTTAACCACACTACTACCATTTACCCACTTCTACATTTGTCACTGGTGGGTTCCCATATGCTGAGCCCTCCCTTTTTCTAGAACGCAGGGACTTTGAAGCTATAAGGCCTCTTTCACATGGGCGTCACGTTTGACGCCCGGATAGGATGCGGGTGCGTTGCGGGAAAATGCGCGATTTTGTGTGTTTGGTACCCAGACCCGAACCCGGACTTCATCACTGAAGTCCGGTCTCGGGTTGAGTATTCTGGAGATTTTATTATTTTCCCTTATAGCATGGACCATGTAATTGGACCATGTGATGTGACGTCATCACAGGTCCTTTAGACTACAGCTAAAGCTTGAAGAGAGATCGCCAACTACGCGATCAAGTGGCTAATGTGAGTTAAGTTTTTTTATTTTTAACCCCTTAATCCACATTTTACTATGCATTCTTTATTGAGAATTCTATTATTTTCCCTTATAACCATGTTATAAGGGAAAATAATAGAGATCGGGTCCCGTTGCTAAGCAACCTTGCGGGAAAATCGCACTGCATCCGCACTTGCTTGCGGATGCTTGCAATTTTCCCGCAGCCCCATTCACTTCTATGGGGCCTGCGTTGCGTGAAAAACGCACAATATAGAGCATGCTGCGATTTTCATGCAACGCAGAAGTGATGCGTGAAAATCACCGCTCATGTGCACAGCCCCATAGAAATGAATGGGTCCGGATTCAGTGCGGGTGCAATGCGTCCCCCTCACGCATTGCACCCGCGCGGAAAACTCGCCCGTGTGAAAGGGGCCTAAGGGTGCCCTTTTGGCTTCCATCTTCCCCTTTAGGCTTCACTTGGAGGAGACTTTAAGAGAGTCAATGGGTCATGGTGCCTAGCTGCTTTCTAATGATCAGTGGGGTGTGGCTGCCCAAAATGATATGTCAAAATTTATGGAAAATGGCATGGGGAAAGTATTGCAGAAAACAAAATTTGAGAAAATATAGAATAATGCATAAATGGAGGCGTCACCATCCAGATTTGGTGCATTTTTTTTATTAAATGCCAAAGCAAAGAGTGGATCTCCTGGAAGTATAAAGAAGCTATTTGTTATACTAATAATAAATACTAGTTTTAGTTTAAAAGAAAAAGAAACATGTACCAGAATTTTGGGGCACTTGCTTCACAGCACATTTATAAACGTTTTTTTTAGACACTTTTTCTGCCATGGCTGACAAAGGGATATAGCTTAATGTAAAATGGGTGTGAGTTATCAAAAAGGGGGCGTGACTGAAGATTTCTAAAATTCTGGGGCAACGTAACCCACGTAATATATGGTATAAACCTATAAACTGGACAGTAGGTGCCCCAGATTTATCAGCCACTGGGGAAATGCCGTTTTCGCCTGACTTGTCTAGGTGTGTAAGGTCACTTGCTAGTGTTATGGTCAATGTTTTGCAGTGATATTTTTTTTTTTTTTTTTTTACAAAACCTGGAGTAGATCCTTCACCAAATTAAGTTATAGTAAAAAGTAGAAATATTGGCACAGGTTCTGTGTTCTGGTGCTGGTTTTGGATTAAAACACTGTAAAAACATGGTACAAAAGCACACAAACCTAGTACAAAAACGTACAAATATCGTAAATCAGTCCAATTGTTTTAGGAGGAAAGTAGTGTTTCAATGTATTACTGTGCTTGGATTGATATCCCCCCCCCCCTTTTTTTATATTTAGACATACATATGGACGATACAGACTCTACCACAGCTCCATATAACCCTCAGGAAATGAATAAGCAGTCTGAAGTCCATGCCGTAATTGATGGCAATGATGACCTCAAGCAGACTGACCCACCAAAACCCACTATTGTGGAAACCGAATGGAAATGGAAAGTTCCCGAGGTGCCAAGTGACATTTTCCAAGCAGAGGTGGTTATTCCTTTTACCTTTTTTTTATTTTTTATTTATTGAGTAATTTGATTTGTTTGTGGGCTTTGCCTAGATACGTATGTTGTTTTATTTCATATATATGAGAGTGGATGGAAAGAATCATTGGTCATTTGACTAAGGGGTCATTATTGACTGTCTATATTAGAAAACTGTGCATATTAAATTGTCTTCATGTCAGTGTTTCGAACTCCTACTTTCAGCATCCGTGGGGGTCTCAGCACTCAGGCCACCACCAATCAAAACCTTTGTCGCATATAGAAAGTTTTACTAAACTGTAGTTAATCTTCAGATGTTAGCGAATATATTCATAGTATAATTGTGAAGTGGGATTTGTTTGTATCTGTATGGTAACTGTATGCCAACTAATCACATTTAGGGAAAGAGGATAAGTATTGAGCCAAGCGCTTATCCTGTGCCCAAACGAGTATCTCCACCAGGGCCATCTCTGAAGTATGATCCTGCCTTAGTTTGTGGGACTCCTGCCAAACCACAGGAAGATTATATGGACTGGTAACTGTATACACATGCCTTTTATTACCGACTTTCTCATGTAATTGATTTTATTATAATAAAACTATTTCTATGTCAGACATTCCATATAATCAAAAGGGTTTTCCAAGACTTTACAACTGATGACATGTTCTCAGGATAGGTGATCAGCTTGAGAAGGCACCGACGCCCCTATGATCGCCGCAGCCTTCACCTTGCTTACCAAGCACAGCGATGTACATTGTATAGCAGCAGTTCTTGGTTTTGCACCCAACCCCATTCACTTGAATGGGGCTGAGCTGCTCTTGGGCAACGTGACCAATGAAGTGGTGTAGGAGAAGCCGAGAGAAGGCCAAGGCGCTAATGTGAGTGCTGCTACCTTCTCAAACAGCTTATCGGCGGGGGTCCCAGATATCTCAGATACTGATTAACTATCCTGTAATAAAGTCTCAGAAAACCCCTTTAACTTCACATATCCCATCACCTTAATTTCAGCATGTGTAAAAATCTGCCCCATTAAGAAGTTTTTTGGTTATGTTTGCTTTAGTTTTAGAACGCCTGTGGTGAAAAATTCTCTAGGACCTCTTTCGCTTATGTCAACGCCATCTGACAACCGCTCCAGCTATCTTCCACACACCCCGGCCAATTCCCTACTACAACCTTTTCCGGTAACTTGCCAGCGTCTTTTTAGTACATATTGAGTATTAGATGTAACATAGTTTGTAAGGCTGAAAAAAGACATGTGTCCATCCAGTTCAGCCTGTTGTGGTGATTTATGTGAACGTTTTCAAAGACCCTTGCAGTTAACGTGTTTCTTTTGCAGGTTGGGCAACCAATTACATCAAGTGAATGCATTGTAGTCAAAGGGCGAGTGTATGCAGTTTTGAAACAGATCGGGACTGGTGGATCTAGTAAGGTAAAGTCTGACTCTCGTGTAACAACTCAGTACGAATACTGATTTTTCTTTAGTCAGTGCCACCGTATGACCTGGGCTCTACCTTATTGTATAATTGGGCCAAGTGATAATAAAGAGGTAACAGATGCCACCCATTAATACATGTTCAACAAACGTCCGAGGTTTCCGATGGCAAATCCTCCTGACAGAATTCTTAGACCGAGACACTGCATAAGGACTCATTTGTACTTGCATACTTCCATTAGTCAAAAGACGGTCAGCGTTTCCATCTGTGAATGGTCCGCGTCTGTTTTCCTTTGTGTTACATCTGTATTCCACATGCATTGAAATTAAATGACATTGGGGGACACGAACATGAGTATGCTTTGATATTGCCTCCTCTATTTCCCATCACATTATACACTTCTGATTTCTTTGGTTACAACCACCTTGCAATTTCCTATAGAGTGCAAGCACGGCCACTGCTACTGAATTGTAATGAGCGGTGTATAATGGGATGGAAAAATAAAGCAATCCAGCAGAGGAGACAATATGGACAATCACAATACGTTAGTAAGTGCCTGGTATTAACTTTGTCTACATGATAAATGGGTGAGACAACCCCTTTCAGGTGCGTAAACCTCATTCTGGTAGGCTTAGCGGACCTACTTTTCCTGGTGTGAATTTTGGGATTTCCACCCCTTGTTTTTCTCCATCCCAAGGATTCTTTCCTTTCTCCAGTCCAGTTTTGAAAATGGTTTGGGACTGGCATCTCTTAAAGACCAGATTTATGCCTTATCTATTCTGTTCCAGAAGACCCTAGCCGCCTTTCCTTTTCTAAGGTGGTTTTCTCCTTCCACATTAATAATGACATCGTCCTTACGTCTTTCTGTCACAGTTGCTTTACTGGCTTGATGTTGTCCAGGCAATTAAAATCTGTTACTGGCAGAGGCCCCTAATTGCTCAGACTCCTTTTTGACATTCCAGAGGGTCCATGCAAGGGCCTGCTGGCCTACAAGGCATCCATCTTCTGCTGGATTCAGTAGTCCATAAGGGAAGCCTGCCTGCTAGGGTCCTAGATCTCCCCTTTCAGATGACTGCTCATTCTGCTCGTACAGTCGGGGCCTCCTGTGCAGTTTGACATCAGGCTTCTGCTTCCCAGGTCTGCAAGGCTGCCACCTTGGGCCTCTATCTATACTTTTTCCAAATGTTATCAGATTTATTCCCATGCCAATTTGCGTTGAACGCTTTTCAAGGCATCAGTGCATTAGGTTATTCGTGTGGCTATCCTTTCCCTTCTCGGGGACTGCTTTTTGACATGCCACGGTGCTCTAAATCTGCACTATCTAACACTAACACCATTGCGTTGATAACAGTCCCCACATTAAAATCCTTCTTACCATAATGTTGTCCGTTGCATAGTTCGTCTATAAAACACTTTTATTGTATATGTCAATCAGGGTCTGAAGGTGCCCAGGGGCGTCGTTCCAACGGCCGGGGCCCAGGCCTCGTGCTGATTTCCATGTGCAACCACTCCCCTTTCACCCATTTGACTTGCACATGAAAATCAGCACGAGGCCTGGGCACCGGCCGTTGGAACGACACCCCTGGGCACCTTCAGACCCTGATTGACATATACAATAAAAGTGTTTTATAGACTAACTATGCAACGGACAACATTATGGTAAGAAGGATTTTAATGTGGGGACTGTTATCGACGCAATGGTGTTAGTGTTAGTGCACATTTGGGGTGAAAGACTTCCTTTAAAGCTGATAGTATTACTAGTGACATACATCTAAGTGTATGTGTTAGATTCTCTGCAATTCTTTAGGCTTCTGGCATGAAGCAGATACACTACTTGAGCCTGTCTTTACTTACGGTTAGCCTATAGGTGTGAATTTTCACCTCTTGTGTTACAGGTTTTTCAGGTCATGGACGACAAGAAACACTTGTATGCAATAAAGTATGTGAACCTGGAAGAAGCCGATGCACAGACTATCGAGAGCTACCAGAATGAGATCTCTCATTTAAATAAGCTCCAGCAGCACAGCGATAAAATAATTCGCCTGTATGATTTGTAAGTATGGCTCTACATTTTATTACAAGGGCAATATAAAAGCAAATTCTAGATCAGTGATGGGCAAACTACGGCCCGGCGGACCTTTTTATCCGGCCCGCAGAGCTGCACTGCGATGGGAAGCTAATTTATTCACTTCACTTGCCGCTGACGTAATTGCAGAGAAGCTCCGTAATCTCACGCAGGCGCACTGGATACAGTAGTCTGCACCCGTGCGGACTACTGGCAGAAGCATCATCGAGCTAAGTGCGCATGCGCCGTCTTCCAGGGCACCTCGCTCGACGATTCCTCTGCCAGTAGTCCGCACTGGTGCAGACTACTGTATCCAATGCGCCTGAGGGAGATTACGGCACTTCTCTGCATTTACCTCAGGGGCAAGTGAAGTGAATGAATTAGCTAGGAGGCGGCGTTGGGCTCCGGAGCAGTGGTATAATTTAAGCAGAGTGTTGGGGGTCACTAGATAACACTTATGGGGATCTGTGGATGACACACTTATGGGAGGGGGATCTGTGGATGACACACTTATGGGAGGGGGATCTGTGGATGACACACTTATGGGGGGGGGGATCTGTGGATGACACATTTATGGGGGGGATCTGTGGATGACACACTTATGGGGGGGGATCTGTGGATGACACATTTATGGAGGGGATCTGTGGATGACACATTTATGGGGGGGATCTGTGGATGACACACTTATGGGGGGATCTGTGGATGACACACTTATGGGGGGGGATCTGTGGATGACACACTTATGGGCGGGATTTGTGGATGGCACTGCTATGGAGGGGATTTGTGGATGATACTGTTATGGAGGGGATCTGTGGAAGACACACTTATGGGCGGGATTTGTGGATGGCACTGCTATGGAGGGGATTTGTGGATGATACTGTTATGGAGGGGATTTGTGGATGATACTGTTATGGAGGGGATCTGTGGATGATACTGTTATGGAGGGGATCTGTGGATGATACTGTTATGGAGGGGATCTGTGGATGATACTGTTATGGAGGGATCTGTGGATGATACTGTTATGGAGGGGATCTGTGGATGATACTGTTATGGAGGGATTTGTGGATGATACTGTTATGGAGGGATTTGTGGATGATACTGTTATGGAGGGGATTTGTGGATGATACTGTTATGGAGAGTTTGTGGATGATACTGTGGAGGGATCGTGGATGATACTGTTATGGAGGGGATCTGTGGATGATACTGTTATGGAGGGGATCTGTGGATGATACTGTTATGGAGGGGATCTGTGGATGATACTGTTATGGAGGGGATCTGTGGATGATACTGTTATGGAGGGGATTTGTGGATGATACTGTTATGGAGGGGATTTGTGGATGATACTGTTATGGAGGGGATTTGTGGATGATACTGTTATGGAGGGGATCTGTGGATGATACTGTTATGGAGGGGATCTGTGGATGATACTGTTATGGAGGGGATCTGTGGATGATACTGTTATGGAGGGGATCTGTGGATGATACTGTTATGGAGGGGATCTGTGGATGATACTGTTATGGAGGGGATCTGTGGATGATACTGTTATGGAGGGGATCTGTGGATGATACTGTTATGGAGGGGATCTTAGAATTGCAACAACAAAGGTAACTGCAGACTTTGATGCCTTAGCAAAAAAGGGGGACCAACAACACTGTTTCCACTGAATTTGAAGGTGAGTTATACATACTATGTTATGAAAGAAATTACATTGCATAAAAGTTTTGTACAATAACTTTTTATGCTTTTCTACCTTGAATTAAACTAAACCTTTAATGTTCCGAAAATTTTATTTATATTAATTCACATAAAACTCTTGGTCCGACCCCCGGGTCCAATATAGGGACCCATTGTGGCCCACAAGTCAAAGTTTTCCCACCTCTGCTCTAGATACATATTTCTATATTTTATTTCTTTTTAGTGAAATAACCACAGAACACATCTACATGGTAATGGAGTGTGGAAATATTGACCTTAATACTTGGCTCAGGAAGAAGAAGACTATTAATCCATGGGAAAGAAAGAGCTACTGGAAGAACATGTTAGAAGCTGTTCATACGATCCACCAGCATGGTAGGTCGTCTACTACAACTGGTCAGGATGCATAGTCCGCCTACGCAGGTGCAGAAGTGTCAGCATCTACTACTGGGAAGAGTGTTATTAACAGTTACATGAGCATCAGTCACATTATCTCTGAGCTTTAAGGGGTTGTCTCATCTTAGACATTGGAGACATATCGTAGTAATATGCCACCAGTGTCAGATAGCGATTTTCAGAACGGCACCCCCGAAAGGAGCAGTGAGCAGGCGCTGCTGCCGTCCATTCATTCATGTGGGATTGCCGAAATAACCAAGCACTGGCTCGGTTATCTCCGTCAGTCCAATAGAAGTGTATGGAGTGGTGGCCGCTCCTGTGAGCCGTGAAAGTTTGGCTATTTTCGTAACTCCTATAGAAATGAATGGAGAGCATGCCATGCATGCTCGTTGCACTCTTTCATTTTCACGAGCCCGTTCTATAGATAGGTGTGGGTCTCAGAGGTGGCACCCACACCTATCTGACTTTGATGGCATATGCTAGGGATATGGTATCAAAGTCTGAGATGATGATAACATTAAGAGGTTGGGAGTGATTGTCATGGGAGGAAACTAACAAGGAAGGTAATAATGTAAAGCTATGTGAATGGTGCAGTTGTACTTGGATCACTTTGCATCTATTTGGCTTGTTCCCATCTGTCTTGTCATTTCTGGTTCTGGTAAAAAAAACAAATGATGGAGAGCCAAATCCATCACATGACAGACATAAACATTGGCCAATGGAACCCACTGACTTAGGGCTTATTCAGATTGCTGTATGTTTTGTTCCGCATTTGTCTGGAACGGGAGTGGACCCGTTCATTTCAATGGGTCCGTAAAATACGGACATCAAACCGTGTGCTGTCCGCATCCATTGTTCCGTTCTGCGGCCCAGCAAGAAATAGAGCATGTCCATAATTGCGGACAAGAATAGTCATTTTCTATGAGCGTGACTGCAAAACACATACGGTTGTGTGAATGTAGCCTTATACTGTGGACCATCTGGATACTTCCGTTTAGGAGAAAATAGCCTGAATACCAGTTAGCAGGTTGGTTCAGCCATTACAAACTAGTGTATGGAATTACTGAAATGTAGGTGTAAAGCAGCCAAAGCCTTTAAGAGCATCAAAAATCCATCAGCAGGCTATGGTCTGCAGCCCTCGAAATTTGAAATCAAGCATTACATAAAATGTAGTCATTTTTTACAAGGACTAACTTGTACTCTGTGAGCATAAATGATATTTGACAGATTCTAGAAACCTACATATGTTGTGTTTCATGAGCTACACTGTTTATTTTGTGCCTATAGAAATGAATATACGTATGTCTTTTAGGTATTGTTCACAGTGATCTGAAACCGGCAAACTTTTTGATTGTTGATGGAATGCTTAAGCTGATAGATTTCGGCATTGCAAACCAAATACAACCAGATGTGACCAGCATTGTGAAAGATTCCCAGGTATGTGTACCAAAGCTTCTGTTCTCTATGGGATTCAACCCTTGTTTGAAAGTAGAGTTGAGCGAACTTCTGTTTTAAGTTCAGCGTCCAAAGTTCGGCTTCTGGTTATCGAAGCATCCCGTTATGGATTCCGATACCACGGACCGTAACGGCATTTGGAATCCGGGGTGAAGGACCTGGGGTGACGTCACCGTCATGTGATCAGTGCAGGGGGCGTGGCTCAGTACTGGATTGGATAAGAGGTCGTAGGCTACCACCTCTTATCTAATCCAGTACTGAGCCACGCCCCCTGCACTGATCACATGACGGTGACGTCACCCCAGGTCCTCCGTGTTGTCCAAGGTTCGGGTTCATTGAAGAATCCCCTTATGGATTCCAAATGCCGTTATGGTCCGAGGCAGCGGAATCCATAACGGGATGCTTGGATAACCCGAACCCGAACTTTGGATGCCGAACTTAAAACAGAAGTTCGCTCAACTCTATTTGAAAGTAGTCTGTCAGCAGTTGTCAATGCAGAACTGCTGCCAGGAATGTACGTAGGGGCAGGGGCCGGGAGGTAATACTTACTGCTGTGTAAAAATGATCTTTAACTTCCACTAGAGCAGCTCCACAGCCCTCCTCTTAGTCTCGTTGGATGCTATAGATATCACTCACAGCAGAGGTGTTGATGTAAAATTGCCGAAAGAAGTTTTCCTACAGTTAAAATCTGACATGGCAATACTATAAGTAGGACTCTGACTGTGGGCTCCATTAGCTCTTGTCATCCAGGCTTGACTTTGCTCTGCAGACTCCAGGTTGACTCATAATAGTCCTTGTGTCTCCAGAAAAAGCAGAAACTCAGTCACCAGCAGTTGAATGGGCTTCTCAGTTCGTTGGTGTCTCGGCAGTTGTACCCCACAATTATAGATTTATGGCATATTGTACAATATAAAAAGTTCTTTACATTACATTTCCTTCATCACGTCTCAGATTTGCACTGGGTCACCTACCCCATTTCTATTTTTTCCATTTAGGTGGGCACAATTAATTACATGCCTCCAGAGACTATAAAAGACACAACATCCTTTGGAGATAATGGAAGGCCTAGATCAAAGGTAAAATCTTTCATTTCTTTGTGCTTTTAGTAGGAAAATATATATATTTCCCTTATGTAATTCAACCTATTTTGATTTATGCTTGTTTAGATAAGTCCTAAAGGAGATGTGTGGTCGCTGGGGTGTATTCTGTACTGCATGACCTACGGGAAGACTCCGTTCCAGCATATAACTAATCAGATCACAAAGCTCCATGCAATCCTGGACCCCAGTTATGTAATAGAGATCCCCGATATACCAGAGAACGACCTTCAGGACGTGCTCAGAGTAAGATTTGTCTGATATTTGTGTAATAAATGCCGGTCCTAATAACATTCATTGGACAATTGGGCCACTCTTAATAAAATGCCCACTGGAGGAAGGTCCACAAATTCTGAGACTTGTACGTTGTAAAAAATGTTACATTTTCTGCTGTCTGTGTGCCAGAAACTAAAAATCTCCTCCAGCTAGACGCCATTTCAGTAATAATCTACACCGGTTTTCTGGAATAAATTGTTGTAAATGTGTCGGACAGCAGGGGCCCCTTCTGCTAATGAGATAGAAAACAGTCACAAAATGCTCTTGTGCCAAATGATGCAACTTTTTAATGCCAGAAACTTGGCATAAAGCCTTTTGTAAGTGACTCCAAATGCATAATTTTTATTTTTTTTTTGCTTTTCTGTGCAGAAAACTCAATTTTGAGCATTAATTTTATATTTAGAATCTACATAAAATGTTGGGTGCGGTTCTGTTCAGAATAACACAAATGATGGCAATGCTGGGTCTGTCATGACTGACACCAGTACAACCCGAAGGACCCCATTGACTATAATGGGGTCCGTCACGGTGTCTGCCGTTTTTACCACACCAAATAGCGCAGCATGTTTTGCTTTTCTGAATTGTAAAGCGCTGAGGAATATGGCAGCGCTATATAAATACAGATCACTATTATTCTCTCCTGCAGTAAGGGAAGCTCCTACTGGAGCCTTTAGCGCAGTGGTCCGCCTAGTCTACTGGAAATACTGTTCTTATTACTTATTTTCAATGAACTATTCCTATGCTAAGTGAAAACTAAAATTTGGAATCTCTATGCGTGCACTCTTTCGGACTTTCCTGTTTGAAGGGAGTCTGTCCCGTCTTCTGTGACTGGCACGGTGATTACAGCATTGCCTACGTGTGCCCATAACCTAGTCACGGGGTTACCATTCATACAACTCTGGCATCGCACTTAGGATGGAGATTGTGTGTGTGTGTGTGTGTCATGACCCTTTTTTATTTTTTTATTTCCTTTTCCATAGAAATGTTTAGTGAGAAATCCTAAGGAACGAATATCCATCACAGAGCTCCTGGCTCATCCCTATGTTCAGATACAGACGCATACACGCACAGGTATGTGAATGGACAAGCTGCGCAGTCTGTAATCCTGCTGCTATTTGGTGCCCTCTGTCTGCCCTTTCAGCTGCCTTTGGAATGAAGATGCCCCGGGTTCAAAATAAGTAACTATAGGCAGGAACGGTTAATCTGTACAGAGCAGGATTTAATGGTTAACAAGCTGCAGAACGTCTGATGGTTAAACATACAGAACAGTTCTACTGGTAACAACCCTTCACAGTTTAATTCTGCAAATGACTTTATTGTTTCGGAAGGTCACGTCTTAAACCATATACGGCTATCTTCATGGTTCTGCTGGTTTACCACCCACAATGCACTGCTTTCTGGTAATGCAAGACCAGCAGAATTCTGGATTTGGACTGGTACAGCAGCTGTGACATTCAAGTGAACAGGATTTAAAGGGGTTATCCCATGACTTACGTAAATAAATGAAAATCAGACATCATACAGGACATGCCAAGCTCTTTCTAACAAAGCTAGAACCAGCCCTGTACCTCACATGGATCCAGAGATTTCCCATTCATTGCGCTGCTAGATTTATATCAAGCTGAAAGCTCAAGGGGAGTGTCTTTTCTGCTGCAGCTCAGAGGGCGTGTCCATGATCTCCCTATCACAGCTCAGAGGGCGTGTCCATGCTCTGCCTATCACAGCTCAGGAGGCAGCTGAAGGATGAAACTGAGCATGTGCGTCCGTCTCAGTGAGCCGGACAAAGAAATAAGAAAAGAAACAAACAGCAGGTGGCGCTATACAGATACATTTTATTGAATAACTCAGTGGCTTTACAAAATCTTTAATTACATGCAATTACAAAAGAATTCAGAGTCAGGTTCTGGTTTGTAAACTGTAGAATATTTTTTGTGGGACAACCCTTTTAAAGGGAATCTTTCACCAGTTTTACGGTGTCCTGATTAAGGGCAAAATAAACTAGTACAGATCCCCTTAGTAAAATGCTGGGTCTCCTTCTTTAATTGGCCCAGCCACGTTGTTAAAGTCTTGTATAGAACAGCTCCAGCGCATAATGATGAGTTCTGAAGATTCATGAGCTCCTGGCTTTCTCCACCCCCTGCTGCTGATTCAGTTGGAAAAAAAACTGTCAATCAGAGGCAGGTGGGCGGGGAGAGCCGTGAGCTCATGAATATGGGGACTCATTGGCATGCGCTGGAGCTGAAGCAGAAAACTAGTGACAGATTCCCTTTAAAGGCGTTATCCCAAGATTGATGTAAAAAATAAAAACCATAGATCATATAGTACCTGACAATCCCCCTTCTAACAAAGCTAGGACCAGCCCTGTACCTCACATGGATCCAGAGATCTTCACATTCACTTTTCAGATTACTCTTAGATTATCTTCAGCTCTCACCCTGTAGCTGCCACAGCTTCTAACAGCACATATGGCTGGCGGAGTTGAAGATTTAAACTGAGCACGTGCGACCAGCTCAGTGAGACGGACAAAAAAAAGGAAAAGAAGAAACAGCAGGTGGCGCTATACAGATACATTTTATTGAATAGCTCACTGGCTATACAAAATTTTTAATTACATTCAATTGCAAAAGTATTCACATGCAGGTGCTGGTTTAAAAAAATGTAGAACATGTTTCACAACACAACTCCTTTCACTGCAGTGCCAGACACTGCCACAACCATACGTATAGCGCTGTGCCTGGGTAAACAAAGGGGAGCATCACAAACCCCATAATTCAGCTGACAGGGGTGCTGGACTTCCGCCAATTAGATATTTTTGGCCTATCTATATTACATTCTCAGAAAAACCCTTTACAGCTTAACCAGTGTATGCCATAGATTTTAATAATAGGATGTTGTATGTCAGATGACATCACACTGTTAACTTCAGGTTTTAAAGGGTTTGTCTTATAAAAGAATAATGGAGTCTGACTGCTATGATCCCTAGAACTGAAGGCCCCTTTACATAGGCCGAGTCAGCAGGCACTTATCGGAAACTAACCATTCATTCCCGATAATTGCCTGCTCGTCATAGTCTCTCCAGTCCATTCTTAATCCATGTATCCACTTTTCTCTCTACTACCTCGTTGCCAGAATATATACAAATCACTCCGCAGCCTGTTCCCCTTATGTGTCTGTTCTGATCTCCCTCTACCTCCTAATCTCTGGTATGAGGCCTTTTGTCTGCTCTCGTCAAACCCTTACATCTCCATCTTGAATATTTCTCCTGTGCTTCCTCCATACTTTGGAAATCACAACACTACCTCCATATTCTAATTATCAAGTGTCCGCTGGGCGTGTGTAAAGGGTCCTGATTATTGCCATCAAACCCTCTGTTCTCATCTTGATTGACATCTTTTCCAGGAGACATGGAGCACTTTGCAGTTAAAGAAACGCCCAGTAGACTCTTAGGGCTCTTGCAGACGAGCGGATCTCCTGCGTGGTATCCGCAGCGAGAATGAGAGCCAAGCTGCGCGGTGGACATCAGAGGCACCAAGCAGTAACATGATGGATACTGCTCCGTGCCTCTCTGTGACCCTTTCACTACAAAATCATTGTGAGATAAAGTTGTCACAGTGATTTTGTAGTAAAGGGTCACAGGGAGACACGGAGCAGTATCTATCATGTTACTGCTTCGTGCCTCTGATGTCCACCGCGCAGCTTGGCTCTCATTATCGCTGCGGATAACACGCAGGAGATCCGCTCATCTGCAAGAGCACTTAGGGCTGTATTACACCAACAGAGTATTTGACACATTTTCTGACCGTCATTGGTCAGATGGCCACTTACACACACAGATTATTTGTTATGCACACCAACTATTGGTCTGATTGGACAGAAACTGGTCCGATAATCTGTTTGGTGTAAGACAGCCATTAGACACCCCAAATAGTATGCTAATTAATGATCGAAAGTTCATTCTCTCAGGTTCATGATACCAAGCATTGGGATTTTTGAATTTACTGTATTTCCCCAGCCTACTAACTGATCCCCCTTAAGGGTCCATTCACACGTCCGGAATTCTGTTCCACATTTGCGGAACAGAATTGCGGAACCAATAATTTCAGTGGGGGACAAACAATGTCCCTTCCGGGTCCGCAATCGCGTTCCTGAAAAAAAAATAGAACATGTCCTATTCTTGTCCGCAATTGCGGACAAGAAAAGGCATTTTCTATGTAGTGCTGGCGTTGTGCGGTCCGCAAATTGCGGAACGCACATCGCTGATGTCCGTGTTTTGTGGATCCACAAAACACACACTGACGTGTGAATGGACCCTAAAAGGACTGTCTTAAAGGTGTTTTCTTTGCCTTTTGTCTAATTGCCATATGGTGCTTACCTGTGGAGGGTATAGCTCTTACCCGCTCTTGCTTCCCTGATGGCGCCATCTCGGCTGCACTGGTGCATGCTGCGGGCTCCACTTCCCAGGTCCTGGCCGGATGCGGCTGATTCTTTTCCTTTTTGGCTGCATTGACTATAAGGCCCCTTTCACATGAGCGAGTTTTCTGCGCGGGTGCAATGCATGATGTGAACGCATAGCACCCGCACTGAATCCTGACCCATTCATTTCAATGGGTCTGTGTACATGAGCGTTTTTTTTTCACGCATCACTTCTGCGTCGCGTGAAAAACTCAGCATGTTCTATATCCTGCGTTTTTCACACAGCCCTGGCCCCATAGAAGTGAATGGGGCTTCAGTGAAAAACGCATTGCATCCGGAAGCAAGTGCGGATGCAATGCATTTTTCACTGATGGTTGCTAGGAAATGTTGTTTGTAAATCTTCAGGTTTTTTTTTATCACACACGTGAAAAACTCATCAAAATGCATTGCACCCGCGCGGAAAAAACCGAACACAATTGCAGACAAAACTGGGTGAACTTGCTTGCAAAATGGTGCGTGTTTCCCTGAACGCATCTGGACCTAATGAGTCACGCTCGTGTGAAAGGGGCCTAATTCAGCTGAACAGAAAAAGTAGCGGTCACATCTGGTCGGTACCTGGGCAGAAGAGCCCACAGCGTGCAGCAGAGACGGCGATCTTGAGGGAGGGTGATTGCAATGCAAAAAAGCTTCCCTCCACTGGTTAACACCATACGGTAATTAGACAAAATGCCCAAACAACCCCTTTAAATATGTACTGTACAGGGCAATATATATAATGGCACATTATTGATTACAGAAGAACAAGTACAGAAGGGAACCACAGAGGAAATGAAGCGTATTCTCGGTCACCTCATTGGACTGAATTCACCAGATTCCATATGCAGAGTTGCCAAGGTGAGTGCAGTAGAGTCATCTAATTACACTAATGTGAACCATACACATTATCTTCATTAGGACTCATGCACACAACCGTTTTTTCTTTCTGTTTACGGTGTTTTTTGCTTTCTGTATACAGAACCATTCATTTCAATGCATCGTCAAAAAAAAAATGGAAGTTACTCTATATGCCTTCCGTTTCTGTTCAAGGATAGAACATGTCCTATTATTGTCCGCATAACGGAAAATGATAGTACTGTTCTATCAGGGGCCAGCTGTTCCGTTCTGCAAAACAATGAAATGCACACGGACGTCATCCGTATTTTTTGCGGATCTGTTTTTTGCGTACCGCAAAATACTGAAAAAGCCATACGGTCGTGTGCATGAGCCCGTATAGGGATATATTCACCCCATGTAACATCCCAAGGTCCCCTACTTATCTGTCACACAGGATTTCCCCATACATTCCTGACCGTTATCTTATTAGTACAGCATATTCCTAGAGCTGGTGTCAACACTGCGTCGTAAACTTTTATAACGGGTGACTCATTAGATGTCTTCACTCTTTCCTTGGTTTTAGGGCTGAGGGCTGTAAACCCTTATATAATTAGTGATTAACAGCCTGCCTGCGTGCTTCTTTCACTTGGGGTTATGTCCATGAGAACTTCATAGATACGCAAATAAAAGAGGTCGTTGTTAGCGCTGCCGACATGTCTGGTTCAGGAAATGCTTATATATGACCATTAATCCCTTGCCGCCATAGTTTTTTGCCTTTTTGACCAAGCAATTTTTTAATTTTTTTTTTTTTTTTTCATTTCTGCCTTCTCGGAGCCATAACATGTTTGTTTGTTTTTTCCATCCACACAGCCATTGTTTTTTTTTTTTCTTTTTTTGCTTGATAAATTGTATCTTGAGTTTTGCTGGATAAATTGTTTTTAAATGGCACCATTTTTGTGTTCATTAACTTTTATTCACTCCTAGGGCGGAAAGGAAAAACAGCAATATTGCAACCTTTTTTTTTGTGTGTGTTATAAATTTTGTGGCACTTACCTGCAGTATAAATAACACCTTTATTCTATTACAGTGATCCCAAATATATATATTTTTTTTTTGCATTCATGTATATGGACTAACTGTATTTTTGGGCATATTTTTAACTGAATGATTTGGGACACATAATTTATTCATTGTTTATTTTTTTTATTTTGCGGGGCATAGGGAAAACTAGTAATTTCGCCTTTTTCCAGGCAGCTTAAATCCTTAAAGAGCGAGATTTTCCTGGGAAGCTGGGAAACTGGCGGGGGGAAAAAGCTAGTCTGGCATAATTTTATGGGTCGCATTTTTACGGCTTTCCCTTTGTGGTAAAACTGACCTGTTATACTGACCCGTAGAATGAAGGTGATTCAATACCACATTTATTATGTTTCTTTCTTTTGAAAAAATAGTTTTCTTTCCTTTTCATTGCCGTATTCTGACCCTGGGTGAGGGTTTTTGTTTGTTATTTTGCGAGATGATTTGTACTTTTCATTGATACTATTTTTGTAGTGTGTGTGTGTGACTTTATTCATCACCATAGCCCCTAGGACCGTTGAACATGCGCTCATCTGATCTCTTCTATAAACTGCAATGAATTACCATTGCAGTCTGTGAGAGTCCTGACACAGGGCCTGAGGCTGCCATAGCAATCAAACAGCTCCCTAGATCTTAGGCTACATTCACACGTCCGCAAGTGTTTTGCGGATCCACGGAGCCGCGGATCCGCAAAACACGGACACACCGGCAATGTGCATTCCGCATTTTTGCGGACCGCACATTGCCCGGACTCCATAGAAAATGCCTCTTCTTGTCCACAATTGCGGACAAGAATAGGACATGCTCTATTTTTTTTGCGGAGCCGCGGACCGGAAAATCGGCGGCGCGCTCCGCAAAATCGGTTGCGGAGAGCACAGTGTGTGCTCTCCGCATCTTTCCCGGCCCCATTCACAGTCAATGGGTCCGCATGTATTCCGCAAAATTGCGGAATACATGCGGACTACATTGCGGACGTGTGAATAAGGCCTTAATGTGAGTGAGCCGTTTGGGCCCCAGGAGCACGGCCATTGCATCTGAGGGTTTAAATTCAGTGATTCTGCTGATTATAGACCTTTGCCTCTGGGTGTCTACTAGTTAAGCCTCTAAGAAGGTGCTATGTTTAAACCCCAGACTGCCGTCCTACATGTACACCGGTCGTCCTTAAGGGGTTAAGTAACAAGTCATATGTATTCTATGGGTGGTTACAACTCTGATACCATTTTCTGTAAGGCACTGATAAAATGGAAGTACAGTAGTGTCCATTTACAGCAAGAAGTTAACCTGTTAGCAACCACCATACACCTTTTTACGGGCCTCGGGCTAGACGACCCCGATTTTACGATGGCCTAGTCGAAGTAGGGGCTTGGCTTGATATTAGAGCCAGGCCCTTGTGCGTTCCACAATTTGCCATGGCCTCCACTAAGATAGAAAATGCCTGTTCTTGTCTACAATTGCGAACAAGAATAGGACATGCTCTATCTTTTTATGCGGGGCCATCGAACGGAACTACGGATGCGGACAACACACGGTGTGCTGTCAATTTATTTAATTTAAAATGTAGAACTCTAAGAAAAAAGTATCTAACTTTATTTTATGAAGCTTAACTTAATTACTAAAACATATCAGGAGAACAGATGGGTCCCCTTTCTGACATCTGACTTAAAGCAGGTGGAACCCTTCCAGCTAAATACCATACATGAGCTTCATGGTGATCCTGGGGGCACAGGAGCTGCCAGACCTTAGACATGACTGGTTGTCGTAACAGCTAGGATCAGAGATAACTCCAGTCCAGGCTTTTTAATGTGTGCTAATTCTGTCTGTGGTTTATGGAGGGGACTGGGCTCCCTTCTTCTCCCCACTCTCGTCTTATTAGTTTCCACTACTTTGATGGATATGATAGTTAACAATCATGTTCTCCCCTTTCTTTCAGAGTTTATATGATCAGTGTAACAGCGGCAAAAGCCTGGATCTAACTACATTTAGCAAGCGGACAGATAAAAACTCAAGGACAATGAAGTGATGCAGCCTCAAAAAGCAACACTAGAGATTGGAAACATTGGTAATTGTTGCTGGCGTTGAGTGGATATCCCCAGCGTGTGCAACCACTTCATGACTGGTCAATATTAGGTGTTTTCTGCATCTGCTGTTACCATTGTAAACCTAGGAATTGATCTGCATTGTGTAGTAATGTTATGCTCTTCCTAGAATTCTATTCAAATTTCTAGTTTTAATGTGTAGTGTATACCATCAGTATCAGATTGGCAAAGGTCTGACACCCCACACATCCACTCATCAGGAAAAGTTCTGGCACCTCAGTAGGAGCAATGCTGAAGTCACCAGCTCTGTCCACTATACAATGGATGGAGCTGTGTTGTTCTGAAGCCGCAGCTACTCATGAATAAGTGATTAGCATGGGTTCTGGGAATCGGACCCCTCAGAAATCTGATATTAAAGTATTAAAATCCCAGAAAACCCTTCAGTGTTTGAGGACATTATCAGGCAAGGAATTGACATGGGGTGTGCATCACAGTTACAGCAGCGGTGTAACACAATGACTATCGTTGCGTGACTACCATGGTAGATTATATATGTCTTCCTTAAAGGCCTCATTGTAAATATGCTCAAAACTTCTAATAGGGTTTCCTTTTTTTTAATACAGTCCTTTTTCTGGACTAAGGCCTCTTTCACACGGACGTCACGTTTGACGCCCGGATAGGATGCGAGTGCGTTGCGGGAATATGCGCAATTTTTCCGCGCATGTGCAAACTTTTGTAATGCGTTTTGCACGCGCGTTGGAAAAATCGCCATGTTTGGTACCCAGACCCGAATAGTAAAGTTCAATAATCTTTATTAATTCCATAATATAAAATCCATGATTACAATAAATAAACAATCTATAACCCAGCGGAATTTAGGGTAAAATGACAATAAGGAACAGGGGCGCAACCGGTATGCTGACTATTCAAGTATGCTATAGAAGATCCCCAAAGAGGGGCACTGCTGCATTGATGTTAAGGTTAGATGCATAAGCCACCAAAAATCATAGGTGATTACCATCAATGTCAGTATCCAAGTGGGCTAAGCCCCTTGAAAAAGCTACGGGCGAAACGCGCGTTGGGGATCAGTGAACGGGACGCAACCGAAAGTGCTGCTCAGGTAATACACACTATGCTGTAGTTACATTTCAGTTGGTTCTGGTGCGTGGGTATATACCCTGGGTGTGTGGGGGACCGGAGATAGCATACAGTATTCATAGATACCGGTGGATATATTGCCCCCACCTCCATTATTTATGCTATACAATTTCTATCACTTGGATACTGACATTGATGGTAATCACCTATGATTTTTGGTGGCTTCTGCATCTAACCTTAACATCAATGCAGCAGTGCCCCTCTTTGGGGATCTTCTATAGCATACTTGAATAGTCAGCATACCGGTTGCGCCCCTGTTCCTTATTGTCATTTTACCCTAAATTCCGCTGGGTTATAGATTGTTTATTTATTGTAATCATGGATTTTATATTATGGAATTAATAAAGATTATTGAACTTTACTATTGTTGGTTGGCGTGGCTTTCATTGGTGTATAAGGTTTGGCGCGGCCATGCCACTATTAGGCGCATTGATTATGTTTGGTGGCTACCCAGACCCGAAGCCGGACTTCATCACTGAAGTCCGGTTTCGGGTTGAGTATTCTGGAGATTTTACTATTTTCCCTTATAACATGTTTATAAGGGAAAATAATGGCATTCTCAATACAGAATGCTTTGTAGAATGTTGATTAAGTGGTTAAAAATTAAAAACTTACCTTAGCCACTTGATCACGTAGTTGGCGATTTCTCTTCAAGCTTAGCTGTAGTCTAAAGGACCTGTGAGGACGTCACATCACATGGTCCGTGATGGACCATGTGATATGACGTAATCACAGGTCCTTTAGACTACAGCTAAAGCTTGAAGAGAGAAGAGAGATCGCCAACTACGCGATCAAGTGGCTAAGGTAAGTTGAGTTTTATTATTTTTAACCCCTTAATCCTCATTTTACACAGCATTCTTTATTAAGAATGCTATTATTTTCCCTTATAACCATGTTATAAGGGAAAATAATGAAGATCGGGTCCCGTCGCTTAGCAACCTTGTGGGAAAATCGCACTGCATCCACACTTGCTTGCGGATGCTTGCGATTTTCCCGCAGCCCCATTCACTTCTATGGGGCCTGCGTTGTGTAAAAAACGCAGAATATAGAACATGCTGCGATTTTCACGCAACGCAGAAGTGATGCGTGAAAATCACCGCTCATGTGCACAGCCCCATAGAAATGAATGGGTCAGGATTTAGTGCGGGTGCAATGCGTCCACCTCGCGCATTGCACCCGCGCCGAAATCACACCCGTGTGAAAGGGGCCTAAGCATCTTAATTGCTGTCCCACACATCTTACATATGTCTGAGAATGCAAATTGTTTATGTGCAGATGACTTCTGAAACGCCCGTGAATTGAGTATCCATAGACGGGGTACATATTTTGTTTTAGGACCACACTAAGAGTATCCTGCACCTTGTGTAGATACCTGCAGAAAACGTGATTTTATTTGAAGGTTGTCAAAGAAATAACATACTTCACACCATTCTTCATTTCTGAGCAACATTCTGAAAGATCTAACATAAAATATAAATGTAACAGGAAAAGACTTCCCAACACATAGTTTCCAATAGCAACCAATCAGATGCCACTTTTCATTTTCCAAAGGAACTGTCAAAAATGAATGGTGGCATCTGATTGGTTGCTATTGGCAACTAAGCCAGTTCTACTTTACACCAGTTCGATAACTGACCTCACATGTCCTTATGGACCCAACCAGTGTTTTGAAAGAACGAGTCCTAACTTTGCTTCTATTTAAAATGACTGCACCTGAGTATGGAAGTCGATAGAAGTTATTGGTTCCCAGCTCTCGGATGCCCACCAATATGGCTTATTTAATATTTTCCTGTTCCATTTAAAAAAACTAACTATTTTACCAAGTATTTGTTAAAAACATCAATCTGTTGCATCCATAGCTGTCATGCAGACTTGTGCCTCTGTGTGTAGTCTGATTTTGTCTGCCCTTCTACTGTCTGTAGGTTGGCTCTGGATAGGTTATCAGTATCTGATTGGTTGGGGGTCTGACACCCAGGACCCCTGCCGATCAGCTGTTTGAGAAGCCACCTTGCAGCTAACCCTAGGTCAATGACGTCACAGTCATTGGTCACGTGATCTAGGTGCAACTCGGTCCTATTCAAGTGAATGGGGGCTGAATTGTGCTACCAAGCAGAGCCGCTATATCATATTGGTAAGTTTTGAGGAGGCAGCAGTGCTCACCGGGGCACCATGGTCTCCGGAGAATTAATAAAGCTCATTGACCATATTACCACCCAGATAGACGCTGTCCCATTCTACTTTTTCTGGTAACCAAATGTTTTCATGTTTTATGCACTATGTGGCGTGTATCCACATTTATTCCTGGTGAGGCCTGTTTCACACTACTGGCATAGTACCTGCAGGCTGGTCTGGCAGAGAACAACATGCTGGAGCTATCTCGGAATGTGTTTCCGGAACGCCTGTTGACTATAATGGGGAACAGCGGAGATCTGTCCGTTAACTGGCGGACACATACTACTGCTGGAACTATGCCGACCGCCTGAAAGCCTAAGGGATATGAGGGTTTTTGAGTGTGCTGTGGAATTAGCTTTTTTGCACACGCAGAGGTGGTTTGTAGTCAGTAACCATGGAGACACATAGTTCTGCATAGGAGCTGTGAACACAAAATTAGTAGGAAAGGAAATCGTAAACCTAGACTTTTTGATAATTTTCTTCCCTTTTTTTGTTTTAGATACAATGGACAAATTAAAAAATTGGTCAACCTTGTCATCCAGGACACACCTAAATATCCGTCTCACCTTACTGAGCTTGAATTTTAATAAAATGATAAAACCATTATTGCAGTCACAGTGAGCTAATATGGTAAACCAAAGGTACAGCTTGAATTTTCTCCGTATGCTTCGATTGGAATCTGAGTATGCTAAAATCACCAGTACTAGACTTTACACGAAGTCTAAAGATGGTCAAAGCCTTTAACCTGCAGTGTGATAGTTTATTTTTTATTTTTTAAGAATTTTCATTTTTCAGTAGGAATATATATATAGAAATACCAGTAAGCACTTCATTAGTGTGAAGGCAGTGTGTTCATTTGTGGTGTGCATATATATTTATTTTAGCTATTTTCAAGTGTTCATTAGAATCAGAGGTTTCTCCGCATTTCTTCACCGGTCACAGTGTAAATATGTTGTACTGTTCCTATTTTTCTTTCTGTATAAATACATGCATCATGAAAGTCATTTCTCTTGGGCAACTTGTATTTGGGAGTTGATACAAATGTATACATTTTAATTCACTTTTGTATATTTTTTTTCCCCACCCAACCCTACCTTGTGTATATTCATTTCCGACACCTTCCATCTTTCATTGCAAGCTGTACATATGCTATTCTTAATGTTGGATCTCTTTCTCCACAATTGCGCAATGGAAATCGATTATGATGTTAACACTGACGCCATTAAAACAAATAATATTGTTACATGATTTTTGTGTTTGCTTCCTTTATGATGCGTAAATTGAAATTGTTATGTATACTACCGGGAAAGAAAAAAAGAAACTTAATGTGATTAAGCGGAGATTGACATAGTATAAACTGCTAGTTGTGCTGGATCAATGATCACTACCAAAGTGGGGCACCCTTTATTTTGGGTGCTGCAGCAGGGTATATGTTAAGGCAGGGTCACCTGAATATTGGGTGGCTTCTTCCCTTGCTGTGATACAGGCGTCCACTCTGTCATGGTAACGGTCACACAGATGCTGGATATCCTCCTGTGGTATGTCACTCCAAGCTCTATCCAACTGGGACCCATAGTTTAGCCAAAGTGATTGTTGGCTGTTGTACATGGGAGACCTGTCGCCCCATCCAGTCCCAGACTTTCTCGATGGGGAAGAGATCTGGCGATCAAGTTTGGCCAGAGATGCTGCCAGATACCCTGAAGAGCACATTGTGTAGCACAGGCAATGTGTGGGCGGGCGTTATTGTGATAGAACATCATGACTCCTTAGTCAAAAAAAGGCAGTAGCATTGGTTTCATGATGTCCTGGACATACTGAAGGTTGGTCAATGTTCTCTGCGTGAATACCAGACAAGAACAGTCATGGTAGCTAATGGCGACCCAAACCATGACCCTTGGAGTTGGTCCGGTGTCTCTGCACTATGCTTTCCAGCACTTCTGTGAACTCTGATGTGACTATCATTATTACCAAGGCAGAACCTGCTTTCACTGAACACTATTGTTTGCCATAATCCTGTCTGTAATTATATCACCTCTGTGTATAGGTAAGCAGGGAACTGCAGTAAAGTGATCTGTACAGACCAAGAAGTGGTGCCTGTTATTAGGCCTAGTGACCAGTGCGTAAACTGCAGGATTTAATGGTTTTTGCTTAAATATAGATATTAACATGAAACATTAACAATAACCTCCAAATATTCTTTAAAAATATGTTAACTAGGAATGAGCGAATCGACTTCGTTAGAATACTGTACGGAGCGAGCGATCCGTACAGAATTAGAATGTATTAGCTTCTATGAGCCGAAGTTATTACTTCGGGAAGTCTCGCGAGACTTCAGGTAATAACTTCAGAAATTAATTTCTACTGTAAAACAAAAACCTTTTACCAAACTCTGGTTCGGTTCCAAGGAATCACTTGGAACCGAAACAGAGTTCGGTAAAATGTTTTTAACAGTAGAAATTAATTTCTGAAGTTATTACCTGAAGTCTCGCGAGACTTCCCGAAGTAATAACTTCGGTTCATAGGAGCCAATACATTCTAATACTGTACGGAGCGCTCGCTCCGTACAGTATTATGACGAAGTTTTATGCAAATCAACTTCCGATGTTTCTTTCGAAGTCGAATTGCTCATCCCTAATGTTAACCATAAAAATGTGATTTAAATAATAGGTCAATTTCTGATGACATTCCTTTTCAGTAAAAACCAGAGAAGGTGTCAAGGAATGCAAGACAATACCAACACCTGATTAATAATTTTGAAAGATAGGAACCCTGAGTTTAAGAGCTGTGAAGGAAACCATACTTATATGCTTCCCTGCATCTTGGCTGCTCCACTGGATGTAAACTTATTGTTTGATGCTGCCACAGTGGTGACCTGCTTCCCTTGGGGGATGTGACCTTTTGTCATGACACAAGGGGAGCAGGTCACCGTGGCATCAGCGCCAAACAGGAGGTGTACATCCAGGGAGCCCAACAGAGCAGTCGTTTCTGGCAACCCTCAAAAATGGTGCACAACCACTTTAAGAAAATAAGTGATTAGATTTTTTTTGTCCATTGGATCGTGGGGACACCAACCTTATGTATAGGCCCTTACGGCTCCAATATACATAAGGAGCTGAGTCATAAAGTCACAATAAAAGGGCGAGAAAATGCCTCTCTTGTAGAACTCCAGGCCTATATTATCCTTCATCGTTTAAATTAAGTGTAAAAACCAGACAGGCAATTTGTGTTCATACTGGGAAAGACTAAGGGTGGGGGAAGGAGGTCTAAATCCCGACCTCAAATTAAACACGAGCAAAACAACTAAAGGGGAATTAGACATTTTTAAGTTTGCATGTGTTGTCTGAAGATGAGTGATCAGTATTTGCGCCCAGTAAAAGTTTCAAGTAGTTGTTGATTTACATAACATATATTAGGAAGTCCTGATTGTGTATAGAAGTCATGACCAATAACTTTTCAGGTTCCCTGCCGAAATCTGATGTTTTCATCCATACCAGTTTGAAGAATAAATTGTTTAACACTTTCTTCAAAAGTATGTCCAGCAATCGCCATCCTATGTTAAGGATATGATTCATGTTTTGGAAATATTAAGATTTGCCTCAATTCACCCCTGATATGTATTTAGCCACAGTGGATGTATCTTCTATCTATATGGCTATACCATTAGAAAGGGGAGTGGCGGCTGCTGGGTTTTATTTAATACAGGATTAATCTATCGACAATTTATAAACATTTATTATTGATTTGTTTTTATTTTTGTTTGACACACAATTAGTTTCAGTATGATAATACATTTTAGTAACAGTTAATGTGGATTGCTATTGGGATGTAATTCACCAGACACTAGGCAATCTTTTTCTAGTGTCCATAGGTGGCAGACACTTACTTGTTTTTCCAGGTCTGCTGCATTATTGATTTAATTTTTTTTGTACCTCAATTGCAGGAGTTATCAGTCACCTTGTGGTAGGGGGATATTCACTTTGGGTTTCCACTTTAGTAGCACCCTTTGTAGATGTGTACTTTTCCAGTCTCCTGATCTCCCTCACTGCATTGGCACTTGGAATGCCAGTAACCTCAATCTGTGTGAGGTTACCTTGCGGTGCCCGAAGACATCAGATGGGTGAGTATATTCTCTCCCTCTAGTGGTATTCCTAAGAAAGCGCAGATCAACCGCTTGGCTGCATGGTCCCTTCCACCTTCCTCTATGATTCTCTCCCTCCACACACACACACGCACACACCTCTGGTCTTAAGAAAATGTATGCTGTTTCCCCTGATATGGGAAAAATTTTAAGGTGTTAATCATAACCTTAAGTACTGGTTAGTATCTCCTTTTAGACATTGCTGCTCTGTAAATGTCTTAATTATATACTCTTTGTAATCACATAGTCTGCAGTATCTGGTATAACTGTATATAGACTCCTCATGTATCCACACGCCTGTTTTAATAGCTTCGTGCATTCCCCATTGGGAAATCTATTATTTTAGCTCTCTGTTGTACCATTCCTTTATTATTTCTACTAGAAGTTATGAATGAATTGCTAGCAGTCTGCAGTAACCCTGGGTTCACACCTGAGCGTTTCTGAGACGCGCGGTTTTGTCGCGCGTATTACAGCGCGTTTTTGCAAAGAGGAAACGCGCGTTCGTGACTCTGGAGACCAATTGAAAAAGGCATATCTACACTTTAACACGTGTTAAACGCGCGTTCCCATTGAAGTCTATGGGTGCACACGCGCGACAAAACCCCCCAAAGAAGCTCAAGAACTTCTTTGAGCATAGGGCGTTTTACAGCGCGTTCAAACGCGCTGTAAAACGCTCAGGTGAGAACCATGCCCATAGGGAAACATGAGTTTTCTCCTGTTGAGCGTTTTACAGCGCGTTCGAACGCGCTGTAAAACGCACAAGTGTGAACTGAGGGTAAGGGTACAGAGGGGTGGTCACCAGTTGCGGGGGTGTATACCTGCAGTCTGACAATGGCAGCACTGATTGGATAGTCATTCTGTGCAGGTACACCCCCCAACTGGTTACCTCCCCTCTGTACCCTTACTGCAGACTAATAGCAATTCATTCATAACTTCTAGTTGAAATAATAAAGGAATGGCAAAACAGAGCCAAAAGAATAGATGCTCCAGAATTATTACATGGGGAATGCATGAAGCTATTAATTAAAACAGGCATGTCTGGAGTGACAGATCCTCTAAAAGTAGTTGGCAGGAGCAGCAACACAGCTTCTACAATCTGGCAGCTGGCCCATTTTCTCTCAAACCATCTTCCTTGTCTCCCATGCCACACTGGTGTCAAGACTCCTTTCATGTGCACCTGCTTTAACCGACCTGGGTTGTAGATGGGCCAGCCTGAGCCCATCTACACCCAGTGTCTTTCTCCCAGATCACCCAGGCCCTCTCTCCAGGAGTCTGTCCCCCTACAGATTTGGGCCTTCTCTCTTACCCAGGCCATAGGTAAACTTTTCATGCTCTCCCAATCTGTAGTTGAGACAGTGGAGAACTTGCCTACCCAAGCTGCCACTGAATTGACTGTGCCCAGGCAGTCCTTTCCTAAACTGCCCTGTTCTGTGTGCAGAAGCAGATCCCGCAAGTGGCCTAGGGTCTTTCCTCGCTGGTCATGCTCCTCAGTCCTCTAGACCTTCCAAGGACAAAATGACTACTGACAAACCACCTCCCATTTGGTCCAATTCGTTTTTTTGGGGGACTTATCTGGCTCAGACTCTGATTCTGAGCAGAATATCAGGCTGTCTTCTGCCATGTAAGATCTCATCAGGGCAGTCAAGAAAACCCTACAGGTTAAGTATGACTCCACTTCCTCCTCCCAGGCTGAAGTTTCCTTCTGCCTCACTCTGTGCTTCCCCTGGTATTCCCTAACCATAGATTTTGACAAGCATTTTTCCCAAGAAATGGCAGACATTTTCCCTCTTCCAAGAGTTCTAATATTCTGTATCCTTTCCCCCTAAGTGGATGGTCCCCTACACTGGACCCTCAGGTGACCTGTCTTGCCAAGGCCAAAACCTTGCCAATGGCGGACGCTAATTCACTTGGACAACAAGAAGGTGTATTCTGTTTCCCAGTCAGCATTTGCCACTACGGTTCAGCTATCTGCCCTGCCTTTAGTGTTTGGTTGATAGAGCTTGTTCAGGGTTGCTCTTTTGATGTCTTCCATAAGGAGCTCCAGCTCCTTGTGTCTAAGTTCCTTCAGGCTTCCAAGTATTATTGTGATGGCTACTGGGAGTCTGCTCACTGAACTGGCATGGCTGGTGCCAGAACTGTTGCCACCCACCGCACCAGATGGCTCTATTTCTGGGTGGCTAATGATGCTTACAAGCAGGTGCTTTCTCTGTAACTGGCAAGTCTCTGTCCTCTCTAGATATGCAGATTCTTCCCCTCCAGGTTTATTGGGACTTTTTCTGGTAGTTTTCATCCCCAATACTATCCCAGGACAAGTCCTCTGGCTGAGAAGCCGTTTTCAGTGTCCTCAACAGCCTGTGGACTTTGGTCCAAGGAGGAGTCCTTGTTCCAGATCATTTTTGAAGCTCAGGGCATTCTTTTGGCGTTCTCCCACTGGACATCTCTCCTTTGGGATGTTCTGGTGAGGATCAAAACAGAAAACTCCACAGCCTGTATTAACCACTAGGGTGGCAATGTTGGGAGCCTCTTGATCTCTTCTGTAGGTGGAGTGCCCCGGGATAACCAGGCTCTCGCCATCAATGCCCTGGTTATGCCTTGTTCTAAGATTCTCCTTTTATCTCTCTACCCCTCGTTTGCATTCTCAAGGCAAAGGTATTTCCAGACATTCTGGTGGCTCCAGACTGGCCCCACTGTGCTTAGTATGCAGACCTAAATTTTGATCTGGGTGCTCTCCAGCTCTCCTCCTTTGAGCCCTAGTGGGAGATTTCTCTTTGCCTTTGGTCTTGGAATGTTGCATTTCTTGTGGTCGTCACTTCCTTTCACAGAGTTTCTGAGTTGGCTGCCTTGTCCTGTAAATCCCCATTTTTTGTTCTCCGTCCTGTCCCAAATTTTTTGGCCAAGGTGGTTTCCTCCTTTCACATCAATGTCTTAATCCCTTTCATTCAAGAAATGTTCCCTCCACCAATATTGTCCAGGTGGAACAGTCTAATTGTCTGAGACAGAATCCTTCCTTTTTTTGGAGTCATTCTGGAGGGCCAGTGTAAGGCTTATCGGCTTCCAAGTCTTACATTTCCAGATGGATTCTGTGTACTATCAAGGATAAAGTTCCCACTTTCTAGATGACTGCAAACTCCACCTGAGTGAGGGCTTCCTGGTGGTTCGCCATCAGGCTTCAGTTTTCCAGGTTGGCATAACTACCACTAGGCCCTTATTCTGCACCTTTGCCAGGATTTACCAGATCCACTTCTTGGCCTTTTCCGATGCCAGTTTGGCTCATAAGGTTCTGCAAGCGAATGTGTGCTAGGTGGTCACATGACTGTTCTTTTCCCACCACCAGGAACTGCTCTAGAACGTACCATGCTGTGTCCTTCCAATGCCATTAATGAGAAGATCTGATTTTTGTACTTACCATAAAATCCGTTTCTCTTTGAATGGATTGGAGCACACAGATTCTGCCCTCAGTTTTTTTTTTTTCCTGCAATCCTGCTCCTGGGCTGTTGTTTTTAGATCTCTTCTGGGTTCAGGACACTTTGTTTCCTGTTACAACATTTTTATTGTCTCTCTCCTACTGCTATCGGTACCAACTGATTAGCCTGATGTCTGTGGTGAGGGCATAGACAATCTGGGCAGAGCTAACCCTATTCCTAGTGTCTCTCCAGGAGACTGAAGGATTCATTTCATTTAATGGGAATGTGTCATCAGAAAATAATTTGCTTAAATCATGTTTTTATATTTAACATATTTATAAAGAATTTTTGATGTTATGTTTAATTTTCCATGACATTTAAACGAAAACCATAAAATCCTGCAGTTTTGGCTCTGGCCACTATGTCTAATAGTTGGCGCCACTTCTTGGTCTGTACAGAACAGTTTACTGCATTTACCTGCTTATCTGTCATTCTAATCCTGCCTGTAATGATATCACCTCTGTGTATGGATAAGGCAGGATCCACCATTCACAATAGGTGATTGCGAAAGTTTGTTCTTTCCTTGTACAATGCCCTCTGCACAGGTCACAGAGCATGCCTAGAAAACTCTCCCATAGAAGTCAATAGTGGCCCCTCCTGACCAAAAAAAAATGTGTTGCTATCTAGTTTTAACTGGCAGATACAATTTTTGGTAACACATTTCCTTTCAGGAGGGCACATTCAGGTTGGTCCAGGGAAATGGAAGTGCAATGGATTTAATTGTTCTAACTTTAAGAAAAGTCATAGTTGCTTATGTATTGGAGCAAAATGTATGATCTGATAATTCATGTGTTTATTACAGTAATCAGCTAGTAGTATTTGTCCACTGAAGTACATTGCAGGCTTACCTGGGGTTATTCTATGTCAATAACCTTCATATGCGTAAATAACACAGGTAACCTTTTAACTTGAAGAGTAGTCTTCAAAGGAGTTAGAGGAATTTGTTATTTAGCAGAGTTCTATATGGGAGAGGATTTCTAAGCAGTATATTAAATGGACCATGCTTGCAAACAGCCTAAAATAAAAACTCCAGTACTACGTACCCAGTAGATCAATGCTGCCACCCTAGTTCTGGCTGTCAGGCTTTGCTTTCCTGTTTGCTGTGGTGTTTTCATGTCAATAACACGCGACCGCAGCTGCCAACTACTGGTCTCAGTTGTGAGCCAGTGCTATCACATTATTTAGTATATGTCCCACGAAAAACAAGGCCTCAAATAGTGTTAAAAAAACAACAACTTATGGCTGATGGAGTGCAAGGAAGCAAAAAAAAAGTCTCTTGGATGTTCTGGATTTTGCCTAGTTAGCACACGTATTCTTGCCTTACTCAACCGTTCAAGGGGTTATCCCACAAAAAGTATTACTATGCAATGAATAGGACTTTGCAGTTTAAGTGTTATTGCAATATACATGCAATAAAAATATTGTGTTTTTTTAATTTACATTACATTTTCCTCTTTGCGACCACCCATGCTGTTTATCCTTCCGATTCACCTTCTTGTTAAAACAACAGGCTCAGTGGCTTCCATGTTCTTCTTCCTTTCAGTGCCAGAGGAGTGATCTTACAGTGATCTGTTGATGTGGCCCACACATCTTTCATTCATACATCCCTACATCTAAATTGATAGAAATATATAGCTATATCCCTTGGCAGAGGAGGACATTTTTGGGGCATTACATACCATATTCTATCTTTGGTGCTATAGCTGACGGACTATTTTGTATGCAGAGGAGAAAGGAAAAACTATTTGTAATGCATCTTGGGAGATTTGGGTACTTGACTGTTTTATTATGAGATGAGCTGCTGTCCACTCACATAAACGGAAGAAACTGCTCCAGATATTGGAGTACTCAAGTTTTAAATTCAAGGGAATAACGCCTTGAACCAGTTCAAGACCCGACTATTTACTCCCTTTGTAAACAGGCACATTTCTCTTTTGTTCTTTTAAAAGTAAATATGTCTTTGAAAGACATAACTTTTTTTTCCGTTCAGTTATGTAAATAATTTTTATGCCTTTTTTCGGTAAGACGTGGGGTTTTGTTATTTTTGTTTTAGTCTGTTTTTCCCTTTTTTTCCTTTAATACCACAACATGCAACTAAAATATATTTTTTAATGATGTCCCCTTTCCATAACAGACGTTTTGATGTATGGGTCTTGGGCTCAGGGCTAGAAGCTACAGTGTGGCGTGTGGCAAAGCTGATCTTGGTCTGCTAACACCCGGTAGCTCGGTAGTGAAAGTGAATGCAGAGATAATAGCTACATTTGTGGCTCTTCCGCTATCCATACATTTTAGCAGTTCTGATAGGGCAGGGCTGGCCAACCTGCGGCTCTCCAGCTGTTGTAAAACTACAACTCCCACCATGCCCTGCTGTAGGCTGATAGCTGTAGTCAGTCTGGGCATGCTGGGAGTTGTAGTTTTGCAACAGCTGGAGAGCCTCAGGTTGGCCATCCCTGCGATGGGGCTTTCACGATGACATATCCTTTTTGACTCGTCATCGGGGTATTTCTCTCCTAAACTTGCTACCATAACTCAGTTTTTCTTACTACACATATGTTCTTCGGTTATCTAAAAGGGGTTAACCGAGACTGGACAAAATTTACCAGATGTCTGGACAGGGTATAAAAAGAACAAAAAAACAAAAACCTTGTTAGAGCATTTAGTGCCACAGCTCTGGTCCCTGCCAGACTGAAACTGCTGAGGCCATCACGCAACTAGACAGAACGTCACATTTCTGGTCCAATGGGGACTGGAGCTGTGGAGCTGGAATGAGAACGCTGGGCCAAGGTGTTTTTTTTGTTTGTTTTTTCACCCTGTCCAGCCCACAGCCAATTTTTGTCCAGTCCCAGGCAGTACCATATACCCAGTCCTCTCCTTGGACTAGTTTGTCTCACCTCTAGTATATGAAAGGTCTCCATATTCCCCTGCAGTTAGTCATAGTGATCTTATATTGGATCCCAGTTATATAATCTGTCATCCTAGTTCTACCATTTCCCACCCATTCTCCTTCCTTATGACTTACCCATAGGTTTCATTATTATGATCTGTTCTGACAAATATGGCTTAAAGGGGTTGTCCAGCTTTCAAAGACTTTGAGCAGCACCCCAGACCCCTACCTCTCCCAGTTGGACCTGTGAAAGGAAGCATACTTACCTGCTCCCCGCTGCTTGGTTCGGGCTTCTTCAAGCCACCATGTTCTGGTACCCACTTGTCAGCTTCCAGAATGAACGGTGGTGATTTGTGCCACTGCAGCCAACAACTTTACGCAGTGGTGACATGTCGTCTAAGATGCACAAGAGACCCAGTGACGTATTTTTTGGGGGACACATCACCACAGTAGCCAGTCAGTGGTTCAAGTGGCACACTTGACCCCTTAAGGGTACTTTCACACTAGCGTTTTTCTTTTCCAGCATAGAGTTCCGTCATAGGGGCTCTACACCGGAATAGAACTGATCAGTTTCATCCCCATGCATTCTGAATGGAGAGAAATCCGTTCAGGATGTCTTCAGTTCAGTCTTTTTGACATTTCAGGACGGAGATAATACCGCAGCATGCTGCAGTCTTATCTCCGTCCAAAATTCCGGAACACTTGCCGGAATGCCAGATCTGGCATTTTTTCCCATAGGAATGTATTAGTGCTGGATCCAGCATTCAAAATACCACAATGCCGGATCCGCAGACCGGTAAAAATGTGGAAAAAAATATATATAACGGATTCGTCTCTCAGCATGACAAGCAGCTTGACGGATCCGTCTTCAAATGCTTTCCGTTTTGCATACAGATTGACGGCGACGGAACTGCTTGCCGGATCACTCTGCTGCGAGTGTGAAAGCACCCTAACATTCCCGAAGTTGATGTTTGTAATTACTTCTTGTGGTTCTGCTACTGTTAAAATACTGTAGACTGGATTTGGTCATTTTGTATTATACTTTATAAATCAAATAAGTTAAGACTATGCCTTCTGGCCTATAGAAAAAACATGGCTCAAAACCCTTAACTGCAGCTCTGTTCTGCTGGACTACAGTCCCCATCGTTCCTTGTTGTTGGGGCACAGGCTGCACAGTGTGGACTTTATCTTATTCTGTACTTGTCTTACTGGTCTTGAATGAATAAACATTTACAGGTTTGTAGAATAATGGAATCCACCTTCAGCCAATCCTGTTGCATAAAAGCTAATTCAAGATCAAATCACCTCAGAAGCCTGTTACTCATCTGATAATACAGAAATAAAAAAAATATATAATCCGAGGTTACTGTGGGTTGAAAAAAAAATACCAAGATTACTTGCTGTCTGAGTGATAATATGATGTTTATGCTATAAAAATACATGGATCATGTTTAGCATGAGCTTTCTTTTTCCCTAAGCATAGGGGATATCTATTCAATGGCAATGTTCACACTATGCTTATATGTTGCAGATTTGCATGTGGAAAATCTTAAATGTATTATAATGCCACTAAGGCTTCGTTCACATCACCGTTTAGCCTTTCCGTTTTCTTGCTCCGATTAGGAGCAGGAGAACGGAAAGGACGGATTCGGCACATAGCGGTGATGTGAACGAAGCCTATGGACCCCATAGACTATAATATGGTCCGTTAGGTTTCCACTCACAAGAAAATTTTTGAAGCGGAGACAAAAGTCCTGCATGCACAACTTTTTGTCTCCGCTCAAAAATCATCTTCTGAGCGGACACCTAACAGACCCTATTATAGTCTATGGGGTCCTTGACTTCGTTCACATCACAGTTATGTGCCGAATCCGTCCTTTCCGTTCGCCTGCTCCGTTTAGGAAAAGAAAAGCTGAACGGTGATGTGAACAAAGCCTAAGGTAGATGAGATTTTCCTAAATCTCATCCATAACCTGCAGAAAAAATACTTAACAGAATTCGCACATAGCTTGACCTGTGGTTCGGATTTCACCCTTTGCAATGCAGAGGTTAAATAATTTTGGCAAACCTGCAGTATTTGTGCTCTGAATTGCGCAACACCATTCATACCATTTGATGTGTATTTTTTGCTATGGACTTCTGGCAGATAAGCAAATGGGAAATCCTCAGTGATCAGTCCTATTTGGACGTACCCTAAGGCCTCTTGCACACGGGCGTCATGTTTGACGCCCGGATAAGATGCGGGTGCGTTGCGGGAATCGCTGCGATTTTTCCGCGCGTGTGCTAACGTTTGTAGTGCGTTGAGCACGCGCGTGAAAAAATCCGCATGCTTGGTACCCAGACCCGAAGTCAGACTTCATCACTGAAGTCTGGTTTCGGGATGAGTATTCTGTATGTGTAATTATTTTCCTTTATAACATAGTTATAAGGGAAAATAATCGCATTCTAATTACAGAATGCAATGTTCCCCGGGCTTTAAAGGGTTAAAAATAATAAAGAGTTAACTTACCTTCTCCCATTGTACGCGCAGAGCCCCAGAACTTCTTCTCTCTTGATAGTTTTGATGCTTGAGGACCTGTGGTGACGTCACAGGGTCACATGGTCCAATCATAGAAGCATTTGAGTGGACCATGTGAGCCCGGGGAACATTGCATTCTGTAATTAGAATGCGATTATTTTCCCTTATAACTATGTTATAAAAGAAAATAATAACGATCGGGTCCCCATCCCGATCGTATCCTAGCAACCATGCGGGAAAATCGCAACGCATCCGCACATGATTGCGGATGCTTGCGATTTTCCCGCATCCCCATTCACTTCTATGGGGCCTGCGTTGCGTGAAAATCGCAGAATATAGAACATGCTGCGATTTTCACGCAACGCAAAAGTGATGCGTGAAAATCACCGCTCATGTGCACAGCCCCATAGAACTGAATGGGTCAGGATTCAGTGCGGGTGCAATGCGTCCTCCTCACGCATTGCACCCGCGCGGAAAACTCGCCCGTGTGAAAGGGGCCTAAGGCTACTTTCACACTCGCGTTTTGGGGCGGATCTGTTACAACAATACAACCTATGCATCCATCATGAACGGATCCGTTTGTATTATCTGTAACATAGCCAAGACTGATCCGTCATGATCTGTTTTCTATTGTGCCAGATTGTGTCAGAGCGGACAGAAAAACTCTGAAGGCAGCGTTTTGCTGTCCGCATTTAGAGCGGAATGTAGACTGATCGGAGGCAAACTGATGTATTCTGAGCAGATCCTTTTCTATTCAGAGTGCATTAGGGCAAAACTGATCCGTTTTAGACCGCTTGTGAGAGCAATGAACGGATCTCACAAACGGAAAGCCAAAACGCAAGTGTGAAAGAAGTTTTAAAGATGTCTGAAGGTGTCTTGTACTTATGCTGATTTCCAAAGCCATAGAGCACCCCAGCCCCTGTGGTACTAATCACCACAGTTTCAGCAAACCATTATTGATTTCAGTGGCTCTTGCGTTGCATGCTTTGTCCGAGATTTGCTTTAAATGAAATCTGTATATAGTGTTGAATAATTTCAGACATAGTAATCCTGAGAGCGCTGAACTGATTGCTACCCCATGCTGCGCGACCTTTCGGGGGTCACGCCCCTAAATCGTGCGTGCCTGTGGGTTGTAACCATGAGCTTTAAATACAATCTCTTTCCATCATCATCATTTCACATTTACATATATTTATTAACAGCTTCAGTTTTCCCAGACGTACATCAAATATTTATGCTGCATTTAAAACCAGTTACTGAGATACTGATTATAGAAACACCTTAAAGTTGCAAATTTCATTTAACCCTTTAGGATATAGTGTCTCCATTTTCATTATCCATCTAGTCTCGTATTGTAGCAATCTGTTTATTTTCTGCCAGAGTAGTACCTTCATTAATGCAATCCAGCACTAGCCATTTGAAATCATGCCATTTATGTTTCATTTCATAACAGTGTTGCAACAATGTAGTTTCATTTGTTTCACCTGCTTTTACCTCCTTCATATCCTTTGTTTCACCTGCTTATATCCTTTGTTTCACCTGCTTTTACCTCCTTCATTTCCATAGATCGTCTAATGTTAGATTTTATAAATATAATATAAGACCAGGCATGGGGGACACTATGGTAGCATTACTGGCACACTATGGGGGCATTACTGCCACATCATGGGGGACAATATGAAGGCCTCTACTGGGGGTATTATTGCCACAACATGGGGGGCACTATGGGGGCATCTACTGGGAAATCATGGAGATATTATAGGGGCATTACTGGCACATCATGGAGGACACTATGGTGGCATCTACTGGCACATCATGGGGACATCTACTGCGTCCATTACTGGCAAATCATGGGGGACACTGGGGGCATTACTGGCACATCATGGAGACACTATGGGGGCATCTACTGGGGGAATTACTGGCATCATGGGGGGCACTATGTGGGCATCTACTGGCACATCATGGGGACACTGGGGGCATCTACAGGGTGCATTACTGGCACATCATGGGGGACACTATGGGGCATCTATTGGCACATCATGGGGGACTATGGGGAATTTATACTGGCATATCGGGGCATTTACAATGGCACATCATGGGGAACACTATGGGGGGCATTTATACTGGCACATCAGTGGGGGCACTATGGGGTCATCTTAGACTGGCACATCAGTGGGGGCACTATGGTGTTGGAGGGGGAAAAACACACTATGGGGACATATTATATAGGCACATTATGGGGGCACTATGAAGGTTATGATTAAGAGCTTGTAGCTCGAAACGTGTAAACCTACGGTGGAGGGAGATGGAGTTGTGTTTGTGTTTTGTACCACATGAAATAAAGACATACACGAAAATTTTCCACGAAATTGGATGCTGGAGTGCTTTTTACATTTTTGCAGTGCTGAGGACTTGTCCGGTCTGCTCCATGCACCAAAGTCATATGGTGAGCTGGGATTTGTAGATCTACGAATTTGGCACTATGAAGAGCCATTTATACTGGCGCATTATGGGGGATACTATGGAGGAATTTTATTCTGGCACATTATGGGGGCACTATGGAGTTGGGGGGTAGAACACTATGGGGGCATATTATATAGGCACATTATAGGAGCACTATGGCAAAGGGGAAGAAACGCTATAGGGGCATCTTATACTGGCACATTATGGGGTACACTATGGGGAAGGGGAGAGGAGCACTATGTGGACACAAGGGGCATTATATAGGGGTATTTTATACTTGTATACATTATGGGGGCACTATGGCGACATTAGCTCAACTAGGGGCACTAAGAGGGGGAATTTATTTGTACTGGCACACAAAATGGGAGCATCTTTGAACTTGTGCACATTATTAGGGGGAATTTTTTGTACTGGTGCACATTATAAGTAACATTCTTTGTACTGGTGCTCATTTTAAGTGGCCAGTTTGCCCCTCGCAGTAATAGTACTCCCCAAAGTCCCACCATTAGTAGGAGCACAGCAGGCACAGTATTGGAGGTGGCAGGATGATGGAAAAGTAGGAACCTAAGATGTCTTTTTGTCAAACTGCAGAGATGAGATGGGTAAAAAATCATCACTGCGGTCTGGTCTGAAAGGAGAAGATGAGGAAAGAGAACATCTACATCAGAGGTGACGTCACTGGATGCAAGAGGTATGTGGGGCTGTATTCTGGATAGCACTGAATATAATATGTATGCAAATATGTCTTTAGTGCTAGGTACAGTTACAGATGTACTAAGACATACGGACGTCCCGGCGACAATAAGTGGCAGGAGATCAGTGAGACTGGCAACACGTGGTTTGATCTGACAGGTTTTCTTTGTGGATCAATAGGTGTCTATGTTGTTTCTTTTAATGGCCACACCCCTTGCATCCAGGTGTTGCTAATGTGGTCATTTAACCTTCTTTATTTATAGTTGCTTCTCCTACAATGCTGAGCGGTTTATAGCTTCTGTGCCTGTGGATAGTTTGTGGTTGGATCTAGGCTGAGTTCCTGGTGGTGCTTCCATAGCCCCTTTAAAGTTAAGTCTTTCCTTTACCTTTTGTATTTTGTTTGGGTTCTGTGTGTTGCTTTTTCGTATTGTTTGTATTAGGCCTGTAGAAGACTCCTGTTCATCCTTCCTTTTGGTGTATTTATGTATGAGTACCATGTATATGGTGTATTTATGTCTACGTGTGTGGCATATATATGGTGTATCTATATGTAAACGTGTCATGTTGATGCCTGTACACCGTGGAGTAGGGAACCTGTTGTTAAAATTTTGAATCCCACCCCTGTATTAGACGATATATGGAAACGCAGGAGGTAAAAGCAGGTGAAACAGAGGACAACAAGTATAGCGAAACTACATTGTTGCAACACTGTTATGAAATGAAACATAAATGGCATGATTTAAAATGGCGAGCGCTGAATTGCATTAATGAAGGTACTACTCTGGCAGAAAATAAACAGAGATTGCTACAATACGAGACTAGATGGATAATGAAAATGGAGACACTATATCCTAAAGGGTTAAACGAAATTTGCAACTTTAAGGTGTTTCTATAATCAGTATCTCATTAACTGGTTTTAAATGCAACATAAATATTTTATGTACGTCTGTGAAAACTGAAGCTGTTAATGAATATATGTAAATGTGAAATGATGATAATGGAAAGAGATTGTATTTAAAGCGCATGGTTGCAACCCACAGGCACGCATGATTAAGGGGGCGTGACCCCCGAAACGTCGCGCAGCATGGGGTAGCAATCAGTTCAGCGCTCTCAGGATTTCTATGCATTATAGCGATTTATTTATATGAAAAATAAAAGGACTAAAAAATACAAGCAAAGCTTCAAAAGAGTGAGTATTATTTATACCTCACGAATAAGACTAAGGCCTTGTTCACACTTCAGTTATTTGATCAGTTATTTCCATCAGTTATTTGTAGCCAAAACCTGGTGCGGGTCAAAAACACAGAACAGGTGAATATCTTTTCATTACACCTTATCTCTGAATAGCCTCTTCTCCTGGTTTTGGCTCACAAAAACTGATGGAAATAACTGACCAAATAACTGATGTGTGAACTGGGCCTAATACGACTGAGTGAATAATTTGAGCTTTTAAGAACTTCCCCTAGAAATCGGTGGTTCTCCTGACTTCTTGGACTACATTGATGTTATTTTTGTATAGATATGTATGACATATGTGCGCTGTCAATAAGACATGAAACAAAAAAGGAAAAATTTTTATTCTTCAGTAAAGTTCATAAGGTATATTAAAAACATATGGACTCATAATCACAAACCCATAAATCTGCAACTTGCATTTATTATTAGGCGCACAGCCAACACAGCCTGCTGTCCAGTAAGCAATCATCAGAATATATATCATGATGAGTGAAGAATTCAAATAATTTCAATGAATTCTCAGGCACAATTCATATGAATTGTGCCATATAAATATCAATCACAGGGGGAAATGAGGTATTGGATAAATGTGCATGGAGACCATCAGGGATGTGATGAATGAATATCTTCCAAAATTATTTGAACATACAATTCACTAACAGTCACGGATGGAAATAATTATAATGTAACCATAAGCTTATGTACTGTAATATAAAGAGCATAATAGAGATATATTACATTCAGCTCATAGATTTCAGTCATAATTTACTCTAGCTTTCTGGTGATACTTAGTTAAATGTGTTGGGATGAAGAAACTTCACCCTCTTCCACCAAACCCTGCCCTGCTAAGCCATTACTCACTGGATGTGTGCTGCACCAATTTTATTGTTGTATACCTTTATTCACATCCCATCATTAGGATAACCCTACAGTATGTCATTTGTCCATATTGGTGGCGGTTTCCTTTGTGGTTGGATAAACTGAAAAACAAATTTCCTGCTGCTTAATTGATGGTGGCAAATGACACTGGATGGGAGATACCAAATTCTGAGAACCTGAAAAACATGACGTTGCAACCATTTATAGATACATTTTTGAGTGTGAGATTTATCACTCAGTATGTCTGCAAGCACAGGGAGCTCCCAGAGGATATCTCTTCAATCTCATACTAGTACAAAAAATTACGTGTTGCTAACTGATGCTACTAGCCTGTGCCAGTCACTTCACTGGTTGCCCATCCACCACAGAATACAGTTCAAACTTCTCACCCTCACCCACTAAGCTCTCCACAGTGCTGCACCTCCATATATCTCCTCCCTCACCTCCGTCTACCACCCTACTCGTGCTCTCCATTCTGTTAGTGACATAAGATTAATAACCTCCATAATTCGTACCTCTCACTCCCATCTTCAAGACTTTCCTCGAGCTGCACCTACTCTCAGGAATACTCTGCCCCGGAATATTAGGTCAATTCACAACTTCTCCACCTTCAAACATGCCTTAAAAACACATCTTTTCAGGCAGGCTTATCAAGCCTCCTAAAATGACTTTTCCAGGACTAAACCTCTCCCCACCAACTCCTCTGTCCTAAACTCGATCCTCTAACAGTCCCAAATCTGAAGCAGATCAGCCGGCCCCACTACTGTCAGTTCAATAATGGCTCGAATCCTACTTATCACAATCAACTACCTTATGTGTAACCCCCAATTCCTCATAGATTGTAAGCTCTTGTGCTCAGGGCCCTGACTTCTAGTGTTTCAGTTGTATATTAGCCTGTTACTTTTGTTTTGTACATGAACCCTATGAATTTGTAAAGCGCTGCGGAATATGGTGGCGCTATATAAATAAATATTATTATTATGTGTTATCAAAAATACACTCGTGGATTTTTCCACTATGGGTGAAGGCAACTTTTGTAAGAGTAAAGTGGTGGAAGTACTTTAATAAATTAACAACTTGTGGTTAACACTCCTTGTCAATAGGATGTGTCCCTATGCAGTCTACTTTTGTTAGAACTAGAGATGAGTGAATTTCTTGGAATTAGTTTTAGGGCCCAATGCTAATGAAACGTTTAAATTGTTTTAATTTAGGTCCGAATCAATTCTACACAAACCAGGAGTGCTTCAACTGGCCTGAAAATTGGTGTATGACACTCTAGGACTCATATTTTTTTCTCTTTTTATGTTTCAAATTTTTAAGCTCTTTAACACAAAGCCAGCATAAACATATAAAGCTATGAATAAACACATGGTGTTAACAGCCTGTTTAAAAACACAATTCAACCTCTGATTTTTGCTTTATAGCATTAACTTCTTTGTACACTTATAAATAGTAGAAAAATTGCAACAGGTTTTTTGGAAAATAATACAAGCCCAATTTAATGTCCTCTGGCTGAGGCCACTATACACTGGCATTACTGTATATGCAGTATAACAATTGCAACCATTTTTTTTTTTTTTTTTTAATAAGGAATGTAGTCCTAATAAAATAATAAAATGTCCTCTGGCTGCAAATACACAATACAGTTGTATTGAGACACTAATATATGCTTAAGTGTACAATTATATGAGGTGGATAAATTGCAACAGGTTTTTGTAAAAAAAAAAAAAAAAATGTAATTGTGCAGCGTATGCAGTAAAATATATGCGGCTGGTGACACATTTAGAAAATGGAGAAACTTTGCAACAAGTTTTTGGACAAAACACATGAAGTCATGAACAGCTCCAGCTGCCCTCACTGTAAAATACACATTACACTAATTGTCCCTAGGGTGTCCCTAATGATAAAGCTTGACTTTCTACCTAGTAAATCAATCTACCTAACTAAATATATCTTCTTCACAATCCCTATATTGTCCCTGCAAGATCCTATAATGGCTGCCTTGTGTCTCTAAGGCTTTCACTTCAGCGTTCAGCCTTTCCGTTCTCCTGCTCCATTATAGGAGCAGGAGAACAGAAAGGACGGATTCGGCACACAACTGAGCTGAACGTAGGCTACGGACCCCGCAGACTACAATGGGGTCCGTTACTTTTCCGCTCAGAGGACAAAAGTTGTGCGTGCAGGACTTTTGTCTCTGCTTCAAAAATCTTCCTCTGAGCGGAAAGCTAACGGACCCCATTATAGTCTATGGGGCTGTAGGCTCTGTTCAGCTCAGTTATGTGCCAAATCCATCCTTATCGGAAAGGCTAAACACTGATGTGAACTCAGCCTAATTCTTGTCTGCCAAAGATAGGGAAGACTTTATCTGTCATGACTGACTGACCTCACAATTGCCTCTGTGCTTCAGAGCTAGTACAGAGCCTGATAAACTGGCCAATATCCCACCTCCTGATTGGCTGTCAGGCTGACTGCAAAGCGTTGTGGCCACACCTGCTGGCCAGGGCTCCTCCCATGGCCATGCGATCCTCCATCTTCATGTTCGCTGCCTTTTATTCCCTCACTAGTCTACTGAATTTTAAATCTTAAATAGCATGTGCAGTTTTGCAGGATTTGTCCAAAGTGAATTGCCAAAACTTTGGATTAGTTTGGAAGCAGAATTTTGATTAAATTTGTGAGGAATCTGATTAGTTTAGTATCAATTCTCTTATGTCTAGTCAGAACTGATTGACCAGTGTGAAAATTTGCAGGGACCCCACCCCATTGAGAAGGGGAATAGAAGGTCCTCCACTGGTTGGAACAGGTTTCTCTTACCTGCTATAAATTTTTCTTTCTCGTTACTAATTAACACATGAAAATAAAAGCTAGATATTAATATAGTAGGGAAAGGTACATCTTTATGCAATGAGCATGACTCCAAGCACATGACAATTCAGTATATTGCTATAAATATATAAACCACAATCTACAAAAAATGTAAAGATAAGATGTACTTTGTAAAGGGCGTATCTATGGTGTAACGATTTGCTCTTTGCTCAACATTTTTTTTACAAATCAAAACCACGTAGTGACACACATTTATTTTCTGATTGTAGATTTTTCTGTTCTATTTTCTGTACACGATTAGGCTGGCAGCCATTTTGTCTGAGTTTCTGTTAGGAGCATTTAGCATTCTTTACAGCAGCCACATGCGCAGTATCCCAGAGCACGGGTTATCTACAAATGGTTTGTTATGTAATGTATTGTTATGCTATGTATTATACCCAGCATAGCTGTGTATGGATGGCACAGCCATGGTTAACAATCTAGGCTCAGCCTTTGCAGGAGGTTGGGTGGGGTTCCAGGATTCGCCCCCACCTCAATTGAGAGTGAGAGTTCAGACAGAAAGGAAGCTGTGAACTATGCACCTTCTCCTTAGACCTGAAGTTCCAGAGACTAATGTGGACATATATATATAGTGCCCCAGAGGGGGCACTACCTTTCTTACACCTAGCTACTGTCTCTAATGGCTAGCAATGTCATCTGTGTATTTATTTTCAGGTCCTCTGTGCCTTAAAAATATTGCAATGTAACGTTTGCATTGTATTACATGTAATGTGCCTGGTTGTCTAGCAGGTGGTGTATCTGGCAGAGAGAGATCTTTAGATAGAATGGAAGTTACCATTCCATTCTCCTTCCTTTTGGGCAGAAGTGGGCTAGTCCTGCTTCCTACCAGGGGAAGGATTGCAGGAAGCTTTATTGGAGCTGAGAGTTGGAAGGAGACAAGACAGGATGCAGTGAGAGGAGCGCCCCCTCTCCTGCAGCAGGAGTCTTCCAGGGGAAGCAGCTCGTAGAGCGCCCGACTCATTGCAGTTCATAGACTGAGTATTTCGAGGTGGTCAACGGCCAAAGGCATCCCACTCAAAGATACCAGAACTGCTAGAAAGTCCAGTAACCAGAGATTAGCACAGCAGAGAAAGTTGAAGCAAAGTAGTCAAGTTCACCTGCCAGTTTACCCTTAGCCTGCTTGAGCCAAGAGAATGATCACATATCGTTTGGATGAAGTCTTATGGAAAGCCCCCATAGGGACCCTCGGGATATTATAATCAATATACTAAACGGTCAAAAGACCAGAACAAAATCCTTTTAGAGATCTCTAACTAGTAGTGTCTTAATGTAAAAATATATCTTTATTATTTCTTAATTAAAACTGAAAGGTGAAAAAGAAAAAAATGTTGTATTTAAAAATATTAGTAACAGTGAGGCCAAGTTGCTTAGTAGCTACTAGTGGTTGCTAGCGGCAACTAAGGGACTTATAGCATCTGAGTTATAATGCAGTCACCCGCAGGTGCTCTGTTTATGTAAATTATTCAGGTTAAATAATGTGAATGATTGGTACACCACTGAAAATTGCAGGGGTATATTAAATACCACGGTGTGCTAGAGCCTGAATTAGGTGTCTGTGGGAGTATGGGTATTCTCTTTTTTCACAGTGAGAGGTGACACATTAATTACCAGTCTATCTGTGTGTGGCTTTTAATTTAGTTACAAGTCACACACATGTATCGACTGTTTCAAAGAGCCTGGCGTGTATTATCGACTGGTAGGGGTCAATTTTTACCTCCGTTACTTACAGATCTAATTAGCAGTCTGTTTGCGCGTGACCTGTTTAATTTTCAGGTCACACACTTGTATCAACCGCCCTTAACGTTTAACACGATGTTACACACGCTGCAGCTCAGTTAGAAACTAAGTGGCTATTGTACACTAACACTGTGTATCCCTTTTCCTCACCACACACTCATGCTTGCCCTCAGATAGCTCTTGCGCTACAATTGTATTCCTCACTGTTGACCGTCTAAAACGCTATAGCTACACTCAGCATCGTAGCTAACGGCTCATGGGCCCTGGTGCAAGACTTCAGCTTGGGCCCCCCTTCCCTCAGTGCTTTGTGTGTCTTCTTATGCGGCACAAGGGTCTTTGGGCCCCCTCAGGCTCCTGGGCCCAGTAGCGTCTGCTACCTCTGCACCCCCTATAGCTACGCCTATGGCTACACTATTTTACACCCCTCCCGACATGTTTCGTCACTATGTGGCTTCGTCAGGGGAAGTGGGGTATAGCAGTGCACACGTTTATTAGTGGCCACCTTTATATGTTTCCTGTACCAACCCTCCTTTTGGAGAACCCCATTGCGCTGCAGGATTACCTAACTGACAGGTGTTTTCTCCTATCGAATGCAGGCGCACAGATACGTCATTGCGCTGCTAGTTTACCTAACTGGGTTTCGAACTGGCGCGTACATGCGTCATTACGTACTGTGCTCGCATCCCTCCATCTGTCAATCAATTGTCCCTATCGCGCTCCTCCTTCTCATCTGCATCACCGCTATACTAGTGTCTATAGAGGAAACGGGATTGACGCGCTGCATAGTGGATATGTTAATGTCCATGGGAGAGACATAGATGAAAATATATTAAGACCATAAATACCCATTTAGTTAATTTGGGGAGTGATTCGTATCACAGTATGTTATTTCAATGGGATATGTGATATATCTAATGTATATGGTTCATATCACAGTGTGGTATTTTAATAGAATATGTGATATTACATTCGTCTATAAAGTTTGAACTATATATTACACCGTATCTTGTATTATAAACCAGATTTATTTAGTAATTACACTATACTTCTCAGACCAAAGTTCTTTTTTCTTCATCGCTGGAATTATCACAGTGATTTAAAATGTATGTCAACACACTGTCTTTTACTCCTATATATCACCATCCATGTCGTCAAGATATTCCAAAAACACATAGGCAACGTACGGTCTCCTTTCTCAAAGCGGATGGGTATGAAATGTACTATATATTAAATGGGCCTACCATAATTACTCTATTTATAAATGCTTATATGAAGGCTGTATAAGAGAAGCCTTCATTTAGGCCTTTAGGGCTCAGGGTTTGCAATCTATAAATCCATTTGGCTTCCTCCTGTAATAATTTTTGATCCAAATTGCCACTTCTAGTACCCAATTTAATTCTTGTTAGTCCCCAGAATTTAAGGACATCAAGATTGCTGTTATGGGTGTAAGTGATGTGTCTGTAAAGTGAGGTATCTTTTTCTGTATTGACGGCGCTAATATGTCCCGATATTCTCCTTCTTAACTCCTGCGTAGTTTTGCCCACATATAGCTTTGGGCAACTACAGCAGGCCACATATACTAGCCCGCTACTTCGACAGTTGAAAAAATCTCTTATAGTATATTCTCGCCCATCAGCAGGGTTTTTAAATCTCTTGACTTTGGGTACATATTTGCATAGCGTGCAATTACCACATGGGAATGACCCCACAGTACTGGATTTTAACCACGTCTCTTTCATTGTGTGTATTTTAAGGAGAAAGCTATGGACAAGTTTGTCTTTAAGGTTCTGTCTCCTTCTATAGGTGACACTGGGATATGGCGACAGGACCCCACACAAATCCGGGTCACTGGTAAGTATTTTCCAACCATGGCTAAATTACAGATTTATCCAAAAGATTCCATACCACGTTCCTTATTACATCATATCTTTCCAGAATATACGTGACTTTTAAAAATACCTTTATTGTCCAATTACGGGGGTATCGGTATTTATGTACCGCAGTTACCAAAAATAAACACTCCTGCTCGAGTAATTAATGAAGGGGATTGTAATCCCAATAATATCCATAGGGTGGGACCAGGTAGGGGAGAGGAGTGTACTGTATGGTCCTAGGTAGGGTGGGAGAGATACTTTCCCTATGTGTCCCTAAAGACTTCCTCAGCCCAGGGTGACCCTCCAATGTTTCTTGAGAATGTTTATAATTTGTGGGTAGTTATGGTCATAAGTGCCAATACATCTTATCATTTTAGTTACCTGTTCTTCTGTACTAGAAGGTCCTCTCTTTTTTTATTGTGGGCACGATTGTATGCACTTTTTAAGGTTTTTTGCGGATAGCCTCTTGCTCTGTAGCGTTTGAACAGTTCGTCTGCCTCCTCTGTGGTACAATTTCTCCTGGCTCTTAGATATTGCCCGACCGGTATACCATTTTTCAAAGCTTTCAGGTGCCAGCTTGTCCAATAGAGGAGGCTATTTGTCGAGGTTGGCTTACGGAAAATATCCATTAAAATATGTGCATTTTCATCTTTCTGGATTATTAAATCCAAAAAACAGATCTTATTTGGGTGGATTTCAAAGGTAAAATGCATTCCTATATCATTTTTGTTCAGCATCTTTACAAATTCTATGAATTCTTGTTTTTCAACCTCCCAGGATAACAGTACATAATCAATAAATCTACCCCAAAATAAAATGTGACTAGTAAATTGTGCAAGTGTGTCAGAAAAAACTATTTTATCTTCCCACCACCCCAAAAACAAATCTGCAAAAGTCAGTGCACAAGTTGTCCCCATAGCGGTACCTTTTGTCTGGTGATAAAAGGTACCGCTACAGAGAAAGTAGTTGTGAGTGTGAATCTCAATAAAATTAATATGAATTTATTGTGTTCATGAAAGCAACCTGAATATTTTACATAAACAGAGAAGCTGCGGGTGACTGCATTATAACTCAGATGCTATAAGTCCCTTAGTTGCCGCTAGAAACCACTAGTAGCTACTAGGCAACTTGGCCTCACTGTTACTGATATTTTTAAATACAAATTTTTTTTCTTTTTCACCTTTCAGTGTTAATCAAGAAATAATAAAGATATATTTTTACTTTAAGACACTACTAGTTAGAGATCTCTAAAGAGATTTTGTTCTGGTCTTATGACCGTTTAGTATATTGTTTGGATGACACAAGTTTATCTCAAGTTTATTCAAGTAAAACTGTTGAACCAAGTCTGAGCTCAACTTTTTCCACCGATTACAACTCCTTGGATGTTACGGATCCTAATCCTGGGGAGAGACAGTATCCATGTAGGAGCACCGTGACACAAAACTATCAGGCCACATCACCACTCAGCATTCCTAACACTGGGACCCGATCAGCCCTGTGGTACAGCATGTTTTGTATGTATATGTATATACATATACACAGTTGAAACCAGAAGTTAACATATCCTATATAAAAAAAAACACATTAATGTTTTTCTCAATATCTGACTTGAAATCATAATAAACCTTTCCTGTTTTTGGTCAATTAGGATTACCATAATTATTATTATTTGCCAGATGCCAGAATAATGAGAGAGAGAATGTTTAAAGGCATATTTATTACTTTCTGTTTACATACACTAAGATTACTATGCCTTTAACCAATTCTGTACTGCCCATATGACGATGTCAGGTGTTTGGAAGCTTCTGTTTCTTGGCAACATCTGAGTTACTTAGAGACACACCTGTGGGTGTATTTAAAAACACACTGCTTCTTTGTGTAGCATCACGGGAAAGTCTAAAGACTATATATATACAAACCAGATTCCAAAAAAGTTCGGACACTAAACAAATTGTGAATAAAAACTGAATGCAATGATGTGGAGATGGCAAATGTCAATATTTTATTTGTAATAGAACGTAGATGACAGATCAAACGTTTATTCCGAGTAAATGTATCATTTTAAAGGAAAAATATGTTGATTCAAAATTTCACGGTGTCAACAAATCCCAAAAAAGTTGGGACAAGTAGCAATAAGAGGCTGGAAAAAGTAAATTTGAGCATAACGAAGAGCTGGAAGACCAATTAACACTAATTAGGTCAATTGGCAACATGATTGGGTATAAAAAGAGCTTCTCAGAGTGGCAGTGTCTCTCAGAAGCCAAGATGGGTAGAGGATCACCAATTCCCACAATGTTGCACAGAAAGATAGTGGAGCAATATCAGAAAGGTGTAACCCAGCGAAAAATTGCAAAGACTTTGCATCTATCATCATCAACTGTGCATAACATCATCCGAAGATTCAGAGAATCTGGAACAATCTCTGTGCGTGAGGGTCAAGGCCGTAAAACCATACTGGATGCCCGTGATCTTCGGGCCCTTAAACGACACTGCACCACAAACAGGAATGCTACTGTAAAGGAAATCACAGAATGGGCTCAGGAATACTTCCAGAAACCATTGTCAGTGAACACAATCCACCGTGCCATCCGCCGTTGCCAGCTGAAACTCTACAGTGCAAAGAAGAAGCCATTTCTAAGCAAGATCCACAAACTCAGGCGTTTTCACTGGGCCAGGGATCATTTAAAATGGAGTGTGGCAAAATGGAAGACTGTTCTGTGGTCAGACGAGTCACGATTCGAAGTTCTTTTTGGAAATCTGGGACGCCATGTCATCCGGACCAAAGAGGACAAGGACAACCCAAGTTGTTATCAACGCTCAGTTCAGAAGCCTGCATCTCTGATGGTATGGGGTTGCATGAGTGCGTGTGGCATGGGCAGCTTGCATGTCTGGAAAGACACCATCAATGCAGAAAAATAAATTCAGGTTCTAGAACAACATATGCTCCCATCCAGACGTCATCTCTTTCAGGGAAGACCCTGCATTTTTCAACAAGATAATGCCAGATCACATTCTGCATCAATCACAACATCATGGCTGCGTAGGAGAAGGATCCGGGTACTGAAATGGCCCAAGCCCTGGCTCCCTTCATCCAGGAGGTATGCGATGTCCGGCAGGATATGCGTGCCCTGGGGTCCCGGGTTGAGCGCCTGGAATCCCGGCAAGATCAAGTAGTGGCACACAGCGTGGCTATAGTGAGTATAACTAATGCGCAGATTACTTCCTTGAACAACGCCCTCCTCCTCGAGGATCAAGAAAGTAGGAGTCGGCGAAAAAATGTTCGAATAAAAGGCTTGGCAGAATTGGTACATCCAGAGGGACTGGAACTAGCTGCTAGGTCACTGTTCACAGACCTGTTAGGGGAGGAAAGAGCTGCAGGCATCGTGATAGAAATAATCCACCGCTCTCTACGCCCTGTTCCTAAGAGTGAAGATGCCCCTAAGGATGTGATTTGTGGCCTCTTAAGTTACAATGACACAGCGGCTATCCTACAAGCTGCCCATAAGAAGCCAGACCTCTCATATGGGGATTCAACAGTGGTGCTGTTCCAGGACTTGGCCTCCTCTACCTTGGCTAAACGCAGGGTTCTAAAACCGCTTACAGACTACCTGAGAAGCCAAAAATTGTTATACAAGTGGCTCCACCCCTTTGGAATTACATTCGCCAAGGGAGGTCGTCGTTGTACGATCTGCAGGTCTCCAGATCTGCGCGCCGCTTGGAAAATCTAGATATTTCACCACTTGCGCTGGACTCCTGGCTGCCTGTGGATATCTCAGTATCAGGTCTACCAGAACTGCCCTCCCTAGACTCGTGGTCAGTAGTGTCCAGGCAGAAATCTTCTCCTAGCAAGAAGGCATCTGGAGGAAGAGACTACACCTGAATAGGTGACTGCTGCTGATGCACCGTGCCTCAGGTTTTTGCAAGTTGTTTTCCCATTTTGGATATCTATGCAATGTCATCACGCCATATTTTCCTGAAGTCACAGGGTCTCTAAGTCGGAGCGCTGACCCTATGTGTGTGTTTGGCTTCGGAAAATGGTCCACATCAGTGACTTTACTTCTCTACGGTTGTGGATATTCCTGTTCAAGTAATGTGGGACATGTGATCTTTCAGCGACTGTGCATTCTTAGATTAGGTTCTAGCCATGCTGGCTAGATAGTTTAGCATTTAAACAAAAGCATGGGTGAGGAAATTTCGGGTTAGTATGCACCTTAAGACCCCCTCCCCCCTATCCACCTTTGCACTGGCTTAATGCCTCTGCTATTTCACTGCATTACTTACCTCATGATGTTGGTATCTGTTCTTATGTGTTCAACTTACTTGTTCATTGTGTGCTCGGCCCATTTGATCCTCGTGTACTCAGCGCACCTGTTCATTTTCATGTATTCAGCTTACCTGTCCACCTTTTTGTACTCAGCTTACCTGCTCTTCATGTACTCAGCTCACCTGATTTGTTTGTGCTCACCTTGCCTGCTCAGCCTTATGTACTCAGCTTGCTTGGCCATCATGTATTCAGCTCATCCGATTGGTATGTACTCAGCTTAGTTGTTGTTAGGCCAGTTTGTCTATCTTACATGCACTGTCAGAAGCTTTTTACCCCTTTTTTACTTTTATACCAATGGCGGAATTGAAAATTACCACTTTCAATGTTAGAGGTTTTTATAAACCCCAGAAGAGGTCCCAGATCTTCACACTTCTGAAAAAAATGGTAGTGACATATGTTTCCTTCAGGAAACACACCTTAAGGCCAGAAAGATCCCACTTATATCCAAATCACAATATTCATTGTGGTTTCACAGTGCATATGTTTCTGCTTCTAGAGGTGTGAGTATTGAGATTAGCAAAAAAGTACCATTTGTACCAATAGTGGTGCAGGAGGACTCTGAAGGCAGATTCATATTTGTGAAAGGTAAAATTGGCCACCTATTAGTTTTGCTTGTGGGTCTTTATGCTCCTAATAGCAGACAACCCAGCTGGCTCAAAACGACCCTCACGCAATTTCACGATTTTGCTGAAGGAGTAAAGATAATAGGTGGGGACCTTAATGTATCTTTGAATCTTTGTACTTCTACTAAATCCCAAAAAACGCTGGGTGGCATTCAAAAATTACTGAAAGATATGCAATTAACAGATACCTGGAGGTCACTAAATGCATTTGATAAGGACTTCACCTTTTAGTCGCAGGTCCATAGGTCCTACCAAAGGTTAGATTATATCTTCCTATCTAATTCACATTTAGATATGTTAGTGAAGTCGAATATAGGCTCTATCACTGTTTCAGATCAAGCTCCTGTAACAACCTCACTCACATCTGCTAACCTTCCTATAAGGGAGTGGATGTGGCGCTTAAAACGAAAAGCTTTTAGACACTGACCAACATGTCCCGGACATTATCCTCAAATTAACTGATTATTTCCGTGAAAAACACTCAGCAGGACACACCCCAGACTATTATTCGGGAAGCTCATAAGGCTTACATCCGTGGCGAATTCATCACTTTAGGCTCTAAGATTAAAAAAAGATAGACAGAAGAAACTTAACTCCCTGCTAAGCCAAATCGCTGCAATTGAATCCGTACAGAAGTGGTTGACAGTTAAAAGAGCTACTCAATGTTAAATGTGCGAAAGCATATCAGTATGCAAAGTTTAGGCAGTATATACATGTAGAGAAAGGTAACAAACTTATGTCTCATCAGATCAAACAGAGGAAAGATGCTCAATTTGTCTCCTCCGTACAGAATTTGTATAATCTGGATGCCACCCCTGGTTCGTCCTCGAACACGCTCCTCGAGTCAGAGAGAGTGCAACAGATAGACACATTTTTAGAAGCTTTAAATCTCCCTACAGTAAGTCCTGAAGACTGCTCCTTTCTGTTTAAACCTTTTACGGAAGAAGAGGTGCAAAAGATTATAAAAGGTATGCCCCTGGGCAAGGCCCCAGGTCCAGTTGGCTTGCCGATAGGTTATTACAGGAAGTTCCTTCCCACTTTGTCGCCTTATTTGACTAAGTGGTGTCACGCCCCGAGTCAAGTGCTAGAGGCCACAATCACCATAATCTCAAAGGAAGGTAAAGATGCCCGGGAGTGCGGCAATTATAGGCCAATATCGTTATTTAACTTAGATGTAAAGATATGGGCCAAGCTTTTAGCATCTAGGTTGAATGCTTTAACTACAAAAATTATTAATAAGGAACAAGCGGGATTTGTATTGCACAGGGAAGGGAATTTCCAATCCTGTCATCTTCTTAATGCTATTGCTTGGTCGAAGCTTAAATCACAGCCTCTCGTACTATTTAGCATGGATGCAGAGAAGGTATGCGATCGAGTCGACTGGTTATTCATGCAACGTGCGTTACGCAGGTTTGGAGTTCCCAACTTGTTCATAGAGGAGATTATGTCCTTATATCATGCCCCTAGTGCTAGGGTAAGGGTTAATCGCACATTATCAAAACCATTTAGCATAACTAACGGTACTCGGCAGGGGTGCCCCCTGTCCCCATCCTTATTCATAATTGTAATGGAGACATTACTCCAGGCGTTCTGAGATAATTCTTCGATTCGGGGCTTAACTGTTAATGCAGTGGAATCCTAAACAAGCTTTCCCCCTCGTCCTAGACCTATTTTTCACCTTCGGAAAATTATCAAATTTTAAGATAAACTACTCTAAATCAGTAGCAATGGGGTAGCGCTTCCTTCTGCTACATTACGTTCCCTAAAAGCATCATACCAATTTAGATGGAATGCAGACTTCCTCCATACCTGGGAATTGAACTCACTAGTGAACCCTCTAAACTGTATAGTCTTAATTATTTACCCCTCCTGAAGAAAATTTAGAACCAGCTACGGTCTCTTTCGCTTCCGTGGGTCTCGTGGATAGGCCGTAATAATGTGCTTCAGACGTATATAGTTTCCGAAGTTGTTGCATCTCCTGCAAATGGTCCCCGTCCATCTCCAGCACTCTTTCTTTAGAATGGTCAGACAGATATTTACTTCCTTCCTCTGGAGGAACAAGAAACCTAGGTTGGCCTACGATAGACTAATTGGCACTCGCTCAAAAGGGGGTTTTGGTTTTGGCGGTCCAGTTGAAGAGGTGTTTGCAGCTGTGTACTCTGTCTTACAGACCCCTGGGTTCTGATATTGAACTTGCTATGCTATCTGTGAAACAATATGCTGGGCTATGGGGTATTGTTGCTACTGACATTGCACCAACGGGGTTATCTAGAGGCATTTACTTGTCTATTTGTAATATCAAGTCGAAGGTTGCGCTTTTTTCGGACCCACCTAGTAGCTGAAGCTGTCCCTTTCTTAATAAAACCAGCTTTGCCCTCTATCCCGCAATTCTGGAACCGGTTGGCGAGCACCTCAATAGCGTCTCTTCTAGCCAATCTGCAGTCTGAGCGAGGTATTACATCCTTTTGTTCTAGACTTGTGGGAGATAGAAACTTTTTGGCAAGAGGAGAACTCCATAGTACGTGTCAAGCGTTAGTTGCCAAGTACACTAAGGTCCTGTCACCTACTTGGTTTGAACAGCTTGCATCCCATGACACCCTTCCGAGGCATAGTATCTCACTTTTATATCAGTGGTTTCCAAGATGAGTAATGTGACCCCAGCTTTTATAAGAGCATGGGAAACGGATTTAGATAGATCCTTCACTCTACAAGAAATAGATCAAATCTATCTGAGGTCTCACCGTTTCTCTAGATGTATCAAAACACAGGAGTATTTCTTCAAAACTATGACTCGTTGGTATAATGATCCGTTTAAACTCTACGAAATGGGTTTCACAAATACTGATTTGTGCTGGAGATGCAATGCATTGAGAGGCCCCTTAGGTCACATTATGTGGTTCTGTCCCATCATTCGCCCTTTTTGGAATCAAATTGAACATCAAATAAATGTGACTTGTAAGACCTCGATTGAGCTCTCCCCTCAATCGGTGTTACTATGGCTGCCAGCGAAAAAGTGGCAGCCGTCAATGTTTGATTTACCAACCCTCCTGGTTCAGGCGGCTAGGTTATTAATTCCCCTGAATTGGCTTCAAGCCTCTCTTCCTACCCTTGAGGATTGGTATGATAAAGTTTATCGGATATTCTTGATGGAGGAATTGGCTAGTTGGGCTACTAGATCTCATGCTAAGTTCCTGCGTTTGTGGAATCCATGGAGGGAGTTTCGAAAGGAGCGCTCAGTAAATTGATGTGGCTCCTTCAGTCATGGGTCACCATTAAACAAAAACCTCTAATCATTGGCTTAGCTCTGCAGGTTGGTTTAGTCAGGTCCCCTGCTCCTCTAGGGCTTCCGAAATTCAGATTATCCATATACAAGGCTTTCTAATTACAGGGGCATTTGGGCTAGAGTACACACGTTTTAGTCGTTTTTAGTGCTTATGATGTTAACTGTATATACTGTTATGTATCTACATGCAACATGTAGGTCTATTCCCCCCCTCCACCTTCATCTCTCCTTCCTATTCTCCCCCCCCCCCCTTTCTCTCTATTCCCATATTTGGATTGGATCTCTTATCCTTATAATCTGACATATATACCATGTATTGTACATGTAAATCTGAATTCTTGAGTCTGTCACACATTTTTTTTTATGTACCGCTGATGTGGAATTGAGACTCGATACTCAAGTTACTGCTGATGGTGCAGGTGCTGCTCCTGCCCCCACCCCCTCCAGCAGTCATGGCAGTGGAGCGCGAGCGTGAGCACAGGGGGACCCCACGGTCAGACCTTCATAAGGATGGATGATGGCACAGTTAGGTAGCGACTACTTAGGACTCGATAGTAGTTGAGGTTATCATCCCTCTCAGCAGGTGTAAAAAAGGCCCTGATTTAGGCAAGGTAGCGAGAGTATAACATTGTGGAGAGCCAGTAGTCATCCCTACGCCAAATGGTAATAATGCGGCTGTCACTACACTAGCAACTGAGCATGCATCTGACTATTTGCGCAAGGGAATTGGAAGAACCTCCTGCCTCCATCTCTACTGCATACTGCCACGGCCTGTCGGGGTCTTCTGCCTGGTCTTTCTCATCGTCCCCCAGCTCCTAATTCTACTCCTGCTCCCCCCCTGTCGCTTGTGCAGATAAACCACCTATTTCTGAATACATATCCTGTGTATTAATGTTAAAGCATTTTTGAAAAAAAGAAAATCTTGTTTTTGTTTTGCCATTTTCTTAAAGCCATAGCTTTTTTTAAATTTTTCTGTCAGTTGTCTTGTGTGGGGCTAATTTTTTTGCGGAACGAGGTGCTAAATTCATTGTGCAATTTTAGGCATGTAGTACTTTTAGATTTTTTTTGTGTTCATGTGATATTTTTATAAAGCTGGTTGTTACCTAATAGCGATGTCTATTTTAATTTTGTTTTTATTGTAAATGGCTTGATGAGGGGAAAGAGGCACTTTATGTATTTTTAACTTGAAAATTCGTATTTTATTTTTATAAAAACAATTTTTTTCTTCACTTTTTATTTTTGTCCCACTACAGGACTTGCCAGGGTCTGATCCTTATTCAATGCAGTAAAATGCATGCTGTATTGTACAGCATTGACAGAAGCTCCGCCCGATCAGTGGCACGAACCCGGCAGTCACTGACAGCAAAGCCTCTGCTGCATACGCCGGCAGCAGTGAAAACACCGATGCCGGCGTGTTAACCCCTTGTATGATGCGGTCAAAGCATGCAGAGGGTTTGCGGGGGTACGGGTGCCCTCCGTTTCCCCATCGGGTCCCTGTGCTGCAGTCGCGAGGACCAGAAGGCAGAGAAGGCAAGCCCGATGCCTTCCATTGGCATCGGAGCTTGCCTTCTACGGAAGCCGGTGAGATCCAGCCCTTAGGCTGGGTCTCACAGGCAGGCTGTCAGCATAAAAGCAAAGCTGATAGCCAATGCATTACAATACAGGTTGTATTGTAATGCATTGCAGAGGGGATCAGACCCCAGAAGTTGAAGTCCCAGAGGGGTCAAAAATAAAAAGTAAAAAAAAAATGTGTTTTTCATATTAAAAATAAAGTTTCAAGTAAAAAAACAAAATAAAACATAAAATGAAAAAAAAAAGATTGAAAAAAAAGAAAACTAGACATATTTGGTATTGCCGTATCCGTAAGAACTGGCTCTATAAAAATATCACATGATCCACCTCCTCACCTGAACGCTGTAGAAAAAATAAAAACTGTGCTAAAACAATAATTTTTTTCCCACCTTACATCACAAAAAGTGATCAAAAAGTAATACGCACCCAAAATCATACCAATCAAACAGACATCTCATGAGACCCTACCTAAGACAATCGCCAAAAAAATAAAAAAGCTATGGCTCTCAGAATATGGAGACACTAAAACATGTTTTTTTTTGTTTCAAAAATGCTATTATTGTGTAAAACTTAAATAAATAAAAGTATACATATTATGTATCGCCGCGTCTGTAAGAACCTGCTGTATAAAAATATCATGTAAACTAACCCCTCAGTTGAACACCGTACAAAAAAAAAAAGTGTAATACCAAGCAATCAAAAAGTCATATGCACCCTAAAATTATACCAATCAAACCGTCATCTCATACCAAAAAAAATGAGCCCCTACATAAGACAGTCTCCCCCCCCCCCAAAAAAAATGTGGCTACTATGACTTGCAGAATATGGAGACACAAAAAAAACTTTTTTAAAAAATGCTTTATTATGTAAAACTGAAACAAACAACTTAGTTGTCATATTTGGTATTGTCACGTCCGTAACAACCTGCTCTATAAAAATAGCACATGATTTAACCTTTCAGATGAACATTGTAAAAAACAAAAAAATAAATAGTGCCAAAACCTTGCCAAATAGTGCCAAAAAGTGTAATATAGAGCAACCAAAAATCAGATGTACCCTAAAATAGTACCAAGAAAACGGCCAATTTATCCTGTAGTTACCAAAATGGGGTCACTTTTTGGGAGTTTTTACTGTAGGGGTGCATAAGGAGGTCTTCAAATGTGACATGGTAGCTTAACATTATCCCAGTGAAATCTTTCTTCAAAAACCATATGGCGCTCCTTTCCTTCTGCGCCCTGCCATGTGCCCGTACAGCAGTTTACGACCAAATATGGGGCGTTTCTGTAAACGACAGAATCAGGGTAATAAATATTGAGTTTTTTGTGGTGGTTAACCCTTGCTTTGATACTGGGAAAAATGGATTAACCCCTTAAGGACCCATGACGTATGGGTACGTCATGGGTCCGATCCCTAAGTATGGCGCCTGCTCCTGCCCTTTGTGGGCGCGATCGCTGCGGGGGTCTGGCTGTTTCCTGTAGCTGACCCCCGCGGCTAATGATCGCGGTCGGCAGCGATGCCGATCGCAATCATTTAACCCCGCAGATGCCGTGGTCAATCCTGACCACGGCATCTGCGCGCGCTAAAACCGAAAGTAAAACTTTTGGCAGCTCTCCGGCTCCCCCTAGTGGTGATCGGGGGAATCGCAGGGCTGGATGTAGTAACCTCGAACTCAATGAATGATTCGAGGTTACTACTTACTATTTCCTATGCAGCCCTTGTTAGCAATAGGGCTTTATAGGAAAGTAGTAAAATCCTCATAAACTCCAATACAAGTGTATTGGAGTTTATGTTAGAAGCAATCAGATGACTGATTTATATAGGTCCCTATGGGACCTATATAAAAGTGTAAAAGAAAAATAAAAGAAATAAAAAAAATAAAAAAAAAATAAAAATTCAAATCACCCCCCTTTCCCCAAAATTAAAATAAAATAATAATTTTTTTTAAAAAAATACACATCATGGGTGTCGCAATGTGCGAAAATGCCCGTGGTATAAAAATATAAAAATATATTCCCCATACGGTAAACAGAAAAACGGAAAAAAGCGCCCAAATGGCGGATTCGCCATTTTGAACGCTTCATTTCCTCAAAAAATTAAATAAAAAGTGATCAAAAAGTCCTACACACCCCATAATGGTATCAACTAAAAGTTCAGATCGCCCCGCAAAAAATAAGCCCCCATACAATGCCATACACTTAATTACAAAAAAGTTATAGGTTAGTCAAAATATGGCGCCAAAAAAAATAAATAAAAAATTTCCCACTTTTGAATTTTTTTCACTATCAAAACGTAAGAAAAACTATACATATTGGGTATCGCCGGATTCGTACTGACCTGTAGAATAAAACTAAATGGTCAGTTTTATCACACATCAAACGTCGTAATTTAAAAACCCGTAAAATTGTGGTAGAATTGTTTTTTTTTTTGCAATTTCACCCCATTTGGAATTTTTTTCCCGCTTCCCACTACATCGTATGCAATATTAAATGGTGGCGTTGGAAAGTACAACTTGTCCCGCAAAAATAAAGCCCTCATATGGCCATGTGAACATAAAAATAAAAAAGTTATGGCTCTCGGAAGGCATGGAGCGCAAAACGAAAATGCAAAAATTAAAAAACCCCGAGTCCTTAAGGGGTTAAAATGGAAAATCTGCCAAAAAAGTGAAATTCTGAAATTTCATCTACATTTTCCGGTGTATGCAGCAGAGGCTCTTGTGGAACACCTTAAACGTTAACAAAGTTTGTAAAATCAGTTTTGAATACCTTGAGGGGTGTAGTTTCTAAAATGGGGCCATTTATGGGTGGTTTCTATTATGTAAGCCCCACAAAGTGACTTCAGACCTGAACTGGTCCTTAAAAACTGGGTTTTGGAAATTTTCTTAAAAAATGTAAGATTTGCTTCTAAACTTCTAAGCCTTCTAACGTCCCAAAAAAAGAAAATGTCATTTACAAAATGATCCAAACATGAAGTACACATATGGGAAGTGTAAAGTAATAACTATTTTAGGAGGTATCACTATCTGTTTTAAAAGCAGAGAAATTGAAATTTTGGGCAATTTTCTTATAAATAAAAATTAAATATTTTGACTCAAATTTACCACTGTCATGAAGTACAATATGTGATGAGAAAACAATCTCAGAATGGCTTGGATAAGTAAAAGCGTTTTAAAGTTATCACCACATAAAGTGACACTGGTCAGATTTGCAAAAAATGGCCTGGTCCTTAAGATGAAAAATGGCAGGGTCTTGAAAGGGTTAAAGGTATTGGCTCATTATAGACAGTTGCATCATATGTCTAGGGCTATTTTCCTTTTGGCATGGACTGGCTTTTTACAGGCTAAATACTTCATATGTCCTTGATGAGAAAACACATGATAAAAAGTCATTAGTCAGGCTGTAGTAAAATTGAATAATTATTTTATTGCATTATAATATGAAAGCTTTTTCTCTTTAAGGCTTGGTTATTTATGCTACAAACCTGTCTCCTACAAAATTCACTAACTTTAAGGGTTCATGCACACGAACGTTTTTCTTTCTGTGTCCGTTCCGTTTTTTTAGCAGACCGTATGCGGGACCATACATTTCAATGGGTCAGCAAAAAAAAAACGGAAGCTACTCCGTGTGCATTCCATTTCCATATGTCCGTTCCGCAAAAGAATAGTTCATGTTCTATTATTGTCCGCATTACGGACAAGGATAGGACTGGTCTTTTAGGGGCCAGCTGTTCTGCTCCGCAAAGCAGGAACAGCAGACACAGGGTTAAATCAGAAACAGACCAGTATTCAGTTCACCAGGAGGGTCAATATACAGGAAAAGGGCACAGTATAGAGCCAAGATACAAAGAAATCACAGGCAAGTCAGTTAGGAATCAGCCGTCTTAAATTCCCTTAAATCTCTGGGATTGAACACAGAGTCAGTAACCGGACTGGCTTGGCTTTCAGTTACACTGATAGGTCAACCAGCTGGAACTTGGCTGGTCAGCATGGCAACCCTCCCAACACAGCTCTGCATAGTGATTTGGCTGGTTGCACTCGACAGTAACTGCAGCCCAGTCGTAGTAATTGGGTCTGCAAGCCTACTAGCTCACAAAAGAAAGAAGGATCTCAGTAAAAAAGGGAAAAACCATGTTGTGTCCTTATGTCATGTCCTTCAGAGGTTAAAAATCACCATGTATCCTCCTAAACAACCCGATACAAGTAGTTCTTCCAGGGGCTGAATGAGGTCACTTCATGAGACTTTCAAATCATAACCATGGACCGTTCACTTGAATGGTGTCCGCGATCTGCATCACCGCAAAAAAGTAGTACATGCTCTACTTTTTTGCAGTGCGGAGGCACAGACGGAAAACCCATGGAAGCACTCCGTAGTGCTACCATGGGCTTCCGATCCATGCCTCCATTCTGCACTGTATCTTCCGGATTGAGGACCCATTCATAAATTAGGCGCAACTTCCGGCACCACAGGGGATATCAAGACAGGTGCAGAAAGCGCCAGTATTGATAAATCTTCCCCACTGACCTTTCTGCACCTTTTCTCAGGTGTACCAAGCAATTGCGATTGATGCAATTTCCTATGATTTATGTGAACTGCCTCCAATGTGAAGAACTTCAAATATATCATCTGTTAATTCAATGTCACTATTGATACATACTTTCAGTGGCCGTGCTGTGTGCCAGAATATGGTAATAAAAAATACATATGATTCACTACAATTATCTTTTTATTTGCTGCATAAGATTTGATAAGGTATCTTTAGGGTTTACTGTGACAGCTCCTACATATCCCAGTAGAGATAAGGCACTCAGCATAGACATTATTATCTTCTTGTTTTTCCCTGTGACTATGTGTCAGGCTGGCACCATGTAGTAAATAGTGATAAAAATTGTTCTTCTTTGTCAAGTACAAGGCCATCTTCCAACTCATAAATTGCTTGTATTAGGGAAGTGTGAGGTCACCTCAGCTACCTACTTTTCATATTTCCATTAGCTTTCATTTATTGTTTGTTTAACCCGTTCAGAACCAGGCCATTTTCCGTCCTGCCTTCCAAGAGCCATAACTTTTTTACTTTTCCGCTTGTTGTTTGGGGGCTGAGTTTTACTTTTTAATGGCATCATTATCTATTGCATACAATTTAGTAGGGAGCTGGAAAAAATTCCAAATGGGGTAGGTCAGTATGTAGTTTCGTGTTGTGTTTTAATACATAAAAAAATTAAAACTTTTGGAAACGGTGTGTATGACCGTTTAATCACTTTTTATTTATTTTTTGGGGGAAGTGAAGTGAGAAAAAAATGGCGAATTGACGATTTAGATTTTTTTTTGTTTGCTGAATGAGATAAAAAAAAAATTTGTTTTAATAGTACAGGGTGTTTTTGCACATGGTGATGCCTATGGTGTTTTTTTTTTTTTGTTTATTTTAATTTTGAGGAAAGGGGGGTGATTTGAATTATATATATAATATATATATATATATACACACACACAGTATATTTATATGTATAGGAAAAAATGCCGGCACCGAACAAACAAGTGTGGGGCGGGTGCTATGTCCCATATGCTCGGGGCCCAAATGTAAAAACTCCAAAAACAACGAAAATTTATTCACCCATATGGCTTGAGAAAGGCTCTATTGTTGAGCCGAAATGTCGCTTCTTTTTGCCACATGGGTGAAAAAATTTTCGTTGTTTTTGGAGTGCTGTCCGATTTTCTTTTTTTTAATTTATTTATATTGTGGGGGTTTAGCTCTGGTCTCGTGGATCGTTCACATACAGACTGTTGTCCACTGCAGCTTTAGGGGCCAAACATCGCTTTATTGTCTCAGCATCAACATAAATAAATGAAATTCAAAACAAACACCTGCCCGGCTGGGTTCTAACTTAACACAGTGTATCCCTGACTCACCTAAAACACTGTTCACACACACAGCACCCATGCGGCTTTTCCAGCCCAATGTCCATCAGCCTCCTGGCTGTTTCCTCACCGGTGTCTTTTTGGGGGATTGTGGTCCAGTCGTCCGCCCGACGCTGACCATGCGACCCTTATCCCTAGGCGTCGCGGGACCCCCCCCACACTTCGGGCTACTCCCAGCCTCGTGGTCGCTCAGCGCTTCCAGCTCAGACCACAGACAGAACCACTCCAGGCTTCTGTACAGCACAAGACACCCCCATCTCACTGTGAGGACAGCTTTATGCTCTCTTGATTGTGGCACCTGTTGCTGCCTCAGACCTGCCCACTGATAGGAAAGAGATGGATAATCCAGCCATTGCTCTCTCCTATCAGCCATGAGGCCTGTCACTGCCTCACATATCCCCCCCCTTTGTTCAACCCCGTAGGGGTGAACACTAGCATCCAACCAAGACGCTCGTGAGAGGGCATCGACCTGGCCTACAGTCTTCCCCTTATTCTGCCAGACCCAGGCCAATAGCGCTTGGTTTCTCACCCGCATGAGTTTAGTACGGGGCAGATAAGACCTGCGGGATTTTCTTGCCCATCTCATGACCCGGTACTCTCTTTCACGAACGAGGATGATGCGCTTTCGCACCCGTGGCCTCTCTCTTTTCGATTTTCTTTTTCTCTCCATATTTCGCATCAGCACATGTTCCTCACATCCTTTCTTGGACTGCTGCATCTCTCGACTGAACTGTTCCCTCACTTCGGCCGACTCTTCTTTAGCCTTATCTTTGGTCTTGGGAACATCTGAGGACTTCTCCCACTCCAACTCATCAGCATCAGCTTCTTCAGCCTTTGAGTCTCTTTTGGAGTCTTCAGTCACTTTGATAGGCTTTTCATCCTTCACGGACACAGCATCACATACTTGCATTCTTAGCTCCGCCTCCTCCTCTTTCTCTTTAGGGACGGAGGTACTTGGGACATCAGAGTCCGTATCAGACTCATCATCTTCTGGCAATCCCTGCAGAGGTTCACCCGGGACATGGTTCTCCTTTCGGGCAGGATTCAGGGGAGCCAGCCCCTCGGAGTAGACAGGACCCTCATACTGGTTGTCGGTCCCCTCGTATTTCTTCCCCAGCAGACTGCTGGCTTTCTGGAAGGCATTGACAGCAGAGGGAACGTCTTTCATGACCAGGTCCTGGCCACACACTGCCACGAGTCTCTGGGTTTCTGCATCCACCTCAGCACCACCATCTGGTTCAGCAGATACATCTTCCATCTTCTCTGCCTCGGCTGGCAACACAGCGCAACCACCTCCAGACCCATTCTTAACGGGCTCTGACTTCTTGGCATCTTTCAGAGGATCTTCCTCTTCAGGATCTCATTTTCTTCCACCTGCTGCGCAGGAGCACGCGTAGGCCTCTCCAACTCATAGACTTCATCTTTTGAGCTCCTGAGATCTTCCATCTCTGCTCTGAGTTGCTTGTTCAGCCTCTCCAATTCATCTCGCTCCTTAAGCGCTTTTTCAAGGGCTCTAGCCAAGGAGAGGGCCATGGTCGTCTTCTTAGTTTTTCGGACCAGTTTGTTAGCAGCACCCCGCTCTTGGGCCTTCTGTTCCAGCAGCTCTTCACTCTGTTCTGGTGTAACAGCAGCTGTAGGAGTACCACCATTCTTCCTTAGACACTCTGTGGGATTTCCACCCAGGGACTCTTCAAGCCCACTGTTGAGGTCTACTATAGACTTCTGTGTCTTTCTGGAGTCCTTTCCCTCCCTAGGACACCAGGAGGTAGACCCTTCAGTTCACTCATCTTTTCTGGGGTCTCCTCTTTTGACCCTTCTGCAGCCTTCTTCGGTGACCCTGTGACGACAGCTAGTCCGCTTCTCTATCATATCTAGGGACCGTGTGGCGAGAGTGAGGTCAGGCTCCTGTTTGCAGCTGTACTGTCCTGTCAGGTCATCTAAGACTGTCTGGATATTAGCTTCAGACACTAGGCTGACGTCACCCGACTGTACTCTCGTCTCATCAGGTATAACCGTCATCTGGTTGCTACTAGTAACCACTTTAGTTTGGCAAGATCTCAACATGGCAGCCTCTCTCTTAGAGTTGCTGTCGGTCATAGCACCATGCTTCATATATACCGCTCATGTCATTCTCATTTCCTGTCCTCTAGGGGCACCGATGAGTTAATCCCCACCTGGGACATTTTATTAACCATAGAAACCTGTGGAGACTGCATATCCACTTCTAGTACGTGTGGTACACCCTCTAGGACCGCCCCATGTACTTGCACATTTTTCACAGTGGGTTCCCTCAGTTGTGAGCTCTCAATATCAATTAGCATTTTTATACCATCCACATTTTTACCAACAGGGGGAGCTTTTTCCCCTACACCTTCATTTAAAGGGACAGGTACAGGTTCTGTAGGAGCTTCATTACTTCCTACAGAAGTGTCTCCATTGCCCCACATTACATCACGCATGAGCCTATTTCCAACATCAAGTCCATCAGTCTCTGTTCCAACCATGGTCTCACCCTCCGTGAGGACCCCTGGATAGTCCACAGGATTCACATAATTGTCCCAGACAGACATCATTCTACCTCTTACCCAGGCTAGCATGGGATCTCTGATTTTCGCCATCCCAAATCTAGCCTTGGTCACGGGCACTTTAAACAACATCTTGAGCTTCTCCCCTGCAGATTCCTGCGAGAGAGCAACCGCAACAGGCTTACCAGCCTGTTCAGACACAGCATTTTTCCCATAGTCACTCATTTCTGAGACATTTTTACGCTGCAGCGCTTTATCACTCACCGGCCCGGCAGGTAGCAACTGCCGCCGGCTCACTGTCACTGGGTCTGCCACAAAATAATCAACAGGAACAGTCTTACCGATTGTCGTCACTGACTCGGCACTCCCGGAAGATAAGGGTAGTCCAGGAATATCTCCAGCACGGTCATCACCCTTCTCCTCAATGCAGTAGTTGCCATGGGAGACGCCTTGGACTTGTCTCCTGTCTTTTCCGGACGGACATTCCAGCCGCACCCTTTAGGATTCTGTGCACAGTCGCAGGGAAAATAGGCACTCCTGAGAAACGCACCACTCTCCAGCTCTTTGTCTTCCCGACGGTTGCCCTTGGCAACAGCACATATTACCTCGCACAGTCCACTACGATTCAGAGCAGCCTCTCTGAGTGCAGCACTTGACTTCCTCAACATGCAATTAGTTTCCCGCACCAGCTGCTCTATTATTTTCTCTGTGGCCTCGGTTTTCCGCCAAACCAGACCACTTTTCACCCAGGTCGCCATTTTGACCACAAAATTTCCACAGGTCAGTTTCTTTTATTGTGCTTCTGGCCCTTTAAATACGAACACTGCTTGCACCACAGAAGAAAATAAGTCCAGATTAACACCAGCAGTTTTCCAGCAGCACCTGCTCCAGCGAACAAGCAGGCTTCTGGCCCTTTAAATCACTGCACAGCAAAACAGCAATTCCTTGGCAACATTCACAGCACCTGCTCTTCTCAGCCAGGTCGTTGCCCCTAGCAACACTTTGCGTTTTTTCAGCAGGGACGACTGCCCGCATCCTCCACCAAATGTGGGGGTTTAGCTCTGGTCTCGCGGATCGTTCACATACAGACTGTTGTCCACTGCAGCTTTAGGGGCCAAACATCGCTTTATTGTCTCAGCATCAACATAAATAAATGAAATTCAAAACAAACACCTGCCCGGCTGGGTTCTAACTTAACACAGTGTATCCCTGACTCACCTAAAACACTGTTCACACACACAGCACCCATGCGGCTTTTCCAGCCCAATGTCCATCAGCCTCCTGGCTGTTTCCTCACCGGTGTCTTTTTGGGGGATTGTGGTCCAGTCGTCCGCCCGACGCTGACCATGCGACCCTTATCCCTAGGCGTCGCGGGACCCCCCCCACACTTCGGGCTACTCCCAGCCTCGTGGTCGCTCAGCGCTTCCAGCTCAGACCACAGACAGAACCACTCCAGGCTTCTGTACAGCACAAGACACCCCCATCTCACTGTGAGGACAGCTTTATGCTCTCTTGATTGTGGCACCTGTTGCTGCCTCAGACCTGCCCACTGATAGGAAAGAGATGGATAATCCAGCCATTGCTCTCTCCTATCAGCCATGAGGCCTGTCACTGCCTCACAATATATATACATATATATATATATATATATATATATATAATTTTTTTAACTTTTTGTTTCTTTACACTTTTTAAAAGTTTCCCTAGGGAACCTTTAAATGCGATCATCAGATCGTTTTTCTCATAGACTTCAGTGTATTAGCATTGCAGTCTATGAGAATTTCACTATGTTACTATGTAGCCCTGCCACAGGCAGGGCCCGCATGACAACATAGCTGCAGCAGCCTCAGATTCTTCATGATGGGGACTGAGGCTGCCGCATAAAATGAATGGCTCAACCGATTCCTGCTAGAGGGGCTGTCTCAGCCCCAGAAGTGCTGTGGTATTTGAAAGCATAAATGTCTGCGATTGGTGTTATTGCGATTGGTGTTATCGCAGACATAAGCCCTGGGTGTCTCCTGTTTAAAACAGCAGGCACCCTGCGGCTATGGCACCTGCTTTGCTTGCGAGCGGGCACCATATTTAAATATCCAACTTTTGCCATAAATGTACAGTAAGTGGTCAGAAAGGGTTCAAAGGCAGTCTGTCAAGTCTGACAAACCCTATTAACTACACTAATATAGGCATAGTACCACCACCACCACCACAAACACCAGATTATTAATTTGCAGGGAACAGGGGTGAGTATCAACTCCCACAGTATCACCCTCACAGCATCAGCCCCTCGTACAGTCACCTCCACAGTATACGTCTCTCTGACAGTGCCTTGCCACAGTATCAGCCCCTCATACAGACTCCCCAGGGGTGCACCACCAATGAGGCCAGGTGAGGCAGCACCAGGTTAGGGGCAAGAGGGGGGCAGAGGAAGGGCCATGGGCAATGAGTATTTTTATTGTGACAAATGGGTTAGGTTAAGAAATTGGCATGGGGGGGGGGGCGCCGTTTCAGTTTTCACCTCAGGCAGCAGAAACGCTAGGTGCACCCCTGAGTGTCCCCCATGGTATGAGCCCCTGACATAGTGAATCTAGCACAAGTCCAACATGCTCAATAGTCACTAGAGCAACAGGCTCCTCAGAGGTTAGCAGAAAATTTCTCATTTCCTTTATTTCCCACTGGCAAAGCCCTACATGATAAATAGACCCCTCCTCCTCCCCTTACAGCGTTCTGTAAGGGTTAGGGCTTTAGGTCATCCTGTGACATTTCTAAAGCCCTTATTAGCATGGCCTCCTAGCAGCTAAAAAAACAATGTGACAGGTTCCCCACCACTATTCACTTCCCTTCGTGCCTGTAACACACATTGACATCCCATCCCTGGTGGTTGGAATAGCTGGCCTGGTGGCAACTCTAAGACAGCCAAATGACCCAATCGGCCTACTGGTATTACTATCGACAGATGCAATGCCCCACTACCCCTGCCTGCCACTGATAAACTGATTAGGCTATCCTTTAGGCAGGTACATATGACAGGCATGTGGGCCTTTCTTAAGTTCATGGCTTACACATTTAACCACTGTCTCCTCATACCGGTATCACTACAAGTGGGACGGTGATAGGACAACAAAAGAAGCCCACTCCCTTTGTTTAAAACTCTTAAGGCTGTTCATGTGAATGCTCTTTACCAATTATCTGGCCAAAAAATCGGGCAGTGTAACACAATCTTTAGGGTCCATTCACACGTCCGTGTGTGTTTTGCGGATCCGCGGATCCGCAAAACACGGACATCGGCGATGTGCGTTCCGCAATTTGCGGACCGCACATCGCCGGCACTCTCATAGAAAATGCCTTTTCTTGTCTGCAATTGCGGACAAGAATAGGACATGTTCTATTTTTTTCGGGAACGCAATTGCGGACTCGGAAGTGCGGATCCGGAATTGCGGACCCGGCCGGGACATCGTCTGTCCCCATTGAAACTAAAGGGTCCGCAATTCCGTTCCGCAAAATGCGGAATGGAATTGGGGACGTGTGAATAGACCCTAAGACTTACTTTTGACTGCTGCATCTAGTAGTAGTTTACATCGTCGATATGTACAATCTTTGATGCTGCAGTGAGCTTGGATAAGGCCAGCTGTCAATTTCCAAGCAAGTAAATATAATTCACTTCATTATGATTCCTCAAGCTGGAAAGTTTGCAAAGACCAGTAATAAAGGGGGGGGCTTGCTTTTCCTGGCAGGGATTCCAACCAGCATATTTTTGTTAAGCACAATAATAGTCACCCACGTATGTCAGGTGTTTCCCAGGAGTATCTCTGTAAGTTTGTAACACTTCCTTGGCCTGCCCAGTCACTAGATTTTTCACCAATGGAGCATTTATGGAACCAACTGAGCTGCCAGCTTCAGCAACCAATAGTGTGCAGGACCTATAGGCTCCAAAGCTGCAACATCTGTTGGCAAATGTGCTGCAGGATACCATATGGAACCTGTATGCCTCCATTCCCAGCCATTTCCTATTTTGTATCCCGGCTAGAGGTGACCCAACAGGATACTAGAGCCTCTTTTTAATTGTACAGTTTTCTCCAATAAACATCCTTAAGCTCTGATATTGTAATCACTTACATATATCATCATTACATTCACATTGTGAGAGGACCAGGGCAAATGTATTTGAGGGTGAATGCATTTTACTCAGGTTCCTGTCTTTACTAGAGGGGCCATGCACGGGCGTAGCAAGCGGGGGGGACGGGGGGGTCGGATCCCCCCCAAGAAATAATGTGGGGGCGGGTATGCAAAAATCCCCCCCAGCGGCAGCAGGGCAATGTGTCCGGTGGTGGCGGGGCACTTGGAGATGAACGCTTCCATTGTGAAAGCGTTCATCTCCATAGTAATCTGTATCGCCGTCCCCAGGACAGCGATACAGATGGCTGTGCTGCGGAGCAGGAGAGGGAGAGGCGTCTCCCTTCCCTGCTCCTCTGATAGGCTGCCGGCACTAGGCCGGCAGCCTATCAGATGTTGGTACAGGCGGCGCGATGACGTACAGTGCGGGACACAGACCGGAAGAGGCCTGCATTGCTGTGACGGATGGAGGTAAGTATAAGTGTCTTGTTTTGTATTTTGTTTTTTTTTAAACCGGACTCACTGGCCCATAAGGAGGGGGGGGGAGGGTAGAGAAATGTGTGTGTGGCTTGAGGGTGGGCGGGGACACAGGGGCCCCATAAGTGCTGTCCCCCCAGATTTTTGGGGCTTCCTACATCCATGGAGCCATGGAGTAGACAGCTGGGTGTGTCCCTACTCCATTTAGCGACTCCGGGTATTTGGGGTGAATCTGACTAATCACCAGCAGAGTGGGGATTTTGTTTTATGAGAGGTTGATGGCTTTTTGCTCTTGCGACAAACTGCTGTGAGTAATACAACTGTTGCAGGTTTTGTTGCTGTACAGTAGACTTGGCTCTCGTCGGGAGAACTGGATAATTTGTAGCCAGGCGGTAGAGCATTTTATTTTCTATCATTTTGCTTTTTTGCAGGATCTGCCTGAAAAGCAAATATAACTAGTTGCGGTCTGTTGCAGTACATTTGACTGGAGTGAACTATGTTCCTGGTGTGCCAAAAAGCCAGGAGATGGCGGTCCCCAAGCTAATCCCATTACAACACATACAAAGTTTTATACAACTCCATTTTGGTGTATTATTTATTTTTTGTCAATGAGTGATTAAGATGATTGGCATATCTTACACCAATCCCAATAACAAATGACTAACCCCCCTGGCGTATGATGTGCCAGAATTATTAACAAGCAATAATTTTGGAGTTCCATGCGCCAGAAAATGAAATCCACACAGGGAGAGAGCTGGCATAGATTTCAGGTGCAATGCTGCACATATTGGTAAATGTGTCGGGTAGTGGATGAGCCATCTGTGGCCTGCCCCATTCTGCCCCTTTTTGTAAAAGTGCTGTTGGCGGTTATGCAGGGGAAAAAGTCACTAAATTTGCAACAAAACAACACTTTTGCAGCTTTTGTATCCCCCCCATGTCTTCTCCAGTCACTGCTATACACCATGGTTCAGTAGGACCTTTTGTTCCTAACTTACACCAGAACTGATGAGATCGCTGCATGTTAAATAATGCACTTCTCGCTCATAGAAAACCTGTATATTTCATTTGGGATATTCAAATATGTTGTTTTCCTCCAACTTGTAGCAAGTAAGTATTTCTCTTGCCAAGAGTTGAGCGTACACTTGATAACCTTGACCTCAATGTTACTAAACAGTTACTTCTTATACTAATTAAAATATTCAACCTAATGGAGATGGTACTGCGGCTTGCAGTAAAACATACTCAGCTTTAACCAATAATGTCATAAATCTCCCAACCAACCTCACTGAAGGACAAAGTTTCGTAAACAGAGATGACATTGAATTATTCTAACATGGCAAAGTAGTGACTTTTTTTTTTGCAAATACTGACATTGTGAATATTAAGCCCAAAAACTGCTGCAAATTTCTTAGAATGTAACCTTATAAATATGGCTACAGTATATTTATTATGGCTCTGAGTTTTACACAGCTATAAGGATATATTCACATGTGGCATATTTGTTACAGAAATTTCTGAGACTGTCCCATACATCATGATGCAGAAATAACTCCACGTATGGATCTAATTTTCAGCTAGACGTTTCTGAAATTAATCTGGTGTTTACCAGCCAGTTGGTGGTCGAGACTGTATAGTAATGGCGAGATGAGACAACTCTTTTACCCTAGGTACACACCTAAGCGTTTTACAGCGCGTTCAAACGCGCTGTAAAACGCACAACATGTGGAAAGCCATGCTTCCCTATGGGCATGGTCCACATTTGGGCGTTTTACAGCGCATTTGAACGCGCTTAAAAACACCAAACGCTGTCGCTTCAGCATGAGCTTCTTTGGGGCGTTTTAACGCGCCTATGGGACATGCTGAAATAGGGGAGAATCACTGAATCGCGCGTATGATGCGCGTTTCTTAGTTACAAAAACGCGCATCCAAAAACGCGCGTAAAACGCACGTCATACGCGCGATTCAGAAATGCTTAGGTGTGTTCCCAGCCTTAAGGCCCCTTTAGATGGGTCAATACAACAGGCAATTATTGGGAATGAACAGTTCCCAATAATTGACTGCTAGTTACAGTAGGTGAAAGCTGCATTTATATCCTAGGAACACTCTTTCCCGATAACTACTCCAATCATTGACCCATTTAAAGGGGCCTTTAGACTGCCTGGCCTATGTTTACTATATCTACATTTTAGACAGGATTAATTAATTTGTCCCATTGTCTCCTAGAAGCAATACCTCTGTAAGGGCTGTTTCAGATGAGTGTGTCCGGTGTGGAAATTATGCTTCGTGTGTGAGCGTGATTCTCGTTTATGGACACTGCTCGTTTTGCAGGAACGCATAGCATTATACTGATTTATAATGCTGTGTGTCTCTGCCTCAACTTAAGCCTCATTCACACGTCCGTGTCCATGCTCAAATCTGTGAGCAGGTGGTCAGTGATGCATCCGTGAATCTGTCTGTGAAGGATCCGTGTTGGGTCCGTTTGTCCGTTTTTTGCTGTCCATTTTGCATCCGTGTTTCACTGACACTGAACAGCTGAAAAATAATTTTCAAAGATGGCATCCGTGGTTTTGACGGAACCATAGACTATAATGGGCGTGACCGATCCGTGAACACGGACAAAATAGAGCATGCATCCGTGCTAGAACCACGAATCCACCGACACTGTTGTGTGGATACACACATTAAAATGAATGGGGATGTGTGCTGTCCGTGGAGAACACGTACACCACATGTCCGTGAAACTCTGGTGTGTGAATGAGGCTTTACTCCTACAGAATTATACTGACATAATGCTGTCTGCAAAATTCAGTAGATACAGGTCATGCAGAGACACACAGCATTATAAATCAGTATAAGGCTACATGCACACGACAGTTGTTTTTTGCTGTCCACAAATCGCGGATCCATCTTCCTTTTTTTTGTCACATCCACATCCGTTCTGTGTGTCCGCAAATTTTGTAGGTTGTGTTTCCGTGTGTCTTCTGTTTTTTTTTTTTTGCGGATCCGCAAAAAAAGACCCGGAAGGCTTGAACCAGTTTCCTAAAGTACCTGTACAAGTGCAAGCAACCATGCGCAAAAAAAACCGATGCGGGTGCAAAACGGAAGGCTTTCGTTGGTTATCCATTTTTTTTTGCAGACCCATTGACTTCAATGGGTCCGCAAAAAAAATATTCGTGGACAGGAAACACGGGACATGCCTTACTTTTTTCGCAGACGTGAAACACGGCCCGCGGACGCGGAAACAAAACGGTTGACCAGCTAAAATTTTTCACTGACCTATAGAGATTCATGTGGAAGCATCCGTTCCGCAAAAAAACAAGGAATGGACGCGGAAACAAATAACGTTTGTGTGCATGTAGCCTAATAATGTGCGGTCTTGCAAAACTAGCAGTTTCCATAATGGAAAATCACACTCAGACATGAAATGTGATTTCCTCACTGGACATGCTCGTCTGAAACAGTCCTAAGGGAGAGTTGACATCACCGTTATTTTTCTGTTCTTCTGATCCTGTGCATCAGTTATGCACATTCGTCATCCGTTTGAGCCATTTCCGTCTGAGATTGCATGCAAGAACTCTTGAAAACCCTTTTAAGTGTTTATACCCAGGCCCCTATCCCTATGTAACTCCAAGACAAAACGGGTAGGTATGATAGAGGCAGTATAGGATGAATTAGGGCAAGGCTGAAATGTAGGTCCACCCTTATCGGGGTTAGGCTTCTAATTGCCAACAGAGCAGTTGTTACTACTGGCAGCATGAACAGAATAGTCTGAACCAGCCCTGTATTCCTTGCTACCCCCTGCAACATCTCCATGTAATATATCTTGGAGCGGATTTTAATAACTTTATATATAATTATGCTCTCTAGCTGATTTTAAATGTAGAAATAAAAGTTACTTTTTAGCGATCGCTCCTAATGATACATTTAGTTATTTATATAACACCAACGTATTCCTTAGTGCTCTACAGAGATTATCACCTCTCACATTGGTCCCTGTACAGTACCCATTAACGGTATGTTCACATATGTATTGTGAACTCCGGCGGTCTGTTCCACCAGAGGAAAAGACTGCCAGAGTTCACTGTATCTGGCATAGTCTGTCACTACCACGCACTGCCAGATTCCCACTGACTAAAATGGGATTTAACAGGGATCTGGCCACTTTATGTCCAGCCGAAACGGCAGCATTTATGCCGAAATGCAGGTGAATTCCTGTTGGCTCAGATTAAAATCAATGGGGATCAGGCGTGCGTGGTAGTGTCCGGCTATGCTAGATATGGTGAACTCCAGCAGTCTGCTCCACTCCAGGAACAGACTACCCGAGTTGTGAATGTATAAGTGAACCTAGCCTAACAGATTTGAAGATAATGGAAAAAAATGACTTATACGGTACATATGTTAACCAGGGAACACTAAGAAAATCACAAGGTTCATGTTACCATGGTTACTTTGGTTAGTAATAAATCTATAAACCTTGAGTTGAAAGGAAATATAAAACCTCTCAATCATCTGAATGCCCTTATGTGGTTTATAGCCCGAGGATAATTAAGTAGTGTGACAATGGGAAATAGTGATAAGAAAAGTCTTCTGACTCCCAGTTCACACTGGATGCTAGTTTGTTATGTGATCTCTAGGCTGGTATATTACTGCAAGACCTTAAAGGGTATGGCCACATGGAGTTTTGCGGAACGGAATTGCGGACCCATTCATTTCAATAGGGACCGACTATGTCCCGCCCAGGTCCGCAATTGCGGATCCGCACTTCCGGGTCCACAATCGCGTTCCCGAAAAAAATAGAACATGTCCTATTCTTGTCCGCAATTGCGGACAATAAAGGGCATTTTCTATGTAGTGCTGGCGATGTGCGGTCCGCAAATTGCGGAACGCACATTGCCAATGTCTGTGTTTTGCGGATCCTCAAAACACACACGGACGTGTGAATGGACCCTTAATCTGTGGCAAATCTCTATGTGTAACATTCCAATCATGGCGCCTATGTGGCCACCATGGCCAGATGTAGGCTCGCTATTGAAATTTTGGGTAACGTCATCAGGGTGGAAGAACAGCAACCAGGAAAGCTTCAGAGAAGATTTTGGTACAAGAAGTGACTACAGCAGAGATAAATATTGTGTCCCATGGGTTTAATACGTGAGATATAAGAAAATAACCGTGATAACTTCAGAAATGAGTTATGTATGTCAAAAACATCTTTCCAAGACTTACTGCTGCCTGTAAAACTGGAAATGGTCCCACATTTACTAATGTAAGTGCACTAAGACCTTCATATGCACCAGTAATAGCATAGAAAAAGCAGGAAATAAACTACTAAAAATGTGACAAAACCTATTCAAAACAATTACCACAATTGCGGGAAAAAATACATATAAATACAAATTTGCTGCTTTTTTGTAGTGCCCTAAAGGGAGCCCATCAGCATGAAATGCATTGCAATCTGCAGGCAGTAAGTATATCATAGGGTTGGAGGAGGAATTTGCTAATCAATTCATACCAGTTTTCTGGCAGGTCATAACTTTTGGCACATGTAATGCCTTTCCGGTATTTTAGGCCATGCTTATTTGTTTCTATAAAAAGGGGTGGGGCTTAGTGGGAGGGACATGACCCCCACTGTACAACAGATTTACTGGTGTAAATTATAGCTGATTTCTATGCCAGCCCAAAGCTGGTGTATACTTTAGTTTCTGGTGCACGGGCTGCTAAAAGATGGATTACGTTTATTAACAAGCTTATGCCTCTTGGTGCATCTTACTCAAACAGCTGATCGAGAGGGGTGTCGGTTGTTTGATCCCTGCCAAATCTGATATTAATGACCTGTCCTGAAGATAGTACCAAGCAGAGTACTTTGCAGGTAGTTTGCAATGTAGGTCCAGATGGGCATTACCAGTTGGGGGTGTCTCGCTGCACAGTCTGACATTACCCAATCAGTGCTGGTGTCAGCATTGATCCATCCCATCACAGGCTTCAGGCCTAGTAGCCTGTGGCCTAGGAGTGTGAGGGCAGGGAGCCATCAGTTCCTGTGTGCTGCCGCAGTATTGAACTGTGTTGACGTCCTGAGGAATGTCAGTGCCTCAGCAATCATCAATGAAATATTGCTGGATGCTGAGGCATTCTTAGATTTTTTTTTAACTTATTGTGTACTTTATGACCATTTGAACCTTAGGATATGTCAGAGGCGGACTTTACCAGTAGGTTGATACCCAGGGGGCCGTCTGAGCCCTCCACATTGCTATCCTCAGGACGCTAATACAGTATTTTATGCTGCACTATCGTATTTGGTTGTTTTCCAGGGCCCGTTTAAGTTCCCAGTCCTCTCCTAGGATATGTACACTACAGGTTGAGAAACACTGATGTAGCGTAGTTGGGTAGGTCTTTACTGCAGTGACTACTCCAGAAACATAGATGGACTTCTGGGAGCGCTGGAATCATGGAGCTGAAAAGGTGGGCGATTAAGCATGTTATAGTAATTTCCTTACCCCGTGCTCACAAGCACGTGTATGAAGCTTCTTTTGTGTAAGGACAGGCCGCCCTATTCCAGTAATGAGTTAAGATGCTTCATGGTTGAGATCTGGTGAGAGACTGCTCTCTCCCAGCCTGCTTCTTTATTTACATAGACCAAGGGATAACAAATAGGAAGTGGGTGGGCCCAACACCTGACCACTCCCTTCAGGTACAGTACAGTCATACAGGAAGTGATGACACACACACACAGAAAGAATACCACAACATGTCTCTTAGTCACCACTAGGGGGGAATCTTGTTCAGCATCGATCAGTGATCAATGCTCAACAAGGCTCACCAGGATTCTTATGTGGGCCTACTTATAGGAACAGCGTCACCATCTCCAGCGGTTGATCAGGCACACTGGAAATAACGAATGCACGTTCCTTTCCGTATATTGTTCTCTTAATAAATGCATACACGCCAAGCCAATAAATCCGCCTTTTGGGCGGAGGGCCCCAACCGGCATCTATCCATTCGGCAAGAAAACACTGCTTGCTGCGTCTCTATATCCGCAGCAAGATATCCACTTCCAGTGGTTTACACACTGAGAGACACGATGACAATATTAGAAAACACATCATAATAATTTCCACAACAGTCCCTCCTCTTTGTCATATGCTGCTCAGTGTCCCTCGATGATTATTCCTCAGCATCTGGTCGATGGTTTGGTCTTCAGGGCATCTCGTACTCGGTTGGTTATACATCAGGCATATAGAATTAATGGAAACAAAAAACATAAGTACATGCCCGGATCCAATGGAAAACCAAGGAGCCCTAAAACCTCCCAATCAGCTGCAACGTAAGATTCCGGGACAAGCTTTACCAGGACACATGACCCTCTGACATTAGGGGAATTACCTTATAAATGGCTAACCCGCATAGGAAATAGTACAGACCTGTCAACTCCAAACAAGAACTTCTGACAGTCACGGGCCTCCAGTAATAACTGCCTCACAACTGGAGGACCCCACCAACCTATCTCCTTTACCTCATCTGCGGGCCGCCTAGCTGCCGGACACCCATACAGGATTAACAAACAAGGAGCCGGAGCTACTATTAAACCTATATCTGATATTACCCTCTAGGATGTGCTACTAACAAATGTCTTCTTGTGGCCCTTGCCAATTTGAGGTGCCTTCCCTTCCTAAGAATGAAAGTAAACAAGTAAACAAAAGTGATACTCCTCATCCTTTGACGTAGTTAAGCAGCTTCTTGCAGTGACTGGTGTGGATCCAGTTGTCTCGTCCCTCGAACTTTAGAGAGGTTGGCGTCCTCAGCAGCACCTGGAATGGCCCAAGATATCCCGGCTCTAGTCCTGTCTTTGGATGTTTTTTTAGCACGACCCAATCACCTGTATAACTAGAAAGAACACTGGTTATTGAGTCAGGGTCTGGGAGAGACTCCCGAACCCGGTGGTGGACATTGAAAGGCTACAGCAGAACATTCAGGCCATGGGTCAGCTGTGATTTCTCCTTGCAAAAATCTGACCCAACTACTGTCAAAGAAAAGGCAGTCGTGATGGTTCTTGATGTGAGAAAATTGACAGTTAATAGGTTAGAATGGTTAGTAAAAAGTTTGAAAATGGGTGTTTTCTACACCACTTCCCCCCCCCCCCCCCTTCTCATCGTCCTCTAAACCAGGACGAAGAGAAGCTGGGTTCAACATGGTGCATCATCTCAAGGTTAGATGGAGAGATGAGGGAGGGATGAGAGAGAGTATTGGAGTCCATACTTTTAGTTGGACGGGAGTACATGATAGTGTTAGTTCACACTGTCTGGGACTTTTGAATGCCCTGTTGCCGGAGCTCGATGAATTTGTGCAGCCACAGTTCTGCCTTCTGGAGGGAACCATGGCTTTGGGGTCTAGTGGGGAATTCTCGGACGAACTTTTCCCCAAATCCAGACCTCAAAAAGTCCCCATTACTTGGGGTTGGTCCACTCTGAACCTACAGTCCATTGGTGCCAATCTTTGAGGGGCTTAACAACTCCTCCTCCATAGATGGATTTCATGTGCTGCTTGGCTGTCCTATACTCAGAAGTGGTACCCTTCTGGTCCCTAATTTTCCCTATACCCAATGCTTGAGCCTTCTAAAAGTAGGTGCGTCCACCTACAGTGTCCCGCGACACACGCCTGGACGGCTGCTACCCCCCTTCGTTCGCCTCTGAGTTGCCCTAGGATTTCTGGCACCGACACACAGACTCCGTTCACCCTAGTTAGACCTCAGGAAAAGGACTAGCAGTGTGAGGAATGGGGCTCTTGCCGACACACGGCAGCCCGGGGCTCGCACCGACACACGGCGGCCCTCTGAGTCTCCTAATGAGATATACCAGCCTCGGTTTTGGCTCTGAATAGTGACCTGACCACAGGATAGGGCTTCCAATTGCACACAGCTATTGGTATGTCCGGGTGATATATACCACCTTGTCGCCTTAAAAACAGCTCATCAACTTACTTCCTTTGCCTATATGATCCTATATAGTCAAGCTTTACAGCACACAAAGCCCTTTCATTGCAGTGACTGATCAAAAACCTCTCACTCAGCAGCAACCCTTGAATTCAGACAGTAGTTCCCACACAATATCACGAGACCCCCAGTAACTAAAGAAAACTCCCAGATTGAATGCTGCTTCCTATTAAAGGAACATGCAATCTGTTAAAAAAAAATAAAAAATCATTAAGCTTGCTGCTAAGGAGAATAATGTACCAAACGTTAAAAAATATGCAAACTGGTGCACAATCAGAATGCGTAAAAAAGAATACGCCCTGATTACAACCAGCCACATTCCTAGAGGGTGTGATTGTCCCCATATCCAATCCTCACCATCACATTTGTCTCACAATAGCAGCTACTTTCTTAAACTACAGTGCAGGCCTCTGGGGGGAAAAAACAAAACAGCAAAAACTAAATTTAGAATTTAGCATACCTGACTGCACGTTACATAATTAAATTTAGAGGCTTTTCCCTTAAAAAATTGAAAAACAAAAACAATATAGAAAGGTCCTCTAATATCTGGTTATTGCCTGCGGGGAAAAATAAAGTTAAAACCGCACATCTCCAGGTTCTTCTGTAAATCTCTAAGTTTCCCTGAAACACAAAACTAGTAAAATATTAATAATAACAACAGACAGAATCTCATCAAGAGACGTCACATTGGAACAGAACCTTTGGAGCCCTGGAGGGTTCACCTGAAACCATAAAACTGGCAGGAGAACTTCTTCCCACCCAGTCATTGAAATGCTAATTCGCCCAGCCCCAAACCAACTTCAGATTCATTTTACCAAAGAAGCCGGATTTAACATCACAAGGTCCCACAAAACTGGTTTCAAGGGAAAGGAAAAAGCAAATTTAGGTCTTAACACACAAAATTAGAAACTCTGCTGAATTCCAATAAGCGATCTCTTTCCTCTCTAAGTTTCACATTTTAACCGTTCATACTGGGATTTAAAATCTGCTTCCTGGATCCATGGCCTTGGCTGTCCATAGCTTCTGTGCCTTTGCAAAGAACCATGTCTGGGACCATCCCCCCACCTTGCTGAATAAACCACCCTACTTCTGGGAGTGGTTCTGGGGTACTTAACATACCTCTGTCTGTTGCCATTAGTTACTGCACAGTACCTTGCAATGTGCCCAAATCCCCTGCATGCAAAACAACGAATATCCTGTCTCCCTGCACAAAACCTTCTCTGGGCACATGGTGACCGGCCTTGCTGAACAACATTAATCATCCTTGCATGACTAGATCCCACAATACTATCTGACTTAAGTCCACTTACCACAGATTTACCTGAAGAATCTTCTGCCTCTGGATCAATACTTCCAACCCCAGGGTCAGATAAAGTGTCCATCCCCGAGTCGGCTTCAGAATCTGATTGAACTTCCTCAGACTTCTCCATACTTACCGCCAATATGTTCTCTGTAACCCCAGAACCATTACTCTCTAACGGTTCCTTCAATACCTCTGGCTAAACTAAGCACTGAGACTGTTCAGCTTCTGTCCTCCTGCAGAGGGCAGACAATTCCCTCACAGCACACTGCGCATGCGCCAGGCTCTCAGACAACTGTGCATTCTCCCTACGTAGCTCAGTATTACACCTCACCGTACATTCATACTCAGCGCGAGCTTCAGCTGCCTTCTGGACAAGAGTTTTCAATTTAACAATTTCCACTTTTAAATTTTCCACTTCTCCTTCCAAGCTCAACTTCAGCCGACAAGACTCCTGATATTTATCCGCTATCCACCCAGCAGCAAAAATCAGAGCATACTTGCCTTCACGTTTGCGCCATTTTCTGGTACCGATCAGGTTTGCTACACAATTCTGAGCCTGCAGCCATGGATCAGTAGATCCCTGCATAGCTTGAACAATGGCCTCTGTGTTTTTCACCTTGGCTACTTCTTTAAAAATTCCTTCCATGATATACGTACAAAACACCACAAATTGTTACTACAAAAATATACTGCAATAATATACTGCTATCGATCTCTGACTTGTCTCAATACTTCCAGCACAGAACTACAGAGCAAAGTCAAACTGTACATAGAAAGGTTACAGAAAGAGGAAATAACTATTCTGGACAAAACTGACATTTGAGGCAAAAACAAACAAATCGCTTTCCATAGACACCAAAACTAAAATGTGAACCAGCTCAAACTAAAATGAATTCCTTGGTAAAACCTGCAGCACTAACCTAACCAAGATGTCTGCCAAACGAACATACTTTTCCCACAAAGCAAATCAAAGATGGCCGACAAACCACATGGCATGGTCTTACACAGAGGAAATCAAAGATGGCCGACAAACCACATGCCTGGACACACAAGGAAAGATAAGATGGTGTCTCCAAAATCTAGCAACCTCTAAATGCTGTCTCTCCTGTACAAACACTAAAACAGAATGCTTGCTCTACAAACCAGAATAACCTCTTATAAAATCACATTGCCATAAAAGTTACACAAAAACAGAGAAGTTACAACAAAACAATTGGTCAGCACACACATCACAATCTGACTATACAATCTCTTTACAATCAACTCAGATCCACCAAAAACTACAGAACGAAAAAGCACTTACCTTGTCCTTACACAAAGAGCGAAAAAGTTCTTTTACCAAGCAGAGATTTCCTCTGACGCAGCAGACAAAATTACACTTTCCTCTCTCCCCTTTTAACTGCTGTGCAGAGTAGAAAAATCAGTTGGTTGTACCTAGCTCGCCATCTGTTAAAAAGTGGTTTACACACTGAGAGACACGATGACAATATTAGAAAACACATCATAATAATTTCCACAACAAGCAGGTGAGTAAGGGTTCTTTTTTATTTTATGACATTACTGACCCGGAATCCCCCTTGAATGTGTTTTATGTGAGATACAGTACATTGCTTTATAAAATGTACAGCGTATATACATGCAGGATTATCCCTAAGAAAAAGAACATGAAGATACTCTCATCTTTGTACAAAGTTATCAACCAGTTTCCCGTTTCTTCCTCTGACTGTTGGGACTTGCTTTATCCTTATTAGTTTGTGCTTATTTTACTTTTATTTATTATGGGTTGACATTCTGGGAATTGGAACCAACTACCAGTTTTCCATAGAGTTATGATCTAACGTTTTGAATTGGGTCGTTCCAGACCCAATGAATATTGTATGTTAAAGCAACATGTGTATACAAAAGTTACAGTATTAATACAGACTTTGTACAAATATTAATGCCCGTTTTTTTCAAATGATAACACTTTGCAACATCATTAATATCTCTTTCTGTACTTTGTGGTGTGCAAATTGCTCTTTCAAGGTCTGATTAGAAAACCTTAGAATGGCAAGAACCCTGCCAGCCTCAGAAGTGTCCTTGATATCATGGCACAGCTTTCCACCATATCAGAAAGACATGCGACTGTAAACAACACACTTTCTTTTTGTTCCGTTCCTATCCGTGACCAGTTTCTCCATTCAGATAATTTTAGTTCTTTCAGATAGGGTGGTTTAAACCACACCTTGAATGACTGTGAATGAAAACTCTCTAGAGTAAGAATAAAGTTCAAGGCAACTTTGACACACCACTGGGTCACGTTACTGCTGAGGGTATAAAAGATCACATCGCCTACTAATGACACAGTAAGACTAAATTGCTTCTCTGACACACTTCACATCAGCCTAGCAATGGCGTGTAGGTCTGATAGACCAGGAACCTGTCAGTGCAACCGAGATCCAGTCAACAGTATTCTTTTCCAAATGCTTAATTCAGGCGGAACAACAAAAACAAATCTTCACCAACACATCTGTAACTCAGATAGAGGATGCCCCTGTGACAGGAATAGGAAAGTGTTACTTAAGAATCCTGATGTCACCTGCAAGAAAGCTTCAGATGTGTTATTAAAGACAGTAACTTTTATTAGAAATTTGCCTTCCTTCTATCAGCTGCTTCAAGAGGACCAGGTCCTGCTAGTGAGGCAGTGCTGGACTCCCCTTTTTGTCTTGGGATTGGCTCAAGAGCAAGTGGCTTTTGAATGGGAAGAACTTTCTATGCCCAGTCTACTGAAGCAGATACTTCTTAATCAACCATCTAATGCTGGTGATATCACGTTGGCATCTGATGCGGGAGTACCTTTCAAAGAAGTGCAAAGACTACAGACGTTTCTGCATAAACTCTGGAACTTGGACATTTGCACAAAGGAATATGCTTATCTTAAAGGCATGGTGCTGTTTAACCCAAGTAAGTAAATGGTACCTATATTCTGTTGACTACTTAGAAACTTCCAAAATCTTATCTAAATTCTGCCTTCATATTACTTCATTGTTCGCAGTGTGATCTACACAGACAGTATAAGTAAGACGGAATTGTGAATGGAAATCACTATTTTAATGTGAGCCTCTGATTTTGCCTGTAACGTGGCGGCTGTGCTAATTGGTATTATTTTTGTGGCATGTAATAAGCCACTCTACAGTATGTTCTCAGAACCGAAATAGAATTCTGGTTTAAAATGGCTATTCGGCCACTTAAATATTTTTAAAAGGCACTCATGATGCAATAAATAATAAAAGAAGCAATGCTCGCCTTACGGACATCTCTAGCAAAACTGGTCAAGTATGTAGACTGTATTTTCTTGACCAATTAGTGCCTTCCATTATTCTTCACATAGCTATGGTCATTGGCTACTACAATTCAGAATAATACAATTAGAAGAGACTATTGCATAGTGGCACAACAAACTGTGCCAATATCTTTGTCCACGTGGCATTTACAGAAATTTCAGTTTAATATTTTTTATATTCTACAAGATATCCCAATGATCCTACTTACCATACAATATGGAAATTAGGATGGAACAGAGTACATTCCTTTTTTGGGATGTGCAAATTTTATTAATGCGTCACCCAGGACATACTGCGAAACATTAGCTAAATACAATATTCATTTCTGAAGGGCTCACTAAAGGTGCTGTAACATACTTGAGAGGTGCCCGTGCAAAAATCTAATGTAACCTTGACTATCTACAAAATAATATGATTAAGAAGGAAATGATGATACAGTTACTGTCTGTATAGAACAAAAATATCTGATCACTTTTAGGCCTCATGCACAAAATACGGATACCGACCATGTGCATGCCGCATTTTTCTTTGTCCTAATAGTAGAAGTGGATATTCTTGTCCACAAAACGGTCAAGAATCGGTCATGTTCTAAAATTAGCAAGATGGACACATGGATGTGGACAGCACACGGATGACATAGAAATGAATCGGTCCACTTCTGAGCCACAAAAAATGTGAATAGGAAACAGACCAAAACTACGGTGGTGTGCATCAGGCCTTAGCGAAACCCCCCATTTACTGGTTGGGTATAAGTCAACTTCCAGAGGGTGCAGTATTTGCAGGTTACATAATTTGTAATGATCTTGATTTGAGGTCTATGAATTAATTAGGATTTTAGGACAGTAAAGGCCAGTCAGGGCTCTAGTATACTTTTACAGATGGTTTTGCAGTTTTTGGTACAATCCTCTTGGTGTGACGAGACTGGTAGAGCTAGGAGCTTTTACATTATCTTAGTTCAACCAGGACACAGTCATAAACTACATTTAGTCTACGATATCAAATTTGCTGATGATACTGCTGTTCAGTACAGCCTCACCTTATTACTGTTGTGCAAGAGCTACTGTATATATATGTCAAAGGCAAAAAAAGAGGTAGCTATCAATAGTTATAAAAAGTAGTGTAAAAGGGCATTTCTATTAAAGGGGTTTTCTGAGATTTTTATACTGATGGCCTATCCTCAGAATAGGTCATCAGTATCTGATCAGTGGGGGTTCGACACCCGGGACCTCAGCTTCTCTCTGCTTTTCCTAGGCCGATTGACGACACGTTCATGTGTCACTTGGTCTAGGAGCAGCTCAGCCCCATTCTCAAAACAGCTGATCGGCGGGGGGCCTGGGTGTTGGACCTCAAACTGATGACCTATCCAGAGGATAGGTCATCAGTAAAAAACGATCTCGGAAACCCCTTTTAATGCAGCTCTGCTAAACAAATAGTTTTTACATTTATTGACATTTTCTTTCCCATGTCTTAAGGAATCCGAGGTATGAGATTCCCCCAGTATGTTCAGACCCTACAACTGGAGGCTCAACACACGCTGATGGAGTTCACATCAATGATGCAGAACATGAGTCAAGTCCGTTTCACGAGGATGCTGGAGGCCCTGGACATTCTAAAAGCCATTGACTCAAAAGTGATCACAGAACTATTTTTCAGACCAATCTCTGGAGAAATTAATTTGGAAGATCTATTGCTTGAAACGCTATTTTTCAACTAGAATGAAATGCATAAGAATCTGAAAATGTGAATTCATTTGTTAGATGTTAAAATTGTACCTTACTGCAGGCGGACTTGTTGGAAAAAACAAACTGGATATTGCTATTGTTAGCACGTTGGTATTTCCAAGTTGATGAATAAGCAGTAAATGTGGGATTATTTATATAGAGAATGTGACAATGTAAAAAAAAAGCCTATTTATATGAGGTTTTCACTCTTTTAAATGGACAAACTGTTGGAAATGGAGTTGATTGAGGTGTCCAATATAGGAAGTGGGGAAGGGGCTACCTCCTCAAAGTTCCCTAACAATATTTAAAGAGAACCTGTCATGTTAAACATGATGTTTGAACTGCAGGCCCTTGTTATAGAGCAAGAGGAGCTGAGGAGATTGATATATAGTATTATGGGAAGAGATTCAGTATAACTTGTAATTTATCCTGCTCATTTTGGGCTTTGAAGTCCAAGGAGGTCCTATCAGTGACTGACAGCTATCTGTGTATACACAGTCATAGAGGGATAGACGTCAATCACTGATAGGACCTCCTCCTTGATGTCAAAGTCTGGAATTAGCAGTATTAGAATATAAGTTATACTGAATGTCTTCCCAGAACACAATATACCAATCTGCTCAGCTCCTCCTGCTCTGTAACATGGTGCCTGTGCTTTAAATTGCTTATTCAGAGTGTCAGGTTTCCTTTAAGAATGAGCTGTCTGAAGCTTTAGTGGGGTATCTGGAAATTCAAAAATGTGAGAGTAGAAAGTAGAGGATATAAAAAAACAAAATAAGTATGGCTGTGTTGAAGTTGTGACTACTCACACATCACTTCTGCCGTCAATCACTTTCCGCTGATTGGCTCAACATCAACACTGCACGGCAGGAGCAGGGACGGACGGGAGCAACATCGCAGGATTGGCGGGGAATTTTCTGGGTCAGCAGTGCTGATTTCATCACAATCCCTTTCTTCTCCCACATATTTCCAGCCAACCCCTTTTAGGAAATGAGCATTTTTTATTGCCACCTATATTTCTGTCTTCAGTATAGTTTGTTTTATTTTTGCATCTAATCTAGTTTTAAGCTTGTATTATTTCATTATCTCTAATGAATGACTTTTGTGGCATCTATGAATGTTTGAATGTTGCACTTATGCTAAATGATGTTTATTTATTTTTTTAATATCAGAAAAATAAAAATATTTTATTATTAAACAGACTTGTGTTTCTTCGGCAGTGCTAACTTTTGCATTGTGATCTATAGAATGTGTATATGTGGAATTTTTTCTCTATGAATGTAATTACACTTTTTGAGACTCGGCAAGAGAAAAAGACTCCTTGAATAGGGTAATATATATTATTAAGACAACCCACTTTCAGATTAAAATTGGTCGAGTAATCAGTTGATTTCAAGAGTCTGGCCTAAAGGGGTTGTCTAGTTTCAGGGGGACTGGACAACCCTTGGGATCTAGCTGCAAAAAAGAACAGGTGAGTGCATATCTGAAAGAGCCAATGCATATAACCAGCTGCAGAAGTGACATCATGTCGAAAACACTTGACTGTTGCAGCCAATCGCTGGCCTCAGTGGTACACAGGACGAGTGATTAGCTGCAGTGGTCATGTGTTGTCAAAGTGAAATAACAGCTGCAGCTGGGTAAATAGAGCCCGGTCGGGAGAACAGCAGCGGCTGTCTGGGATCTGTTAGGTAAGTACTTACCAGTTCTTTATTGCAGACTGATCCTGAAGCTTGTCCAGTTTTCTCCTAAATCCAGGCAACCCCTTTAAAGAGAATCTGTTACTAGGTTTATGGTGCCTTATTAGGCTCAGTTCTAGTTAAAGGGCATCTGTCAACAGATTTATACCTATGAAACTAGCTGACCTATTACATGTGCACCTGGGAGCTGAAGGCATCTATGTTGGTCCTATGTTAATATGTTCCCACATTGATGAGAAAAATAAAACTTTACTATATGCAAATGAGCCTCTAGGATCAACAGGGGCATTGCCCTTATACCTAGGGTCTCTGCTCTCTCTGCAGCTGCAGCACCCACTGCATTTTGATTGACAGAGCCAGGCAGTGTAAACGTGATCACTGCCTGGCCCTGTCAATTAAAGTGCAGAGGGTGCAGAGTCTCTAGGTGTAAAGGCGACACCTCTGTTACTCCTAGGGGCTCATTTGCATATATTAAAACTTCATTTTTCTCAGCAATGTGGACACATATGAACATGGGACCAACACAGATGCCTTCAGCTGCCAAGTGCACATGCAAGAGGTCAGCAAGGTACAAATCTGCAGACAGATGCCCTTTAAGACCTGTGTGAGCCAGGAGTCTTCTCAATAATACGCAGAAGTGCAGGAGTCCTGTGTATTTATGAGCCAGAGGGGAACTGGCCATAGACCGTACAGGTCAGAATAAATGGTTCTGCATTTTAAAAAGGTGTCTACAGAAAATGCCCATCAGAATTGGAAAAACCCACCCAAAAATGTCACTTTTTTATTGTAGATTTTTAATCTATGTTTTAAAGGGGTTGTCCACTTTTTACTATTAATGACCTATACTTGGGATAAGTCATCAATATCAGATAGGCGGGGGTCTGACACCCAAAACCCCCGACAATTAGCTGTTTGAAGAGAACGCAGTGCTCATAAGAGCCCTGCCTTCTCTGCTCTGTTTACCTGCTCGCTGCAGCAATTGCAGTGGTGAACAGGTGTAATTACAAGTATAGCGCCCCCATTCACTTCTATGGGACAGCTCTGTAGTATTCACTTGAACAGAAGGAGGTGATTGCTTCAGCTTATCTACTGCTTACTTGTACAATGGCCTCTGCACATGCCTAGAAAATTCTCCCATAAAAGCCAAGGAGTCCCCTCCTGTCCATTATGTCTATGGCCCACAGTGGCGGATTACAATAGGGGCGTTAAGTCGGCAGCCCCGGGCCCAGCACTGCTGGGGGGCCTAATGCCGACCCGAACGTCCACATACTGCGGCGGGGCACAGGAGCGCATGGTTCCCTGCCCTGGTGCCGATCACTGCCATAGGCTTCAGGCCTAGTGGGCCTGAGGCCTATACGGTAATGAAATCCCGGCGTAGGCGTGTGTGATGACGTCATCGCGCGCTTGTGCCAGGATGCAGCACTGTGACGTGTGCACGCCTGCCTCATCCCGCCTTCCTCTGCAAGCAAGCGCCTGGCCCTGGACATAGGTGAGTATTTAGATTTTAATTTTTTTCATGTGCCTACTTTGGGGGACATGGGGGGTGGGAACACACAGGAGGACATATTAGTGAAGAGGCATCAAGTACATCTGAGGGAAATGACTATATTGGGGCTTCTGTATGGGGGAAAATTACTATGTGGGGCCAAATTATTATGGGAGGGACTACTATGTGGGGGCAAATTACTATGTGGGGCAATGTGGGGGCAAATTACTATATGGGGCAGTGTGAGGGCAAATTACTATGTGGGGCAGTGTGGGGGAAACTACTGTGTGGGGGAAACTGCAGTGGGGAGAAATTACTGTGTGGGGGCAGTAACAAAATATATAAGACCGAAAAAAGACATTTGTTCATCCAGTTCGGCCTGTTTTCTACAAGTTGATCCAGAGGAAGGCAAAAAACCCTGTGAGGCAGAAGCCAATTTTCCCCACTTAAGTGGAAAAAATTCCTTCCCGACTCCAATCAGGCAATCAGAATAACTTCCTGGATCAACGACCCATCTCTAGTAGCTATACCCTGTAATATTATTACACTCCAGAAATACATCCAGGCCCCTCTTGAATTCCTTTATTGTACTCACCATCACCACCTCCTCAGGCAGAGAGTTCCATAGTCTCACTGCTCTTACAGTGAATAATCCTTTTCTATGTTTGTGTACAAACCTTCTTTCCTCTAGACCAGTGATGGGCAACGTGCGGCTCTCCAGCTGTTGCTAAACTACAACTCCCACCATGCCCTGCAGTAGGCTGATAGCTATAGACAGGCTTTGCATGCTGGGAGTTGTAGTTCTGCAACAGCTGGAGAGCCGCACGTTGCCCATCACTGCTCTAGACGCAGAGGATCTCCCCTCGTCACAGTGACAGTCCTGGGGATAAATAGATGATGGTAGAGATCTCTGTACTGACCCCTGATATATTTATACATAGTTATTAGATCTCCCCTCAGTCGTCTTTTTTTTAAAGTGAATAACCCTAATTTTGATAATCTTTCAGGGTACTGTAGTTGCCCCATTCCAGTTATTACTTTAGTTGCCCTCCTCTGAACCCTCTCCAACTCTGCTATGTCTGCCTTGTTCACAGGAGCCCAGAACAGTACACAGTACTCCATGTGTGGTCTGACTAGTGATTTGTAAAGTGGTAGGACTATGCTCTCATCACTGGCATCTATGCCCCTTTTGATGCAACCCATTATCTTATTGGCTTTGGCAGTAGCTGCCTGACACTGGTTTTTACAGCTTAGTTTGCTGTTTATTAAAATTCCTAGATCCTTTTCCATGTCAGTGTTACCGAGTGCTTTACCATTTAGTATGTACGGGTGACTTGCATTATTCCTTCCCATGTGCATAACTTTACATTTGTCAGTGTTAAACCTCATTTGCCACTTATCTGCCCAAGCCTCCAATCTATCCAGATCCCTCTGTAGTAGAAGACAGTCCTCTTCAGTGTTAATTACTTTACACAGTTTAGTGTCATCTGCAAAAATTTATATTTTACTGTGCAAGCCTTCTACAAGATCATTAATAAATATATTTAAGAGAATAGGTCCCAGTACTGACCCCTGAGGTGCCCCACTAGTGACAGTGACCCAATCTGAGTGTGTAACGTTAATAACCACCCTCTGTTTTCTATCACTCAGCCAGTTACTTACCCACATACAGACATTTTCTCCCAGTCCAAGCATTCTCATTTTATATACTAACCTTTTATGAGGTACAGTGTCAAATGCTTTGGAGAAGTCCAGATTTATGACATCCATTGATTCGCCGCTGTCAAGTCTAGAACTTACCTCCTCATAGAAACTGATTAAATTCGTTTGGCATGTGATACTGCAAGATAGCATCTCTCAGAAAACCTTCAAACAGTTTACCAACAACAGATGTTAAACTTACCGGCCTATAATTTCCAGGTTCTGTTTTTGGACCCTTTTTGAATATTGGCACCACATTTGCTATGCGCCAATCCTGTGGAACATTCCCTGTCAGTATAGAGTCCGTAAATATCAGAAATAAAGGTCTGGCTATGACATTACTTAATTCCCTTAGGATACAGGGGTGTATGCCATCTGGTCCTGGCGATTTGTCTATTTTAATCTTTTTAAGTCGCTGTTGTACTTCTTCCTGGGTAAGACAGGGCACTTTTAATGGGGAATTTACTTTTACATTCTGCATTTCATCTGACAGTTTTTTTTCCTCAGTGAATATAGTGGAGAAAAAAAATATTTAATAGTTTTGCTTTATCCTCGTCGCTCTCTGCAACACCCCCCTCATTGCTGTGTAGAGGGCCGACTTCTTCAGATTTATATTTTTTACCATTTATATAATTGAAGAACATTTTAGGGTTAGTTTTACTCTATTTGGCAATTAATCTCTCAGTCTCTAGGCTGCTTTTATTAGTTTTTTACATATTCTATTTTTTGGAAAGGTTATTACTTTATGGTCACTATTTCCTAGGTGTCCCCCAACCTGCACATCTGTTGTTCTGTCAGGTCTATTGGTTAATACTAAGTCCAGTATGGCTATCCCTCTAGTGGGGTCCTGAACCAGTTGGGAAAGGTAATTGTCTTTGGCTATTGCCAAGAACCTGTTTCCTTTATGGGATGTACAGCTTTCAGTTTCCCAGTCTATATCTGGGTAGTTGAAATCCCCCATAATAATGACTTCATCATGATTTGCCCCCAGTGTGGGGGAAATTACTATGTGGGGCAAACTACTGTGTGGGGGCAAATTACTATATTGGGCAGTGTGGGAGAAATTATTATATGAGGAAGTCTGCGGGAAATTACTATGTGGGGGCAGCGTGGTGGAAATTACTATTTGGAGGAAATTACTTTGTGGGGGAAACTACTGTGTTGGGGCAGTTTGGGGGAAATTACTGTGTGGGGGAAAATTACTATGTGGGGGCAGTGTGGGGGAAATTACTATATGGGGGCGTTTCTATCGGGGAGGCACTGCAGGGCCAAATCTATTATTGTTGGGGACACTATACAGGGATTATTGCCTGGAGCCCAATATAAGGTGTTATTATTACTGGGAGCACTCTAGGGGACATTATAGCTGCTGTGGACACTATAGGGATATTTTGGGTAATTTATCAAACTGGTGTAAAGTAGAACTGGCTTAGTTGCCCATAGCAGCCAATCAGGTTCCACCATTCATTTTTGACAGCTCTTTTGGAAATCCAGTTCTACTTTACACCAGTTTGATAAATGACCCCAATTATGTCTTTAAGGGCTCATGCACACGACAGTAATTTCTTTCAGCTTCTGTTCCGTTTTTTGTGGGGCCCGTATGCGGAACCATTTACTTCAATGGGGCAGTAGAAAATATGGAAGTTACTCCGTGTACATTCCGTTTCCATTTGTCGGTATGGCTGTTCCGCAAAAAAGTAGTGCATGTCCTATTATTGTCTGCAAATCACAGTCTGAGACCCCATTCAACTCAATCGGTCCGCAAAATACAGATGAAATACGGATGACATACGGATGTGTTCCGTGTGCATTTCATATTTTTTGCGGACCCATTGAGTTGAATGGGGTCTCGGACCCATACTGTAGAAATGCTTTGCCCAGCCCATATTGCTCATGTGTTTGGTGAAAAATAAGTTACTTCTTCCGATCCGCAAAAAACGGATTTCATACGGAAACAATACGGATGTTTTGTGGAATAATGGAACGGAATAGGACTTCAATCAGAGAAAAAAACAACTCAGATGCGGAACAACGGATCTGTGAAAAACAGACCGCAAAACAACAGCAGTCATGTGCATGAGCCCTTAGGGCTTGTTCACATGAACGTTTTTTGCTTTCCGTATACAGTACCATTCATTTCAATAAGTCCACAAAAAAATGGAATTTACTCCGTATGCATTCCATTTCCGTTATTCCGTTCCGCAACATTTTGAAGTCAGGTCCTATTATTGTCCGGAAATCACGTTCAGTGGCTCCATTCAAGTCAATGGGTCCGTATACAAAACGGAATGCATACGGAACACATGTCCGTATGTCATCCGTTTTTTGAGGATCCATGCTGTAGAAATGCTATGCCCAGCCCAATTTGCACATGTGTTTGGTGTCTTCAATGATTACAAAGTTCCTGTTTTGTGGAAAAATGGAACGGAAACACAACGGATGCGGGGAAAAACGGACCGCAAAACCATACAGTCATGTGAACAAGCCCTTAGGGTCACTTTTTTTTTTTTTTTTTTTTTTTAGCAGTATAGTACCTGGGGCATTGGGGAGCACAATGGTGACAGCACTGGGAGGTGGCAGCAGGATGACACTGTGGAGACACCAGGATGGGGTGGTTGATGGAAAGAATTAAGAAATCTAACGTGTCTGTGTTACAAACTCTGTAGAGGCGAGATGTGGCTAAAAGAATTTGCCATGGCGGTCTGGGTCAAATGGAGGAGAAGAGGAAAGAGAAGGTCTACATGACAGGAGATCTAGGTCTGCAAAAAAAACTAAACTAAAATGGAGGGAGGGGCCCAAGTTGGGTAGACAACCCCGGGCTTATCATGCACTTAATCCGCCCCCGATGGCGGATTTGTAAATTATTTGTAAATGTTGTTAACAACAGCTCAGGTAACATGGCTGCCCTTATAATCATGTTCAGAAAATAGAATAAAAAAATCCATAATCATAAAATAAAAAGAGATTAAAAAGACTGTGTGTCACCATTTGGTTTTAACTGACATAAAAATTATAGGTGACACATTCCCTTTAAAGAGGCTCTGTCATCTGGATCAAGCCTATCCGGTAGGGCTGATGACGCTGACAAAAGCCATACCTTTCTTTCTCATGTCGGTGGTCCGGTGTTGAAGAAAAATAAACTTTTAAAAATATGAAAATTAGGTATTTGAGCACTCAGAGGGGGCTTATGCCATCAGAGCACAGCTTCAGTGACTCCCCCGTTCCTTCCTAATGTTGGCCTTCTTCACTTAATCATGCCCCCATGCCTTTTGATTGAAAGCAGCTGCACACTCGCTTACTTGACGGTGAAAGGCATGGGGGCGTAATTAAGTGTACAAGGCCAACATTAGGAAGGAACGGGGTGTCGCTGAAGCAGTGCTTGGACGGCATAAATCTGCCTCCGAGTGCTCGAATACCTCATTTGCATATATATATGTTTTTTCCCCACCAGACCGCTGACATGAGAAAGAAAGGTATGGCTGGTAGGGTAGGCTTGATCTGGGGGACTTTAAGCTGTATATGTCCTTTATATAAGTGGTTCTGGATACATTGTTGCCCCCTAGTGGCCCCCTATCCCCAAATGATTCATTTTCTTGAGTGAATATGGGATGGAAGTGAGCATGTAAGTTCCTTCTGTTCTAAGATGGCCTTGTTGTGTTGCAAACCGTTTCAGTCAAATAGTGTTTGGTTCTTTTTAGCATTTATCACACTAACCTTACTATCTGCTGAACCAATTTGAAGCTGAAAACCCCCCATATAGGTCATACACGCAAACACTGCCATCTAGTGAGCAATGTTCAACATGTTCTAGACTGCTCCAACGTATCTCTGCCTGAGAAAATGTTAGACCTTGTGACATAGTTTTATTATTTTACACAGACATGTAATGACATACATGAAAGGATTAAAAGGAAAAGTCCATTTTTGGAATTAAAATAAAATGTTAAAAGGGTTTTCCAAATTTTATTTTATTTTTACTGATCATCAGTGTCTGATCAGTGGGGTCCGACACCCAGGACCTCTGCCGATCAGCCGTTTGAGAAGGCAGCAGCGCTCCTGTGAAGTCCTTCTTGCAGCTCACCAAGCACAGCGCCGTACAGTGTATAGTGGCTCTGCTTGGTATTGCACTCAACTCCATTCACTTGAATGGGACTGAGCTGCTCCTAGGCCATGTGACACAGGAACGTGTCATCACCGGCCTAGAAAAGCTGAGAGAAGGCCGTGGTGCTACTGTGAGCTCTGCTGTCTTCTCAAACAGCTGATTGGCGGGGGTCCCAAGGATGTGTCGTCAGTATAAAAATCTTGATTTGAATCTGGAATAGTTTCCAAGCCACCCATACGATGACCACTGAATACCCTCCTATTCCTTAGATGGTATTTGGAGGTACACTTCAAACTAATCAATATAACGAATCCGTATTTCTGACTTCTTTCTCAAATCTAGTCAGATATCTGTTGACATTCTGTATGTTGGAATAAGAAATTTATAATGGAGTCACCAGACACAGTATAACGTGCTCTACATGTAGATGTATAGATCCGTCACCATGCTAAGATGGACCATGTGGTTGGACCATGTGATGTGACGTCATCACAGGTCCTGTAGATCTTAGCTGATGCTGGGAAAGAGAGGAGAGATCGCGACTACGCGATCAAGTGGCTAAGGTAAGTTAACTTTTATTATTTTTAACCCCTTCCTCTTCATTTTACTATGCATTCTTTATTAAAAATGCTATTATTTTATAAGGGAAAATAATACAGATCTGGTTCCGTTGCTAAGCAACCATGCTGGAAAATCGCAACGCATCCAGACTTGCTTGCAGATGCTTACGATTTTCCCGCAGCCCTATTCACTTCTATGGGGCCTGCATTGCGTGAAAAACGCACAATATAGAGCATGCTGCGATTTTCACGCAACGCAGAAGTGATGTGGGAAAATCACCGCTCATGTGCACAGCCCCATAGAAATGAATGGGTCCGGATTCAGTGCGGGTGCAATGCGTCCTCCTCACGCATTGCACCCGCGCGGAAAACTCGCCCGTGTGAAAGGGGCCTAAGACTTGCAACACAAGTCCCCCAACACATAGCTCCTGCCATAGTCTGGAATGCTGTCTGTTGTGCTGCCATCTAGTGGTCAAAGTAAACACTGAAATGTATCATTCCAAGAATGGAGAAAATGAACATTGACCATAAAAGGGGTTTTCCCATCTCAGACAATGGGGGCATATCTGTAGGATATGCCCCCATTGTCTGATAGGTGCGGGGAGAGCTGTGACTGGAGGACCCCAGATTTCCCGGGGTCCGTCCACCACCAAGAGCTGCTCCCCGCCTCTCACATAGAGGTGAATGCGAGCGCACTGCACATGCGCGGCCCATGCTCCCAATCATTTCTGTGGCGCAGACGGAAATATATATATATTTGCCGGCCCCATAGAAAATGAATGGAGGACGGCTGGGCATGCACAGTGCGCCCTCTTTCACTTTTGGGGCTCCATTATTGATATAGGTGTGGGTCCCAGCGGTGGGACCCGCACTTATCAGACAATGGGGGCATATCCTTGCAATATGCCCCCATTGTCTGAGATTACTTAACAAAAAGGACCTAACCTAGGTAAGGTATATTTCATAATGTATACTCCAATGCCTAAAAAAAGGGCTTTAACCTATCTTGACCCAGGTCCAAGACGAATATTATTTAAAACGTCACTTTTAATTGTAAATAAACGTAAAATGGCCGTGAGCCTAACAGACGCTTAAAATTGTCGCTCTGAGAGCTATGGTATATTTTTAGTAAGATTTTTTAGGAACCAGAGATGTGTAATACCGGCTTCCAACCGAGGTGGATATTTTTCAGTAAAGTAGGATAAGAGAGAGTGCACATCTCTGGTTCCTAAAAAATCTTAGGCCTCTTTCACACGGGCGAGTTTTCCGCGCGGGTGCAATCCGTGAGGAGGACGCATTACACCCGCACTGAATCCTGACCCATTCATTTCTATGGGGCTGTGCACGAGCGGTGATTTTCACGCATCACTTTTGCGTTGCGTGAAAATCGCAGCATGCTCTAGTTTCTGCGTTTTTCACGCAACGCAGGCCCCATAGAAGTGAATGGGGCTGCGGGAAAATCGCATCTGCAACCAAGTGCGGATGCAGTGCGATTTTCCCGCATGGTTGCTAGGAGACGGGACCTGATCTTTATTATTTTCCATTATAACATGGTTATCAGGGAAAATAATAGCATTCTCAATAAAGAATGCTTTGTAGAATGTGGATTAAAAATAAAAAACTTAACTCACCTTATCCACTTGATCGCGTAGTTGCCGATCTCTTCTCTTCTTCAAGCATTAGCTGCCATCTAAAGGACCTGTGATGACGTCACATGGTCCGTGATGGACCATGTGATTGGACCATGTGATGAGCTCAGTGACATCATCACAGGTCCTTTAGCCGACAGCTAATGCTTGAAGAGAGAAGAGATCGCCAACTACGCGATCAAGTGGATAAGGTGAGTTAAGTTTTTTTATTTTTAACCCCTTAATCCACATTCTACAATGCAGTCTTTATTAAGAATGCTATTATTTTCCCTTATAACCATGTTATAAGGGAAAATAATAAATTCTCCAGAATCCTCAACCCAAAACCGGACTTCAGTGATGAAGTTCAGGTCTGGGTAGCAAACAAGGCGATTTTTCACACGCGCGTGCAAAAAGCATTACAAAAGTTTGCACACGCGCGGAAAAATCCCGCATTTTCCCGCCTCTGATCCGGGCGTTGAACGTCACGCCCGTGTGAAAGAGGCCTTACCATAAATATACCATAGCTCTCAGAGCGACAACTATAATTTTAAGCGTCTGTTAGGCTCACGGCCATTTTACGTTTATTTACAATTAAAAGTGACGTTTTAAATCATATTTGTTTTGGACCAGGGTCAAGATAGGTCAGGGGTCAGCAACCTTTGGCACTCCAGCTGTTGTGAAACTACAATACCCAGCATGCTCCAATCATTGTTATGTGACTTCTGAGAAGAGCAGAGCAATAATGCATGCTGGGAGTTGTAGTTTGACAACAGCTGGCGTGCCGGAGGTTGCCTATCCCTGAGATAGGTTAAAGCCCTTTTTTAGGCATTGGAGCATACATTGTCTGACATGGGACAACCCCTTTAACCTCTTCGGCATCTCCGTTATACGGGTATGGCAGAAGTCCACGCTGTAGCCGCAGCCAGTCCGCATCAAAACATATCATGATGGTAAAAAACATATTAAATAACATGATTAAAAACAGTGCAGGAATGAAAGCAGCATACATAAACAATAAAAAAATAGAGATAGTTGGCATGGCCGTGTCCCAAAATGCCCATACTAGTAAAATATAAGCGTATTTACCCCGCACAGAGAATTCTTTAAAGGGGAAAAAAACATCCCAAAACATTGAATAAAAGGTGATTAAAAAAGTCACACACTCTCCAAAAATACCACTCACACAACTCTGTAGACATAAATATTAAACGGGGGTCAGAAAATGGTGATGCGAAGAAAAACGAAAGTCGAATTTTTACTACTGAGCTATTTACAGCTGGTCCGGCTGCCAAGGTTCACAAATAGGTTTCCGCGAATTACCGAACAAGTGTTTTTGTGTTAACAATCAAACGTACCTCACGAACACAGTGCTAGTGGAGTCACTGGGGCGTGTCCCTGCCTGAGCCACGTCAGCCCACCTTTCTATCCTGCATGTCAGCACCAGGCAAGGTAGAAGGGGCCCATTCATTGCTCTGCTGACAGCTCTCCCTATCACAGCTCAGGAGGCGTGTCTCAGCTCTCCCTATCACAGCTCAGGAGGCGTGTCTCAGCTCTCCCTATCACAGCTCAGGAGGCGTGTCTCAGCTCTCCCTATCACAGCTCAGGAGGCAGCTGAAGGATGAAACTGAGCATGTGCAGCCTTATCAGTGAGCAGTTCAAAGAAATAAAGAAATAAAAAAAAATACAACCAGCAGGTGGCGCTATACAGATACCTTTTATTGATGAACTCAGTGGCTATACAAAATCTTTAATTACATGCAATTACAAAAGAGTTCAGATCCAGGTGCTGGATTGAAAACTGTAGAATATTTTGATTGAACATCCTCTAGCCAACAGGCTAAAATATATACGATAATATCTGTAGTAAAATAAATGTCAGTTTCTGGTTACAGAGTCCAGTTTTCTTGAAGGGGGTCGCACTGGTTGAGCTGCTCAGCAAATCTAGGGGAAAACCATGCTCCGTTTTGCTGCCGCGGAGGTGACATTGCCGCGCCTGCTCCGAGTCCCGCCATTCCTGCTCTACTCCCTTCTCACCTTTCAGACCCTCACAGTTGCCTAGTACGGTGACGTCACTAAGAATCTACAGCCGCGCCCCACGAATATTATCAGGTGATTGGCTGAACAACTTCCACCTCTTTGTTTATAATCCCACACTCTCCACCAATAGGAGCAGCCGTCCGCTCGCTCCGCCCCCTGCGCGTTGTTCAGTCATTGCCAGTGCTAAACATGGCGGCTCTGAGGATTGTCACAGGGACTGGACGCCGGGCGGCGAGGTGTATGGTGCGATGGAATCGGCAGTCACAGACGAGATCGGCTGCACATTTTACCTTCCAGCCAGACCTCGAGCCCACCGAATATGGTATGGTTGCTGTGCATGTGACATTGTGTGTTGTGTGGCAGCTGCTAGTCTAATGCTGGATGAGGTGCCCTTCTGCATGGCACATGACAGGCTGAACATCAGTCACGTGTGAATACTGGAATGTAACAATGCGTTTTCCTGAGTTTATTTTGCCCCTCGCACAACATACACCTGATGGCATTAGTACACTGGATGACATTGGGGCTTGAGTGGTTACAATGTCACCTTTAGCAACCCTCCCAACTTCTGAACATTGGAGAGAGGGAAGATATGTCCATGGGCAATATTCTTTGCCCACATATATGCCCCTTTACCGTAGCCATACCCACATATATGCCTCCTTCATAGTACCTATGGCCAGATGTGTGCCTCCTTCATAGTACCTATGGCCAGATGTGTGCCCCCTTCATAGTAGCTATGGCCAGATGTGTGCCCCCTTCATAGTAGCTATGGCCAGATGTGTGCCCCCTTCATAGTACCTATGGCCAGATGTGTGCCTCCTTCATAGTACCTATGGCCAGATGTGTGCCTCCTTCATAGTAGCTATGGCTAGATATGTGCACTCTTCATAGTACCTATGGCCAGATGTGTGCCCCCTTCATAGTACCTATGGCCAGATATGTGCCCTCCTTCATAGTACCTATGGCCAGATGTGTGCCTCCTTCATAGTACCTATGGCCAGATATGTGCCCCCTTCATAGTACCTATGGCCAGATGTGTGCCTCCTTCATAGCATCTATGGCCAGATATGTGCCCTCCTTCATAGTACCTATGGCCAGATGTGTGCCTCCTCCATAGTACCTATGGCCAGATGTGTGCCTCCTTCATAGTACCTATGGCCAGATGTGTGCCTCCTTCATAGTACCTATGGCCAGATGTGTGCCTCCTTCATAGTACCTATGGCCAGATGTGTGCCCCCTTCATAGTACCTATGGCCAGATGTGTGCCTCCTTCATAGTACCTATGGCCAGATGTGTGCCTCCTGCATAGTACTTATGGCCAGATGTGTGCCCCCGTCATAGTACCTATGGCCAGATGTGTGCCCCCTTCATAGTACCTATGGCCAGATGTGTGCCTTCTTCATAGTACCTATGGCCAGATGTGTGCCTCCTTCATAGTAGCTATGGCCAGATGTGGGCCTTCTTCACAGTAGCTATGGCCAGATGTGTGCCTCCTTCACAGTAGCTATGGCCAGATGTGTGCCTCCTTCATAGTACCTATGGCCAGATGTGTGCCTCCTTCATAGTACCTATGGCCAGATGTGTGCCCCCTTCATAGTACCTATGGCCAGATGTGTGCCTCCTTCATAGTACCTATGGCCAGATATGTGCCCCCTTCATAGTACCTATGGCCAGATGTGTGCCTCCTTCATAGCAGCTATGGCCAGATATGTGCCCTCCTTCATAGTACCTATGGCCAGATGTGTGCCTCCTTCATAGTACCCATGGCCAGATATGTGCTCCCTTCATAGTAGCTATGGCCAGATATGTGCCTCCTTCATAGTAGCTATGGCCAGATATGTGCCCTCCTTCATAGTAGCTATGGCCAGATATGTGCCCTCCTTCATAGTACCTATGGCCAGATATGTGCCTCCTTCACAGTAGCTATGACCAAATATGTGCTCCCTTCATAGTACCTATGGCCAGATATGTGCCTCCTTCACAGTAGCTATGGCCAAATATGTGCCCCCGTCATAGTACCTATGGCTAGATATGTGCCCCTTCACAGTACCTATGCCCACATGTGCCTCCTTCATAGTACCTATGGCCAGATATGTGCCCCTGTCATAGTACCTATGGCCAGATATGTGCCCCTGTCATAGTACCTATGGCCAAATATGTGCCCCCTGTCATAGTACCTATGGCCAGATATGTGCCCCGTCATAGTACCTATGGCCAGATATGTGCCCCCGTCATAGTACCTATGGCCAGATATGTGCCCCGTCATAGTACCTATGGCTAGATATGTGCCCCTCATAGTACCTATGGCCAGATATGTGCCCCCTTCATAGTACCTATGCCCACATGTGCCTCCTTCATAGTACCTATGGCCAGATATGTGCCTCCTTCATAGTACCTATGCCCACATGTGCCTCCTTCATAGTACCTATGGCCAGATATGTGCCCCCCGTCATAGTACCTATGGCCAGATATGTGCCCCCTTCATAGTAGCTATGGCCAGATATGTGCCTCCTTCATAGTACCTATGGCCAGATATATACCCCCTTCATAGTACCTATGGCCAGATATGTGCCCCCGTCATAGTACCTATGGCCAGATATGTGCCTCCTTCACAGTACCTATGGCCAGATATGTGCCTCCGTTAACAGGGAAAAAGAAAAAAAAGCACATAAAAAACCAGTAAGGTCTCACCTGGTTCCTCCGATGATCACAGCCCAGCTGCCGGTGCTCCGCAACAGCGGGATACAGTCGCACATCGCGCTTGCTATGTACAGTCCCTTGACTTTTTTCGTGTTTTGGTGCCTCACAACCTGGAATTAACATTGATTGTTTGAGGATTTGCATCATCTAATTTAGGCCTCTTGCACACGAACGTATTTTTTTTCTGTCTGTTCCGTGTTTTTTTTCTTTTTTTTACGGACCATAGGCGGAATCATTCGTTTCAATGGGTCCACAAAAAAACCCAAAAAACGGAAGGTGCATTCCGTTTCTGTATATCTGTTCCACTGAAAGATAGAACATGTCCTATTATCGTCCGCATAATGGACAAGGATAGTTCTGTTCTATCAGGGGCCACTTGTTCTGTTATGCAAAATACAGACTGCACACGGACATCATCCGTATTTTTTGCGAATTCGTTTTCTGTTTACTGCAAAATACATACGGTCGTGTGCAAGAGGCCTTACAGAACATGCCCACAACTTTGAAGATATATATATATATATATATATATATATATATATATATATATATATATATATTTTATTGTGAAGCAAACAACAAATAGGACAAAATAACAGAAGGTCAGTGTGTATAACTATTCACCCCCCTAAGTCAATACCTTGTAGAGCCACCTTTTGAGGCAATCACAGCTCCAAGTCACTATGATCTTACCACTGGGATTTTTGCCCATTCCTCCTTGCTCCAGCTCCTTCAAGTTGGATGGTTTGCGTTTGTGAACAGCAATCTTTAAAGGGGCTTTCCCATCTCAGACAATGGGTGCATATCACTAGGATATGCCCCCATTGTCTGATAGGTGCGGGTCCCACCGCTGGGACCCGCACCTATATTGAGAATGGAGCGGGGAGAGCTATGGCTGGGGGACCCCAGATTTCCCAGGGTCCGTCCACCACCAAGCTCTGCTCCCATAAAAGTGAATGGGAGCGTACCCCGCACGCGTGGCCCATGCTCCCATTCATTTCCATGGGGCAGACGGAAATAATCGAGCCAGTGCTCTGCTTTATTCGCCGGCCCCATAGAAAATGAATTGAGGGGGGCTCTGCATGCGCAGTGTGCCCTTTTTCACTTTCGGGGCTCTGTTCTCGATATAGGTGCGGGTTCCAGCGGTGGGACCCGCACCTATCAGACAATGGTGGCATATCCTAGCGATATGCCTCCATTGTCTAAGATGGATCAACCCTTTAAGTCTGACCACAGATTTCCTATTGGATTGAGATCTGGGCTTTGACTAGGCCATTCCAACACATTTACATGTTTCCCCTTAAACCACTCAAGTGTTGCTTTAGCCGTGTGTTTGGGGTCATTGTCCTGCTGGAAGGTGAGCCTCTGTCCTAGCCTCAAATCACGCACAGAGTGTTACAGGTTTTGCTTAAGAATATCCCTGTATTTAGCACCATCCATCTTTCCCTGAACTCTGACCAGTTTCCCATTCCCGGCTGCAGAAAAACATCCCCACAGCGTGATGCTGCCACCACCATGTTTCACTGTGGGGATGATGTTCTTTGGGTGATGTGATGTGTTGGGTTTGTGCCGGACATAGTGTTTTCTTTGATGGCTGAAAAGCTGAATTTTAGTCTCATTAGACCAGAGCACCTTCCTCCATACATTTTGGGAGTCTCCCACATGCCTTTTCGCAAGCTCACAACGTGCCTTTTTGTTTTTTGCTGAAAGTAATGGCTTTCTTCTGGCCACTCTGCCTTAAAGCCCAACTCTATGGAGCGTACGGCTCATTGACGTCCTATGTACAGATACTCCAGTCTCTGCTGTAGAACTCGGCAGCTCCTCAAGGGTTACCTTAGGTCTCTGTGCTGCCTGTCTGATGTCCTCCTTGCCCGGTCCGTGAGTTTTGGTGGGTGGTCGTCTCTTGGCAGGTTTGCTGTTGTGCCATGTTCTTTCCATTTGGTTATGATAGATTTTATGGTTCTCCTGGGGATCATCAAAGATTTGGATTTTTTTTTTTAAACCTAATTCTGACTTGTACTTCTCAACAACATTGTCCCTTACCTGTTTGGAGAGTTCCTTGGTCTTCATGGCAGTGTTTGGTTAGTGATGCCTCTTGCTTAAGTGTTGCAGCCTCTGGGGCCTTTCAAAAAAGGTGTGTATATGTAATGACAGATCATGTGACACTTAGATTGCACACAGGTGGACATCATTTACTAATTATGTGACTTCTGAAGGTAATTGGTTGCACCAGGGGGTGAATACATACGCACATGCCAATTTTCCGTTTTCCATTTCTAAACAATAGATTTTTTTTATATATTTTTCTCATTTCACTTCACCAACTTAGACTATTGTGTTCTGATCCATCACATAAAATTCAGATTAACAAAACATTGAACTTAAGGCAGTAATGTAGAAGGCACTGTAGAAAATACAGAGGCTGATTCCACAGCTTCTCCTACACGGACCAGCACGTGTGACAAACATCATGCTACCGCTGGGGAACTGTGAAGTGGGGACGGCTCACTGCTTCACCATTACAATCATCTGAGAGAGGGACATACCTCAGCCGCTCCGGGACCACAGGACTGTCCCGTCAGATCGGGGGTGGTTGGGAGATAGGTCTTTAGGAAACTACCACTACCTGTCACATCATTCCTTAACAGGTATGTGCTTGTATGGTGATTTTTGGGGCAGACGTTGGCGGATATTGATAGTGATTAGCCTTAGGCCTCTTGCATACGGCTGTTGCCCAGCCTTGGCCGTATTATGGCCCGTATTTGTCGGGTCCGCAATACACGGGGCACTGACCGTGTACTTTCTGCTTCACGGATGTGGACCCATTCACTTGAATGGGTCCACAAATCCGGCGATACGGAACGGAACCCCACAGAAGCACTGCGGAGTGCTTCCGTGGGGTTCCGTTCCGTGCTTCCGTTTTGCAAAAAAATAGAACTTGTTCTATCTTTTTGCAGAACGGACGGATTGCAGACCCCATTCAAGTGAATGGGTCCGAGATCTGCATGCGGCTGCCCCATGGTCTGTGCCCGTGCACTGCGGACCTCAATTTGCGGTTCGCAGCACGGGCCTGGCCAGCACACGTGTGCAAGAGGCCTTATATGAAGACATGGGGTGATTCTAGCTGACTGTTCAGACTGAACATCAGACCTGATTAGGTTCCCATTAGTTTTACGTCGCTTGCCATGCTTTATAAAGATAAGAGCCGCTCTGGGCAACTTCCCCAGTTTTCACTGCCCTCTGCGATTGACCAGGTTCAGGGACCGAATTTAAACAGAGGCGCAGAGTAATCAAGAATGTCATGGCACCTTTTCATGATAAAAGTCTCTAGGGCCTCGTGCACAGGACCGGTCTGAAAATCATGGATCCACAAAATACGAATGCGGTCCATTGACTTTATGGGGCCGTGATCCACATTTTGCAGAATATTCTCTCTTTTTTGATCCATATGTTTGTTCCACAAAAGATAGATGGCCCCAAAATGGGGACCACGGACCTGTTGAAGTCAACGGGTCCGCAAAAAAATGCAGATGGTATCAGTATTTTGAGGATCTGCGATTTGCAGCCCGCAAAATGCAAGAGGCCTTATACTGCAGACAGGTCTGACCTGTTTTATCTGATCTCATTTTGTCTCGAGGTTCATACCTACAGTCTGCATGAAGTTCACATGATAACACTTGGAGTCCCATATTAGGACTTGTTCACATTGCTACGTCCATGACGGCACAGTACGTGTTTCATTCATGGCACTGTCCGTGATCTTAAATCTATGTGTCATCTATGTTTCACGGACACTGCTAAGCTGAAAGGTGGATTCCAGGGCATCTTCCACAGTATCGCCAAGGACCCGTGGTCCGTGAAATAAAACAGTCTGTGGAGACCGTGAACAGCACATGTCCGTGATGCACTGACGTGTGAAAGGGGCCTTACAGACACTCCATGTGCTGCTATAGGGTACCTCATAGAGAAGGTATGGAGGGTGCTAACTAGCATACAAAAGTCGCATTTTGCTGAAAAAAATGATGCCTTTTTGATCATTTATACCAATCTTACCATTTTTTTCAAAAAACAGGCTTGAGTTAGGGGTTAGTGAGAGGAGATGTGGCCCCACACAAGCCAACAGATTCAAACAGCCATACATTTTAGCTCAAATCTACGAACGCTCCTAGCTGGTAAAGTTTTCATATTCTGGCACACTGACTGTAATTAATGCATTCGGCAGGTCTTACTCCAGCCACATTTTATAGACCTGCATAGACATATGCTGCATGGTATGAACAGAGAAATACCACCATGGGAGTGCGCGTATTGGTAAGGACGAGCGTGTCCACTCCTTTGCTAGTTTACTCTTATTCAGGAGTGGACTGGCCATAGACCTTACAGGGAAACTTCCTGGTGGGCCAATGGCCATGGGGCCACCCAAGCCCACCTCATGGAAGCCATCTGGGTACATAGAGATCTGATGCACGTGGCCTCATGAACTCAACTGTATCACCGTCCTCAGGACAGTGATACAGTTTAAAGCCTCATTCACACATAGGTCAGTGATTTTGAGCCAGAACCAGGACTGGAGCCTCCACAGAGATGAGGTCTAAGGGAAAGACCTGAACCTGTTCTGTGTTTAGACCAGCACCTGGTTTGGGCTCACAATCACTGATGGAAATCACTGACCGAACACTGACGTGTGAATGATTCATAACTCTGTTTATGGAGATCATTTTTTTGCGTCGAATTGCTCAGAAATATAATTTGCACAAATAAAGGTATATTAAGAAATTAAAGAAGCACTCAAGAATTTTTTTTCTTCGCCTATATAGTGCCACATAGTCCATTATTAAAGAATAAGATAGAGACCCTTGTGTATGCCAGTTTTATTTGATGTGTAAGATGTGGGTTGTCGGCCATCTTGGTTTTCCTAATTATTCCTACATTTCCCATAATGCCTGTCTTTGTAGTGATAGAAAGGGGGGAGTCGTATCATACTGCTGATTCTTGTATGAGGGCAGCCATGACAGGTTAGTGACATGGCTGCTATCCCCTCACACTGCAGGGTCTCCATGTATTCCTATGTGCTGCAGCATGAGCATGTCTGCCCTCTATGCCCGGTCATCTTTCTACCCCCTGTCAACCTTTACATGCAGGAGGCGGTGAAGCTACATCCCATAGATCTACACTGGAGAGTCAGCTCACACAGATGGCATAGATGGGCAATGTGAGTCAGGAGGTTTATAGAGATGCAGCTAACCACTGTATACACCTACTTACTGTATATCTGTAATCCTGGAGATATATCTTCAGCAGAATACAGGCATATAGAGCGGAGTGTGGGGAGGACTTGAGGTCACATGACAAGGTTCAAAATATGCGGATGCAACTGAATAAGGGTGTAACGGATTACACTAGAATATTGCTTCAGAGTTAGTAGGGGTTCTCTAGGCTTTTACCATTGATGACCTATCCTCAGGATTAGTCATCAATATCAGATTGGTGGGGGTCTGGCACCTGGCACCCCTGCTGATCAACTGTATGAAGGGAAGGTGTACGCAGTGGGCACGTGCCGTCTCCCGTCAATTTTCCCTCTCGCTGCTGCTGCTTTGCCATAGATATAGCAGCAGGAATAGACACTGCGTGCGCCTTCCCTTCATACAGCTGATCGTCGGGGGAACCGGACCCCCGCCAATCTGATATTGATAACCTATCCTGAGGAAAGGTCATCAATATTAAAAGCCTGGAGAACCCCTTTAATGAGCACAGAACACTTTGGAGAACCCATATAGTATAAGTACAGTTTTATTGTCTTAAACACATTTTAAAATGACAAGTATATAACTAATGTTTCATATTTTTTAACCCTGTTTGCAGGAACAACTCAGAAAATGAACCTTTTCCAGTCTGTTCACAGTGCATTGGATAATACACTATCGAAAGATCCAACTGCAGGTATAAAACAGAAAAAATTGTATGGACGTGTGTGTGTGTATATTGCAAATCTCTTAATATTATTTAAGTCTCTTGGCTTGCATATTGAAGAAAGAATTAGGCTATGCTGTATTTAAAAAACACTGGGGGGAATTTATTATTGCCTTTTGCACTAGAAAAATAGTGGTAAAGCCGATCAGATTGATATGCATTTTTGTGGGAAAAGATTCAGTAAAACCTGTAATTTATACATTTATATCTCTGCCTTTTCTACCTCCTGTGAGCAGCTATCGGTACAGGGGGAGGGGTTATCAGTGATTGATAGCATTGTGTGTATACAGAGATATGTCAGTCACTGGTAACTCCTCCCTCCTGTACCGATAGCTCTTCATAGGAAGTGGAAATAGCAAATATATAAATGTGTAAATTACAGGTTTTACTGAGTCTTGTCCCACAGAACTATATATTAATCTGATCAGCTCCCCCTGCTGTATAACATGGTGCTAGACCCTAAAATGGCTGGCTTGTGTGTCTAATTGCTGTAGAGATAATCAGTCGGGACTAGGGCTGCCGTAAACAATTATTTTAGAAATTGAGAATTATTTTTTACAATTAATCGAGTACTCTAATAACAATAAAAGGAATTAAAAGAACATTTTCCTTTATAAAAACTCATCAGTCCCCCCCCCCCTCCCGTGCCACCAGCTGCCTCCCATTGCCACCAGCTTGCCCACAGAGTCCTAGTCACCAACATATATATCGGTCAAAATAATAAGTAACTACCATCTCTATGTACGTGTTACATCTGTCAGCGTATCACACACGACACATTATACTCTCAGTACTTTCCATAATGCGACAGTTCTCTCCGAGAGGTCACATACTTGAAGAGGCGCAGCGCAACATTATATATCTTATATCTATGTGCATGTATACAGCATAAACACACACACATGGATCCCCGTCATGTATATTACAGTACATACTGCACCAGCAGTGACTGGGAGACATTACAAGGGCATGGTGTAGGAGGTCTCATTATAGGGGAACTCTCCAGTCAGTATGGGGGATCCTGGACACTGGGGGCGCCCCTGTCTACATGACATATAGAGCAATAATTTACATATATATTATTGGGGAGCGGGCTGGGGACCCTATGGCAATCATATACAGGGCCCTCTGTCTACATGACATATAAAGCAATAATATAATTTCCATATTTTGCTGGGGGTCCTATAGCAATCTAACACAGGGGCCCCTAGAATGCAGGATGTGGAATATAAAGAAATAATTTGCATACATTTATTTGGGGGCAACTAACATTAAACAGGGAGTCCTCCCCCAGTCCCTGTGGAATATAAACCAGTTTGCACACCAGTACATTGGGGGAGCTGGGGACCCCACAGCTGACATGATCCAGGGGCTCCCCCCAGTCTATGTGGAACCTAATGCACTGTCTCAGGGGACACCTTGTGTACATCGAGACCCCTGCAGGTGAGGGCCCCCATGATCCAGTCCGCACATAACGGCCAAGGACTCACCAGTCAGTGTGGGGGTCATCTACCACCAGCAGGATACGGGACTTTCTCCCAGGGCCCCCTGCACTCTGCTCCCCCAGACCCGCCAAGGCTGCCGTCCTTTTGACCACGTTGGTGATGGAAGAGAAGAAACCCCCTGCCACCTTCTTCCCGCTCTGCCTGCTCCTGTGGGGGCGGCTGGGGGGGCTCGGGGCGCTGCAGGTCGTTCATGTAGCTATTGGGGAGGTTAGCAATGAAGCTGCTGTCAGACAGCCGGTGGGTGCGGCGAGGTACGGGTCGGTGGGTGACCACGGAGCGGTGAGTAATAGTAAGCGCTTCACTCCTGCCCCGTGGTCAAATGACACAAACAAATCCTCAATGCAAATTTGCATTGAGGATTTTTTTGTGTCGAATTACTCGATTTAATCGAGTAATTGTTTCAGCCCTAGTCGGGACTCTGGAGGAGGGGGTGCTCATATACTGGTTACAGTCCCATACATCCACGTAGAAGTGGAACAGCACCTACTTTTTGATGCAAAACACGCTACAGTTTATTGCCATAAACAAAATAAAGTCAGATGTCTGGCGTTTCAGCTAAACAGCCTTTTTCAAGCATGCTTGTTTAGCTGAAATGCGTCACATCTGCCATTGTTCTGTTAATGACAATAAACGGAAGATTATTTTTGCACATCAAAAGTGGGTGCTGTTCCACTTCTACTTAATTTCTGTGTCTGTCACAGACCTGACAAACACGTCCTTTCACATTAGTGGCTGATTTTATGATAACATCTCTGCTTCACAGCTAAGGGTACTTTCACACTTGCAGCAGGACGGATTCGGCAGGCTATTCAGCCTGCAGGATCCATCCTGCCACAAGTGCCCGTGCACTGCCGTGCTGCTGCTCCGTCCCCATTTACTATAATGGGGCGGGGGGCGGAGCTACATCACAGCACAGCATGTCCGACTTTTCAGTCCGGCGATCTCCGGCCGTGCTGTGCCGTAGCTCCGCCCCCCGCCCCATTATAGTCAATGGGGACGGAGCGGCAGCACGGCAGTGCACGGGCACTTGCGGCAGGACGGATCAGCCTGCCGGATTCGTCCTGCCGCAAGTGTGAAAGTACACTAACCAAACCTGATATAACAGCCAATATCCTCCCTCCTAATTGGCTGACAGCCATTGTGGGCAAGCCTGCCAGTCATGTGATATCTGTCTTCATTGTTCCTTCCCTATGTATCTGCCTGGTATACTGAACTTAAATGTAAAATAGTGGGCACTGTTTTGCATGATTTGTCCAAAGTGAAATGAAAACTTCGGATTCGTTTGGAAGAAGAATTTTTGTAAAACTTGTGATGGATCTGATTAGTTTACATACAGCAACATATGCTTGGGGCGTACATTTTAGGACATGTTCCTGGCGGGCATTTTAAATGATTCTTCTTGAACCCCTTTAAAGAGGACCTGTCACCAAAAAATGCACCATATTGTAGAGCAGGAGAAGTCGATCAGATTGATATATAGTTTTGTGGTAAAAGATTCAGTAAAACTTTTAATTTATACATTTATATCTCGGCTTTTTGTACTTCCTTGGGAGAGCTATTGGTACAGGAGGGAGGGGTTATCAGTGATTGATGGCATTATGTATATAAGTGTAAATACAGAGAGAGCTGTCAGTCACTGATAACCCCTCCTCTCTGTACCAATAGCTCTTAAAGGGATTCTGTCACCACATATAACCCCTATGAGCTGAACATATGCTCATGTCCAGGGTTATAATCGGATCCCTAAGGTGGACTTATAAACCCTATTTGTGGCTTCATTGTGCTAAAAACAGGTTTAACTAACCTGTCAATCAATGAATTAAGGTGCCCAAGGGGAGGTCCGTGGATCCATGGTGCCCAGCCGTTCGTTGCCCAGCGCTGCCTTCTTCACCTCTGTGCCGCCTCTCCCTCTCCCTCCGTCCCCCTACTCCTGCTTTCAGATCCTGCTCGGGCTTGAGCGAAGTGCGCATCAGGCTGGCGCATGCGCACTTCGCAATCAGAAGCCGATGCCAGCAGTCCACGCGTGCGCACAGGCTTTGCGCCCGCGCGGACTGCTGGCATCGGCTTCTGTTTGCGAAGTTCGCATGCCTGACGGTGACTGAACTGAAGACATCCTGATGCATCCTAAACGGATTTCTCTCCATTCAGAATTCATTGGGATAAAACTGATCAGTTCTTTTTCGGTATTAAGCCCCTAGGACGGAACTCAATGCCGGAAAAGAATAACTAGTGTAAAAGTACCCTTTCATCACAAAAAGTGCAACAACAAGCGATCAAAAAGGCGTATGTCCCACAAATTGGTTTTAATAAATCCGTCACTTCATCCCGCAAAAAATTAGACCTTACCTAAGACAATCGCCCAAAAAATAAAAAAGCTATGGCTCTCAGACTATGTAGACACTAAAACATCATTATTTCGGTTTAAAAAATGCTATTATTGTGTAAAACTTAAATAAATAAGAAAAAGTACACATATTGGGTATTGCCACATCCGTAATGATCTGCTTTATAAAAATATCACATGACTTAACACCTCAAATGAATGCTGGAAAAATAAATAAATAAAAACTGCGCCAAAACAACCAATTTTTTGGTCATCTTGCCCCATAAAGTGTAATAATGAATGATCAAAAAATCACATGTACCCAAAAATGGTACTAATAAAAACGTCAACTCTTCCTGCAAAAAAATGAGCCACTCCACTAGACGATCGGCAGAAAAAAAAAATTAAAATAGGGCGTGATTAGAAAATGAAATATAACTTTTATTAATTCAGTTAAAATGTCATCAATTTACTTCTTCACCCTAAATGTGTTGGTGGGTTCTAGATGGTAAGGTATGTGATGGGGCGAGAATAGGAACTGGCCCTGCCACTTACCCTAGCACTAGATTCCCTGCCTAAAAAAACGGGATGGCCGCCCCGATAGGGGCGATCCCGTGTCAGGAACCTCCGGATGTCCCTAGTTTATCCCTGACACAGGATAGACCCAGCACCAAGTGATAAATACCAGTCTTAGTCCCTTTCACCAATCTGGTTTCTTGACCAGGTGTATTGTGATGGCCAGGTATCGGAACTATAATACCCTTGGCGTATGGTGACGTTTATCTGTCTATGATAACCTGGTTCAAGGCCCCATATATGATCCGGTATTTCTGAGGTTAACAATGTTGTGCTGGTCATTGTGAGATTATCTGTGGCCAGTATTTGGGTGTCCTCCAGATATGGCTATAGTGCCTGATATCGTTTTGTTCCAATTTGTTTCGTGACCAAGCGTACTGTGGTGGCCAGGTATTAGAACTATAATATCTTGTTAGCAGAGGTCGACATATGGTGATGTTCATTTTGTTTATCTAATCTATCTATGATATTATACATTTTGTGGATATCTATCTATTTCTAAACTATAAAACCCCTTATGAACTGTGCCCAATTGGGTATGGAGAAACGCGTTGGGTGGGTGTAAATTGGCGCTGGGATACATCATATCCCGCTATATTATTAACCTCTCGAGGCGAGAAGGTTGTATCTCACATGTGAGAAAATGCATTTTGTATATATCATAACTGATATCTGAGATAACTATTAGTAAGTTGGTACGCTGATTATGTGATTTATTAAGATATAGAGACGTGACTGCGACCTACGGACTAAGGCCTCTTTCACACGGGCGTCACGTTTGACGCCCGGATAAGAGGCGGGTGCGTTGCGAGAAAATGTGCGATTTTTCTGCGCGTGTCCAAATATTTGTAATGCGTTTTGCACGCGCGTGTGAAAAATCAGCATGTTTGCTACCCAGACCCGAACCCGGACTTCATCACTGAAGTCCGGTTTGGGTTGAGTATTCAGTAGATTTTATTATTTTCCCTTATAACATGGTTATTAGGGAAAATAACAGCATTCTCACTACAGAATGCGATCTCTTCTTCATTCATTAGCTGCCGTCTAAAGGACCTGTGATGAGGTCACTGAGCTCATCACATGGTCCAATCACATGGTCCATCACCATGGTGATGGACCATGTGATTGGACCATGTGATGTGAAGTCACCACAGGTCCTTTAGATGGCTGCGAATGCTTGAAGAAGACAGAAGAGATTGGCAACTACGCGATCAAGTGGCTAAGGTGAGTTGAGTTTTTTTAATTTTTAACCCCTTAATCCACATTTTACAAAGCATTCTTTATTGAGAATGCTATTATTTTCCCTTATAACCATGTTATAAGGAAAAATAATAAAGATCGGGTCCCGTCTCTTAGCAACCTTGCGGGAAAATCGCACTGCATCCGAACTTGATTGCGGATGCTTGCGATTTTCCCGCAGCCCGATTCACTTCTATAGGGCCTGCGTTGCGTGAAAAAAGCAAAATATAGAATCAACACTCATGTGCACAGCCCCATAGAAATGAATGGGTCCGGATTCAGTGCGGGTGCACCTCACGCATTGCACCCGCGCGGAAATCACGCCCTTGTGAAAGGGGCCTAAGACTGGTATTTATCACTTGGTGCTGGGTCTATCCTGTGTCAGGGACAAACTAGGGACATCAGGAGGTTCCTGACACGGGATCGCCCCTATCGGGGCGGCTATTCCGTTTTTTAGGCAGGGAATCTAGTGCTAGGGTAAGTGGCAGGGCCAGTTCCTATTCTCGCCCCATCACATACCTTACCATCTAGAACCCACCAACACATTTAGGGTGAAGAAGTAAATTGATGACATTTTAACTGAATTAGCCTACATGCACATGGCAGTGGTTTTTTGCGGCCTCCGTTCCGGTTTTTTTGCGGATCCGATGGTTTCCTATTCATTTCTATGGATCCGTTAAAAATGCGGATGCCTCTTCCGTTGCCTGTCTGCATCCGCTGTCCGCGTTTCACGTCCGCAAAAAAAATATGGCATGTCCTATTCTTGTCCCCAAAAAACGGTTTGCGGACCCATAGAAGTCAATGGGTCCGCAAAACATGCGGATGACCAACGGAAGCCATCAGTTTGTCATCCGCATCCGTTTTTTTTTTGCGGAAACCAGGGCACTTGTACAGGTACTTTAAGAAACTGGTTCAAGCCTTCCGTTTCTTTTTTGAGGATCCGCAAAAAAAAAAACGGAAGACAGACGGAAACACAACCTACAAAATTTGTGGACACACGGAAAGAATAATTTTTTTTTGGTTACCTTGCCTCACAAAAAATGTAATATAGAGCAAGTAAAAATCATATATGCCCCAAAATATTACAAATAAAACTGCCACCTTATCCCGTAGTTTCAACAATGTGGTCACTTTTTTGGAGTTTCTACTGTAAGGTGCATCAGGGGGGCTTTAAATGGGACATGGTGTCTAAAAACCAGTTCAGCTAAATCTGCCTTCCAAAAACCATATGGCGTTCCTTTCCTTCTGCGCCCTGCCGTGTGGCCATACAGCAGTTTATGACCACATGTGGGGTGTCTTTGTAAACCGCAGAATCAGGGCAATAAATATGGGTTTTGTTTGGCTGTTAACCCTTGCTTTGTTACTGGAAAATAGATTAAAATGTAAAATCTGCCAAAAATGTGAAATTCTGAAAGTTTATCTCCATTTTTCATTAATTCTTGTGGAACACCTAAAGAGTTAACAAAGTTTGTAAAATCTGTTTTTAAGGTGTGTACTTTCTAAAATGGGGCCATTTATGTGTGTTTTTTTTAAAATTAAGCCCCACAAAGTGACTTCAGACCTGAACTGGTCCTTAACCGCCTGCCGACCGCCACACGCACGGATGGGTCCAGGCGGCATGTTTGTTCCTCCTGGACGCATCCGTGCGTCATCTTGCGAGACGCGAGATTTGCTGTGAACGCGCGTGCGCTTTCACAGCGGCGCACAGCTCGGCAGTTATACTGCAGCCTGCCAGCGATGATCAATCGCTGGCAGGCTGTAGATGTAAAATAAATCGCATCAAACCTGTATATCAGACGCAGTTTTGTTAACAGCGTCTGATATACCTGCTACCTGGTCCTCTGGTGGTCCCATTTGCTGGGATCGACCACCAGAGGACCAGGTAGCTATGTAAAGTAGCACCAAGCACCACACTACACCCCCCCCCCGTCACTTATTAACCCCTGATCACCCCATATAGACTCCCTGATCACACCCCTGTAAGGCTCCATTCAGACGTCCATATGTTTCTTGCAGGTCCGCGGATCCGCAAAATACGGACACCGGCAATGTGCTTTCCGCATTTTGCAGATCTGCACATTGCCAGAACTATATAGAAAATGTGGATGAAACTGCCCTACTTCTCCTGAGTACAGCGATACCACATGTGTGCCACTTTTTTGCAGCCTAGGGGCGTAAAGTCCAACGAGTACCTTTAGGCTTTACAGGGCTGCTCACAATTTAGCCCCTCCCAAAATGCCAGAACAGTAAACACACCCCTCAAATGACCCCATTTCGGAAATTAGACACCCCAAGGTATTCACTGAGGGGCATAGTGAGTCCGTGGGAGATTTTATTTTATTTTTGCCAGAAGTTAGCAGAAATGGAAACTTTATTATTTTATTTTTTTTCCTCAGAAAGTGTCATTTTCCGCTAACTTATAGAAAAAAATGAAATGATACATGAACTCACCATGCCCCCCCGCGAATACTTTGGGGTGTCTTCTTTCTAAAATGGTGTCATTTGGGGGGTATTTATACTATCCTGGCATTCTAGCACCTGAAGAAACATGACAGGTGCTCAGAAAGTCAGAGCTGCTTCAAACTGCCGAAATTCACTTTTTTGCACCATAGTTTGTAAACGCTATAACTTTTACCCAAACCAATAAATATACACTTATTGCATTTTTTTTTTATCAAAGACATGTAGAACAATAAATTTAGAGAAAAATTTATATAGAAATGTAGTTTTTTTTTAAATTTTACAACAGAAAGCGAAAAATTTCATTTTTTTTGCAAAAATGTCGTAAAATTTTTATTAATAGCAAAAAAAGTTAAAAATGTCAGCAGCAATGAAATACCACCAAATGAAAGCTCTATTAGTGAGAAGAAAAGGAGGTAAAATTCATTTGGGTGGTAACTTGTATGACGGAGCAATAAACGGTGAAAGTAGTGTAGTGCGGAATTGTAAAAAGTGGCCTGGTCATTAAGGGTGTTTAAGCTAGGGGGGCTGAAGTGGTTAATAAGTGGATTTTGGAAATTTTCTGAGAAATTTCTAAATTTGCTTCTAAGCCTTCTAACGTCCCCAAAAAATAAAATGTATTTTTCAAAATGATCCAAACATAAAGTAGACATATGGGAAATGTAAAGCAATAACTATTATATGAGGTACAACTTTATATTATAAAAGTAGAGAAATTGAAATTAGAAAATTTGGAAACTTTTCAATTTTTTTTGTCAATTTGGGATTTTTCACAAATAAAGGTGAAATATATTGACTCAAATTTATGACTATCATGAAGTACAATGTGTCACGAGAAAACATTCTCAGAATGGCTTGGATAAGTAAAAGCGTTTCGAAGTTATTACCACATAAAGTGTCACACGTGTCAGATTTTCAAAAAATGGCCTGGGATTTAAGGTGAAAAGTGGCCTGGGGTAGAAGGGGTTAAGCAGCCCTCTTAATGTTGATACAATGACTGATGACTAAAAGAAGGTAAAGCAGGAAGAAGCGGGACGTCTGCTTGAATGCACGGATTTCTGATTGTACCCAGTACGTTGTAAACCCATGATACCAGTTTTCACCACCTTTACCAGTTAGCTGATTCAGGGTGACAGCGCTTGTTGTTCCTCTAATTCTTTTGACATCTCTGCGGTTGTGTAAGCTATAAGAGGCCGTATAAAATCATACAGTCAGAAGTTCTTAAGACGCAGAAGAAACACGTCTCTGAAATGTCACACTTTTGCTTGGTTAACAGTCTGTGCAATTTCCAGTAAAAGTAGGAAAATGAAATGTTTGAGATTTCTTTTATGTGAGTTGGCTTGTGCGTGTTTCGGTGACGTGATCGACATGACAGCTGTGTCCGCCAGAGCAGTGAACATGCGGAGCCTCGGCCGTGCTGTACATAATGATGTGACAGCCGTTTTCTGATTGGGAATACAATGCACACTGACGCGCGTTCTATCCACAGAGTGATCATACTTGGGCGTATATGGCTTCCAAGATGATCCATATAACAGTGATGTGGCAAAACACGTCTTTGATGCATCTTATACGTTACGTTGTACTGTAGATATGGTTTACACTTGACTTTAAGACTTTAGTCTTCCTTCAGCACAAATAAATGCAGGATTTTAGAATTTTGAATCATTTTATCACATAATAGTTGAATTATTTTCATCTGTTTGGATTTCTCTGTGTTTTGATTTTGGCATTTACACATATAATTCAGGCTTGACTGGAGAAAAACTTTTTTTGGTTTCCACATACGGTAGTTGTTTGGGGCTTGTTTTTTGCTGAACAAGTTATACTTTCCAATGTCCCCATTTTTGTATTGAATACAACTCCCTGGGAACGTATAAAAAAATTCTAAATTGCATGAAATTGTGTGTTTCGTTGACGTGATCGACATGACAGTGGCATCCACCAGAGCAGTGAACATGAGTAGCCGCAATTCTGCTGTAATTTTATGCGTTTCATTTTTAGGGTGTTCTCTATGTGGTAGAACTGACCTGTTGTATTCTTCGGTTCAGTACCATTACAACAATGGCACATCTGTATAGTTTTTCTTGTGTTTTAATACTTAAAAACATGTAAACTTTGGAAAGAATTATAAGCAACCTGACATCACTATAATTCTTCCCCCAACCGCCTGAAGTACCTCACAGCTGTAGTCACCATGTCTCCAACAGTGTCTTCTGACTGTTTCATCCATTGGAAAACTTTGCAAAAAAAAAACAAACAAACTACTTTATTCATCCCAGGTAGCTTATAGAAATTAGGCCACCATGCAGACGCTGAAAATGAAACAGAACAGCGCATGCGCGGGAAGAAAATAAGCACTGCAATGGGTGTTCATAGGAACTACTTCTTGGTAGCCTTGCATTTTTCAGAGGGACCAAGGCTTCCACAAGGAATGAACGACTCTCCTCATTTTAAAAGGACGGACCGATTTCATGAGGTGTTAAAAATTGCCATCTTGAATTGTATACGGGCTGTCCGGGTCATGAAAATGAACAAAATGTGTGTTTGAATACACCCCTAGACTGCCATTGTACCTGAAAATGGCCATAAAAAAACCCCCAAAAACAGTCACATGGCCATTTACACTGTCGTGTGAATGAGGCCTTATGTCTTGCGCTCTGGTGTCCAATGTGCTGCGGACCATACAGGACTTCTGGTATCTAAACTATCTATCTAAGAGGAACACTGACCATGTTGCCCACAGCAATCCTTCATAATGCTCTGGAAAAATGATACCTGTGATGCCATGACCGGTACAGAGTTCCTGCCGTAGAATAGATGGTAATGGAGCGACCAAAAAATAGATCAAAAAGTGTTATACACCCCAAAAAAGATACCAACGAAAACTACAAGTCATCCCACAAAAATCAAGCCCTCGTAGAGCTTGTAGAATGCGAAATAGTTATGGGTCTTGGGATGTAGTGAGGCAGAAAAAACATTTTTTTTTTTTTGTGTAAAAGTGTGTAGTATTGCTGTAATCGTAGTGACCCGGAGAAAGTTTTTATGTTATTTATGCATGATAGGTCATCAGTATTAATTCCCGGATAACTGTTTTTCTGGTAATACAGTATTGATGACCTGAGGTCCATCGCCACTGATCATCTGTTGGAAGAGGCTGCTGAGCTCACCGAAACGCTGCAGCCTCTTTAAACAGATGATGAACACACTGCACCTTACATTGTATGGTGGCTATGCTTGGTATTGCAGCCCAGGCCCATTTGCTGGAATGGGACGAAGCTACACATAGGCCATGTGACTGATAAATGTGACATTACTGGCTTGGGAAGAGGCCACGGGGCTCTCTGGAGCACCTCTGCCTCTTCAGACAACTGATCAGCGGGGGTGCCCGGAGAAGGACCCCTACCGATCGAATTATTCATGTCCTATCCTGAATATAAACCATAAGTATTTTTTAACCCCTGGAAAACCCCTTTAACTACTATCTAAATTGAGTTCACCATTTTGCTGATCAGGACTGTAAAGGTGACCTCCTGTTGGGGATTAGCTTTGCTTTATTAAAAACTTCTGCCTGGTGATTATCATTGCCAGCGTTGCTGGAATTCCTGGATGGAGCGCAGTGTATTACCATCTAACAGTCATCCCTATGTTACTGAAAACATTTTGGGGAAACTGTCCATAAAATACACTTTACATATTAACCTTAATTTTTGCTATGTAGATTTCAATTGGAACCGGTTCAGTAATGTTTTTTTTTGTTTCACAGTGATATTCGGAGAGGATGTTGCCTTTGGAGGGGTCTTCAGATGTACTGTTGGACTGAGAGATAAATATGGTAAGACCATTTACTTATGGCTTTACATGTTTTATACAAATGGGCTAAGGCTACTTTCACACTAGCGTTTTTTGTGGATCCGTCATGGATCTGCAAAAACGCTCCCGTTACCATAATACAACCGTATGCATCCGTCATGAACGTATCTGGTTGTATTATGTCTTCTATAGCCATGACAGATCAGTTTTCTTTTGTGCCAGAGAAAACAGATCCGTCCCCATTGACTTGCATTGTGTGTCAGGATCCGTCTTGCTCCGTACCACATCGTGGACAGAAAAACGCTGCTTGCAGCGTCATACTGTCGGTGATGAGAGTGCAACCAAACGGGACGGAATGCATTTTGGTGCACTCCATTTCATTCAGTTCAGTTTTGTCCCCATTGACAGTGAATGGGGACAAAACTGAAGCGTTTCCTTCCGCTATTGAGATCCTGTAACGGATCTCAATAGCGGAATTGAAAACACTAATGTGAAAGTAGCCTTAGAATAATTACATAATTGTAATAACAAACCAGTAAACGCAGCATCACAAGCACTTTTTTTCAAATGCTGATGAATATGGATTTACTAGGTTTATATGGTTACTGTCTTCAGGTTTAAAAAGCTATATGGTCAAATTCAGGCAAATATGTGTACCTAGAACCTTAGAGGTATTCCAGGATTTTTTTTATTATCACTATCTTATTGGCGGGGGTCTGACCCCACCCCCTCGCTGATCAGCTGTGCCGCTGCTACTCGGGAACTATACATGTTCAGCCATTGCACAGTGGATGATGATGGTTACTGCAACACTATTCCTATTTACATGAATGGGAGCCGTGCTGCAGTAACCAGCTCTGTCCACTACACAATGGCCAGAATTGTAATGCGCCTTTAAATTGAAGTGGCTTTTGAAAAGGTGTTACATATGTATCAAAGTTAAAAACAACCCATAAACTAATTGTTACAGATGGGTTATATAACATAGTTTGCCTAGCAGATTTGTGTAGGCTTCTATAAGGCAATATTCAGCCTACTCCGTTTTTATCAGATTTCTGATACACATCCACAGGCGCCAGTCACTTATGTGTTGCGATATTTTGCATCTGTGGAGATGGGTACAGCCTGCAGGGTTCAGTGTTCCCAGATACTGCTGTTATCATGAATGGGAATAAGAACTGGAGCAAAGTTAGCCAAGTGATTATTTCCGATTCTTACATTGTCCCTTTGCTCCTTTATATGTTTCTTTTAAAGCGTACCTGAGTTTTCTAAAAAAAAAAAAAAAGTTTGTACAAATAAACACAGCCACATTTCAATCATAACTGTGTAGGAATGTGTCTTACTTGTGGCTTCCCTAAAGTCTTTTTCAGCCATATAATTCCTTGCTTCAGCTGCACAGCTAGATGCATTTCACTCAGAAGCAGGGGACGTCTCCCTTTTGTAAAATCTGCTAGCACTGTACTGCTGTAACGTCCTTTTCCTTACTTCCCACTATGTTTGTTTTCAGCTCCGAAACTCAGAACAGATAAGGAGAGGGAAATCACACTTACAGAAAGTCAGGAGGCTCCTGTGAATTCAGAGGCTGTGTAGAAGCAGCTTTTTATCAGGATCTCATTTAGATGTGACAAGCCCCCACTTAATCTTTTCCGTCTGTTATGAAGGACTGATCTTGCCTTATAATAGACAGTGGACTGCAAATGAGGTGGAGATGAGACCCCCAATTGCCCTGACTTTAAGGCTTTTCTTCCGGTGGATGCAGGCAGATTGTTAAATGAAGTGGTTGCCATTCTCTAGTCAATGAAATTGTGTGAAAGTACAGCGACTCTTTAAACCTTGTGATCCACAATCAAGACTCTCTCTTAATACAGCTATTTACAGTTAAAAGCTAACAGGCAATGGGCAGCTTTTACTGCACACGGTCCCCTTCCTGGGCCGCGTCTGTGAGAGAATTGGCAGAGCAGTCTCAGCACTAGCTTAGCTACACTGTCCCTAGTGCTGTCCTTTTGCACACATTGTTATCTTCTAAAGCCCTAGGCTCTGGTCCAAAAGACCCTTTACTTGTCCCTTCAGTCATTTTTTATTTTAATTATTTTTATCAGGAGTCTGGTTAGAATAATAGGCACATTTTCTGCGTCATGCCTGTGATACAAGCCGCTTGCGGCGCCTTAATCCAGAGACTTAAATTTCAGATAAATTTGTGTTCACAGAAGTGTGACAATTTGGACAAAGCGTGATGAATTATGGTCGAGGTTTATCGACAATGTTTTAATATTTTTAGACCCAGTGAGCAGCTGACTTCAGAGCCTTCTTTGAACAACTCGATGCTTATCCTCCGGGGTTACGGTTCACCAGCATAATACAGGAGAAAACAATCACCTTTTTGACCTTTGGATCAACCAAACAGCAAATGGTGATATTGACACACTTGTATACCATAAAAGCACAGCAACACATGGTCTACTGCAGTTTTTCCCAACCAGCGTGCCTCCAGCTGTTGCAAAACTACAACTCCCAGCATGCCCGGACAGCCTTTGGCTGTGCGGGCATGCTGGGAGTTGTAGTTTTGCAACAGCTGGAGGCACACTGGTTGGGAAACACTGGTCTACTGCACTGGACTAGTTGCCACCGATGCTCTTAAGAGGGTTATCCAGGGGACAGTACCTTCGGTTGAGGCATAACTGCAACAAAGTAGATGAGTTTAGGGCTAGGGCCTGTGACTTGAGGAAAAGATTCAGCCAGATGGGCTTTCCCGATCAGGTTTTGAATGATGTCTCTAAATAAGCAGTTTTTAATGATAAACAGACTCTTTTTACCCAGAAATCATGAGAAGCGACACTGGAGCCAACTCGTGTAATAGGATCTTTCGATACTAAACATGAGGGAGTGCGTAGATTCTTCATGACCTATTGGAGCATTTTAAAGGCTGATAATATTTGGGACTGTCTTAAGAATTACCCTGCAATTACATTCAGGGGGTGCAGCAATCTTAGAGACCATCTGGTGCATAGTTTCCTGTTCCCCACTCCAAGGGTGAAAAGCTTGCTGAAACCGACACACAATGAAACTCTTAGGCTACTTTCACACTTGAGTTGTTGTTTTCCAGTATTAAGATACGTCAGAGGATCTCAATACCGGAAAAAAACGCTTGTTTAGTCCTCATGCATTCTGAATGGAAAGATCTGTTCAGGATGTCTTCTGTTTCGTCGGCATTCTGTTTTGTGACCAGACACTAAACCACTGCAAGCTTCTGTCACCCATTGACGTTCAATGTATATAGTGATGAATCAGTTTTTTTTTTCCCATTTTGATTTCACAGAACTGCATCCTAACGGAACGGATGCATCCTGATGTGCAATATCAAATTGGATCCCTTTATTTTCAGTATTGAGATCCTCTGCCGGACCTCAATACTGGAATTGACAACACAAGTGTGAAAGTGGCCTTAAATGTGGTCATTGTACTGCCGGGTGTCTCATCTACATATTCAATGCAATGAAAAACTTACTACATCAGGGATTTCTTCAGTTGTTCATGTATGGGAGTAGTTTACCTGATGACATGTTCATGTGATGCCAAATATGTGGGGAAAACAGGCAGCTCCAAAAAAGACTAGGTGAACATGGCAATTAGGGCTGCAGCTAACGATTATTTGAATAATCGATTAGTTGTCGATAATTTCATCGATTAATTGGGAAAAATGCTAAAATTACAAAAAAAGGGATTAATCTGATTTTACTTGAAAAAAAATATGTACAAAGGCTATATTAAAACTGCACTCAACCACCAATGATTACTAATTTCTTGCATTACAAATGCAGGTGGCAGAAACAGATTGCTGGCACCCTTCCTCTGACAGGGCGCTGCGATCTGCAGCAATTAACCTGTGATGCACCTGAGGGGTTCACTGCCGCTGATCACAGCACCCTGTCAGAGGAAGGGTGCCGGCAATCTGTTTCTGCCACCTGCATTTGTAATGCAAGACGTTAGTAATCATTGGTGGTACAGTGTGCCCACCCCACTCCCCCCTTCCCCCAGTATTTAAATCATTGGTGGCCACAGCCCCTACTCTCCTCCGCTGCTAAGCCATAGTATAGCCCCGCTCCTCCACTGGAAGTCACGAGGGGTAAGGGATTTTGATTAAGAAGTTAAAAGCATGACCGCCCGCTCCCGTCTACATGGCAACGAATCGGCCGATTATTCGATAACGGGATTCGTCGACAACAAATCTGTTATCGAATATTATCGATAACTCAGATTAATCGTTGCAGCCCTAATGTCAATGATATTAAAAATGAAAGTGATGCACCAATTGCAAACCACATTTGGGCTGCACATCATTGAGATGAGAGTAATAAATTTCAAGCTATTTAATGTATTGTACCCCCCGGTTTATAAGGGTGATTGGGATAATCTTATCCCGAGAAAGGAATCCAAATGCATCTTCGAACTGGGCATGCTTGAAGGCTTATGTACACCTTTTTTTTTTTTTTTGTATTTTTTATCGCATTGTAGTCATTTTGGTCTTTATTAAAAATTGTGAGCCCTTTTTCTCTGTACAGTTGTGAGATTCTCTAGTAGCATGCTGTGTTCACTGCCATTAGGCAGCTTATCTGACAGCTCCTTATCCCTGATCTGACCTCCTAAACACTCATTATAGCTCCATTTCTATGTTACTGTGGCTGCCTTTTTTTTTTTTTTCAAATATCGCTCCTACGCCCCGCTGTGCCCCCCCCCTACAGTTTTCCCACTTAGTATGTAAATACTGAGCATCGGTACAGGGAAGAGGAGACGCCAGGGTTTCTCAATGGGCGTCTCCTTCTACCTGGCTGTGCCGCTATACAATGACAGCAGAGAGCCAGGGAGAAGGGGAGCTTTTTTTTCCCTCCCTGGCTGTGACGCTTTATGCTGTGATTGGATCGCGGCACAGCCAGGGAGAAGGAGACGCCCATTGAGAAACCCTGGCGTCTCCTCCTCCCTGTACCAATGCTCAGTATTAACATATTGAGCGGGAAAACTTTCGGGGGCACAGCGGGGTGTAGGAGCGATATTTGAAAAAAAAACAGGCAGGGTGGCATCATCAGTAAGGAAAGGTACTCCGCAAGGAAAGGTATTTATCTAAACAAAAAAAACATGAAAGGTCCTCTTTAAATAAGTGTTTATGTTCTTTTAGTAATTTAGAGATAAGGGTTATAAGATGACAGACACAAAGTGAAAGTAGGATTTACACAGCTTGAAAAACTGTTAATCCTTTGTGACAGAATGGCTGAATATTTTTAATAAATATGATTTTAGCCCAAAAGTGAAATGCAATCGTAAAACAAAACAAAACAAAAAATTTGCTCCTGAAGGTGTACGTAGCCTTTGAGCCTGTTGGTCTGTATGGCCCTATTCATTTTGCTTGTTTGATAGATCAAAGATGGGGATTTTGTCTGTATGGAGGCCACAATGTGTATTGTGTTAATACTTTTTGTTCTGTGTTAGATCTGTTCATTGGTGTTTAAGTTATCCAGGAACTTACCTGTCACCAGCACTAAAATATTGTTGGACGTCACCTAGCAATTCTGGGAGACTACAGCCCTCTATAGCCTACACAAATCTGCTAGGCAAATTATGGTACATAGCCCTGTCAGCTGTAAGAACGGTTAGTTTACATGGGCTGAGGTTGGGCCAATGCTAACTGGCCGGGGTAGTTTTCATTTGTACTGGGTTCTGTTTACTTTTTAATCTGTTTTTGGTAGGTGATATGAATAGAATGGAGCAATTCTAGCATTGTATTTTATTTTAATTTTAGATTGTAAATTTTTATTACTGTGTTTTCTGTGACCCATGGACGTTTATAGCAAGGGTCATTATGCATGTGGCCTATTTAGGGTTGACAACTTTCCCAAATTTACATGGGTAAAAAGGGCACGTGGTTTTGTGGTGTGGTGTAACACTGGATGACACTAAAGCCTCATTCACACATCCGTGATTAAATCCATAAGAAGGTGAAATGTGATGCATCCGTGAAGCTGTCCGTAAAGGATTGATCAGTGTTGGGTCTGTGTGCCATCCGTGTGTCACTGACACTGCACAACTGAAAAATAATTTTCAGCATCTCTTCCTAATGGTCTCTGAAACAGGGACGCAACATGGATTGTATCTGTCTTGTATCTAGACCTATAGACTATAATGGGCGTGATGGATCCAGGAACGGGCAAAATAGTTTTGGTAGAATGTGGCACTCGTGTCCTGTTGGTTGGGTGCTCTAGTTGTGGGGTCCCACCCCTGTAGCAAGCAATAATAAAATAAACTTGGGCACTCCTTAGGAATTGCGTGAAGTATCGTGTCGATCTTTATTTGGTTTTCGTATGCAAGGCAACTTATTCGTGTTCATGTGACGTTTCGGTCCTACATGGAGCTTTTTTAAATGCTGGATAACAAATTACAGAAGAAAACATATAAGAATCAAAAGATTACAAAAAATGTAAACGCAGTATAACAACATCTATCTGTGTCATATTGGATAACAATAGGATGGCCTTGTATGGTGAGCAAGAATGTTCAACGAGACGTATAAAGTCATGTAATATGTCTAGTCTTGGGTAAAGTATCGGCAATCAAACATTACTTAGGTTACATAGTAAATTGTAAATGACATTGTGAGTAAGTATAAGTAAAGGTAGCACTTAATAATAACATCAAACTACGTAATCTACATTCTCAAATGCCCGTGCGGCCTATTATATGCGGGGGAAACAACACAAACCATTCGCTATAGAGCTTGTCAACATAAATCAGCCATACGTTGCCAAGATGTATTACATCCAGGCCTGGCTCATTTTCATAAATACTACGGTCGTGTGAATGTGCCCTAATGCTGTGCAATCCTGTCAGAGGAGCAGAGGCCATAACGGGACTTGACACTGACACACGCTGCGAGTTTATCGCATTGAACTCGCTCGTGTGTGTTTGGCAAAAGGAAGCACACCAATGTTTTTGGGGAGGGGAGCGATCAGATTTAGCAGACACAGCCTTTTCTACATGATAAACCGCAGTCTGTACTTATTTGACTGTCTCTCAATGCAGTCATAGGGAATGCTACCCAGCTCTGTTGTAGGGTCACTCCTAGATTGAGGAGGTCCAAAAATTAGAAATACGTCAGTGAAATGCTGTATCTGCAGCTTCCTACTATATATGCCTGAATTCGCCTTTTCTCCACAGCCGTGAACCCATGCTTTATGCATCTGCAGGCAGAAATTCATCGTCAGTATACCTAATACTGAAGCATTTATGATCTGTGGTTCGAGAAAAATATATTTTATACAGACGAGGTTTGTCACTGCAGTGCCTTCATATGATCACCAGGTGGCGGCCTGACTTTAGGTTCCTTTTAATAACTGACTTTAAGAGCTACAATATCTACTTTCCAGATCTACAATGTAATATTAACAAGTCAGGAGGAGATCACATGAAAGAAATACATAGGCTTGTATCCATTATTGAATATGCAGAGTATATGTTACATATTTGTCCTCATGTTGTTTGCTAATATTTTATTGATTTTAGGTACACAAGGCATTGTTAGACATGCAGACTACATATTTCTAGCGTTTGGAATCTAAAATGATGAGGCATATCGTGGCACTCCTGGGCCCCAGTGCAAAATCTGCAGCAAGGTCCCAAACCACCAAGTGCCACTTATCACTGTGCAACATCACGGGCATTGGGCCCCCATGGCCTAGAGTTTTCTCTGCACCTGCTGTAGTTATGCCCCTACTAAACAGATTCATTGGAAATGTCTGTCTTCAAAGTGGTTACCGGTACTTGCATATTGATGGCCTGTCCTCAGGATAGGTGATCAATGTCTGATTGGTGGGGGTCCGGCACCTGGCAGCCCTACTGATCAGCTGGTGCTGGAAACAATACAGCTGATGGAGCTGAAAGCAGAAGACTGTGTGCACTTTGTAGTGGCCCTGCCAGGGTACTGCAGCCAATCTCCCCTTCAAGTGAGTGGCAGCACCTGAAACTACACAGTGGACAGAGCCTTCCATTTGCTGTATATTTTCGGACGCCGGCAGATTACTGAAATAGCTGATCAGTGGGGTGTCTGATCCTCACTAATCAGATATTGATGACCTATGTAGAGGATAGGCCATAGGCCATCAATATCTAAAGTTCTGGAAAACTCCATTAGTGTGCCTTGTTTTTTGTAGAATGAGCCCAATCTCACAAATGCAGAGAGGTCCCATTTAGTATATTGAGATGTGTGTTTATGTACATCAGTATGGGATGAATTCCACCTGAAAATATCCATACCTTATTAAAAATTATATGTTGCAGCCGAAGCCATGGTTTAGCTATTATGTTTTAGCTACCTACAGAGATTGGTATTTTTTTTTTATTGTGCCAGACATTTTAGTACAAAGTGACGGTGAGAAGTGCAGCATCTTGGTTCTTACCTCTGACTTTATTTTCCATCAGTTTCCAAGAAACTTAAAGCGGACCCATCACCACAAACAATCTGCACGCAGCATGTTATAATGCAGGAGACACACTCTTTATAAGACACACTTTAGCAAATTAACTTGGGATGTACCATCCGAAGTCTATTTGCTCATCCCTAATTAATAACACTTCTCCCGTGTACAACTGAAGTGAGAATATAAATGTCTAAATTGCAAGATTTACTTCATCTTTTCCCATAAAATTATATATCAATGTTTGTACACAGGGGAGGTGTTATCAGTGATTGATATCATTCTCTGTGTAAGTGTGTATACATAGATAGCTGTCAGTCACTGATAGTTGTACACTGGGGAGGTGTAATCAGTGATTGATAGCATTCTCTGTGTAAGTGTGTATACAGAGATAGCTGTCAGTCACTGATACCTGTACACAGGGGAGGTGTTATCAGTGATTGATAGCATTCTCTGTGTAAGTGTGTATACATAGATAGCAGTCAGTCACTGATAGTTGTACACTGGGGAGGTGTAATCAGTGATTGATAGCATTCTCTGTGTAAGTGTGTATACAGAGATAGCTGTCAGTCACTGATACCTGTACACAGGGGAGGTGTTATCAGTGATTAATAGCATTCTCTGTGTAAGTGTGTATACATAGATAGCAGTCAGTCACTGATAGTTGTACACTGGGGAGGTGTAATCAGTGATTGATAGCATTCTCTGTGTAAGTGTGTATACAGAGATAGCTGTCAGTCACTGATACCTGTACACAGGGGAGGTGTTATCAGTGATTGATAGCATTCTCTGTGCAGTGTGTATACATATATAGCTGTCAGCCACTGATACCTGTACACAGGGGAGGTGTTATCAGTGATTGATAGCATTCTCTGTGTAAGTGTGTATACAGAGATATCTGTCAGTCACTGATAATTGTACACAGGGGAGGTGTTATCAGTGATTGATAGTATTCTCTGTGTAAGTCTGTATATATAGACAGCTGTCAGTCACTGATAACTGTACACAGGGGAGGTGTTATCAGTGATTTATGGCATTCTCTGTGTAAGTGTGTATACATAGATAGCTGTCAGTCACTGATACCTGTACATGGGTGAGGTGTTATCATTGATTGATAGTATTCTCTGTGTAAGTGTGTATACATAGATAGCTGTCAGTCACTGATAGTTGTACACAGCGGAGGTGTTATCAGTGATTGATGGCATTCTCTGTGTAAGTATGTATACATAGATATCTGTCAGTCACTGATAACTGTACACAGGGTAGGTGTTATCAGTAATTGATAGCATTCTCTGTGTCAGTATATATACATAGATAGCTGTCAGCCACTGATACCTGTACACAGGAGAGGTGTTATCAGTGATTTATAGCATTCTCTGTGTAAGTGTGTATACATAGATAGCTGTCAGTCACTGATAATTGTACACAGGGGATGTGTTATCAGTGATTGATAGCATTCTCTGTGTAACTGTGTATACTGAGATATCTGTCAGTCACTGATAGCTGTACACAGGAGAGGTGTTATCAGTGATTGATGGTATTCCCTGTGTGTAAGTGTGTATACATAGATAGCTGTCAGTCACTCATAGTTGTACACGGGAAGGTGTTATCAGTGATTGATAGCATTCTCTGTGTAACTGTGTATACTGAGATATCTGTCAGTCACTGATAGCTGTACACAGGGAGGTGTTATCAGTGATTGATGGTATTCCCTGTGTGTAAGTGTGTATACATAGATAGCTGTCAGTCACTGATAATTGTACACAGTGGAGGTGTTATTAGTGATTGATAGCATTCTCTGTGTAAGGCCTCATGCACACGACCGTTTTTTTATGCTCTCCGCAAAAAGGGGTTCCGTTGTTCAGTGATCCGTGTCCGTTTTTGCCTTCCGTTGTGTTTCCGTGTGTCTTCCGTTTTTTTAGCGGACATGACCCAAAAGATTTTACCAAAAGACAGGCTGACAATTTTTCCCAAGTGCCTGCCAAGGGATCCGCAAAAAAAACGGACACGAGCAGCGGATGACACACGGATGGCCATCCGCATTTTTCACGGACCCATTGACTTGAATGGGTCCGTGAACCGTTTTTCACGGACAAGAATAGGACAGGTTATATTTTTTTGACGGACTGGAATCACGGACCACGGACACGGAGGACAAACGGTGCATTTGCCGAGGTTTCCACGGACCCATTGAAAACCAATGGGTCCGCAGAAAATCACGAAAAATGGAGCAACGGACACGGAAACAATCAATGGTCGTGTGCATGAGGCCTAAGTGTGTATACATAGATATCTGTCAGTCACTGATACCTGTACACTGGGGAGGTGTTATCAGTGATTGATAGTATTCTCTGTGTAACTGTGTATACTAAGATATCTGTCAGTCACTGATAGTTATGCATGGGGTGGTTTTAAGTATAGAAAGAGATTTAAATGTATATTCAGCTCCTCCTGCTCTATAACATGCTGCCTGCTGATTGGTGGTGACGAGTCCTCTTTAAAGGGGTTTTCTTAGGGCAAGAAAAAGATGGCTGCCTTATTGCAAAAATAGCACCACACCTGTTCACAGGTTGTGTGTGGTATTACAGCTCGGCCCCATTCACTCCAATGGAGCAGAGCTGTAATACCAGAAAAAAACAATGGACAGATAAAATGGCCATGTCTTTCTAATCCTGGCCAGCGCCTTTAAAGGAAATGTGTAAATTTTTGGTAGCCATTATCGCTACAAGCAGAATTTCAAGGAAATGTAACAACTCTATATAGATAACACAGTATCCACAATAGGTGATATCGCAGCTTATCTACTCCCTCCTGACCTCTGCACAGGCCACAGGGCATGCGTAGAAAACTCTCCCATAGAAGTCAAATGGGTCCCATCCTGCATTGTTTCTTCTTGCCCGTGTAGCTGCTCTCTAAAGACAAAAAGTATGATATCCTTTCTCTACACAGAGAATTGTCCCAGTCCATAATAATGAGGGTTAATTTAAGTTTCACTTTGGCTGTCATAAGCTTTTTTGCTTGCCAGAGACCAATTAAAAAGACTCCCATTTTTGAAAACTGAGTCATCATATAAGAAAGATGAGAAACAGATTGTGTTTTTTTTGTTTTAAGTGACATGCCGTTTGTCAGGACTGGTAGTTGAGTAGCATATCCCTAGAAACTACTGTCAGATATCACTCAGCGCCGTTCACATTGAATTATGGACAGATGTTGGAGGTATACAGCGAGAGTATTCTGCATGGCATCTTTTTTTTTTTTTTTCCAGTGCCTTTACAGCATAATAAAATAAAGGTATTCCAGCGCATACTTCCACCGTGTAGTCCAAAAGGGTCCTCTTGGCCACCATTGAGATAAAGGGGGGCCTATGCATCTTCCTACTTGTATATAGGAAAAGGAGATGGCGGGGAATCGTCCTCCATTCTGCAGCTTGCTTTTGAAATGTCTCTTAAAGGGGTATTCCTGTTTTGCTTTTCGCATGCTGGGCCCACACTCCCTGGATTTTATGTGGCTGTCATGGCCCATAACAGGTCAGATTTAGCGCTAGGACCACTCACGGGACAGCCTTGGCGTGGCGAGTGGCTTATTGCCTTTTGATCAAAACGAACACTAATGTCCTCTTACAGCTTCTATCTTGGGCAGAGCTCTGGTTGCAGAGTGCTGTTGCATTTTTTTTGTTTGTATGTATAATTGCCATAGCTACGTGCACCTACATACAGGGACGTGCTGACTGACCCCCCCCTTGTGTTCCTGTTTTGCTTTTCACCATAAATTGACAGGGAACACACGTTATCACTTACTAATAGTGTTTATATGTTATGCCTGTTTTCCGCACACCATCTCGGCCTCCTGACCCTTTTCCCCTGTGTTGGCTCACTGTCCCAATGGCATCATGTCTACAGTTGAGTTGTGGCAAGGCTTGGAAGGCACTGCCTTCTTATAGACATGACATCATCAATGACATTGTCTATGTGGGCGGTGTCCTGCTCATTCTCCTGGACCCTGCCCTGTAGACGTGATGTCAGCAATGATGCCGTTTCTTAGGGTGGGGTTTGTCCAGCAGGGCTTCAAGCAGGCTTGGATCTGTTAGAGCTGGCAGGGGAAGGAGAGGCAGAGAGCTGATGCTGCAGACGCTCCTTGTGAGTTTTGCTCTGGGATGTAAACACAAGGTTCGGTTCACAGCTCACAGTTACTCTGGAGGAGTCAAAATGCACTCAGAACATCATCATCTGACTTATATAATTCAGTAGATAACTTTTTTTTTTTTTGTAATTGGAACACCCCCTTGCTTCAGAGCATAACCTAGCTCTGTGAGGAGAGATCCTGTCAGAATTTTACACTGTCCATAGTTCGGGCAGCATGAATCTCTTGACCGGTTTAATGAGTTTTTCCAGGTTTAGAAAAATATGGGCACTTTTTTTGCTCAGATACAGCACTGTAGACCTATTGTTCAGCTGTGTCCTATCCTGTCATATATCATACCATTTATGAAGTTATCTTACCAGTAGTTAGACTTGGTAATTTATTGTGTGTGAAGTGCTTACACATTTACTAATTAAAGTGGTAACGTGATGAAATAAGGGTCGTGGTGACCTTTCCACAAGTCGCCTCTCCATGCGTGAATTCATTAACTGTTATTAGTTCATGGGAAATGCATGTTTATATGGTTAGGTGATTAAAAAATCGAGTGAAAGCTGCAGCCGGTTTCCATTTTTCTAATTCACATTGGTAGGGGGTGATGTTGAGGTTTTAATTAAGAAGAATCCTCTTTTTCTTTGTGTTGGAAAAGGCTTTAGGAACAGGATCAAAAAGCATCTTCCTTTCCAGGGTGACTTCATCTAATCTTGTAGTATTCATTCCAGATCTAATGCACTTAATTATGGATTAAAAATGTTTTTCTTGGGCAAAATAGACAGTGAGCTGAACAGAATTCAGTCAGGAAATACGTGGTGTTAAAAATGTAATTTTATGAATATTGGCTTTATTTAACCAACGTTATAATGGAACCCGATGCAAAAAGACCTTTGGAAAGGTAGTTCAGCATGTCAGAACTCTTGAAGAACACATGCGCTTCATTTTCCATTTCCATAGTTTGCATTTTCCTTTTACATAGTGGCTGGTAAGTTCATGATGCTACTTACCCATATATGACTATACCTGACCACTCATTCTGAGTGTCTTTTACTATAATTCTCTTCTTGCTGATGGGTTCAATCCTAGGTTCCATGTTTGAGAAACTATCAGCAGAGTTGGCTTTCACCACCATCTTTACGCTGACACCTAAAAAATAAACCTGTTCCTGAAAAACCTTTGAAATCTGAGTTTCTCGTGTTTGCTATCTTAGTGTTCTGTTTGTTTGCCTCTTGTTTGTCCTTTACTCCCTGTATTTAGTTTCTTGCTTCATCATGTCACCTGCCCCTCAAAAACCTTTGCGTCATTGACCACACTAACTGTTGCTCTAATTCCTTCTCGATTACCACTCATTACTCCTTAGTGTCTCACTCTACAAATCTCTCCTTGAAGCAGCAGCCAGGCTTCTCTTTCTGTCCACCTACCCTGTGTTTGCCGCAGCACTAGTTGTCCATTCCCTTTTAGGATTCAATCCTACCACAAAGCTCACCAGATCGCTGCACCCCCTTTTTCCTCATCTGTACTTATGTTGTATGTTCTAGCAATGATGTACGAGTGGCCTCCTCCATATTCCAAGCTTTTCTTGCCCGTTTTAAAGGCTATATACATCTTCATCTTTTATTGCATTTTACTCATTTTGGGCTAAAAATAATTTTTTCAGTTGGTCTTTATTAAAAATATTGAACCTTTCTGTCACAAGGGGTTAATTATCTAGCTGAGTGAATCATGCTTTCACTTTGTGCCAGTCTTCTAATAAACCTTATCTATAATTTACTAAACGGTCATAAACACTTTTTAAAGCTGAATTTACACGAGCCAAAAATTGCCCAGATTATCGGGAACGGTTGTTCCCGACAATCTGCCGGTGTAAATGTCCTCCAATCACCCGATGAGTGATCCTGTCGTTCATGGGGGCACCACTGATCATAGTATCTGGGAAGCAGAATGTAAGGTCTAAACAGCGATCTGGTGCTAAAAAAAACATGAATCTATATGAGGATGAAGGATCGCAATAGCAGTGAAGGAGATGGATGAATGTAAATGCAGCAGTGTCCTTCACTGGACGAGCAGAGATAAGAAGCCATCAGCTAAGCTGCCTGATGGAACAGAGTGGAAATTCAGATCCTTATACTAAATAGTCAAAGCTGCACAGAGATGGTGTTTCAAAATTTTGAATGTGCTTCATCATTTCTCTGGAATGCACTACCCCAGACAAGCAAATTATTTCCTAACATTCACAAGTTTAAGCGTCTGATACTAACACCTATATTTATAATGGAGACTTAGAGAATCACTTTCCATAATTTGTCTCCTATTACTGCTGCCAGATTTCCCATGTATACCCCTGTCTAGATTATTCCTAAGAACCCAGTCTTTTCTTTCAACACTGTCTCTCACACTCCTTCATATCTGTCTCTGCGTGTATACTAGATAGGTGACTGACTCACGCAGCTTTGTGTCGTCCCCAACATAGAGTACCATAGTAGATTGTCAGATTTGGTGCACCTGCTCCTATCTCCAGAATGGGACCTCCAAAATGAACAACTTTATGTGCTCAGCCATCCTCTGTTCACCGCTATGAAGCTCCAAAAATGGTTAAGTGCTGATTCTGCCATTTCCGGCAGTCCCATAGGGATGAACAGAGGGTTGGCCATGCTTGCATGGTGCGCTTTCTATTCATCGCTATATGACTTCTGAAAATAGGTGAGTACTCTCCCTATTTCCAAGATTCCCATATTGATGAATAAAGAGCATGCTGGGAATGCGCGGTGCGCTCTCCTTCACTTCAGGGGTCCTGTTCTCTAGATAGGTGCAGTTCCCATCCCCGCACCTGACATTGATGGCATATCCTAGTGACATGCCTTCAATGTCTAAGATGCGGCAACCCCTTTAAATGCCTGATTTTGTTTGGGCATGTACCCTCTGAATTATAAAGTGCTTTGGAATATGTTTTCAATATAAAAATAAAGGTTTATAGATTTTTTTTTCATTACTTCATGAGGATGACCCAAGGGGCGCATCCATGTCTCAATGCAACACACGTAATAAGAGCTAAGATTCAAGTTCATATATAAGATGTAATATAATCTTAAAATTCAGAGAGCTGGAAATGACAAGAACCTATTCAGATTTGTGTTGCCCTCATGAAAGGAACAATTATCTAACTGGAAGTAGTTTGAAAGGTTACCATGTGTACCACATCAGTGGAAGGTTAAAGGTGCTAAAACTACGGCCCTGTGAATATCTTCTCTTCTGGTATCTGTTTCCCATCATTTATGACAGGTAGACTTGGCCATAACTGCTGTAGTTTTTGTGAATGAGAAAATGAGGAAAGCTGAGTTACATCCATAACTTCTCATTCCCTAATGGACCCTGATGCCCAAAACAATCTGTGATGAGGTGGGCAAATGGAAGCCAAGTCAAGAACGAACCTAATTACAAAGATAACCTCTTTAAACCTTTTATACCTGGTTGCATAAACTTCCTTCAAACATTTTGTTCCATTACAAACACTTATCCACAGGAGAAGGGATAAGTATCTCCTCTTCAGAGGTTTGACCACTGGAGGCCCCGTTGATTATGAGAATGAGAATTTAACTCTATGGGACTGTTGGAGATAGTCAAGCACTTATACACTGCTATCTCCAACAGTCCTGTAGACTTAAAGTGGCATCACGCATGCGTGAACGCCACTCCATTCAAATGGGGAAACAATAGGTCATTGTTCATCTGTTCATTAGGGGAGGACCCAACTGGCTGGTCCCTGGCTGATCAATCGGTGCTGGAGAATGCAACGCATATGACTATGTTTCCTACTCCCACCCATCTAAATTTGTTGTGTAGGGATGCAGCCATGACCAGGAAGAAACATGAAGACATAGAAGAAGCTAGTGGACACTATGTCAATGGAAGAAACTTGGAGAGCTACAGATGAAGTCACCTGACTGAGGCTACCTTCACACTAGCGTTTTAGTTTTCCATAGGGTCTCAATACCGGAAAGAAATGCTTCAGTTTTGTCCCCATTCATTGTCAATAGGGACAAAACTGAACAGAAACAGAATGCTCCAAAATGCATTCCGTTTAGTTCTCATACCGGAAAGCAAACCGCAACATGTTGTAGTTTGCTTTCCGTCCTTGGATGCGGAGCAAGACGGATCCGGCATGACCCCCAATGCAAGTCAATGGGGAAGAGTCAGTTTTATCTGCCACAATAGAAAATGGATCCGTCCCCCATTGACTTTCAATGTAGTTCATGACGATCCGTCTTGGCTATGTTAAAGATATTACAACCGGATCCGGTCATAACAGATGCAGATGGTTGTATTATCAGTAACAGGAGCGTTTTTGCTGAACCCTGACGAATCCAGTAAAAACGCTAGTGTAAAAGTAGCAACTGCAGGACAGTGATATGAGTATATTGACAAAAAAAAAACTGGACAATCCCTTTAAACAATGTTGTCAGTCATCCATTGATCCATTTTCTATTACCGCCTGCATCAGACCCTAGTCTGGCTTTCCTGCACTATGACGCTGGATTAGCAAGGCAGCCAGAGCTCAAAAAAAGATGTCACAGTCAGTAGGTTTAAAATCACATCCTGGTCTTCAGACTTCTAGTTATTGTGCTTGACTCTGAAACGACTGATTGGCGGCGGTTGTATGGGTCGGAACCCATTAATGGCCCATCCTGAGGACAGGCCATCACCTGTACATTCCCAGACAACCATTTAAAGCCCCTAAGGGCCACATTAAAATGGAAAGAAACATCCTGAAATAGATTTTTATTTTTTATATATACTAGTCTTAGTTTTCTTTTGTTAGGGACAATTTTATTTTTTTACAAGGCTAGCTTTCTTTATATTGAACTGTCATCATTGTGGGTTGTTATATCCCTAAATCCTAAATGATCTGTTCTGTAATTAGAATGTGCCAGTTCACAGAAACATATCCTGTTGAACTTGGTAGCGGATGTTTTGGCTGATTGACTATTAGTATTGGCACGTAGAAGGATTGGACAGAGCCGGTTGTAATATGTGCCGTTATTTACTATAAATATTGTATAAACTGAAGTCCAGAACGCTGCATAGTAGATGGCCGTGGTTTACCATGCGCAGTGCCAGATAAAACATCTTTGTTTCATGCAGAGTGTTTCAGAGTTTATGAAGTTTTCCTGTTAAAACAAAGAAAATCCACCGTGAACACATTCATATCAATTTAGCAAAAATTTGTCTTGGATGGCAGAGCATCTATTAATATTAGTATGTGTGTGTATGTATATATGTATATAATATTTTTAATTAGAAAGTCATTTCTAAAAGATATAAATGTCAGTTTGTGGCTTAAAGTCGCAAGTCATGGTAATTGCACCGTTTTCTCTGACATTTGGTCAACCTTTGCGACATTTGGTGTTCCTCACCACTTTTCAAGGTCGTCTATGTTTAAGAGCTGAAAGTGAGATTTAGACCTGGATTATGGCTCGTTTACTTTGTGCGGCTTTTGAAAAACTCGCAACTCCCTGTTTCTACTTTTGCACATTGAATTCACTCCAAATACATTATTAAGATGCACCAGTTGATAAATTTGGTGCTGGCGCACAATGCAAAGCCGGACTTAAAGGGAATCTGTCACCTGCATACTAGCAAATTATTATTTTTTTATTTTTTATGAATCCATGTTTAATAAATTACTTTACTTCCATATGTGTTCGTGTTTTGTGCCTTGTCATTTCTTCTAAAAACCGCTTTTTCTGATATGCAAATTAAGCTGTAAGGAGCCCAGAGGGGTGTTCCTCCTTTACCAAGGTGCCCAGGAACGCCCCCCTGATGTGCCGTGCCTGCCTAAATTTTAAAAAGAACGCCTCTAGTCTCTAAAATCGCATCCCAGAGTCGAGGCTAAATACTCCGCCCCCCGCCAGCTCCTCTCTGTGCGGCAAATATCCCCGCTCCGGCCCTCGCCTGCATCCCGAAATCCCGCGCAGGCGCAGTGCCGGCGATTGCCTGCGCGATCATCTGGATACTAAGGGCAACAGCGTCACTGGGAATGCGCCGAGCCCAGTGATGCTTTCCAGAGTGATGTTATCTCAGAAGGAAGCGCGCAGGCAATCGCTGGCACTGCGCATGCGCGAGATTTCGGGATGCAGACGAGAGCCAGAGCGGGGATATTTGCCGCACAGAGAGGAGCTGGCGGGGGGGGGGGGGCGTAGCATTTAGCCTCGCCTCTGGGATGCGATTTTAGAGATTAAAGGCGTTCTTCTTTTTAAAATTTAGGCGGGCCTGGCAAGGAGGAACGCCCCTCTGGGCTCCCCACAGCTTCATTTGCATATCAGAAAAAGCGGTATTTAGAAGAAATGACAAGGCACAAAAGAAAAACACGAACACATATGGAAATAAGGTAATTTTATTAAACACGAATTCATGAAAAAAAAAAATGCTAGTATGGAGGTGACAGATTCCCTTTAAAGCACAAAAACAACCTAAAATTATAAATGTCCCTCACAATTTGCTGTGGACATTCAGATATGTGAAGACCTTGGTCCTTAAAGAGTAAAAAAAATAAAAATAAAATAGATTAGAAAATGTGACCTAAATATTATTTTCTGATATTTTCTCATCATAGATTTGAAAGGAAGTAGTATATCCAGAACAAAGGAAAAATAACTTGTTTGGTGTTCAGCTAATATATTCCCTTTTCTTGCGTTTTCTGTGTGGTGTAAGTGCAGTAGCTATTTCAGTTGCTTCATTTGAAGTAATTTGTAAACCTAGGTTAATTGAAGTTGACAGCGTCACAATGTTTTCCTCCATCGGTGACGCACATCATTTTGCTTAACCTGGATAGTGCTTTCACCTGCAGTCAGTAGTGGGGCTAGAATATGTGAACCACTGACATGGGCTCTGCCTTTGACGCAAGCACGGAGAAGATATCCTTTAGCCAAATAATTCTTCCTAACATTCGTTTGCAGAGGTCTTTAACCCCTTAGTGACCACTAATACGCCTTTTTACTGACATAAACAAAGGGGGTTTTAGCTAAACAGCTTGCTTTAATCAATCATGACGGGTGCATTAAGAACTATAACTTGTCCTGCAAAAGATAAGACATCATACAAGTACATTGATGAAAAAACAAAAAAGTTATAGCTCTTGGAATGCATTTTTTTTTAAAAATACACGTGGTCACTTAGGGGTTAAACTTCAGCAATCATATTTCTTAAAGCTATTCTTTAAAGATTGCGCCGATCTGTTTATTATTAATGGTGTGAACTGCTGTTGGATATGGGGGAATTTTTTTTTATATTTGTATCTTTAGGGGTTTATTTTGCCACCACATTTGCATCAAGTTTGCAATGAATAGTTCCAAAAATGTTTTATTGTTACATCAAAATAACTGTATGAAGCTTTCTTTTTTTTGTTGGATAAATTGTAGTTTTTTTTTTTTTTTTTTTTTAAATTTAGCTTTTATTTTGTGGTACACATACAGTACTGTGAAATGAGAGACCCTTTGATTAGAGGAAAAAACGATCTACAGAATGAGGTGTGAAAAAGTCTTGAAACATGCACCCTGCCTGCACACGTCATCTCAATTTGACTAATTTAAATATACAATTTTTGCTTTATGTTATTTTATCATGCAGATAGTTGGACTATCTGCATGATAAAATAACATAAAGCCAAAATTGTAAATTTAAATTAGAAAGTACAACTTGTCCCAAAATAGAAAAACACAGAAAATTCACCTAGTGCTGCCAACACTGTTAAAGAATTAGAGTACTTTTTCAAAAAGTGACAAATGGCCTGAATATGTTCAGAGATTATAGTTTCGCACAATAAAACTCAAGGAAGTGACTGAATAATTGAGTGCGTGTTTGTGTGTAATTTAATATGTTCTTATTTCTTGATAAAGATTAGTTAAGACCATTTTAGACACTGCTACTGACGTGACCTAATGAATGACAACAATGCGGTTGCCTATTTTTGAGATTGATCTCTCAGAATTTTTGGAAGTTTGGATGACAATACTGACACTACATCATCCTGCAGAGAGAGTACATGGGGATCTTTTGATTTGTGCTATACTTCTTAAATGTTCAAATGTTAATTTCCTGTTGGACACACACTGCTCTATTGGATCAATATGTTGGGTTTAAGTTGAAATGGCATTATAAAAGTTCTAAGCCTTTTTGAGGTTGACTTTCCAGCTCCGTTTTTAGTACTTTGAAAAATTCTCAATTTTATTTCCTTATTACTTTTTTATTTTTTTTCCCAATATTGACTTGTGGTTGCCTGTTATGCGGTGATCCTGGCGTGGCACTTGTGTACTTGGCAAGAATCTTAGGTACATTTTTTTGCCCTGGATTTCAGCAAATGATCTCTTCATTTTGAAATATGACTTGTATCTCTTTTTATAGAAAGACCATGTTCTCCTTGTGCCAAATATCCCTGGGAGAGTCCCGGTTCACCTCCATGACATGGTCACTCCACTAGCAGTTGGGTTTGCTACTCTGTACAATTAAAGTTGGAGCTTTTATTGCCAATTCTTTCAGATACTACTGGGAGAATTGCGCCGTGGTATTCTTCCTGCATAAAAAAAGGCAAACGCCACAATGCTACCCACTTTGTTGTTGATCTGCAGGTGCTGATAGTATCCAGGGGTCCCTCATAAATGGGGTCTGTTGAGTTTCCATCATGCAGTTTAGTAGACAGAATAACTCAGTATGTCGTGTTGTATTAATCTATAAATGAGACCTAAGGGAATCTAAAGCGGTCTACACACTTTATGCAGTTAAAGGGATTCTCCGGGATTAATAATTATTTATTTTTTACAATCGCCCCTGTCTGCCTCTGTAAACCGAAAATTCATATTTACCTGCTCCCCGCCGCGCTACCTGCCACATGTCTATGTTCAGATCTGTGTACATCTGCCGCAGCATGGACATGGTCACGTGCTCCACTGGAGCCAATGCTACTTGTCGCCATGTCTCTGCTGAAGCTAGTCTGGCTGGCTGCAGTGGAGCATGTGACCATACTGCGGTGGATATAAACACCACCATGGGGACCAGAACATGGACATGCAGGAGGCAACGTGGATGACCGTAGTGTCGGGGAGTGTAATACTGCCGCCGATTGCCCGATATTTGGTTTTCTTGATCTACTTTTAGGACTTGTGTGAAAATCTTCCCACTAGCTTGCTTTAAAGGGGCTGTCTCACTTCACCCAATGGCATTTATCATGTAGAAAAAGTTAATACAAGGCATTTATTAATATATTGTTATTATCCATATTGCCTCCTTTCCTGGCTGGATTCATTTTTCCTTTACTCTATTCTCTGCTCTATTTCGTGGGTTAGGGCCACTGTTGCAGCGCAGATACGAGGTTGTCAGGCAGAAACTGCTGTACATGTGTGTCTATGTGCGCTCCCACGGTCCCGATCACTGGAGAGGCCGACACCTTTTCCTATAATATCTAAGCACGGCCACTGCTGATGGATTGCAGGGTGGTCTCAACTCCTGGATAGGAGCAGTGTATAATGTGATGGAAAAATAAAATCCAGCCATCAGAGTAGGGGATATGGACATTCACAATACATTAGTGTCTTGTAACCCTGTCTACATGATAAATGCCATTTGCTGAAGTAAATCAACCCCTTTAAATAATAAAACCATAAAATGTCATTTAAACCCTAATCCAGTTACTGCCCCTACAAAAGGGGGTTTCAGTCTTCCTCACACTATGTCCCTTATGTATCTCCCTATTTGCGTAGGAATTGATCAGAGAGTGAGGCATTTACATATGCGGAAATAATATTCTCAAAGTAAAAAGGGATTTAGAGCACAGAAACTGAACTCCTAATTTTAAAATGTAAAGCCACAATTTTCGAATGTAGAAAATCTCTTGACTCTTACCCTTGGCTTGATTTTAGTTCTAATTAAACCCATGTGCTGTACTTTTTTTATTTCTGTAAAGGAGTTTAAAATTGCCAAAGACAATAGGAAACCAGTATGGTAAATTGAAATTTCCATTCTTATGATGGATGAAAACAGTATTTGCTTTTGGAAAGAGGCACACATTACAGTATTCAGGACTACACAAATAAGGAGCTAGCTTGTACAGCAGATATATGTTAATAGGTCTTCTTTGCAGCTGCATAGTTTGCATTTAAAGTATCTGCATAGGTCCAAAATTCTGTATGAATTTATTCCATATGTCTTTTAAAGTATATGGACACATTTGCATTCTAAATAGTCATTATTAAACCATTTTAGTGTTGAGAAGTTTGTGCAACTCCTTCACTTAGCGCAATCAGATTTGTCGTTCATCACACCTTTCCCTTAAAGGGGTATCTGGGAAAGGATCATACTTACCTGCTCCCCACCACTTCGGTCCCCCGGGCTGGCTCCCGCGTCTTCATCTTTCAGTCTGGGGTTTGTTTTCTGCCTTAACGGCATGGTCATGGTCATTTGATCCTCTTGAACCTGCCACTGAATTCAGCAGTAATGTACCTCTTGTGGACACACCACTGCTGAAGCCAGAGGTTGACTGAAGAGGATCAGTTGACCATGTTGTGGAGGAAGAAAACCAGGAAGATGGAGACGTGGGAACCAGCGTGGAGGACTGGAGTGGTGGGCATGGGGTAAGTGGGATCCTTTCAGTAAAGGAGGCATGCTGCTGTCACCTGTTAGAAATGATGTAGTCCCAAAAACCCCTTTAAGGCTGCGGTTACACAAAAATAGACAAGTTGCATGCGATTTGCATTGTGTTCTAATGGAAAAGTTACTCGCGACCTGAGATAAAAAATCCAACAGCGTTGAATTCTTTGCAACGTTGTGTTGCAGTCACAGCATCAATGACGATAGTTATCTGCAATGTCACAGTGCATCATCATGAGCTTCATATCGCTGTGTAGCCCAAGCCTAAGAATAGATGGAAGCGGGCAACAGGATAACAATTTTATGGTCACCGAAGAGACCATAAAAACAGTTATAAAATTCCTGCTCTAATGTGACTTTGTATTCCTTAACCCCTTAAGGACCTGACCAATTTTCGTTATTCGGTTTTTTGTTTTTGCTCCCCGCCATCCAAGACTCATAACTTTTTTACTTTTCCATTCACACAGCCTTGTCAGGTCAAGTTGTATTTTTTTTATTTAATTTTCTGTATCTTCTGTTGAAAAAGGGGAAAACAATACTTTGTTGGTGAAATTAAAAAAAAAAATTATATATATATATATTCCGCCATGGTTTTTCACCTCCTCCCTTTTCAACACAGGTAACTGAAGTGTTCACCCGAGGGTCCTTCCTCTCACCAAACCTCCTGTAGGCAATTAAGGGTCGCAACAATAGTGAAAGCACAGACTGCCACCTTCTCCTTCAAAAGTTTATTCTACTTGCAGAATATTCTGTTGTATAAAAACGTCCAACAATGAATAAAACACACGGGTATCACCCAGACACGTAGGTATCGCCTGACCCGGGTTTCGCCGTTGAGCTCCGTCAGGAGCAAATCTCGTTTAAATACCTGGTAGCCCCTCCTCTTTGTTTGCAAGCAGCAGGGGAGAGGATTGGCAGCACCAGAAAAAGAGGGGAGTACTGTATGTAATAATTTTATATTAGTTGGCATGGGGCAGATGTAAAATTGGACAACTTCAATGAAGACCACCGTCAACACCTTGCAGTAGATGGAGCAGATTGTCCCATCCTGCTATTGCTGCTATGGTCTAATTCTGAGGGCTTCAATGATTCCAGCCTTGTGCTTTTATCCAAAAGGCTTGCCACACGTTAATCTTCTTGATATACCGTATAAGCCTTTTTAACATTTGTATCTGAGTACAACAATAAAGCACTTTTATGGGAATGGAATCCTTGCTGTGTGTGAAATTGAACGAAGGACTGGAGATTGCAGGTGGAAACTTAAGGTAACCACTAATATGTAAAATCATTTTTCATGTTTCTAGTGTCCATAGACTTTAAATAAGTGGAAACTGTTCTGTTTCCAGCCAGAGTTAATTCATAAAATTCATATATATATTTTTTTTTAAAGATTTTTTTAATGTATTTTACTGCTATTGATGTATATGTACTCCAGAGTAAAGAGACGTGTCTAACTAGCAAGTTGTTCCATGTGCAACTTTTTTTGATTTATACATTTTCCGTCATTTTTTGCCAACATATTTATTCATTCATTCATATTTATAAGATAATTCCTTCCCCATTGTGTTCTGAATATGCAATGCTAATTCAGGAGATGTGGTGTTTGGTTCATCAGAAAAAATGGCAGATCACTTTATTCTGTAGAACTCTTTTCCTCCGCTGATTCTACTGCTATGTCTCCATCTTGCTTTCGCCAAGCTGAGAGATCTCTAACTATCTGCCGGTATGTCCATACACGTGGCGTCATACAGTGCTATGGGCTGTGCGCATTGCTCTTCGCTAATAACTGCTCATACAGTAAACAGGACTTGTAAGTCAGCAGTTGGCGGTTTTTACTTCAGCTGCACAGATGTTCTTCAGCTACAGTACGCCATAAAAATGTCACACTCTAAACGCCTTTTACATGTATACAATTTACATATAAAATGTAAAAACTTATGACTACATTAGCAATTCTTATTTTATAGTCCTCCTGAATTACCATCTGTATCAGGCCCCTTTCCAACAAGCGATACGGATTATGTCAGGATCTGTTCAAGGAAAAACTGATGGTTTTGCACACTAGTTCAGTATTTCTGCAATTGCATTTTTTTATTTTATTTTTTTATAATATAATCTTTATTGTTTTCTTTGCCAAAGTTATAAAATATCATAGTACAAAAACATGCGAGTAGCGAAAAGAGATTACAATATAATTCAAAACATATCTAATACAATTTAGCTCCAAGTTACCGCATAGTAATCCCGTCGGCCCTAATTCCCACCCACACCTTTTCACTGTTGCAAGGGCAGACTAATCCTTTATAGACACTTTTATTTTAGTTTACAGTATTCCAGATATTCCAGATAATCTGGGATTATTGGGGGGGGGGGGGGGGAGCCAGCCACTCCTTAACTACCCTTTTGATTTTTCCTTTGCTATCTTCCCATAGGTGTTAATAGTCTCCATCAGAGCCAGCCACTCAGAGAAACTAGGGCTATTTTTGTGCCCCAATATTTAACTATCAGGGCCTTTACGGCCATAAAACCCTCCAAACAGACTCGTATCTGGTAAGGCGCCCGGGGGGAAAAAATTCAATATTGTCTGCTCAAAACAGCAGTCCAATTTGACCTTGTGTCGTCTGGATAATTCCTCATAGATCCGGGTCCAAAAACTGCTTATATTTGGACACTGGCACGGATCGGCATTTTCTGCCTGACATTTCCAACACTCTTTTTTTTTTTCTTTATATATTTTAGCGAGGAAGACGGGGGAGTAATAAAGGCGATGCACAATTTTAAATTGGATCAATCTGTATTTCTGAGAGATTGATACCTTCTTAATATTTTTATATACTGTACCCCAGTCCAGGGTGTTTCCATCACCCAATTCATCTACCCAGCTTCCCTCGCTTTTATATATTGTTATTTTACCAAGGGAATCCCGGAGCCTGTGATATATTTGGGAAAGTGTGAATTTGGTACCCTTAAATTTATAGCAGAAATCCAAAAAGGAGTTTGCCTTAGGCCTCTTTCACACGAGCGTGTCCGGATTAGGTCCGGATGCGTTGCGGATGCGTTCAGTGAAAACTGTGCGATTTCACAGGTAAAGCCATTCAGTTTTGCCTGCGATTGCGTTCAGTTGTTCAGTTTTTTCTGCGCGGGTGCAATGCGTTTTGATGCGTTTTTCACGCGCGTCATAAAAAACGGAAGGTTTACAAACAACATCTCCTAGCAACCATCAGTGAAAAACGCAACGCACCCGCACTTGCTTGCGGATGCAATGCGTTTTTCACGCAGCCCCATTCACTTCTATGGGGCTAGGGCTGCGTGAAAAACGCAGAATATAGAACATGCTGCGATTTTCACGCAACGCACAAGTGATGCGTGAAAAAAAACGCTCATGTACACAGACCCATTGAAATGAATGGGTCAGGATTCAGTGCGGGTGCAATGCGTTCACATCACGCATTGCACCCGCGCGGAAAACTCGCCCGTGTGAAAGGGGCCTTAATATTCAAAAGATCTTTATCCTGGGTATTTATATATGCGTGTCTAATTTGTGCGTATCTAAACCTATCTATAAATGTGAATTTAGTTCCCTGAATTAAATTTTCTAAAGAAATAATATTACCGTGTGATAAAATCTGAGTTAACCGATTAATACCACGTGAGTTCCAATATTCATAATCCGGAATTAACATAAATTATTTTAAATTAATATTGGTAAGGTGAAGGTGAAGTAGGTGAAGAGGTGAAGTAGGTAGTGTGTTATACGTAATATCTTTTTAGTTTTGTTCCAAACCTTATTTAGCATGTCACTAATTAAGAATGGAGAAAATATCCCCGTACGGCCCCTGAAAGTCCCTTGACAGAAGCTTTAACAAAAGAGCAGGATAGTAGTCCTCCCTCCCTCCCTCCCATACACCACCATATTTGAGCCGCAATATAATATCCTTAGAGGAAGGGGAGGGAGAGCCCACCATCCCGCTCAGAAAGCCAAAGATATTTCTGTTTTACTCTTACTCTGCCCCTCCCCCAGATTACCTCATTCAGCAGTCTCTCCAAGAGCCCGAAGAAGGAGTCGTCAATCCATATCAGGCAGGCGGTCAGAGGGTATAAAGCGATGGGGAGAATCACCATCCTAACCAGTGCTATCCTTTCAGCCTGTGACCAAGGCAATTTCTGCCAAGTACGGATCTTATCCTTCACCTTACTAATCATAGGAGTGATATTTAAATGAATGTATCTAGCCAAGTCTGCACAGATTCTGATGCCCAGATATCGTATAGTGTCGGTAGGGTCCAGTGACCTAACGCCAAGAGGGCCGCTAGGGGGTGTTCGGACCAAGGGAAGGAGTTCAGGTTCTTCCAGAATGTTCATCACTAAGGGTAGTGCCTTCCATCCCTGTTTCAAGAAGACCAAAATGTCATCCGCATAGACACTAATTTTATCCCCCCCCCCCCCCCCCATCCCTCCAAAACCAATAATCTTATTGGACTGTCGAATTCTACATGCAAGTGGTTCTAAAGCCAGGGCAAAGATTAAAGGTGAAAGGGGGCAGCCCTGCCTGGTACCCGTTGTAGAGGAAATCGATCCTATTTTATCCTAACTCTGGCAATGGGCCTACAATAAAGCAATTGGACCCATTTGAGAAAATGTCCACCCAGATTCATTCTTTTTATGGTTCCCCACAGGATGGACCACTCCACCCTGCCAAAGGCCTTCTCGGCATTCAAGGACAGGATGGAGCGGTCCTCCCTGTCCCCAACATAGATATTAAGGAAGGCTCTGCGAATATTAGATTGTATATTTAGTTTTGGGATAAACCCTGTCTGATCCTGATGGACCAGTCTATCAATGACTCTCCTCAGCCTGTTGGCAAGAAGTTTGGCAAGTATCTTGTAGTCGGTGTTAAGTAATGAGATTGGGTGGTACGACCCAATTTCCGTTTTATCTTTATCCTTTTTCAGAATCACGGATATAGAAGCCTCCCTTCTGCAATTGCATTTAGAGTGCACATTTATTCCCTGTCCAGAATGCATGCGTTTTTTACTCGCTTGAAGAGATGATGCGGGAGAACGACGCTCATGTACACAGGAATTCAGTCTGTCTGCTATGTGTTTTCTACACGCATCGCATCTGGATTGAAAGCTTGCTTGTGTGAAAGAGCCCTTAGGGCCATGATCAGACAGTCTCAACACTGTTTGCTTTGAATTTTTTTGCCAATAATGGGATTTAAAATTAGCTTTGGGAATGGCTTGTTTTATTTAAAGGGGTTGTCCGAGATCAATAAAAATCTGACAAGCCACCGAATACTATGAAAAAAAAAAAATGATGGTCTGTTAACCTCTATTCTGGCGCCATTCTCTGCATTGCCAGTCTTCCTGCAACTGTGGCGTGCAGGCTATATGACATAAAAGTGTGCCGCTGTGGCCAGTGATTTTCTGCTTTGGTCACGGGGTGAAGGACCTGGGGTGACGTCACCGTCATGTGATCAGTGCAGGGGGCGTGGCGCAGTACTGGATTGGATAAGAGGTCGTAGGCTACCACCTCTTATCTAATCCAGTACTGAGCCACGCCCCCTGCACTGATCACATGACGGTGACTTCACCCCAGGTCCATCGTGTTGTCCAAGGTTCGGGTTCATTGAAGAATCCCCGTATGGATTCCAAATGCCGCTTTGATAACCCGAACTCGAACTTTGGACGCCGAACTTAAAACACAAGTTTGCTCAACTCTACTAGAAAGGCAAATCCGAACCCCTGCTTGACTGCAAAAGATCTTCAGGAGGATTTAGAATACTCTAGATTTGTGGTACATGAAAGCTATGTTTGTGCGACACCTGCACAAACATGGCTTTCATGGAAGAGCCATCAGAAGTAAACCTCTCCTGTGTCCTTGCCTCAAAATTCAGTGTCAGAACTCTGCAAAATATGCATTTTGGAAACAATTCCTGTGGACTGATGAGGTTAAAATACAACTCTTTGGCCACAGTGTCAAAGGTATCTGAGCAAAAATGACACAGAATTTCATGAAAAGGTTAAGCATAGGGGTGGACCAATCATGCTTTGGGGTTGTGTTGCAGCCAATGGCACGGGGAACATTTCACGGATAGGTGGAAGAATAGATTCGATGATATCCCAGTAATTTCTGGAAGAAAACCTAACATCTACTGTAAAAAAGCTGAAGTTGAAAAGAGGATGGCTTCTACAAATGGATAATAATCCTAAACACACCTCAAAATCCACAACAGACTACCTCAAAAGGTGCAAGTTGAAGGTATTACCATGGCCCTCACAATCCTCCCCACAGTCCCATGAACATCGTTCATGCAAGACGGCCCAGATATCTCACAGAACTGGAAAACTTTTCCAAGGAAAAATGGGTGAAAATCCCTCAAACAAAAACTGAATACTCTTGGCTGGCTACAAAAAGCATTTACATGCTGTGATAGGTACTAACCATGCAGGATGCCCAAAGTTTTGCTTCCGGCCCTTTTCTTTTTTTGTTACTTTGAAAATGTAAAAGATGAAAATGAAAAAATATTTTTGCTTAAAATACAAAAGGAATGTGCCATCTTTAACTTTATGCCTTTTGGAGATAATTTCATCTTCAACTTGCTTAACTGTTCACAATAACAGTAATTGTGATCAGGGGTTCCCAAACTTTTGCATCCCACTGTATCATTAAAATGAGAATAATGGGTAAAGATGAGATTAACAGTATTTTAAGATGATAGGAGCTAAATAACCATACACTGTGCTCAGAGGCCTAACTAACATTCATAGGCCCCATAGCAAAATTAAATTGGGCCCCAAACCACCTAGTGTAATCGTTTTTTTGCCACTTATGCTGCTGTTTTAAGTAGAGGCATGTATAATCGCACTAAATATTAGAAAACCCACATTATAGCTAAAAGACACTATACTGTTATTCCGCACAAAAATGTGCAAACTCCTGTACCTGATTGGGCCCCGTAGCAAATGCTATTCCTGTAGTATACACCCATGGCTGTAGGGAGTCATTTATCAAACTGGTGTAAAGTAGAACTGGCTTAACGGAGCTGTCCAAAATGAAAGGTGGAATCTGATTGGTTGCTATGGGCAACTAAGCCAGTTCTACTTTGCACCAGTTTGATAAATGACCCCCGAAATGTTTAAATCTTCTGCCATTCCAAAGTACAGCCTGTCTCAATCTAATAAAGCAAGTTGATTTCACGCATCCACAGAACTTTAACTCTGGGGGAAAATATCAGAAGTCCGTTTTTACATCTAGCTAGGCTCTGTGCACACTGCATTCACGCCCACAGTTGCAGGCATACATCAGGAAGATTACCTGTCTATACCTCTGGGGGACGGCTCCGATGTATACCTCCTTATAGGAATACATCCCCCATTGACTGAAGGGGAAAAAAAATTACCACTGGTTGAAAAAAAGTCAAGACTTTTTTTTTTTTTTGCCTCCATCAGATGATTGACGCCATGTGAATGAGATGGATAGATAGAGATATATACAGTGTGTAAACTTGGACTAGACAGTTTTTTTTTACAAAATGTGCACAGACAAAATTCTGGCACATGGACAAATTTTTAGCGCACAAACGGAATTCTGTGTACATGAGCGGTGGTTTTCACACATCACTTTTGCGTTGCGTGAAAATCGCAGCATGTTCTATATTCAGAAGTGAATGGGGCTGCGTGAAAATCGCATTGCCTCTGCAAGCAAGTCCGGAGACGGTTGCTAAGAGATGTTGTTTGTACACATTCAGTTTTTTATCACGCGCGTGCAAAAGGTAGTAAATCGCATTGCACCCGCGCAATAAAAACTGAACAACTGAATGCTTTTGCAAACAAAATCACACAGTTTTCACTGAACGCATCAGCAACGCATCCGGACATAATCCGGACACGCTTGTCTGCAAGGGGCATTACTCCTAGATGTTCCACAGATACCGTGGGGTATAAATAGCAGAACGTTTTGTGATTGGCCGATAGGGACCCTTCTAACAAGTGGGGATTGTTCAAGGGTTCAGGGGGTGAGAAATTGTAGCTTTGTTGATTACCGGTAGTCCCCTTTTGTCCCTCTGAGCTTTCTGGTTGTCTTCTCGGGATCCAGGATGCCATTATTGTGAGCATTGAAGAGTCTTCTAGCTTAAAGGGTCCATACGTTTTTAGAAACTTTGGAAAGTTTCGATCAGTGGGGGTCTGACCGCTGAGACCCTCGCCAATCTCTAGAACAAGGGGAGAGACTTACTGGCATATCATGCGCTCTCTGGAATGGAGCCATCTACAGAGCCCATCTCATACAGCCAGGAGACAACATGATATGCGCACACTTCTAGTGGTCAATGGGGTCTCGGCACTCACACCCCTACTGATCAAAACTTCTGATGTGTCTCTGACATATCAGAGGTTTTTTTGAAAACTTAGTGACTCTTTAAGCCTGTGGTTTAGTTAACAATATAGTGTATTACTCTTTTTATTCAAAATACTTTAACCAATTGTAAATCTATATTGAATAGCAAAGGAATAAATAGAGGAGAGCGAACTGTGTACCAGAATTGTAAATGGCGTGCTCGTGCACCAGTATGGCGCTTTGTGACTATACTATATAGACTGTACCATGTCCAGTTCCAGGGTATATCCACTGGGATGGAATGTGGCTCGTGACGTGCCATGGAATGAATGATCTGTTTTCCCTTCCTAGCGGGCTGCTAAGTGCTACATAATGGAGACTGGCAGTCCTTACTAGCACCGGGCTGTTTACAAGGCCTGGTACTGATAGCAGTCTGGCGGTAGAGTAGTCTATGACTAGCGGTGGTCTTCCTCCTGCCGGCAGTGATTTATACTTCAGCTAAGGTTTGACTAACTTCACAACAAATCACTTCAGTATGTAACTTGTCAATTATTGAATGTTTTCCAGGTAAAGACAGAGTTTTCAACACCCCCTTGTGTGAACAGGGAATTGTTGGATTTGGCATTGGAGTTGCGGTTACTGGCGCTACCTCTATTGCTGAGATCCAGTTTGCAGACTACATATATCCAGCATTTGATCAGGTTTGTACACCCAGGGAATACAGAGGTGACATCTTAATTTCCTTGCCAAGCTTAAATGTCTAAGTATAAACCTCTGTAATTTTTCATATTTTTTTTATTTGACGCCACATGAGATTGCTTACTCATTTCTCGGGTAGAAATAGTGAGACTTTTTATTTACATGTGTCATTATTTTTTTTTCACAAAAGACAAGTGTGTTTGCACCTTACAGATGAATCTGTTTTTATAGTAGTGGCATTATGCTAGAAAACATCTGCTTTATTCCCACAACTGTGCCTGTTTTTCGGATCCGCAAGGCACGGACATCGGTGTGTTGCTGCCAAAGATAGGATATGCCTTCAATGTCCTTCCAGGTCTGTGCAGCTGCGCCACAAAAGATGGGTCCTATCTCTGGCCGCAATTTTTCGGATCGCGTACCAACTGAAGTTAATGGCACTGCACTGAGATGTGGCGTTCACACTGCCAGTGTCCGTGATTTGCAGATCCGAAAATTCTTGGGGTGGGGGGGGGGGGGGCGCCAATAGAGGTACTATTGGGGGCATACAGTATTAATTCTGGAGGGTGCTAATGGGGGGCATTATTAATTTTCGGGCGCTAGTGGAGGCATTATTAATTCTGGGTGGCGCTCGGGGCATTAATATTACTTGGGGGCACTAATTGAGGCATTAATATAACTGGGGGGCATTATTAATTCTGGGGTGTGCTAATGGGGGCATTATTAATTCTGGGAGGGCACTAATGGAGGCATTAATATTACTGGGGGCACCAATGGGGGGCAGTATCTATTCTGGGGGGCATTAATGGAGACCTTAATATTACCGGGGGCACTAATGGGGGCATTATTAATACTGGGAGGGCACTAATGAAGGCATTAATATTACTGGGGGCACCTATGGGGGGCAGTATCTATTTTGGGGGGCACTAATGGAGACATTAATATTACTGAGGGCACTAATGGGAGCATTATTAATACTGGGAGCCATATTATAACATCGGACTTAACAGCCCGTGTTAAGTCATGCCCCCACAACCACACCGCCTTTGGGATGTGTCTTAACTTAACCCTATATGCACCTGTGCTTAGAACCTGTCACACTGAACACCTTGTCTGAAGACAACATGTTATAGGGCAGGAGGAGCTGAACATGTTTTATAGGAAAAGAAACTGTAAAATGTCTAATTTATTTACTTAAATTCCTACTTATTCTGGACTTTGAAGTCCTAGTAGGCGGTCCTATCAGTGATTGACAGCTTTCCCTCTATGACTGTGTATACACAGATAGTACTGTCTCCTCAGACTTCAAGACTTAGAATGAGTTGGAATTTAAATTAATCAATTACAAGTTTTAATAAATCTTTTCTTCAAAACTATATTGATCTGCTCAGCTCCTCCTGCTTGCAGCTCAGACACCATGTTCACCGTGGCAGGTTCCCTTTTAATAAGTAATTTTCTGACTTGCTGACTTATAAAAGAGAGCGTTATGAGCATGCTGTGTGTCATGTACAGATATCATTGTGCAGGGAGGGGGAGGAGTTATTATCATGTGGTATCTGCCTCTGTCTTTATAACAGAAGTATTAACTTTTCATTAAAATCCTCTTTGATAACAAAATACATGCTAAAGTCCTCATACGTATTAGATTATGGTCTTTACTTGTCAGATAAGCCACCTGCAGAGGTTTCTGGCAGCGACTTTCCCTGCACTCTCCATATAGATATAGCAAAGAGTTGCTGAGTTAACGTAAAACAGCTTTTAAAATGAGTGTATTCATACTGTGCTTTATCATTCAGAGTGGATTACAAAAAATGAATAAAAGAGAGAATTAATATAGTCCCACACCGATCCCCTTGTTACTCCTGTTCCAGCAGAAACGGTCTCCTCTGTCAATCACTATCTGCAGTAGTTCACATCTGGATAATCCAGCACCAGGAACATCAGACTCGATTCCATTATATTAAAAATTCCAAATCGTAAAACACTACGGATCGTCTTAGTGATCCTAATCATAGAACAAGCGGTAGTATTTTGCTAATTGCTATTGTAATTTTGAATGCGATGACCTAAAATCCGATGCATTTTAATGCTCTTGGTGCTGGAATATCTGTATGGTATTTTGATACGTTAACTGGAGCGAGGGCTGTGACGCTGGAGTTGAACTGTCCGTCCAGCCAACTTGCTTTCTCTTTTCTGAGGAAGGTCAGCAGCACTGAGGCCATTGCTTGGCTAAGGTGTCATCGCCTGCCATTTACAGGAAGCGGGCACTAGCAGAGACCTGGTAAGTATTGGAACGGCAGTGGCGAGGGATCGGTAAGATGAGCATCAGTTCTCTTTATCTTGTGTTTTTTTTTTTTTCTTAAACCACTCTGAGCATTTTACAAAAAAATTTAGACAACCTCTTTTACATTTTACAGGCTGATTACCAGGGGTGGATTCGGAATTTAAAATGACCCTGGAAATAAGGCGGGTCCAATTTGACAGAAGGCAGGGCCAATATAAGTAGGAGGGGCTAGCAATACTTTAGTGCAGCACAAAATACCGGCCTAGCAGAAACCATTACACGGGAAGTACAGCATAAAATGCTGCGGTGCTGTAGCATATAACTCCCCATTCTGAGGATTGCAGTTGAATGCAGGAGGGCACTTTCTTCTGCCAGCCAGGTGCCTAAGTACCAGATGCTCCTAGCATTAATTATTGCTGAGATCATCAGATCATTATGTACCCGACCAGCGTCAAAAGGAGAGCTTAGGCAGCCCACCGGGAAATTTCCCTGTAGGGTGTATGGCCAGTCCACCCCTTCAGATTACTATATGTTTGATCCTCGGGTGTCAGGAATTCATATCAAAGGACTGATGGGATCCACAGGATCTTTCAATCACTTTACATGATCCTGTGATTGACCCCTATAGCAGTGTTTCCCAACCAGTGTGCCTCCAGCTGTTGCAAAACTACAACTCCCAGCATGCCCGCACAGCCAAAGGCTGTCCGGGCATGCTGGGAGTTGTAGTTTTGCAACAGCTGGAGGCACACTGGTTGGGAAACACTGCCCTATAGGTCAGGTGGCCACGTGGTGGCCGAGACATGGACCAAATCTGCTCAGAGATGCAAGGCTCTGCCGCTTCCAAGTGCAGTTTAAATATCCATTGTTAATTGATAATGGCCCCCGGGTATCCACAAAAATTTATGGCAATCATTAGTCAACAGTCAAGTAACAATGTTTTTCTTAAATAGTCAATTTAAAGACCATGCATGTCTGCGTGGTTTTTCGGCTGCTACATGGAACCCTATCTGAGCTCCTAACACTGCTAAATAGGTATGTGTTGTATACCTATCGTAAACCAAGAATACCTGAGAAAATGAACTTTTATTTGCTCACACACTTCATGCAGATGAATTACGAAGTGTCTGCTCAGCGCAGGAAGTGTCCTGAGTTATCGGTGGGAGCCTCTGCCCTCCACTCTTGACTGATGGAAAGAACATCAGATGATGCAGGATATGTAACTGAAGAGTGAAAGGGAGGCGTATGAGAGGGGTTGCGAAAAATAAGTCTTTAACTTGCGTGTGGCCCATGGATGTTTAAAAGATCATTTTCTCCAGTATGCTTGGCTTATGATAGATAAAATTGTTGTTTTTGAACTAGTATCCCTATCGCCTATTTAGTGATGGTCACAAGCTTAGGGTCCTTTCACACTGGCGTTATTGTTTTCCGGCATAGAGTTCCGTCGTCGGGTCTCTATGCCGGAAAAATCCTGATCAGGATCATCCCCATGCATTCTGAATGGAGAGAAATCCGTTCAGGATGCATCAGGATGTCTTCAGTTCAGGACCGGAACGTTTTTTGGACGCAGCAAATACCGCAGCATGCTGCGCTTTTTGTTCCGTCCAAAAATCCGTAACACTTGCCGCAAGGCCGGATCCGGAATTAATGCCCATTGAAAGGCATTAATCCGGATACGGCCTTAAGCTAAACGTCGTTTCGGCGCATCGCCAGATCCGACGTTTAGCTTTTTCTGAATGGTTACCATGGCAGCCAGGACGCTAAAGCTGGTTTAAAGGTAATTTGTCAGCAGTTTTGAAAAAAATAAAAATACAAAACTGCTCACAGCTCTAGTTGGGAGAGTAGGATACATGTGTTTTACAGAGCTTTTATTATTATTCTTAGCAGTAATACTAGTGTGAATAATATGAATTTTATTCTTCTTCTGCAGATGCCTTGGAGGCAGAACTTCCCTGTGAAGTGCCCTCTGCAGTGAGGTGCAGCTCCATGCTGCAAGCACTTTACATTGAAGCACTGTCTCCTGGACACTTGCAGGAGCAGAACCTGACAGAATAAAGGTTCATATTTGCACTACTCCAGATAAAAGTTCAGTAAAAGGTATGTTTGCTTCGCTGTTCCTGGCCCTTACCTAGCTCGGTCAGCACTTTTGCATGATTAAAACTGCTGACAGACTCCCTTTAATCTAATGGCATGCAGGAAGTCAATCAATCAATCCATCAAAAACTATCTAGAAATGATAAAATATAATTTTTATTAAACCTTTAAGGTGCTAATACGAATGTATAGTAGCATGATAAATGTTTCAATGTATTTTGTTTGTTTTCATGTGTATACACGTGAAGTTGCATGGGGGGGGGGGGGCTGTTTTTGATCACTGTGGGCAGTAGAAAATATAATGCAGACCGCAGAAAGGAGGCAAAGCCACAGAAAATGGAGGCCAGAATTTTTGCAAGCTTCTCATATAGTGAACCTCATTGTTTTAAAGGGGTTTTCCAGATCCTCTATATTGATGATCAGTCCTCAAGATAGTTCATCAATACTTGATGAATGGAAGTCCAACTCCCAGCACCCCCGCCATTCTGCTCTGGTGTGCACTGTGACCTGCCTAAAGCATACGAAGCACAGCCCCGTCCATCATATAGCAACAGTGCGTGGTATTGCAGCTCAGATCCATTCACTTGAATGAGACTGAGCTGCGGCTAGGCCATGTGACCTATGAACTTTGTCGCTGGGCTAGGAAGAGGCTGTGGTGCTCACAGGAGTTCCATGATCTCTTAAAACAGCTGATCTGCAGGGGTGCTGAGAGTCTGATCCCTTCCAACCAATCCCATATTAATGACCTATCCTAAGGTGATCAGTATACAAAATTGTAAAAACCCCAAGTGATTGTGATGGAATGGGGCCCCTTTTGAAGATTTGTAACAAGGTCCAACTTTTACATGTTGTGCAAACATAGATTGACATACATATAAACACACATTTGTCATTTGTTTATGTGTTATAGGTAAAATGTTTTATTTCTATCCTGCAGATTGTTAATGAAGCAGCCAAATATCGATATCGATCCGGTGACCTTTTCAATTGTGGGAGCCTGACCATTAGAGCGCCATGGGGTTGTGTTGGCCATGGTGCACTTTATCATTCCCAAAGTCCTGAGGCATTTTTTGCTCATTGTCCTGGTATAAAGGTATGATCAACCTATAACTACTTTTACACTGAGGCAGTAGAGTAGCGTGGGTTGCCAGGGCAAGCCAAATATCGCACCCCCTAACCTGTGACATGTGATCACCGGGTCATCTGGAGGAAGTGGCATAGCATTCACCATATATCGCTGATTACTGAGCTCTATGCACCGAGCAAAGGAGAAGGCAGAAGCTGTAATAAATCACTTCTGTCTTCTCCTCAAGGTCCCTGACAGCTGTAGACCCAAGCTGCTAGATCCTCCTGGCAGCAGTATTGTCCCCTAAAACTGCTCACCCACTGGCAGCAGCATTCTCCCCTGACCACCCATCTACCTGGCAGCAGAATGGTCCCCATATGTCACACAGTGGGGCTGGAGATGGAAGGAAAGAACATCCCCTGCAGTTCTGGTAGAAGCTAGAGTGGAGTGTTGCCAATAATACTACACTTTTTCAAGGTCTAAATTTAGATAACTTGTAGAAAGATTTCTTTGTAGTTAGCTGAGCCTGAATGCTGGTATTTATGCAGCTTTTACGCAGTTGCATATCCACAGAAGTATGAAATTAGAAATGCCAAGTTCCTTTCGCTAAATTTTACAATTTAAATTGAGCTTTTACTGTATGTGTCAAAAGATCACTAGATGGTCAGTGACTCGTAATTACATTATTATGCATAACTAAGTCATTACATAGAAATCTAGTTTTCAAAGGTGCAACATTTTAAGGCAAAAATAGAGTTTAAATAAATTAAAAATAAAATAAAATGGAGGCCTTTATGCCAAGTGTAAGTCATATGTATGTTTGTATGTATATAATCTTTGTGTGCCTTAATTTGCTTGTCATGTGCACTGTTTAATTTACAGTGCATGTAAAGCTAGTCACAAATGTTTTTTTCCAGTACGCATAAAGTATTGCAGAATTCCATAGGCAGTCTGTGCACCAGAAATTCAAACATATGATCTGGAGTAGAACTCTTGTTTATACTAGTGTTTGGTGTAAATGGTGTAAATCTGTCAGGCTTTGGAGGCCATGTCTCTTCTGCTAAGTCCCACCCACTTTTTGCTTTTGATGAATGTCCCTGTTTGCTGTACAGGACTTTGGAGAAGCTCAGTCTTCAATATCGAAAGCGAATTCCAGCTTCCAGCAGTTCTTCTTCACTTGTATGTGAAACTTGTAGTTAATCTGCATTAGTTTTCAGCAAAAAAAATGTTCTTTGTTCCTTTTTTGAGACTTTTTTTGGTCTTCTGAAACTTGCTAGTTTTTCATAGTTAATTGGTCAGAAATTAGAATATTTTCAATGTATAATTGTTGTCCCATAACTAATTGTTATTGTAACTTGAGAAACCACTTGAATGCTTCTTTCATACATTCAACTTAAGTTATGTCATTACATTTTATTGGGTCGCTAGCTTCATTCTAAAGTAATATACACACACTAGGGCAGATTTACCAATCCTAGTATAGATTGTGTAAACTTAGGCTGTGTAGACCTGCTCCACAAGTATCGTGGTGGCTGATTATGGATTATAAATGTGGTTGGTAAAGAGATACACTTTTGTGTAACTTTTTACTAACTATTGGTTGGCTTAGTTTGATCCATAATTTTGTCAGGACAAAAATGGTTTTGGTGCTCAATGTCTCACATTAGGCACCTAAAATGCTACACCCCCTTGGCTAGCTAGGTGCAGAGGATTTCTCAAAAATTACGCCAGATTGCACCAAAAAGGCACTAGTTTGTGTCTAGCTGCATTGACATTAGTAAATGTGGGCCATTCTGTTTAGATATCGATATAATACAGTTGTGACCAGAAGTTTTGAGACTGACGCAAATTTTTGTTTTCACAATCTTTGCTGCTTCAGTGTTTTTAGATCTTTTTGTCAGATGTTTCTATGATCTAATAAAATGCTTATAATTGTACTTCAGAACTTTTAATGACAAATATATAACGTTTATGCAAAAACTCAATATTTCAATTGTAGACCCTTCTTTTTTAAGACTTCTGCAGTTCACCAGGGCATGCTGGAAATCAGCTTCTGGGCCAAACCCCGACTGATGGTAGCCTAATGTTGCCTAATCAGTGCTTGGAGTTTATCACATTTTATGTGTTATTGTTTGTCCACTATTTTCGTTTGAGGACTGACCACAGGTTCTCAATGGGATTGAGAGCTGGGGATTTTCCATGTCCATGGGCCCAACATTTCAATGTTTCCTTCAGTGAGTCACTTAGTTATCACTTTTGCCTTGTGACCTTGTTCATCACCAAATTGCTCCTGGGCCTTTGATAGAAGTTGCTCTTGGGGGATGTTTTCATACCATTCATTAATCATGGCAGTGTGGCAGAATTGTGAGTGAGTTCACTCCCTTGGATGAGAAGTAACCCCACACATTAATGGTCTCCAGGATGCTTTACTGTTACCAATGATTCATTGGTAGTGCTCCAGTCAGTCATTTTTCCAGATGTCCCAAAGTCTGAAGGGGGCTTCATCAGAGAAAATAACTTTACCCCCAGTCCTCTGCAGTCCATCCCCTGTACTTCCTGCAGAATGTCAGTCTGTCCGTTATGTTTTTCTTGGAGAGAAGTAGCTTCTTGCTGCCCTTTTTTGACATTAGACCATCCTCCAAAAGACATTATCTCACTGTGGGTACAGATGTACTTACAACTTCCTGTCTTCATTCCTGAGCAAGCTCTGCCCTGGTGGTGAACTGATCCTGTAGCTGAATCATGTTTAGGACACATCCTAAAGTCCAGCACTTGCTGGACTTTCTTGGGTCACCTGATTCTTCACAGCAATTGAACTTCTCTCCTTGAAGTTGATTATGATCTGATAAAGAATTTATTTAGGTGCAATTTTACAAGCAGCTATGTGCTTGCCTTTTGAAGCAAAGTAGTCATAACTGCACATGTTTCATTGGAGCTAAGCATGATGAACAGAAAAAGATAATGATTTCAAGAACCCCAATGATTTCAAAAAGCAACCAGTCTGCCTTTCTAAGGCTACTTTCACACTTGTGGTAGCCTTTTCCGGCTGGGGAACAGCCTGCCGTATCCTTGCAACCGCAAGTCCACTGTGCTGGCGGAAGTCCAAGCCGGCCTCCTTCACTATTATTAGAGTAGGCCGGAAGTCCGGCCACAGCACGGCAAACCTGCTGAAAGGCGGCCCGGACAAAGACGGCAGTGTGCTATAGTTTTATTCCGGCCGCCTCTCGGCATGTTTGCCTTGCTGTGGCCAGACCTCCGGCCCACCCTCATTATAGTGAACGGGGCCGGAGTGGACTTGCAGTAGCACGGATTCGGCAGGCTGTTCATCCGCCGGAAAAGGCTACCGCAAGTGTGAAAGTAGCCTAATTCATTCAGTGTGATAGTGATATCAGCTGCTTTGTCCTTGATAACACATTTATAACAAGGAGATCACTGAAATGATCTTAGCAGGTCATTTTGTAGTAGGGTTCAAATGCAGTGGAGATTTTTTTTTTTATTAAGTTAATTTTCATGGCAAGGAACAATTTTGGAATTAATTGCAATTCATCTAATGATACTTCGTAACAATCTAATGTTAATGCAAAATGCCACCATAAAAACTTAAGCCGCGAACTTTGTGAAAACCAAATCTGTCAGTCTGAAAACGTTTGGCCACGACTGTTATGTCCGGTATATTACTATCGTACTGTAGATTATATAATATTATAACTCTTGTATGTTGTTCATACTTGTACTGCTTTGGTGCTGAACTTTTATCTGACTGTGGTTGTGCGCTCTACCGTGTACTGCAGGTGGTCATACCCAGAAGTCCCATCCAAGCAAAGGGCTTGCTGCTATCCTGCATTGAAGATCAAAACCCATGTATTTTCTTTGAACCCAAAATTCTGTACAGAGCTGCAGGTAATGTGCTAAGGACAAATGTCTATATTCATGACTAGATTTATGTTTTGGCTGCTTGTAAGAAAAATGTTGGCTTCGCTCATTTAGAAATAAATGGTACATGGTTGCAGGCAAGTGTTTCAAGTTAAGGCAGCAGTTGTATGCTTTGGCTGTCAGCTCTTGCTTGGCCTATCCATATTTTTCTTGGCCATGCCTTTACTGATGTAGTCATCTGAATTTCTTTTTTTTTTTTTTTTTTTTTCAGATAGTTTTTTTTTATTTTTGATTCCTTTTTTCTTTTTGTATAAGTTTAGGTGTTCTTTTGGAGAGTAATATAACATGAGTCAGAAAATAAATGCCCTCACCAATATATTAGACTTGGTGACAGCGAGAATATTTCACCTTCTTTTATTTCTTTTGCTAATACACAAACTGAAACTGGAAGCCAATAGCAGTTGTTATGGCTAATCTTAGTAAAATCTAATAGCGAATACGAATAACTCGTACTTGATGCTTAGCCCACTGGCACACACCTTGGCAACCATTTGGAGCTGACGGTGTTCTTGCGCATGTAAAAATGTTAATCTGACAAGGTTCTGATATGTGATTGCACAGTAATCTGGATCCCTTTAGCTAATTTTATGCTACAAAGATCTATTGACATGCGTTGCCATGTAGTTCCAAGGACTGGAATGTTTTACTCAAATTTGAAACCGATTTTGAGTCTGTAAAATGTGCATAGAGCCAATGTTTTTATTGTTTCTTTGGGTAGTAAAGTACAACAGCGCCTTATGAGAAAATTTGGTTTAGTTACAAAAATATTTAAAGCAGATGTCCATTTTATTGAGATGTAAATGTCTATACCTTCAATGTTTTATGTATTAGAGTATTTGATGGTTATATTCATAGATGTGGAGATTTGCTGCTGTGTGGGTGGCCTTGATGAATGTTTTATACTCTGTACATATCGTCTTATTGATTTTGTTATATTACTGTACAAAAATTTTCTATTTGGACCTGAATGTTTAGTATAATGACTACCAATTTGTGAGTTTTATATGTCTGACATTTACAGGTCTATTATCTACTAGTTTGGGGCCAAAATTAAAGCATAGAATAAATTAAAGATAAACATAAAAAAAAAAAAAACTTTTTTGCAACAAATAAGCGATTAAATCTATAATGGTGGCTCAGTGGTTAGCACTGGTGCATTGTAGCACTGGGGTCCTGGCTTTAAATCAGACTAAGGGCTCATGCACACGACCGTGTGTGTTTTGCGGTCCGTTTTTCACGGATCCGTTGTTGAGTATCTGAGGTTTTTTTTCCTCTAATTTAAGTCCTCTTCCATTCCATTATTGCACAAAACATATCCGTATTGTTTCCGTATTTGACCCGTTATTTGTGGATCGTATACTGAAACAGTAACTTATTAATCACCAAACACATGAGCAATATGTGCCGGGCATAGCATTTCTACAGTATGGTTTTGCAAAATACGGATGACATACGGATGTTTTCCGTGTGAGTTCCGTATGTTTTGCGGACCCATTGACTTGAATGGGGCCTCAGACCGTGATTTGCGGACAATAATAGGACATGCACAACTTTTTTGCGGAACATACATATGGAAATACGGAAGCGGAATGCACACAGAGTACCTTCAGTATTTTCTCCAGCCCCATTGAAGAGAATGGTTCCGCATACGGTCCGCAAAAAAAGCGAAACGGAAAGAAAATACTGTCGTGTGCATGAGTCCTAAGGGCTCATTCATACGGCCGTATGCTGTCCGCAAAAGTGCGGATTCGTTTTTTTGCGGATTAGATGCTGTCTTATTCACTTCTATGGGGCCATTTTCTTCCATTGCACGACTCGGCAAAAAAAATGAAACATGTCCTATACTTGTCAGTGAAAATCAGGACATGGCCCCATTGAAGTCTATGTATCAGAAAAAAAACCGAATGCAATCCGTTTTTTTGCGGACATGCTAAACTGTCCGCAAAAAAACGGATCCGCATTTTTGCGGACAGCATACGGCCGTCTGAATGAGCCCTAAGGACAACATTTGCACAGAGTTTGTATATTCTCCCCATGTCTGTGGGTTTCTTCCGGGTTCTGCGGTTTCCTCCCACACTCCAAAGACATACTGATGGGGAACTCAGAATGTGAGCCCCATTGGGAACAGTGAGTGATAATAATATTTGTAACGTGTTGCAGAATATATTGCCGCCATATAAGCTAGAGAAAGAAATTAGAATAGTTTGTAATACGTTTTACACAAATCCGACAAAGCTATGCATAACTTTTGTGTATATAGAATTACATCTGCTCTTGGGCTAAACTGTTTAGATGGGTGCAGTTGTAACATAGCCATAACAGCTGTGATAAATTACCAGCAGACATGTCACTGACATGGGATTTAATGGTCCATCAACCTAGTGTCCTCTCAGCCAGCACATTGACCGTTTAAACCAAAAGAGCGTAATTTATTGCGCTGTGATCTCATGGAAATGAACGGTTATGTTTCTGTGACTCATGGTAAACTACACAGACCTGTGGCCTTGTTAGTCTTATACTATTTAAGTTATGTATTATATGTAAAGTATATATTATGAGAATGTATAAATTACATTTTTACTGTACATTGCGTGTTATTACTTGTGTAAAGTATTTTTGAGTTATTTCAATTACTTTGTGAATTTACATCTACTTTTAGCCTCCATCTGCAGCCAATTGACATTAGCCACAAAGCTCTTTAGCCTCCTGCCATATTATTTAAAAGTTCATTTGTATGTAAACTTGATTTGCTATTTCAGTGCCTAAAAATGATTACCCTGCCTTTAAATACATGATACGAACACAGTGCAGTCTGTAAAGAAGACAGGAAGGTCACTACCATTTGCAATAATCTTTGAGAAATTATTGTAAGTGATTCATGGTTAGTTCTCACGTCTACACTGTTCAATCAGTGCTTAAAATACACATTGACAGTGCATAAGAGAACATGGCTGATATTAAATGGAACGTTATATAGCAGGGTAAGGCTTGCTTGTGATAAGTATTCTGGATTTATTGAGATGGATTAGATAGGTTACCGTACTCTGTGCTCTACTGGATTACTGTATTACATTATTATTTTCTATTGTTTTAAATTCAGTGTTCAGATCAAAATTGCAGTTGTGTGATCACTTTTAGGCAGTCAGACATTTCACCCTGCAGATGCAGTGGTCAATTATAATATATGTTCATCATCTCCATATATGTTAAAAATAGGGCTGTGTAGCTGAGGTCGAAACTCATTTTGGGTGGAGTCAGTAAAGATGTAGTCCAGCTTCAAAAATATATTATCTGTTTAATATTGTGTGATTTATTCATATACATTTAGAAAAGTTTAGAAATGTTAATCATAAATATATTTTATTTGCTATCAATCTAAGGCCCTTATTTATCAAAAACAGTGATAAGCAGGGTGTTCTAGTGGTTAAAGATAATCAGTTCTTACCTCTCCTGTGTTCTCTTCTGTCCTTATACAATAAGCAGTGATAAGCAGGGTGTTCTAGTGGTTATAGATAATCAGTTCCCACCCCTCCTGTCCTTATACTATAAACAGTGATAAGCAGGGTGTTCTAGTGGTGATAGATAATCAGTTCTCACCCCTCCAGTCTTCTCTCTTGTACTATAAACAATAATAAGCAGGGTGTTCTAGTGGTGATAGATAATCAGTTCCTACCCTGCCAGTCTTCTCTCTTGTCCTTATACTATAAACAGTAATAAGCCGGGTGTTCTAGTGGTGATAGATAATCAGTTCCTACCCTGCCAGTCTTCTCTCTTGTCCTTATACTATAAACAGTAATAATCAGGGTGTTCTAGTGGTGATAGATAATCAGTTCCCACCCCTCCAGTCTTCTCTCTTGTACTATAAACAATAATAAGCAGGGTGTTCTAGTGGTGATAGATAATCAGTTCCTACCCTGCCAGTCTTCTCTCTTGTCCTTATACTATAAACAGTAATAAGCCGGGTGTTCTAGTGGTGATAGATAATCAGTTCCTACCCTGCCAGTCTTCTCTCTTGTCCTTATACTATAAACAGTAATAAGTAGGGTGTTCTAGTGGTGATAGATAATCAGTTCTCATCCCTCCAGTCTTCTCTCTTGTCCTTATACTAATCAGTGATAGTCAGGGTGTTCTAGTGGTGATAGATAATCAGTTCCTACCCTGCCAGTCTTCTCTCTTGTCCTTATACTATAAACAGTGATAAGCAGGGTGTTCTAGTGGTGATAGATAATCAGTTCTCACCTCTCCTATCCTTATACTATAAGCAGTAATAAGCAGGGTGTTCTAGTGGTGATAGATAATCACTTCTCATCCCTCCTGTCTTCTCTCTTGTCCTTATACTATAAACAGTAATAAGCAGGGTGTTCTAGTGGTGATAGATAATCAGTTCCCACCCCTCCAGTCTTCTCTCTTGTACTATAAACAGTGATAAGCAGGGTGTTCTAGTGGTGATAGATAATCAGTTCCCACCCCTCCAGTCTTCTCTCTTGTCCTTATACAATAAGCAGTGATAATCAGGGTGTTCTAGTGGTGATAGATAATCAGTTCTTACCTACCCTGTCCTTTTACTATAAACAGTGATAAGCAGGGTGTTCTAGTGGTGATAGATAATCAGTTCTCACCTCTCCTGTGTTCTCTTCTGTCCCTTATACTATAAGCAGTGATAAGCAGGGTGTTCTAGTGGTGATAGATAATCAGCTCTCACCCCTCCAGTCTTCTCTCTTGTCCTTATACTATAAACAGTAATAAGCAGGGTGTTCTAGTGGTTAAAGATAATCAGTTCTTACCTCTCCTGTGTTCTCTTCTGTCCTTATACAATAAGCAGTGATAAGCAGGGTGTTCTAGTGGTTATAGATAATCAGTTCCCACCCCTCCTGTCCTTATACTATAAACAGTGATAAGCAGGGTGTTCTAGTGGTGATAGACAATCAGTTCTCACCCCTCCAGTCTTCTCTCTTGTACTATAAACAATAATAAGCAGGGTGTTCTAGTGGTGATAGATAATCAGTTCCCACCCCTCCAGTCTTCTCTCTTGTCCTTATACAATAAGCAGTGATAATCAGGGTGTTCTAGTGGTGATAGATAATCAGTTCTTACCTACCCTGTCCTTTTACTATAAGCAGTGATAAGCAGGGTGTTCTAGTGGTGATAGATAATCGGTTCTCACCTCTCCTGTGTTCTCTCTTGTCCTTATACTATAAACAGTAATAAGCAGGGTGTTCTAGTGGTGATAGATAATCAGTTCTTACCTACCCTGTCCTTTTACTATAAGCAGTGATAAGCAGGGTGTTCTAGTGGTGATAGATAATCAGTTCTCATCTCCCCTATGTTCTCCCCTGTCCTTATACAATAAGCAGTGATAAGCAGGGTGTTCTAATGGTGATAGATGATCAGTTCTTACCTCTCCTGTCCTTATACTGTAAGCAGTGATAAGCAGCGTGTTCTAATGGTAATAATCAGTTATCACCCCTCCTGTGTTCTATCCTGTCCTTATATTATAAACAGTGATAATCAGGGTGTTCTAGTGGTGATATAAAACTGAAATTTACAAAAAATTGTGCACTACAATGGTAAATGCAATTGACAATTTATGGCTAAACCCTCACACTGATATTAAAATGAGACTTTTGCCTATATATTCTTATATCAATAACATACCGGAGCCCGCGCACCCCGTCAAGGTATCTCAAAGGAGCACAGGACCTAACGCTAACCTACCTGTGCCGTATGGGCAATTACAGGGGCATAAGGTCCGACACACAGCAAACAACTCCCAGTTACCTCCAGCATGAAATCACACATACAATGGGAGGAGGGAGGAGGCTGTGAGTCCCACCTATAGCTCGTGTGACATAAGCTGCACAGGTGCACCTAAATGTTACCCATAGATCAAAATGAAGGCACGTTCAAACCTGTAGTTGCCACACCTCCAGGCGTGCATCTACAAACAGAATAAAGTAGTCTTAAAAAGCAGAAAATGCTCAAAACCCCATATGCTGTTGCGCATTTCTAACTGGGGGAGCAAATACTGCACATGTGGTCCATTTCTAACAGCAATCCCAAGCAAAAATGCATACAATGGAGGATGCCCGCAGCGGACCACATGTACCACAAAGACATCCTACACAGGATAACCAAATGTGTGGATGTGATTGGCTATATAAAGCAGAAATTTACAAAAAATAGTGCACTACAATGGTAAATTTTTGTAAATTTCATTTTTTTTATAGCGGCTATAGCCAATCACATCCACACATTTGGTTATCCTTTTGTAGGAAGTATTTGTGGTGCATGTGGTCCGCTGCGGGCATCCTCCATTGTATGCATTTTTGCTGGGGATTGATGTTGGCAATGGATCACATGTGCAGGATTTGCTCCCCTGGTTAGAAATGCGCAACAGCTTATGGGGTTTTGAGCATTGTCTGCCTTTTAAGGCTACTTTTACACTAGCGTTTTTGCTGAATCCGGCAGGGTTCAGCAAAAACGCTTCCGTTACTGATAATACAACCCTCTGCATCCGTTATGAACTGATCCGGTTGTATTTTCTTTAACATAGCCAAAAAGGATCCGTCATGAACTCAATTGAAAGTAAATGGGGAACGGATCTGTTTTCTATTGAGTCAGCTAGTGTAAAAGAAAACGGATCCCCATTGACTTGCATTGTGGGTCATGACGGATCTGTCTTGCTCCGCATCCCAGGACGAAAAACAAACTGCAGCATCTGGTATGAGAACGGAACGGAATGCATTTTGGAGTATTCAGTTCTGTTAAGTTAAGTTTTGTCCCCATTGACAATGAATGGGGACAAAACTGAAGCGTTTTTTTCCAGTATTAAGATCCGTCATAGGATCTCAATACCGGAAAATAATAACACTAGTGTGAAAGCATCCTAAGACTACTTTATTCTGTTGTTCTGTTCTAGTGTTGATAGATAATCAGTTCTCATCTTCCCGGGTTCTATCCTGTCCTTATACTATAAACAGTGATAAGCAGGGTGTTCTAGTGGTGATAGATAATCAGTTCTCACCTCTCCTGTCTTCTCTCTTGTCCTTATATTATAAACAGTAATAAGCAGGGTCTTCTAGTGGTGATAGATAATCAGTTCTCATCCCTCCAGTCTTCTCTCTTGTCCTTATATTATAAACAGTAATATAAAGGGTGTTCTAGTGGTGATAGATAATCAGTTCTCATCCCTCCAGTCTTCACTATTGTCCTTGTATTATATTATAAACAGTAATAAGCAGGGTGTTCTAGTGGTGATAGATAATCAGTTCTTACCCCTCCTGTCTTCTCTCTTGTCCTTATATTATAAACAGTAATAAGCAGGGTGTTCTAGTGGTGATAGATAATCAGTTCCCACCTCTCCTGTCCTTATACTATAAACAGTGATAAGCAGGGTGTTCTAGTGGTGATAGATAATCAGCTCTCACCCCTCCAGTCTTCTCTCTTGTCCTTATACTATAAACAGTGATAAGCAGGGTGTTCTAGTGGTGATAGATAATCAGTTCTCATCCCTCCAGTCTTCTCTTCTGTCCTTATATTATACTATAAGCAGTGATAAGCAGGGTGTTCTAGTGGGGATAGATAATCAGTTCTTACCCCTCCTGTCTTCTCTCTTGTCCTTATATTATAAACAGTGATAAGCAGGGTGTTCTAATGCTGATAGATAATCAGTTCTCACCTCTCCTGTGTTCTCTCCTGTCCTTATACTATAATCAGTGATAAGCAGGGTGTTCTAGTGGTGATAGATAATCAGCTCTCACCTCTCCCGTCCCTTATACTATAAACAGTGATAAGCAGGGTGTTCTGGTGATGGTAGATAATCAGCTCTCACCTCTCCCGTCCCTTATACTATAAACAGTGATCAGCAGGATGTTCTAGTGGTGATAGATAATCGGTTCTCATCCCTCCAGTCTTCTCTCTTGTCCTTATATTATAAACAGTAATAAGCAGGGTGTTCTGGTGGTGATAGATAATCAGTTCTCATCCCTCCAGTCTTCTCTCTTGTCCTTATACTATATACATTAATAAGCAGGGTGTTTTAGTGGTGGTAGATAATCAGTTCTCATCCCTCCAGTCTTCTCTCTTGTCCTTATATTATAAACTGTAATAAGCAGGGTGTTCTAGTGGTGATAGATAATCAGTTCTCATCCCTCCAGTCTTCTCTCTTGTCCTTATACTATACACAGTGATAAGAAGGTGTTCTAGTGGTGATAGATAATCCGTTCTCATCCCTCCAGTCTTCTCTCTTGTCCTTACACTAATCAGTGATAATCAGGGTGTTCTAGTGGTGATAGATAATCAGTTCTCATCTCTCCAGTCTTCTCTCTTGTCCTTATATTATAAACAGTAATAAGTAGGGTGTTCTAGTGGTGATAGATAATCAGTTCTCATCCCTCCAGTCTTCTCTCTTGTACTATAAACAGTAATAAGAATGGTGTTCTAGTGGTGATAGATAATCAGTTCCCATCCCTCCAGTCTTCTCTCTTGTCCTTATACTATAAACAGTAATAAGCAGGGTGTTCTAGTGGTGATAGATAATCAGTTCCCACCCCTCCAGTCTTCTCTCTTGTCCTTATACTATAAACAGTAATAAGCAGGATGTTCTAGTGGTGATAGATCATCTGTTCTCATCCCTCCAGTCTTCTCTCTTGTCCTTATACTATACACAGTGATAAGAAGGTGTTCTAGTGGTGATAGATAATCCGTTCTCATCCCTCCAGTCTTCTCTCTTGTCCTTACACTAATCCGTGATAATCAGGGTGTTCTAGTGGTGATAGATAATCAGTTCTCATCTCTCCAGTCTTCTCGCCTGTCCTTATATTATAAGCAGTGATAAGCAGAGTGCTCTAGTGATGATAGATAATCAGTTCTTACCTCTCCAGTCCTTTATACTAGGTATTTTTATGCTGCTCCAAGGATCTTAGTTACAATGCATGGGACTTTACTAAACATGTTCAGTAGTAAGTTTCTCTTCTAAAGACCAGAAGAGAAAGTTCACTAATAGCCATGCCTGCAATCATCTTAGAACAGGAAGACAGTATAAGGTATTGTCTGGGAATAAGTAACTTTTCACAGGAGCCCACAGCCTGCTTCCGCTATGGAAAGAATCATACTTACCTGCTTCCTGTCGCTCTAGTCCTGTGCGGCAGCTCCTGTGTGTTCATCTTCCTGTCCGCGGCTTGTATAATTTGCCCCTGACATGGGCCTAATCATCTGCTACGCTGCAGCCAATAACAGGCTTCAGCAGTGATCTATCTCTTGTGGACGGTGGAGCCAGGTATTGGCTGTATTAGAGCAGATATTGATTCCCATGGCAGATAGGAAGTTAACAAGCCACGGACCGGAGGATAGATACACGGAAGACAGTGCGCAAGACTGTAGCTGTAGATAGCAGGTAAGTATGACTCTTTCCATAGCGGAGGCAGCCTGTAGACACCTGTAAGATGTTACTTATTCCCAGACAACCATTTTTTAGCAGCACTGAATATAGAGCTACGCTTCTTACATGTTTCTTTTATTTAGACGTGCACAGGATTCTCTGCATTTCCAGAACTTGTATATATAGCTTTTCTAACTTTCTGACAGTACAGGAGCTCTTGGATAATGTGCACAGTAGTCAATACAAGTACAAGAACATCTTGTTGGATTTTGCATGTGGATAGATCAAAATTATGAAGACTTTAGGCCTTCTCAGATATCAGCTGTCACCGTTATAACGATTTGAGAACTAAAGCCACTTGAAGTATCGTGGAGAGGAAAAGATGAAAGAGAAGGGGGGTGGAAGCCGCTGTCCCCTGGAGTATTCCAAGATAGCAAGGTAAGGTCCAAAAGACCACACACTACCGAAATGCATGGCATAAAAGGTGTAGGTCTGAACCTAGTAAGAAATCTCAAATGGAAGTGGGCGAGGGGCAGGAGTCATAGGAGCCCCCTATGTTGAAACCATAGTGCCCATATACAAGAATAAGGTTGATGAGACATCGATTCTCAGTAAGAAATTTCTTCAAATCTGGCGAATTGGTCCATTTGTTTGGCCAATGTAGGGTTAAGGAGTCCTCTCCAGGCTTCCAGTCCAGCAAAATTAGTCATCTAGCAGCTTCCAGCATGCAGTGGATATAGTGAGAGTAAAGCCAACTCAGGATTAAGTGGGAGATTTGGTTTTACAGACTTTATTGATGATCTTAAGTCTGTTGCCAGAATGGTTTGATTAACTCACATTCCCACCAAATGTGAAGGAAAAGATCCTTTTGTTCACCCGCCACTCTAGCAATTTGCATGTACCACATTGTACATTTGATTCAGTTTAAGTGGTGTTAGATATCACCTTGAGAGGATTTTGTAAATGTTCTCTTGAATCTTCACGCACTAAAGCCTCATTCACACGTCAGTGTTTTGGTCCGTGATTTCCATCAGTGATTGTGAGCCAAAACCAGGGTTGGCGCCTCCACAGACATCAGGTATAAGGGAAAGATCTGAACCTGTCCTGTGTTAAGAGCCGCACCTGGTTTGGGCTCACAATCACTGATGGAAGTCACTGACCAAAACACTGACGTGTGATATGTTTGTGGTTACGTAAAAGTGATGTGATCTGAGAGTGAGAGAATTTTGTTTGCAAGTCTCTCTTCCAATCTTTAATGAAATATGGAATTGACAGGTTACCTGAAGAGAGGGAGTGGTTGTTTATAGTTGAGATTACTTTGGATGGGGATTCTACTTTTTTCTTATTTTTATTTTAATATTATTATAATAAAAAATTATTTTAACCTGATGTAAACTTTAGTGAAGGTAATTTTCTTACCAATGACTGTATTTGTGAGTTATTCCTTCACTTCTGATCCTCAGCTGTGTCATGTGACTAACACTGACTTTCTAAATAACACAACATCTTCTGTGTGGACAGGAACCCGGTTTCTTTGTATATTCCTATGGGAACCTCACTGTCAGTCTCATAGGAATGAATAGAGAAGTAACTGACTTCCTGTCCTGTGTCAGTTGGAATCGCAGAGTGTTGGTCACATGACACAGCTGAGGATCAGGAGGGAGGTTATAACTAACTGGTAAGGAAGAATACCTTCACTACAATTTACATCATGTACCTTTATAACAGGTCAGAGAAAAAAAATACTTGTGGGAGTGCTTATTGAAGTTAAAAGAAGCTTACATTCTTAAATATTTATTCAATAAATAAATCGTATAAAAGAAACAAATGTATACTTTGTTTAGCTGCAGCTCTGCCTCACCTGGCATTAGTTATGCACATACCGTATAAAACTAACACACCATCTATTCCAGTTTAGCCACATGGAGGTAAGGGTACTTTCACACTTGCGGCATGGCTATCCGTCAGGCTGTTCCGGCGGGTGAACAGCTCGCTGGATCTGCCATGCCGCAAGTACCCGTGTACTGCCGCTCCATCCCCATTGACTATAATGCGGGGGGGGGCGGAGCTACGGCAGTGCACGGCAGAGATCGCCGGACAAAAAGTACTGCATGTCCGACTTTTTAGTCCGGCAATCACTGCCGTGCTGCGCCTTTGCTCGCCCCCCACCCGTATTATAGTCAATGGGGACGGAGCGGCAGCACACGGGTACTTGCGGCATGGCGGATCCGGCGGGAACAGCCTGCCGGATAGCCATGCCGCAAGTGTGAAAGTACTCTTAGATGGTAATGCTGTGTGTTAGGGAGGAATACTGCGAGTTTGTAGAAACAATAGTGCAGGGCTGGCCAACCTGCGGCTCTCCAGCTGTTGTAAAACTACAATTCCCATTATGCCCTGCTGTAGGCTGATAGCTGTAGGCCGTCTGGGCATGCTGGGAGATGTAGTTTTGCAACAGCTGGAGGGCCACAGGTTGGCCATCCCTGCAATAGTGGATAGAGAAAGAGGTTTTCTGGCCAGCAAGTAAAGAAAAGCAGAGCGACGCACACCTACATACAGGCTTATGTAGGGTGGCCCACAAAAAAGTAGCCCGCCTCCATCGATAGGATGACAAGATGAACGAGCAAGTGGATTTTTTTTTTCTTAATTACCCACAAGTCACAAAAAATGCATCTTTGGGCATGTGGATTATGTTGGCTGATACTGTTTGTGATGTTTTCCTTGCGTTCATCCAGGGGATGGGGATTGTTAGCGGACACTTCTGTTCGCATGTGGACAAGTCTGGGGAACGTGGTGGCCATAACCCCTTGCTCACTGTTTGCTCCTCCGTAAACAAGTTCCGTGAGGTGTGGCATATTGCCCTGTCTTGTTGGAAACAGCAGGGCATTTTTTTCTTCTGCAGCATCAAGCAAGCGGTATCAGCCAACATAATCCGATGTGCCCAAAGATGCATGGACCTGATCGAGGACCACTTTCGGCACCTTTTGTGACCTGTCGATAATAATAAAATCCACTTGCTTGTTCATCTTGTCATACTATCACTGGAGACGGGCACCCTGTACAATATTCAGCCCTGAACAGGATTCTCTTGTGCTTAATTTCCACTGCTTTTATCCAGTATGTCCTTTTCTTCAGTACTGTATATCAGTTCATTTATCTCCTCACTTTGATCTCTTCCTGCACACTCCATACAAATAAAATGCAGCTCATTGTCCGTCAGCTACTGTGTCACATTGTCATTTTTTTTGGCCTTCGCTCCTGCACAATGATGTGGAGTCGCCTATGCTCAGTTTCCAGTCAGTCTAAATGTGTGTCCTTTTTAATGCATTGCTAATAGTTATATAATTTGTACACTTGAAAAATACATATGTCCTTCAAGTTCATTGTGAGTACCTTCCAAGGTGACTTCTCCAGTCCTAGCTGAAAATGACCACAGTGTCCGGGTAGGCTGCACATCTGTGCCCACCTACCTGCGCCACAGTGGTCTCAGTCAGGCAGGTCCTACTGTAAACCTACATATGTTGTTGGGCATCTATAGTCAGGAGAGCAATGTGTTTTCATAAAAATATATTGGCTGAGAGTCTCAGATTTTATTACTAGAGTGAGGGCTTAGTCCATATATTATGTTTGCATCTATTGTTTTAGTGCATTATTTTCTGTGATTCTATAAATGTAGCCATGCACATTCGCATATTCATTTATCATATCATGCAGGATGTTTTGTATCTTTTTTCCGTAATTTTTTTTTTTCTTAGTCTTGAAGGAGTGGCACCTTTAGGTGTGAATGCCCTTCTGTACTGGGAGTAGCATTCTTGTGCACTTTTGCCCCTTCTAGCTAATAGGCAACTTTGACCATGGTCCATGTTAGGTGTGCTTGTTCCTCCTTTCATTGGTTGCTGGATGCACACAGAGGTAACTAGGACCAGCACACTATATGGTCTGCTCTCCTGAATGTAGATGCCCATACAGCATAGGTAGGTTTAGTCTAGGACCTGCCTGACTGAGACCACCGTGGCGCGGGTAGAGAGTCTCTGATTTAATCATACCAGAATGAGGGCCTAGTCCATATATAATGCTTGCATCTATTGTTTTAGTGCATTATTTTCCGTGACTCTAATGCTATTGGTGAAAATGAAATCATATGACAGGCTCCCTTTAAGTAATTTTCTTTTTGAAGGTTATGGTTGAAAAATGAAACTTTATTTTGCAGCTTTTCTTTAATGGTAAAAGTTTGCTATTTTCTGTAAAGTTAATATTACAAAATAAAAAAGAGCAAAAACCATTACAATGAATGCAGTTTTGTAACATACATACTATTAAATATCACAAAACAGTCTTTCGAACCCCTGTAATCATAATAACCTTTACAATATAGTGAACACAATATTTACGGAGATCGGTAAACGGGCTAAATAAAAATGGCACAATTTTTCCCCTTCATTTAACCCATAATAAAATCTTACTTATGTGTATGGCAAAATGGCTTGATGCAAAAATAAGAGTTATGCCTTTTATTGGTAAACATAATATGAGGGCTGATGGGTGGGAGGCGGTGAGGACTTGGGTACTTGGTTTGCTTGTGTGGGGCCCTGAAATTCCTGGTGGCAGTCATTTCTTGACTTTGATTACATGCAGGGGGTAAGGTAGACTATAGAACTCTTATTGTTGTGTTAAGATCATGCCTCCTGAGAAGAGATTTCATTTTTGCATATTCTTGCAGTCAGGTTGAGCAGTGGAATACAACCCTTGAACTGTGCCCCCTGCTGTCAGTGCTAATAAATGCCTTATGTTGCAGTTGCATCTATCTTCCACTATTATAGTTTGCTCGGGCCATGTATAAAACTGGAACTGAAGTGAAATTCCAGACTTGTAGGAAACTTTGAATGAAGAGTGCAGTACCTCAAGCTGTTATCACCGGCTGCATTATTCACTGTCCTGATGCTTAGTAGATAGGTTGTGAGCTGGTTTGCATTCTCCTTTCTGCCAATAAGCATGTCATGATAAGGATTCAGGAGGAAAGATGAGTCACCTTGACATTCTCCAGCTCGGGCGTGTAATGTAAGGTTCTCTGCGATGTCTTTTGACCTTTTCTGTGTGGTTTATTGTACCACGCATGACATGCAGAAAGTGAGGGAGGAATGAAGAGTACTTGCATCAATGGTTGCTATGGTGAAAGCAAGTGGCAAGGGTGTTTGCTAATATGAGAACATAGTCTGCTTTCTAGACCTTTGCATTTTGTGCAGATATAAATAAAACCTAGTTTGGATTATGTGTAAAAATGTGTCGGATTATGGCTGACTGCTCGAACAAGTATTGTTTTATTGCTGCAGATGAGACACTTCTAAACCTGACAGGAGAGGCGAGAACATGGAACATATATTTTTGGGCAGATTCTGGCACTCAAACAGTGTGTCAGCCATGGACTAGACACAGATAACAGAGGGCCCCTGTACAACAGAATGTGGGACCATATTCTGAGAGCCATAACTTTTTCATTTCTCAGCGACCGAGCTTTGGGAGGCCTTATTTGACATTTTCACTTGTGCCATTTTGGGGCACATATGTCGTTTTGAGCACTTTTTAATCTATTGTATGGATGGGGAGGTATATTTATAAGGCTCCATTCACACGACCGTATGTTGTCCGCAAAAAAAACGGATCCGTGTCCGCAAAAAAACGGATTGCATTCCGTTTTTTTGCTGATCCATAGACATGTCCTGATTTTCACTGACAAGTATAGGACATGTTTCATTTTTTTTTTTGCTGAGCTGTGCAATGGAAGAAAAGTGAATGGGACAGCATCTAATCCGCAAAAAATTGGATCCGTTTTTTTGCGGACAACATATGGTCGTGTGAATGGAGCCTAAGTCAGATGGTTACAGATGCAGTAACACCAGTTATATGTGCTTTTTTACTTTATGGGAAGAACGGGAGGCCAATGAGCGCCTTACAAGCTCTGCCTCTAATGCCACCAGATGTAAGGCAGCTATCCTATAAGTCAATGTTCGACCCTTCAAATAGGCCATGAGACCTGATTCGGATATTAAATAAGCCAGCATCTCATCTGCAACCAACCGTTAATATGGGCAGCATAAAGTTGATGACAGGATCCCTTTAACTGGATGAGAAGCCTAAGTCCCTAAGTCAGGATTGGGGGGCGCTATCTCTCCTTGGGGAGAGAGCACCTTGGTCAGCATGAGAAGACATAGGCCAGTGGTGGCAAACCTATGGCACAGGTGCCAGAGGTGGCACTCAGAGCCCTCTCTGTGGGGACCCGCGGACTGGAAAAAGTCTAAGTTTTACCAATATGCCTTAGACTTTTCCTGCCATTCATCAGTGCAGGGCACACTATGAACAGTAGAGAGCGCACTGAATGTAGGCGGGCTATTATAGCTAAATGTTGGCACTTTGCGATAAATAAGTGGGTTTTGGGTTCTAGTTTGAGCACTCAATCTGTAAAAGGTTCGCCATCACTGACATAGATCATACATGCTCCTCTGGAATTCTGGGAAGAAAGGGATGCAAATTAGCTCTTAACAAGCTCTGCCTTTAATGCAAAGAACTCATTTGCATCCCTTTCTTCCCAGAATTCCAGTGGAGCATGTATGGCCTATAAGTCTCCTTACGTCGACTAAGGCGCTCTCTTCCCAAGGAGAGATAGTACCTTGTGTTTATTCTTATTTTTAATATTATTTAACTTGAAGTATTGGTGTGAAATGATTTGCATGATATGAAAACGTATATAGGGGATAATGAGCCTTTGTGCTGTCATGTTCTGGTGTTCGTAAGAAGTCGGATGGGAGCGTTTAGGCTGCTACCCCTCCAATATTGAAGTTTTATAGGCGCAGAGGTTGCAGAGCTGGTCCCAATTAAACATGAATGACTTGAAAATTGAACATTTTGATGACAATAACACTTACTGGAAGTGGGAAACCATTGATGATTACCACGTTGTGAGGGAATGGAAGATATGGTCTGAAGAGGTTGTGGATTCTTGATGTAGATGGGAAGCATTAAATAGCTGATATCATGTTGTAATTAAAGGGGTTGTCCGGGATTATAAAAACATGGCTACTTCCTTACAAAAACGGGACTATCCCTGTCCACAAGTTGTATATGATATTGAAGTTCTGTACCATTGACTTCAATGGAGCTGAGCTGTAATACCACACACAACCCATGGACAAGGGTGGAACTGTTTTTGGAAGAAAGCAGCCATGGTTTTATACTCCTGGACAACCCCTTTAATTCTACTTCTATATGAAATGATTGGCTCTAGTTGAATTGGCTAAATAAAAAAACCACATAGCTATAACATATTTATTTTTTGTGTGTTTTGTCGAGCAGTAGTCACTTGAGCTGCAGAATAGGACTGACCGTAGAGCAGACAGGTGCTGTCAGTCTATATTCTGCATATACTGTGACATGCGAGTTGTTACTTTTATCAATCCTTCCAGTCCTTGAACAATGGCCGTACACCTTGTCATGTTTGGACAACAGCTATTCCTCTGGACCCTGTGGGGAGTCGCTCTGGTAGACAGCGGTGCGGGTGCAGTATAGAGGCAAAAGGGAGTCCAGAAGGTGCAGCAAACAGTGTTTTATTCACACTTGCATCAAAAATAAACAGCGAACAGTCACTTGGTGTTAAATCACACACATCAGAAAACGTGAGGTAAAACAAAATGTCCAAACACAGGTTCTAATCACCTGGGAGGTTTTAGGTGCGGGTTCGCACCTGGCTGTCGGCCCAGCCGCAAGATAATCCACCTCAGGCTTCCAGGCCGTCTGCACTCCTCCTTGCTGGGCTCCTGCTTCCAGCCCAGAGAGCTCCACAGCACCATCTGCAGCTCCAGGACAATCACACCCTCAGCTGCTGAGGAGGCTGCCTTTAAAGGCCCGGATAAAGTCCGGCCTGGACCGTGGGGAGTAGGCACCCACCCAACTCTTTGCCTACTCCCAGTAAGAGCCGGCCCGGATTGGCTTTGCAGCCAAACTAACTAACAATGCCAAGCAGCACTAGCTGCTGCTAACACATAAAAACCCGGCTCTCACCTCACCGAGGCCAGGAACCTCGGTGACACGTATCGTCCGTCCATGACGGCACCTTGCGCCCTCTTACACCCCCCCCCCCTTTGTTCAACACTGAGGGGGTGAACACACGTGAGGCAGTGGACGCGGGACAGTGCATCTGCGTTACCCTGCAAGCGGCCTGCCCTGTGCTCTACAGAGAACTTGAAGTTCTGCAGGGATAGGAACCACCTGGTGACCCGAGCATTCCTCTCCTTGGCCTGGCTCATCCACTTGAGAGGGGAATGGTCGGTCACCAGACGGAACCTCCTACCTAACAAGTAATAGCAGAGAGATTCGAGTGCCCACTTGATAGCCAGGCACTCCCTCTCCACTATACTATACCTAGTCTCGGCGGGGCTGAGCTTACGGCTCAGGAAGACAACGGGATGTTCTTCCCCATTGACCTCCTGAGACAGTACAGCACCGAGACCTACCTCCGAGGCATCGGTCTGTACGACGAACTCCCTGTTGAAGTCGGGTGTCAACAAAACCGGGGACCCACACAGGGCCGACTTCACCGCAGAGAAAGCCTCCTCCGCCTTCTCACTCCAGTGCATCTTTCCAGACTTTCGTCCCTTTAAGAGGTCTGTCAACGGCGCTGCTATTGTGGCAAAGTGGGGCACAAACCTCATGTAGTATCCTACAATTCCCAGGAAGGACTTTACCTGCCTGGTGGTGACCGGTCGGGGCCAGTTACGTGTGGCCTCTACCTTAGTTACCTGAGGTTTGATGACTCCCCGCCCAATTACATACCCCAGATATTTGGTCTCTTCCAACCCAATCGCACACTTTTTTGGATTGGCGGTTAGTCCAGCTTTCCTCAGGGCATCCACTACGGCCTGCACCTTGGGTAAATGGCTTTCCCAGTCGGTGCTGTGGATGACTACATCATGTAAGTAGGGTGAGGCGTACCGACGATGAGGTCGCAGCACAATGTCCACTAACCTTTTGGAAGGTGGCGGGGGCGCCATGCAGGCCAAAGGGTAACACCTTGTAATGATACAGGCCCTGCGGGGTAACAAAAGCAGTTTTTTCCTTGGCCGACTCCGTTAAGGGTACCTGCCAGTACCCTTTGGTGAGGTCTAGCACAGAAAAATAACGGGCTTGCCCTAAATTCTCAACAAGCTCGTCTACCCGGGGCATGGGATATGCATCAAACTTGGACACTTCATTTAACTTGCGGAAATCGTTGCAGAACCGCAACGTCCCATCCGGCTTGGGTATTAGGACTATGGGACTGGCCCACTCACTTTTCGACTCCTCAATGACATCGAGCTTCAACATTAACTGCACTTCCTCCGCGATGGCCCGTCGCCGAGCCTCGGGTACCCGGTATGGTTTTAACCGGATCTTGGCCTGAGGCTCAGTGACGATGTCATGTTGGATGAGAGACGTGCGGCCAGGGAGGTCCGAGAACACATCCGTGTTCCGACTGATGAACTCCCTGACTTCCTGAACTTGTTTGGAAGACAGGCTGTCTGCAATTTTTACCGTGGTTACTGCTTCACAGGCCTCGAACTGTGGGGCTGGACCCTTTTCACCTAGAAGCCCTGGCCGGGGACTGTGGTCGTCGGCCGTGTCCCTATCTTTCCACGGCTTTAGTAAATTCACTTGGTACACCTGCTCCGGCTTGCGCCGCCCTGGCTGGTGTACCTTGTAATTTACTTCCCCTACCTTCTCGATCACCTCATAGGGGCCCTGCCACCTAGCTAGGAACTTACTGTCCAGGGTGGGTACCAGAACCAAAACCCGATCTCCCGGATTGAAGCCCCGTACCCGAGCCTGACGATTGTACACCCTACTCTGGGCTTGTTGCGCTGCCTCCATATGCTCCCGGACCAGCGGCAACACCCTTTCCATCCGTTCCTGCATCTGGGTGACATACTCAATGACACTTTTGTGGGGGACAGGCTGTTGTTCCCACGCTTCCTTGGCGATATCCAACAGGCCCCGAGGGTGTCTGCCATAAAGCAGTTCGAAGGGCGAGAACTCAGTAGAGGCCTGGGGCACCTCTCGCACTGCGAACATGAGATAGGGCAGAAGCAGATCCCAGTCCTTCCCATCTCTAGACACCACCCTCTTTAACATATTTTTTAAAGTTTGGTTAAACCTCTCGACAAGACCGTCTGTTTGCGGATGGTAAACGGACGTCCGTAACTGCTTTATACGCAACAATTTACACAGTTCCCTCATAACTTTGGACATAAAAGGGGTCCCTTGGTCTGTCAGAACCTCTTTTGGCAGGCCCACACGGGAAAACATTTCCATTAACTCTTTGGCGATGAGCTTAGCTGAGGTATGTCGCAGAGGCACCGCCTCCGGATACCGAGTGGCATAGTCCAGAATCACCAGGATATGTTGGTGACCCCTAGCAGACTTCGGTACGGGTCCGACCAGATCCATGGCAATACGCTCGAATGGGACCTCAATTATTGGGAGAGGGACCAGGGGACTTCTGTAATGCGGCTGGGGGCTATTTACCTGACAGGTCAGACAGGATTTACAATATTCTTCTACCTCCTTAAACACACCAGGCCAATAAAACCGCTGCAGTATGCGGTCCTGGGTTTTCTGCCACCCCAAGTGTCCCCCAAGAACATGTTGGTGGGCAAGCTCCATAACAAGCTTGCGATATGCGGTGGGCACCACCAACTGTTCAACGGGCTCACCTCGGATTTGGTTCACCCGATACAACATATCCTGAAGAACAATAAATCGTGGGAACATTAATTCAGCCCCAGGTTTCTGGGGTTTACCATCAATCATTACAACACTTTCCCAGGCCCTGGTTAGGGTTTGGTCCCGGTGTTGTGCGGTCCCAAAATTTTCCCCGGAGACATTGAGGTCTGCCAACTCAGGTCCCGGTGGCAAGTCCTCCGTGTCTCCCACCATTACCCTCAGTGGGGTTGTCTCCCCCTCTACCGCTGGAGCAGTGGTCACCCCTACCGCTGGGCCTTCAGACTCGGGCTCCCAGGGTTCTGGCCTTCCAGTGGTATCAGGCCACTCTACTAGGGTTACCCCTGTCTCGGGTCCATCAGGCACTCTTATTGCCGGCCACAGCGCCGGGAAACCTGGGAAGTCCCTCCCAAGTATCAGTTCATGTGGGAGTTTGGTAGCAACAGCCACCTCCACTTACCAGCCGCTGTGGACAAAGTCACTAGTGCAGTGGGGTAGTCTTTTAAGTCTCCGTGGATGCACAGGACCCCAATTTTACGGCCGGTATACTCCGCAGGCCGTACTAGGGCAGCTGTTACCAGGGAGACTAGACTCCCGGAGTCCAGCAGGGCCACCGCCAGGGAATCTCCCACCTCTACTTGACACAGGTGGTTTTTATCCTACACCTCACGGGTGCCAGTTGCGCACAGCTTCCGTGCATACAGGGAGTGGCGACCCCCGTAGTTCACAACCATCGGCTCACCCCGATGCGGACAGTTGGCCCTGACGTGGCCTGGCTCCTGACACCTCCAGCATACCACGGGAGGCGGATCCGCAGGGGGTACATTCCGTGCAGGCCTCTCTGTCGCCGGACGTCGGAACTGGGGTGGAGGCCTCCGGGGTTTGACTGACCCCTTCCCAGCAAGACTCCCCTGCAGGTTTCTGGTGGCCTCGTAACGCTCCACCAGGTCGACCATCTCCAGGGCACATACCGGAGACGCCTGGGCGACCCAGTGCTGGAGGGGATAAGGCAGGGCCCTCCAAAAGATGTCTGCCAGCAGACGGTCCAGCATAGCAGCCGGACTTAGAACATCAGGCTGCAGCCACTTTTGCAGCCTGTGCAGCAGATCGTAGTACTGCGGCCTAGCGGGTTCAGTCGTTTTAAAGTCCCACTGGTGGACTCTTTGAGCGCGGACCAGCACGTTCACCCCCCAGTCTGGCCAGGATCTCTCCTTTCACTGTGTCATAATCGGCCGCTTGGTCGTCCGCCAAGTCGAAAAACACCTGCTGGGGTCCGGAAGCCAGGAACGGAGCGACCACCTCAGCCCACTGGTCACGGGGCAGCTTCTCCCTCACGGCCACCTTCTCAAAGACCGCCAGATACGTCTCAACGTCGTCCGAGGGGGTCATCTTTGGGATCGCCGCACGGACCGCTTTCCGGGCATCATGGACGTGGTGGGACGCTCCTGCAGCTTGTAAAGCCATCACGTGCTGTAACAGTAGCTGGTTGGTCTCCCGCTGCTGCACGTTAGCCTCTATGAGAGCCTTCACAGCAGCCTCCATGTTGCCAGAAATTCCTGCTTGCAACTTTGCTGGCTTAATATATTCCATGCACTCGTGCTTAGCAAAAAAACTTTGGCGTTCACGCCAGCCTCACTGCGCATGCCCGCATCCGACACCAAATGTGGGAGTCGCTCTGGTAGACAGCGGTGCGGGTGCAGTATAGAGGCAAAAGGGAGTCCAGAAGGTGCAGCAAACAGTGTTTTATTCACACTTGCATCAAAAATAAACAGCGAACAGTCACTTGGTGTTAAATCACACACATCAGAAAACGTGAGGTAAAACAAAATGTCCAAACACAGGTTCTAATCACCTGGGAGGTTTTAGGTGCGGGTTCGCACCTGGCTGTCGGCCCAGCCGCAAGATAATCCACCTCAGGCTTCCAGGCCGTCTGCACTCCTCCTTGCTGGGCTCCTGCTTCCAGCCCAGAGAGCTCCACAGCACCATCTGCAGCTCCAGGACAATCACACCCTCAGCTGCTGAGGAGGCTGCCTTTTAAAGGCCCGGATAAAGTCCGGCCTGGACCGTGGGGAGTAGGCACCCACCCAACTCTTTGCCTACTCCCAGTAAGAGCCGGCCCGGATTGGCTTTGCAGCCAAACTAACTAACAATGCCAAGCAGCACTAGCTGCTGCTAACACATAAAAACCCGGCTCTCACCTCACCGAGGCCAGGAACCTCGGTGACACGTATCGTCCGTCCATGACGGCACCTTGCGCCCTCTTACAACCCCTTCCTTCCCAAACTTTCTGCCATACACATGCCAGATCAGCAGTCAAGCGCATGTATTTGCAATAGGGAGAGAAGGAGCCGCTGCCAGACACCCAGCAGTGGCTTATCTCCCTATGAGGTCAAAGTATTGGGCATGTTAAAATCCTAATCATCCTTTCCATCAGGACATTTTCCATTCAGCTGATACGGCTGATGTTCCTCTAAGGTGTATGGGCATCTTAAAGGGGTTTTCCGAGATTTTGATACTGATGACCTACCCGTACATTGCATAGCCACTGTGCTTGGTATTGCGCACAGCCCCATTGAAGTGAAAGGAGCTGAACGCAATACCAAGCACAGCTGCTATACAATGTATGGTGCTTTGCTTGGTGAGCAGGGAGAAAGGCGCAGTGCTCACAGGAGCACCGGTGCTTTCTCAAACAGCTGATTGGTCGGGATTCCCACCTATAAGATACTGATAACCTATCCAGAGGATCGGGCATCAGTATCAAAATCTCGGAAAACCCCTTTAACTCTACACATTTTTAGAACTATTTTGAGCAGTTGAACTCTATACTGACCATTTGTATTTCTACTGATAATTGGGTTGGTTTTGTTGTTTAATTATCATTTTAACTTATGGAAGTGTGTCCCTTCTCCAGGCGAGTAGATCATGGCTGACAAGTTTCTGGAAGATGACACAGTGACACTGTTTTGGAAAGTAAAAGTAATATTGATGTAGGGCTACTTTCATGTGACTGTGTGAAGGCTGCATTTCCCAGAATGACCACAGCTCATGTGAACCAAAGTCATTGCATTAAATGATGCTGTGAGCTGGGGCATAGATAAGGGGGGGGGGGGGAGATAGGGGGGTTCAAACCCCCCAAGAGTGTCTGTCCTCCTAAGTTTTGGTTGGCAGTTCTTTTTTCTTAGTGCGCATTGCGCTGGTTGCCCTGCCGCCCAGGCTCAGCTACCGCTCTGTGTCAGGCCGGGCCCGTGCGGCGCAGTAATCTCCAGCATAAGTCATGTGGTGCGGGCGGCGCGCACAAGCAGTCTTCTAGAGCAGAGAAGAAGAGCTGCCTGCAGTGCGTGCGCCCGCCCCAGTGCTGTCAAGACAAGCCAGGCTGACCACCACCCACATTGCCCACCTGCCCGAAATCCGGATCGATCGCCTAACTAAAGTGGCCAGTCTCTGTGTCTCACACACTGAGTCTGTGTGTGTCAAGAGGTGAAACTGACATGCACCGCTCCTGCTATCACTGAATTTCCAGGCTAGGCTAGCTGCAGCACATCTTCTTCTTGTCGTATTTCTGCGTCTTCCACACACTGGCTGCGTGCCCTGCTGCCATCATGAAGGCCGGTAGACTGGCGGGAAAATGTACCAGTTTGATAGTAGAGGGGACTGGGGAGGAGATGTGCTGCCTGCAAACCCAGGCCCATGAGGGGAAAAATGTGCCCAGCACCCCTGCTTTCTTCAGAATCATGCCTTTATGGCCCAGCAACCCCTGTTAGCTACTTCGGCTGCCACTGCCATCCTGGAGGCTGGTAGTGGCGGAAAAAACGTACCATAGTGGGGGGGGGGGGCGGGGCAGTAGGAGATACACTGCCTGCAAACCCAGGCCCATGGAGGGGGCAAATGTGCCCAGCACCCCTGCTTCAGAATCATGCCTTTTATGGCCCAGCACCCCTGCTTGTTGGCTACTTGCTGCCACTGCCATCATGGAGGCTGGTAGTGGCGGGGAAAAGGTACCATAGTGGGGGGGGGGGCGAATGTGCAGTGGGTAGGTTTCAATTACATGTTTTTTCCATATGGTGTCAAACAACTAAATCGGTATTGCTCAAGGTAAAGGATTGGTTTAGGAATGATATGGCTGGTATATTTTTTTCAAACCCTGGTGTGTCAGCTGGATAAAGTTTTATAATTTGAGAAAGCTGAACCCCCAACCCCCCGGGAAAAAAAATTATCTACGGCCCTGACTTTGAGTACAGGACAGTATAGACCTGTGGTCGGGCTAGAACTCACCGTGTTTTAAACCACTATGATGCAGTGAATTCAGCTCACATGAGCAGCGGTCAGTCCAGGAAATGTGGTTGTCACAGAGGCCGCACATGGCCATGTAAAAGTGGCCTTATTGTTTAATTCTGTTCTTTCTTTCCTCTATTCTAGTTGAGCAAGTTCCTGTGGAACCATATTACATCCCTTTGTCTCAGGCTGAAGTGGTTCAGGAGGGAAGCGACGTTACTCTTGTATCTTGGGGTACTCAGGTTAGTATACCTGCTGCTTTAAAGGGCATCTGTCAGTAGATTTGTACCTATGACACTGGCTGGCCTGTTACATGTGCACTTGGCAGCTGAAGGCATCTGTGTTGGTCCCATGTTCATATGTGTCCACATTGCTGAGAAAAATGAAGTTTTAATACATGCAAATGAGTTTCTAGGAGCAACAGTGGCGTTGTAATTGCAGAGAGAGCTGAGCCCATTGCTCCTAGAGGCTCATTTGCATATATTAAAACTTCATGAGGTCAGCAATGCAGACACATATGTACATGGGACCAACACAGATGCCTTCAGCTGCCAAGTGCACATGCAACAGCTCAGTGTCATAGGCACAGATCTGCTGACAGATGACCTCGAACATTGTTTTATGTAATTTCCGACTTGGGTTTGAAGCTATTATTGGAAGGTGGGATTATTTGGGTGATTTATCTAGACGTCCGGGCAACTTTATGTTTTACATGTTATTCTTGTTTTCCCTTCATTATCCTTTACACAATAATCATGAATGGATTAATGACGTGCAGCTCCAGACCATTTCCTGAGATTTGTTGAGGCTTATAGTCCTTTTTAGCTGTTTATCCCCCAGTATAATGTACTTGTAATTTAAAATGGTATTCATGTCAAAAGAAGGCTTTGTTATTTTTTATGCAGTTCTCTTTTAAAATCAAGACTATTACTATTACTGTTCATCATATTAAAACACAGCATCAACTTTAAAGGGGTTCTGCAGTTTTTTTAAACTGATAATCTATCCTCGGGATAGATCATCAGCATCTGATCGGCGGGATGCTGATGATCTATCCAGTATTGATTTACTGTAGTAAATATAGCAGCTTTCTAAAGTAACAAATATTTTATTTTGAATTTGTATTAAATATGTATATTTTCAAACCACTGATCATCTGATGGAGGTAAATTGTGACGTGTAAATTAGGGTTGCACAGATTATCGAATTAACGATACCCAATCGATACCTTTTGTACTCTCAGCGCACGCCATGTTTGCTCAGCAGCCGAGAGGAGAAGGAAGCGGTCTCTCCCTCCCACCTGTGCCGCTGCCACCAATCAGAAGACAGAGGCGAAGAGGAGGGGAGGGGCTTTGGCGACTGCGCCACCAATGAAGATAACTCGCCCTCTAATTCAAACACCTGAGGGGTTAACTGCTGCGGATCGCAGCTCCCTGTCACAAAGGTCGGGTGCCGGCTATATGATTCTGCAGCCAGCACCCGCCTCCTGTATTTGAATTAATGGGAGTGTTATCTTCATTGGTGACGCAGTAGCCAAAGTCCCTCCCTTCCTCTTCCCCTCTGTCTTCTCATTGGTGGCAGTGGCAGCCAGTATTAAAAACATTGGTGGTGCAGTGCGCCCCCCCCCATATTAAAGTCATTGGTGGCAGTGGTCATAGGGTCCCCTCCTCCTCATTGGTGGCAGTTCCGATCGGAGCCCCAGCAGTGTAATCGCGGGTCTCCGATTGGTTACCATGGCAGCCAGGACACTACTGAAGTAGCACAGGGCAGCAGGGAGAGTGTGAAGTCCTATTCACCCTAATAGAGCTCTATTAGGGTGAATAGGACAAGGGTTCTAGTTCTTAGTTAGTAAATAAAAAGTAATAAAAAAATGTAAAAAAAACCCCACACAAATAACTAAATATTAAGTCTAAATCACCCCCTTTCCCAATTTTACATATAAAATATATAAACAATAAATAAATAAACATATTACATATTGCCACATCCGAAAAGTACAAACTATTAAATTATTTTTAAAAAAATCCTATGTGGTAAATGTCGTAAAAGAAAAATAAATAATAAAAACCTCGCAATTCGCCTTTTTTTTGTTACCTTTTCCCCCAAAAAATAGGATGGGGCTGTTCTATTTTTGGCCGGACGTTCCATAAAATGCGGAATGCGCTCAGCTTTTTGTTTTTTATTTTTTGCGGGGTATCGAGTATCGCAATACTTTATGGTATCGAAACCGAATAAAAATTTGGGTATCATGACAAGCTATCCATATTAAAGGGGTTGTCTCATTTCAGCAAGTAGCATTATACATGTAAAGAAAGTTAATACAAGGCATTGATGTATTGTGATTTTCCATATTGCCTCCTTTGATGACTGGTTGCATTTTTCTATCACATTATACACGTCTCGTTTCCATAATTACGACCGCTCTGCAATCCATCGGCGGTGGTCGTGCTTGCACACCATAGGAAAAAGCATCGGCCTCTGGTAGCTGGGACTGTGGGAGTGCACATAGGCTGGTGCTTTTTCCTATAATGTGCAAGCACGACCACCACTGATGGATTGCAGGGTGGTCATAACCATGGAAACGAGCAGTCTATAATGTGATGGAAAAATAAATCAAGCCAGCAAAGGAAGCAATATGGACAATCACATTACATTAGTAAGTGCCTTGTATTAACTTTCTGTACATGAGTGCCGCTTGCTGAAGTGACACAACCCCTTTAAAACTATTTACAGTATTAATGAGCTGGACTGTACTGACTAAGCTCTTTCAGCAATACCTAACATGATTGCTGATGGTTTCTAGGTGAACTGGAAAAAAAAGTCAAAATTGTAATGAAGATTTGTTGCCAAGTTTCTAGATTTTCCATTTTTTAGACTATGTAGTAACCAGCTCTGCCCACTAGAGGAATGCACAGAACTGTGTAGTTTCAGCGCGGACTTGTTGGGCTGGAGCTACCGCTGCAAAACATCTGATCGGTGGGGGTGCAGTGTTGGACCCCTACCAATCAGATATTGATGTGGATAGGTGTTAGGGCTACCCTTGCTGGAGTTAACGGGATATGTGGCTGGGCGACTAGTACAAAAACACCTTATCTATCTAAATAATTATGTAGTTACACCTCACCCTCACTACTGGTACTCCAAAACGCCACCACTAAGGTTTGTTTTCTAAGTGCTCACATTATACAGGAAACCTTCAGTTACTCCTCCTTATCCTCATATAATCCCAGTTTGTTATTTAAATATGACTATTTCCCCCAAACTACTATGTAAACAGGGTAGCCTTATGTGCTCCAAGCTTAGTATGTGGCTTCATCCAAGTACACATGACAGAACTTATTAAAGGGGGTTTAATATGACGAAAAGCCACAATGCTTACATATACAAAAAAGGTGTAACAAAAGACATACAGTAATATCATACAAAACAGTTTATTAAAATTAACGGGAATAAACCCCAGAAACCTAATGTAGTTATGTATAGGATCTGGCGCTGGAGATGGGCAGGACATAGCTTCACTTCAGTGAGCTTCAAGAAATGACCCCCAGCCCTGTTTTTTAATTCCTTCTAAACATTCTCTTTCTATATCTATACCCGCATCCTTTGATGTCACTGTTTGGGTCTGGGTCTAGCTAATTGCTTTCATGACTCTTATTATGCCAGCCCAGTCTTATCTGGTTGCTGAGGTGCAACTGGTCCTAAAGGGGGGTTGTGTTGAGTCCGCCAGAACAAGACCAGCCCTTTGCAGTGGCTTTCCACTAAAACTGGTCATACACTTTATACTTTTGTCGGCCGAACCCACTGAGAGCAGCCGGTTTGGCCGATACACCAATGTACGCGGGAAGCTTCTGACCCTCTCCCAACAGATGATGTTGGGGGAAGACCAGAATTGGACGAAATTAATATTTTCACCCGATCCTTTTATTCTTTGGGGGGATGAGCCACCGCCAGAATTGCCTGGCAGTGGCTTTTTCCACTTTCCCCATAGCGTACCTAGACACGTTCATTTATATGGGAAAGCTGAAAGTGAGATGGCAGACAGATCTGCCGGCCGAATGATTTAGCCTGACAGATATTGAATGCGTATGGCCAGCTTAAGACTCCTAGAAAAGGATTCTGAGTGAAGATTCTGCTCCTTGATGTCCATAATGCTATAATGGGTTAATTCCTAATAATCAAGTTCTTTAGAAGAATGCTGTATTTTTTTGGACTATAAGCCACACAGGAGGCGTGGGCATTGGTGAAGGGAGCACTGCACTGGCGCTATTCGCCTTCCCTGGTCTTCTTCCAGACCCCGCTCTGCACTGTGTCCTGACTGTGTACAACATCAGGACATAGTATCAGGTCATAATCCGCGCACTATGTGACATCAGGTCACAGTGCAGCACAGGCCAGAAGAAGACCAGGGAGTGTCAGCGACATCCAGAGCAAACTAGGTAAGTTTTTTTTTTAACGTCTGATATAAGGCTGATGGTGGAGGGGGGTTGGGGGAGGGGTCTGATATGAGGTCTTATGTCTGTTGGAGCTTGGGGGTCTGATTTTGGGATCTAATCTGATGAATAATGGTAGTCTGATTTGGGGGTCTGATGAGGATTGGGTGTCCGATCCTAGTTGTGTCTTTGTAGTCTGGTGCGTCTTATAGTCAGGAAAATCTGGTATAGTGGTTAAGTTACTCAAAAGTTTAAATTTTGCTTCATGCAGTTATTTGATTCTAGATTGAGTATTTTTACTTTTATTTGACACCCCAAACAATGGACAGGCCACATCGTGTACATAGGAGTACATCATTTTCAGAGAATCTATGTTACATTTATAACTATTAGAGAACTGTTCACTTACTCTTGTTTTATCCAAGTGTTAAAAATATTGTGAAATTACTTGTGCATGCTTGACAATACGGAAAAGTTGAGTAGTTGTTACCTTCCTCTTCCCCGGATTTCTTTTACCTCCAGTATAACTTTGGCACTTTGTAACCTTTCATTACTTGTTTTTGCTGACATGCAGCCTAATATTCTTTCAGGTTCATGTTATTCGTGAAGTTGCATCTCTGGCCCAAGAAAAACTTGGCTTGTCCTGTGAAGTGATCGACTTAAGAACTATTTTGCCATGGGATATTGAAACAGTCTGTAAGGTAAGCAATATGTCATCATAAGAACGTTTGCGTGATCAGGTACCTGGAAATGGACCGGAAATATTTAATGTCTCTTAAAGATGTAATTTGAAATTTATAAAGGAAGACTATGAAGAGCTTGCGCAGCCACTTTTGACATTTAATTAAGTGGGAGGTATGTGTATGATTAATCTAAATTGTACTTGGTGCAAGTAATTATTTTACTTTATCTGCTCGTTTTACATGTCTCTAAAAAGCTTCCTTATGTGATCAATGACTCACTTCGTGGTGTAGTAAGCAAGCACAGCTGGTTCTGATAATGCATAGCATCAGAGATGGATTAAAGGGAGGGCAAAAGGAGCAGGGCACAGGTTCTCTGGAACATTTCTAGCAGTAGGATATAGAATTTTAAAACATTTATGGTAGTTTTAGTATACTTCTGCAGGTTCTTTCTCGTTGTTCAGCGTTCTGATGCCTTATGTCCCTGAATAACAAAAGTAGAACAAGTAGTTGAGTCGTCATGTTTTTTGCTATAGGGAAATAAGTAAAAGTGCACTTATGCACCATAAGTAAAAGATTTCTTATTGCTGGTGCAGTGGACAATATATTATATGATAACTGAAAGCCAACCTGGTTGGTTGCTGTGTGCAGCTACACCATTTGTCCTTGCACCAGTTGTAATAAATCCCCCCATAGGATCTTAAAATATTATTACTCTAGATCCAGCATAAGGGATACCATTTATCTATTACTCTGCTTGACCAATGGTATAATGACTGGTCAACCATAGGGATGGCATGTCAAATGACTAATGACTGTAGACAACACAACAATACATAGGGCTGTAATTGATTGCCATGTTCATATGATGTGCCATACTTATGGACCTAGGGAATTAAGTTTCTCCTGGAAACCACCAAGCTAGTGTGCGGAATCTTATTAGAGAGACTGTGCTCCCAGACAACCTGCTCTACATTGACGAGAGGTAAAAACTCTGAAACTGGTCTGTGGATTGGTTCTTTTTTTCTCCAAAGTCTCTTTTAAAGAGCCAGACATTGACACATAGGGTAGCCACGTAGTAGGTGAATTTATCCTCCTAAATAAGCTTATTTACATTCCCCTTTCCCAGGGAGCACTGTCTGGCCTATAAGACTCCCTACAGAAACTTGGCGGTCTACGTGGAAAAACATAATGCCCCCAAACCCATGTCAAAGGCCATTCATCCAGCCATACCAGTACCCTGCACTTCACTGACGAGGGCAACCCTATTGGAACAGCTGTGTGCAGATGGGTGTCTTTTTGTTATGGAAAATATTCTGGTTTTGACTTATATCCCAAATCAACATGTGACTAGACCCCAGCACAGATCGTGTGCTTCAGGTCATGTTGTAAACATAAGTAGTAACATAAATTCTACATAAACAATCACTTAGGATCTGAATTTGGCTACATATGCATCTACAGTGAATCAATATAGCATGTTAACCTAATCAATCACAAATCGTGGCATGGGGAATAGAAATGTATACAGAGCTTTGTAGCCATAGAGGTGAACATGTACCTGGTTATGCACGGTAGGTGTTAATCCAACATGTGCAAATCATTGTTGAGGAACAGTTTATTGTTTATTATTATTTATCTTAATGGAAGTGGTGCGATTTCTAGGCCAAGAAAGGCCTGGTTTAAGACGGCCAGACATTGACCTATTAGAGTTATAGGTATAGCTTTTGTCCTGGATGGAAGCTTGTTTCGTAGCTATGGACAACTTGTCATTACATTAACAAGTGAAAAGAGGAATGGTGAAGGACCTTCACAGTAAGATAGTGAGATCATAAATTTTGGTCTATAATATGCATTGGACTATAAGACGCACCCCAGGTTTAGGCAACATAAAACTAGAAAAAACATAAGTTGCTGTCCGTTCATCAGGCATTACACAACAATTATAAAAACCTGCCTAGATGTGTGTGTATATATTTTTGTGTGTATGTGTATATATATATATATATATATATATATATATATATATATATATATATACAGTAATTAAAAGAAAATAGCAGCACTGCATAGTTTGCCAGGTGTGGAGAGGATTCTGGATAAAAATCCACAAAATGTTATGCCAAATATAGACAAGCACCAACCAAACAAAGTTGCCACTATTATAAGATGTTGCGACATAAGTCAAGTTTTAAGCACACCAATAAATGTCGCAACCACTTGTAAAACATCAGTTCAATTTTATTACGGCAACCTTGCACAAATATATCAATAAAACAGAATAAAATACACGGAAATCAATGCATCACATGCAATACGATACATGGGAGCTGCACATGTGTCATTAGTATCGCTTGCACCACCCAACCAGGAGTTACAATATATGTAAAACAGTATCACAAAGTGCACAGTGCAAAGGATGATCACAAATATAAACCTGGAGGGAAAGAATATGCAATAAGGTATACAGACCACGGCAGTCCACGCACCCGACGCTCGTTTCTCAATCGCTTCCTCAGGGAGCCAAGGCATAGACAAGGCAGCACTCCGGTCTTGGTGAAAAACGACGTGGATCCTTTAATGCACCCAATGCAACGTTTCAGCTCATCTGTGGAGCCTTTGTCAAGCAGTGATAACAGTGCTCGATACAAATATATATAGGTCCATACAAAAGTGATCATGATTATACAATAATGAAATCAATCAAGAAATAAACATGATTATATGTGCAAAATACAGTATTAATTCATACAGCTTATATCAGACTGATACCTCCGAGGTGACAAGATCATAAGTGTTCAATAAAAAAGTGAAATGTTCCATGTGTAAATGATAAAACGTGTAACTATGACTCATTAGTAATAATAAAGTGCATATGTGCCAATAAATCACAACTACTTCAGTGTATTAAATCTGTGAGGCGCTCACCCTTCATAATAGAACCCATGCGGTAATGGTTCGCATCCTGTGGTGTCTATTGCAGTGGTGCAACGTCATGAGGGCTAGGGAATCACCCGAGGTTAGTGGAAACTCTATTGCCCATGTGCATGTTGACCTGTGCGGGCATGGTCCATATGCTAGTACTTTGAATGGAACTCCCTGTGTAGACAAGCTGACGACATCCTGGCGGCATCTATATTATTGAAGCAGTAACCAAGGGTACATTATAAACAAAGAATATTAAAAGTATACTAAATTAACTAATGTGTACTATGAATCTATCGTGTTTCACTTATTCTCATAGATATGCAAATAGGGATCCAGGGTGTATTCAGGAGACGCGCTTGATCCTCAGTGGTCAACCGAGGGCTGCACTTTCACTGGACAAGCTTTAAAACAAGATCAGAGTCACAGCATTATCTCCACTACATCGGGAGATATTGCTGTTAAAAATCAGGTCGGGAGTGAAAGCAGGGGGAACCTGCTTTCACTATCACCTCCTATCATTCTCATCCTGATTTCTAACAGCTATATCTCTCGATGTAGTGGTGATGCTGATCTTGTTTGGTTTATCCGCTTTCAAACAAGACCAGAACCATATCTCTAACAGCTCCCAATCCAGATATGAGTGGTTAAAGCAGCCCACCCCCTCACAATGCTGAGCATGAGCACACTCTGCTGAAAGCATCATAGTTGCCTAGGCAATCGTGGTGTACTTCTGCTCCAGTGAGCCTTCAAGCGCTGAAATAATGCTGAGATGCCCTGCTGATGAATAATGCATTGGGCCAGTACATAACCACAGTGCCTGCGGACCAGAAGATGAGGGCACTTTAACAAGATTTTTTTTTTGCGTCTTATAGTGTGAAAAATATGGTAATTTTGTTGTTTATGTTGTCTTTAAGTTTTCAATTCTTGGAAAACCTCCTTAAATGAACCCAGCCCCAAGCCTTGATTTAGAAGTATTCCACTTTCACAAATTTTACAGTTTGCTTCAGTGGTTGTGTTTGATTATTATTATTTTTTTCCATTTCATTCTCCTTCAGTAAGCCATCCGGAAAGCTTCTGATATAGCCATAAAACACTGGCTGCTACTTGTTTATGTTGGGTACGACATATTCTGCCTAGTATATCTTTTTCCTTTTCTGCAAAATGTCCATTGATTTTATTGCATTTTTCTTTCCTAGCCACTATCCACATAATTACAAATCTACTATTTTTTGGTTTCCTCTTCCTATGAGCCAGTGTTTTCCATTTCCGTCTTTATTTCTCCTTTTTGTTTTTAGTATTTTGTTTTCTCAGATCCCCCTTGTACTTTTTATGATGAGATTAATGGTTAGCTGATGTTGGCTGTGACCTGCTTCTCTCTTGCTCTATTTTTATATTAGATCTCACTTGTAAATACATTTTTCTGATTAGTGAAACGCTTTACTAGCTAATATATGAAAATTTATTAGGTGCTTTGTGACGATATAGGGTTATAAAGTCTACTGTGTACCACAAAGGTTTTTGGCCATTAATAGGACTCAGAATCCAGTTAAAGTATCCAATAATTCAAGCGAGAAAATGGAGAGCTTTTGAGTGCATGATCTTTTATGTGACAATAAACTATATGCTATGTGGGTGGGGAAGGAAAATGAATGATTGATTTTCTGTCATATCCAATGGAGCTACTAACTGCTAATTTTTACAGGATTCAGAGCATGCTTTCTTCTACCAAATATAAACTGTAATATGCTTTCACATGAAAGACTATTTCAATACATCATTAACCGTTTAAGGATGCTAATCGGAGTCGTTATAAGACTTAAAAAAGTTTTACTGTGAATAGGGTGCAAAGAATGATGATGGAGGTTCACATGACTCTGGGGGGGGGGGGGGGGGGGGCTGTGAAGCAATCAGGGGGCAGGATTTTTGCAGGTTGTTTTTGTTGATGAGAGCAAGACTCCTGGTTCGGATACTCTTTTTAAAGAAATACTATACTGTCACGCTCGTGTGTGGGAGGAAAACAGCACACCGAGCATAGGAGGAAAAGGGGATACCAAAATAAGGCCTTGAAACTAGAGAAAACCCTAACTCCAGTCCTGACAGACTACCAGTATAAACAGGCAGCAAGTTCATACACCGGATACCTAGAATCCTATAGGACCCTGCAACTATTGTCAGGACTGAGTCTACCTGTTCTTCCAAAGGGAAGGACTAACAGGAGTCTCCCTCGGGCCTAATGACAAACAACAGGAAAAGGCAACACACACATTTATAAAAAAAATACAAAAGGGAAAGGAAACACTTATCTTCAATGAAACTTTGGTAGCACCAGTAACTCAGCCGAGAACCAAACACAAGCTAACAGAAGCTATAAACCGCATAGCGGGAGAAAAAACAATAAATTTAGAGGGTAAAATAACCACAATAGCCACCCTGGGTAAAGAAGGTGTGGCAAGAATCAGAAACAACACAGACATCATTTGATCCAAAAGGAAAACATGTCAGATCAAATCGCGGGAACGTCCGTATGTCTCGGTACGTCCGTGACATATAAATACACGCGTGTTTAATGGAAAGAATATATAAGTATAATTAACTAAGGAAATGGTAATCGGGCAAATGTCTGTCCTCCTTTTGCAAGTATATACAAAGGATAGAAAACTAACATCAACGATTGAGTTAACATCGTCTGACGTCGACACATCAACTTGGAGTCTCGATTGGGGAAACACTGGGTTCTGTGCAAAGCGTCCTTTCATAGATTAACTTCAACCACGAACTGAAAAGTTCCAGTTTTTATACTATTTAACTAAAGAGCTTCACACCCTAGGGGAAAGTGGCCAGCATATGCAATCTGTAAGGGTCCCTGTGTATATCTTGTTTATCTTTTTAATGTTTCGGATCTAGGAGTGGCCAGTTCCCAGATCCTTAATAAATTAGAATTCCTAGACAACCTTGGGAGATAATGCCAACTCTCTTGCTCAATCTTTTCAGACAAGTTTTCAGTTCATTCATAGGTCAGAATAGTTATATCAGCCACAATGAAGTCCAAACGATCAGAGACTCCATCTTCACACTTTACAGGTCCTTCAGGCTCTAGGATGGCTCAGAAGCACAGACTCCATTCTGAGCTTAGCTTGCCATGTGAGAGGACGGGTGTTTGAAATATCTGGTAGAGAGCAATTACAGCAATATTAGGGTGTTGTAGGGATAGGTTAGGGACATATTTAGCAAGGTAGATTAAGTCATTAGGTAGAAATGCCAGGGTTTTATCGGAGAGGAAAAGTATACGGTCAGTTTTTTTGCTTGTTTTTTTTTTAACTTAGGGCAGCTCCTGGCAAATGGAAAGCTTAAAGGGGTTGGCCACTTTTAGCTGATCACAGTTGACCGATGTCTTTGTAAGATGACCATTTCATAAGGTTTGCCAAGTCTGGCCATCTTATGGACAGGACCTCTATGGGGACAGCACGTAAGGTTTGCCTAACATGCATAGTTTATGAAATATAGCAAGTTGCACATAATATCAACAGTCTATATTAGCAATTGCCATATAGTCATCTTACATACACATTGGCCACAAGTAGCCAGAAAGTGGTCAACCCCTTTCATGTAATGCACTGCAATCACCAAAATGCAACAACCTTGTTTTTTTTTCTGTTCATAAACAGCCAGCCTTAAAAAAACAAAAAAAAACTCAACCTTCTACATAATGCGATTGTAGAAAAAGCAATAATAGAGCTATTATTAGTCTTCTATAATATTTTAGTTATTATTGGGATTTCTTTCCCAGTTTATGCTGCTGTATCAATAATCCCGGGTATTAACTGTGGTTCGGAACTGTGCTTCTGATGCATGTATACAATTTTCTAATTTTGACATTTCACAGCAAATCTGACTTGTAATCTGGTTTAGCACCTGTAAATATCAAGTCAAATGGACACGTTCTATTTTGTCCTGTGAGGCTTTAAATAGAACTAGTTTCTAGAACTTGAAGATGTGCATTCCATCGAACTGCACGTGCCTATAGGACATATAGACTATATAGGACATGCGATATGCAGTACAAGAAATAACTGGTCATGCTTTTTATAATGAGATTTATGTAACAGACCTACAAATTAGAATTTCTTTAAAGCTTGGTTTATCATATTGCCTTACTGTGAGTTTAGCAAATATTTTAATAGTTTTACTAGGAAACCCCTTTGATTTGGGTTAATAAGATTACTTCATCATTTTCTGTTCAGTTAAAGAGGACCTTTTACCTAAAAAAAAAATATCCAAAAGTTATATCCCCTTATAGGGGTCAAACCCCTGATGTCTTCACCATTTTATTTTATTTTTTAAACGACCCTCCATTCGCCCGCCTTGCTCCCCGATATCTTCTGCGCCTCATATGCAACTGAGGCGTCTTGGTTATAGTAGGCGTTATCTCCAAAGTTATGGTGGGCGTGTCCGGGCGTTCCTCCTCACTCCCTGGCTGCGAGCGCATCCAATAGCAGCACTCGGCTCTTAGCCAGGGAGAAGGAGCTCAAGTTCTCGCGAGAACTTGAGCTTGCTGAGTCCCGGAACCCGCGCCATCTTGGTACACTCGCTACGCTCCTCTTCTGCGCTGGGGAATCCAAGATGGCGCGGGTTCCGGGACTCGGCAAGCTCAAGTTCTCGCTGTTCTCGCGAGAACCTGAGCTCCTTCTCCCTGGCTAAGAGCCGAGCGCTGCTGTTGGATGCGCTGCAGCCAGGAGTGAGGAGGAACGCCCGGACACGCCCACCATAACTTTGGAGATAACGCCTACTATAACCAAGACGCCTCATTTGCATATGAGGCGCAGAAGATATCGGGGAGCAAGGCGGGCGAATGGGGGGTCGTTTTAAAAAAATAAATGGTAAAGACAAGGTGATATAACTTTTGGATATTTTTTTTTTAGGTGAAAGGTCCTCTTTAACTCCAGTCATTGGCTAAGAAAACAAGAATGTAGCATCATCAACAACCTCAAACTTGCTGACTGAACGTTTTCAAATAAAGCGATTGGGACTTCAAGAATGATCACTTTGCCGTCTAAAGGGGGTCGCAGGTGTAGTTATGGCTGGTCACCACTGTGGTTAATGAAGGGGCTGGGGGGTTGTGACTTTGGTTATGTGCTCTATGTTGCAGCTCAGTTTCATTCACTTGAATACCAATGCATAACCACTATCAAAAGTACAGAGTTGTGACTGGTGAAGAATGGCGCGCAACCTCTTCAGTTCCAAAACATTGGAAAAAAACTCCCCAAGAGGTTAATGAATGCTTTCTCCAGTTTATATTCTACACATACCACCGCCATCTCACTCTCCCTAGTGGGTACAGCAGCCGGATTGTTCACCTGTCCAACTGCTCTGGTCCACTGTGGTCCGGCACTCCTCTGTTACCACCGAGTGAGCACAGCGGTAGAGTAGCACTTTTCTGTCGTCTCCACACAGGCTCAGGCCTGCTTCTTCCCTGTCTCTGCCTCTTTGCCTGTTGGGAGCATGTGTGCTCTCACTCTTGCCGACTCGTAAAGGCCCAGTGCGCACACTTCCCCAACCTGTGGCTGGCTACTAAAGGGTATTTAAGGCACCTTTCCCATGGGGGATGCCTGAGCAGTAGGTTACAGTTCTCTAGTTTCCTGCACTACTTGTTTTGTCTCACTCTCCCTTGTCCTTATTTCTGCCTTGACCCTTCGCTACTTGACCTGACATCTGCCTGAGCTACTTATCCTGACCCTTGGACCAACTGTTGATTGCACAAACTCTGCTTCCCCTGACGTCTGCTTGTCCCTGACTAGACCCCTTGGTGTTTTGCATCAGTGTCTCTTGACCCCTATGGGTCGGTAGTCTTCTGAACATAGTCCACTTAACCAAGAGTTAGCAGCTTGGTTGTTCCCCCGCAGGAGAGTCCAGATCCCTGTATGGGTGTTAGAGTGAAGACTAAGGGTATAACAACATTTTTCACCCTTGGCAATGTGCACCTGTGCACTGGGATGTGCTAGCTAACCCCCATTTCTTTCTTTGCAGTCTGAATGCGAAGTAAGGCTGACTCCATTGGTCATGCACTCCTAACTAACCTGTTTGTCCCATGGGCTGATTTAAATTAGTGCAAGTATAAAACTGAAGCCTGCTCTTCCTGCATTTATTGGAGGCTATTTTATTCATAGTGAGCTTAGCATGCATGTGAAATCTGCATCCCTTGAAATTAATAGAGGCCAGTATGGCACCAGCAGAGGTAGTATTTAGTGTAGGTTCCTGTCCTAAAGATATCAACTTGGCGCTGGCAGACTGGCACAAATAATTTTGTACAAAATGTATTTGCAAAGAATCTCACATTTATAACTTAGGGTACTTTCACACTAGCGTTTTGGATTCCGTTTGTGAGATCCGTTTCAGGGCTCTCACAAGCGGTCCAAAACGGATCAGTTAAGCCCCAATGTATTCTGAATGGATAAGGATCCGTTCAGAATGCATCAGTTAGGCTCCGTTCCGCCTCTATTACGTTTTGGAGGCGGACACCAAAACGCAGCATGCAGCATTTTGGTGTCCGTCTGAAGAGGCGGAGCCTAACGGATCCGTTTTTTTTTACAATGTAAGTCAATGGGGACGGATCCGTTGTCAGTGACACAATATGGTGCATTTGAAAACGGATCCGTTCCCCATTGACTTTCAATGTAATCCAAAACGGATCCGTTTTGGACTTTGTCATTTTTCTTTAAACCTAATGCAAACGGATCCATTCTGAACGGATACAAACGTTTGCATTAGAGGTGCGGATCCGTCTGTGAAAATAAACAGACGGATCCGCACCAACGCTAGTGTGAAAGTACCCTAAGCATTAGTACATTTTCTATAGTGGGTATGACACTATTGTATGTACATTATTATTTTGCGCGGTGCTGCTGCATTGTGTTTGTTTTAACCTTAGGAGTAGCCCCAAGTCAAATTTGTTCAGTAGTCACTGAATCCACATCTGCTTCGTAACAAACTATTTTTGATGGTGTGGTCTCCCTGCTTCTCCCAATAGGGGCAATTGTACTATAACAGGAATATATGCTGTATAACTGAATACTGATGAGAGCTGGGATGACCTCGCTCACCATAGGCGGCAGAAAGAATTTCTTAATTATTCATTCGTCAAAATTTGTTGTTTCTTACTTGACATTTAATAAGGTGTGAGTTCATGGAAAAAATCTATCGTGATTTGACTTGATTTGATCTTGAGAATATCTGAATTAAAAGCTGATTTCCCATTTGCAACCTAACCTTTTAATTGCTTCAAGTATGGGAGTATGACTGCAAAATCAGTTTGCCATCATGGATGAAGCCAAACTTGTTTACATACATATGCTGAAGACCCATTGTTGGTCGCACCTATGAGACCTACACCTGTTTCTAGACCAGGGCCTCTTTCTGGCCTGGATGCGGTAGCCAGAGGTGGTTGGGATTATGGAAATGACAGGCCTGCTTTGCAATGCTGTTTCTGTAACTCCCATACAAGTGAGTGGGAGTTATGGGAACAGCATAACACTGCAAGCTAAACTGCTTCTGCACATCACAGGTTACAGAAACAACACATCTTGCTTTGCTGTACTCATCCCATAACTCCCATTCACTTGTCTTAAAGGGGTTATCCCATGATTAATCTATCAGTGACTGCCAGACCCCTGCCATAGATCGGGCAGGCGCATCACCTGCACCCGCCCGATCCGCGGCAGGGGTCTGGCAGTCACTGATAGCCAGACCCCTGCTGCTTGTGCCGGTAACGGTGAAATCATTAACCTTTGATGTGCCGCGGTCAGCGTGCGATGTCGGAGCTTCCATCGGGTCCCTGTGCTGCTTTGACGGGGACCCGATGGCAGGGAAGTAGCTGATGCCTTATTTTGGCACCATGGCTGCCTTCCAGGAGAGCCTGAGAGATCCAGACCCCTGGATCTCACAGGCAAGCAGGTTGTAGGCATATTACAGTCTGTAATGTACTTACAGCCAATGCATCACAATACAGAAGTATTGTCATGCATTGTAAAGGGGATCAGACCCCCAAAAGTTGAAGTTCCAAAGTGGGACCAAAAATAAAGTGAAAAAAAACTAAACGTTTCAAGTAAAAAATAAATAAAAAAAGGGTCCTTTTCCCAAAATAAAGTAAAAAAAAAATTGTAAAAAATAGGGGGAAAAAAGAAAAGTACTCAAATCTCCAGTAACAAAAAAGTCTAAGTGGGATAATAACTTCCAAAAATCAATCACTAAATCAAGAACCCCATAGCGGTTAGAAGGGAAGTTTTAGAAATAATTTTAATAGCGCAATTAAAATTCTGGGTATAACCAGCTATCCAAAAGACAAAAACAGATAAATACATTCAAGAGTCCCAGTAAGTACCAATAAGGACCAGCAAAAAAGAAGAGTCTTACCATGAGTTGCATTTGATGCCAAACTGGTACCTGTACAGACCAGAGGTTGATGGTAGGAAACTGTAGGTGACACCGTATAGTGTGGCTAATAGCAGAACCAATCCCTAATAGACTCCCTATGCTGAAAACACTAGGAATGGAAATCGTTGATGCCCTGCCTAGTAAGATAACGGGAGTACCTATAAGAGGGGAGACCTGTCAAGTAAAAAGCCAAGTGGGGCAAAATCGTTCACCACAAACCTGAGTACATAATTATATCACAGTGGATGGTAACTGTGGGGTGCTCTGCGTAGATGGACAATGAGAAAGGTTACTCTAGGGACAGCCTATTGATTGGGGGGGGGGGGGATAGGGTTACCATGCTCATCTACACAGAGCACCTGCCCCGAAAGGGTCGACCCCGTTTGGATACCTGTCCCTAGTCTGGGCGGAATCCCTAAAAAGCCTTGCAGGATATTTCCTTAAAATTTACAGAATATTCCCGACATGCCACCTTTCATGCAGTGCTCATCAGGGGAATTATTCCATAAGCTGGTTACCTCAAGTTGGGTACATCAAAGCCGGGTACATCAGAAGCTGGATAAATCAAACTGAGTACATCAAGGATAAATGATCCTTATACAGAGTAGAATAAGGGGTGAAATACAAGTGTGGTTCCAAATCCAAAAAGGTTTTGTAACCACACTTGGATTTCACCTTTTGACTGCTATGGGGTTCGGGATTAAAAAAGGAAAGGTAGACATATTAGGTATCACCGCGTCTATACCGGCTCTTAAAAAGGAAAGGTAGACATATTAGGTATCACCGCGTCTATACCGGCTCTATAAAAATATTACATGACCTAACCCCTCAGATAAATACCGTCCAAAAAATAAAATAAAAACTGTGCTAAAAAAAACTTTTTTTTTTTGTCACCCTTCATCACAAAAAGTGTAATGGCAAGCGATCAGAAAGTCATATGTACCCTAACATAGTACCAATAAAACCGTAATCTCATACCGAAAAAAAATGACCCCCTACATAACAGTCTCGCCCCCCCCAAAAAAAAAAAAAGGCTTTCAGAATGTGGAGTAACTAAAAAATAATTTTTTTCAAAAATGCGTTATGTAAAACTGAAATAAACAACCAAAAAAAGTCATATTTGGTATTGTCGCGTCCGTAACAACCTGCTCTTTGAAAATAGCACATAATCTAACCTGTCAGATGAACGTTCTAAATAACAAAAAATAAAAACTGTGCCAAAACAGCTATTTTTTGTTACCTTACCTCACAAAAAGTGTAATATAGAGCAACCAAAAATCATATGTACCGTAAGATAGTACCTACAAAACTGCCACCTTATCCCATAGTTACCAAAATGGGTTCACTTTTTTGGAGTTTCTACTCTAGGGGTGCATCAGAGGGGCTTCAAATATGACATGGCAGCTTAAAATTATTCCAGTGAAATCTGCCTTCCAAAAACCATAGGGCTTTCTGTTTCTTCTGCACCCTGCCGTGTGCCCGTAGAGCAGTTTACGAGCACAAATGGGGTGTTTCTGTAAACTACAGAATTGGGGCAAAAAATATTGTTTTGTTTGGCTGTTAACCCTTGCTTGTTACTGGAAAAAATGGATTAAAATTGAAAATCTGCCAAAAAAGGGAAATTCTGAAATTTCATCTCCATTAATTCTTGTGGCACACCTAATAGCTTAACAAAGTTTATTAAATCAGTTTTAAATACCTTGAGGGGTGTAGTTTCTAAAATGGGGTCATTTTTTGTGGTTTCTATTATGTAAGCCTCACAAAGGAACTTTAGACCTGAACTGGTGCTTAAAAAGCGGGTTTTGGAAATTTTCTGAAAAATTTAAGGATTTGCTTCTAAACTTCTAAGTCTAAAGTCCCAAAAAAATAAAATGGCATTCCCAAAATGATCCAAACATGAAGTAGACATATGGGGAATGTAAAGTAATAACTATTTTCGGAGGTATTACTATCTGTTATAAAAGTAGAGAAATTGAAATTTGGAAATTTTGCAAATGTTTCAATTTTTTTTTGTTAAATTTGGTATTTTTTTTAAATTGAATTGAAATTGTTGACTCAATGTTACCACTGTCATGAAGTACAATATGTGACGAGAAAACAATCTCAGAATGGCCTGGATAAGTAAAAGTGTTTTAAAGATAGTTTTATGTTATCACCATATAAAGTGACACATGTCTTTAAGATGAAAAATTGCAGGGTCCTGAGAGGTTAAAATAGGCACTATTAGTCTAATGACTATTTGTAATTAATATTCTTTAATTACCATATCTTGCATAGCCCTGATTGAGGTGATTTTCACACAGGTGATGCCATTGGATGGCCAAATTCCAATACTGGGCAGCACACGGCCAAGTTATAAATTAGGTCCAGTATTTCTTTGACAAATCTTCATGTGTATGGTTTTTGATACATGGCCCCTACTGCAAGTCATGGTATCCTCTACCTGAACTTTTGAAGGGCTCCACCAGGTCTAGGGTGTCTCTAAAGACATCTCACATGCTACCATAGGGTTTATGATGGACAATATACAGTGCCTTGCAAAAGTCTTCACCCCCTTGACTTTTTTTCGTGTTTTGGTGCCTCACAACCTGGACTTAACATGGATTGTTTGAGAATTTGCATCATTTGTTACAGAACATGCCCACAGCTTTGAAAGCCCTTAGTTGGTAGTCAATTTATAATTCACATTCATATACTACATTGCATATACTAGTGCCAAATGCCAATTTCCACCCCACCCCACCCTTCTCACTGACTTTGTTAACCCTATCAGACCTGTGTTTGGGGTCATTTTCCTGCTGGAAGGTGAACCTCCGTCCTAGCCTGAAATCACGCACAGAGGGGTACAGGTTTTGCTCGAAAATATCCCTGTATTTAGCACCATCCATCTTTTCCTCAACTCTGACCAGTTTCCCAGTACTGGCTGCTGAAAAACATCCCTACAGCATGATGCTGCCACCACCATGTTTCACTGTGGAAATGGTGTTCTTTGGGTGATGTGATGTGTTGGGTTTGCGCCAGACATAGCGTTTTCTTTGATAGCCAAAAAGTTCAATTTTAGTCTCATCAGACCAGAGCACCTTCCTCCATACATTTTGAGAGTCTCCCACATGCCTTTTCGCAAATTCACAATGTGCCTTTTTGTTTTTAGCTGAAAGTAATGGCTTTCTTCTGGCCACTCTGCCATAAAGCCCAACTCTATGGAGCGTAAGGCTCATTGACGTCCTATGTACAGATACTCCACTCTCTGCTGTGGAACTCTGCAGCTCCTCCAGGGTTACCTTAGGTCTCTGTGCTGCCTCTTTCATTAATTCCTTCCTTGCCCGGTCCATGAGTTTTGGTGGGTCGACCATCTCTTGGAAGGTTTGCTGTTGTGCCATGATCAGCCAGAACTGGTCATTTTCACCTTTTTAAGTAATAAAGGAGAGTAAAGCTGACCATAGACATTAGGTAGAAGTTGGTTGATGCTTGAACAGCAGTTGAACAATCATCTGGAGAACAATACACGGTCATACACATTTTCGTTCATATCGGCCGTTACAGTTCCATGAATATATGTTCATGGAAACCGGGCAATGGACTAAAGATCTTTCTGGGAATGTTCTTTCAAAGAAAATATTAACCCGTTCTGGACTTCCGCTGTGCATGTATGGCGGAAGTCTTTAAAGATGGCGCCTACTCGTAGGTGGCATAACCACCGGGTTTCTGCTGTTTTAAACAGCAGAGGCCCAAGGCTAATGTTTGTGATCGGTGATAATGCTAGTCACACGGACATTCAGCCTCTCAGATGCCGTGGTCAAATGTGACCCCTGCATCTTAGAGTACTGAAACCTGAAGCCGGCACTTTTGAGCCTGGGCCACCTTGCTCTGGCTGAGATCCGGAAAGGCGATCCATACTAGTAGTAAACCTTAGCCTGTACAAGGCTTCCAGGCCGATTACTAGTACATTCCAGTGCTGGCCTGTAGGTGGCAGCACTGCATTGGAATATACAGATTTCTGTATTCTGTAATGGATAGATATCTAATGATTGCTTGCATGTTATAGTAACCTAGGGGGATTTAAAAAAAGTTTTTACTTATATAAAAAAAAGTTCAAATCACTCCCCTTTCTCTAGAATAAAAAAAATTAAGCATCATGGGCATTGCTACATCAGAAAACGCCCATAATATTAAAATATTGGGGCATATTTATTAAGTCCGGCATTTTAGACGCCGGTCTTAATAAGACCCTGCGCCAGCGGTGGATCCGCTGAAGTTATATAAAAGCACTCCATAACTATGGCAGATCCACAGCCGCTTCTAAATGTAAGACAACTTTCTAACCGTCTTACATTTAGACCATTTTCTACTCCTTTCTAGGCATAGAAAATGGTAAATGAGATGGGCCTCATGGCCCGTCCCCCTCCCCGCCCATGCAACGCCCACTTTTTAGACCTGGTGTGAGAGCAACTAGCTATTGCGCCGCAATTTGCTACTGAAATATGCCTAATATAGGTGTATTTTAATTTAATTACTCCCATTATTCCCATACAACGTAAGAAAAAATAAATAAATGGCTGATTCGCCACTTTTTTGTTACTTCACCTCCCCAAAAAATTGAATAAAAAGTAATCAGAAAGGTGTACGTACTCCGAAATCAATCATTTTTATACATAAAAACTACTCATCATCCCACAAAAAATGAACCCTCGTACAGCTTCGTAGAGGTATGGGGTCAGAATTTGGCAATGAAAAGAAAAAATGTCCAAAGTTAATTTTTTTCAGTATTAAAACACAAGAAAAACTATATAAATGTGACATCATTGTAATCGCACTAACCAGGAGAATGAAGGGCACAGGTCACTTTAACCACATTAAATAACACCCATAAAACTGTGGTGGAATGCTTTTTTTCCCCAATTCCACGCAATTTGGACGGCAGGGAGGACATAAAGCTGAAAATGCAAAAGTGGAAAATCCCAAGGTCCCGAAAAGGTTAAAATACGAACGACTTATTTTCCAACTGTAATGGTCTGTCACCTGTCGTCTAAAACAATTTTTGTTAAATTTCACCCAACAAATTTTTTTTTTTTTAAATCTGTTTTTATCAACTTTAGTTTAATGTATATGGCCACCTCTAGGGCTCATGCACATGGCTGTTTTGCAGATCCATTTTGTATTATTATGCCTATAGTTTACTGTATCCATACACCTCTGGATTTGTATTATGGAGCTGTACTTCCCAGAAGCATTGGTTCTAGGAAAGAATATTTTTTTTTATACGGCCTCCTATGGAGCATGGTATAAAGTCTGTGTGACTCCATGAATCCTAGTAAAACGAGGAGAAATATGTACTGCCTTTTCTTTATATGTAATACTACTATATATTTTGTGTGTGTGTGTATATATATATATATATATGGCTTTATTGTTAAGCTGAAACGTTGCCTGCCCACTTGGGTGAATAAAAGTACCTTGGATTTCTATTGGAGTGCTGTCCGTTTTCTACGCAATTACTGTGGGTTGCTCACACCCTTGGACCTTGCACCCGCCACATTGCCTGTGTTTGGTGCTGCCTGTTTTTTTTCTTCATTTATATAAATATATATATATATATATATATATATATATATACACAATGGAAAACGATGGCGGCACTGGAAAAAAGAAAAATGGATGGGTGCTAGGTCCCAGGGTATAGCTGCTTACCCAATGTTTTAGTCAGGAAATCGGAGGCTTGAGAAAGGCTCTTTGTATGAGCTGAAACGTTGCCTCACTGTACCGCATAGGTGAATAAATCACTGTTTTTATCTGGAGTGCAAACCAATTTCCTGACTCTCTCTCGCTATATATATATATATATATATATATATATATATATATATATATATATATTCATTATCCATAGCCTTATTTTTCAGATTTAAGAAGGTTGTCCCATCTCCACATTTATGGCATATTACTAGGAAATGCCATAAATGTCTGATAGAACCCACTCCTTTCTGTAGAACAGAGCCCCCAAAGTGATGGAGAGCACATCCCACATGCATAGTGTCCACACTATTCAATTCTGTATGAATTCCAAAAATATCTGAAGCTATTTTCAGAAGTCCCATAGTGCAATGAGTGCAAGCTGCACAAGCTCTATTCGCTGTAGTCGAGCCAGCACTCCCGTAGTGGTGAATGGAGACTGGCTGCTCTCTCTTCAATTTGGGGACCCTTTCTGGAGATAGATGCAGGCTCGAGATACTCCTCTTACACATCGTGACTTTATATATATATATATATATATATATATATATATATATAATTTACTGTTTGAAAAGTAAAAATAATTTACCATGTTTTTCCCTTTATAAGATGTACTCCATCCCCCCCCCCCCCCCAAAAAAAAGTGGGACAAAAATGTCAGTGTGTCTTATGAAGCGAATACATCTGCGCGCTTCTATTAGTATGCACCTACAGCAGGGAGTGGGGAGTGTAGTGCTGCCTGTACTCACCCCTCCCTGGTCTACCTCCCGGGGGCTGCACTGCACTGTTCTGACGGCCATTTCAAATCATTCTTATAATAACTAAATGTTCCGAATTATATAGGGTAAACCTAACAGGCAAATAAGCATATTGTGTAGCTCTAGAAGGCACATTCATATGTGTACAGTTTGGAACAAAGATGGGCTTAAAACTACTAGGTTGCTAAAAGTAGCGTTTATGACGTGAGGTTGTTATTTTGAACCTACTACGTTAATGGGGAAAATAAGTTGTGAAGCGTGAAAGACGTCAAAATATTGTTTGCTGAGTTGTAAATGTGGGTTTTATGTACCAATGTTTGTCATTACTCATCATGCAACTGAATTTAACGAGTGAAACATTTTTACAACTTATGGCCGGCAAGTGCATTCTCTCCTCTTACACATGAATGCCATATGTGCGTATTTGGGCACCCATGCAGAGATGAACAAAATACACACAACTACACACGCGGTCAAGACATCCACAAAGATGTGCAGTAACACTATACATACACATATGTACACAGTACCTATAGATACACATGTGGAGGAGATTTGTCAATGGTTTCATGAAGTCCATATTTCAAATGTGATAGTATTTATTGAAATGGAAAGTGGCATGTTAAATTTTGCGCAACTTTGTGTGACATTTTAAACAATTTGGCCCAGATTTACTAATCCTAAAGGTGACGTAAGCTTAGACAGACTGTGTAGTTACCAGATTTATCACAGAGGCTCAGGCTGGATGATAAATCTGTAGCAGGGATAGACACTTTTCTCTGACTCTATACCAGCTACTAGTTGGCTCAGAAACAAGTTTTAATACCAGAATTGTGGTGCAATTTGGCTCATTTTAGGACCTTTCCTGCTAAGCCTTTGTTGAGTGTAGAAACCCAGATGCACCAATTTGCACCACTTTTAGGCAGACACATTATTATATCTGGTCCTTTTTCTTTAAACCACCTCATGGCTGATTTACTTTATATGTACTTTGTGGTTTCAAAAAATTTTGCACACTGTTTAATACTATTATTAAGATTTTGGCGCATTTTATCGTCCTGTTTGGCCACACACCTTTCTGTAGACTTTTCTTTTTTTACATTCTTTACTCCTCCCTCAATAGACTTTTAATACATTTTTATACAATGAACATTTTTTTTATACAGTTTCATTTTGCTTAATAAATCTCCTCTGTGTGTATGTGTGTGTGTGTATATATGTGTATATATATATAGTCAGTGAAGGATTGCACCCGCTTTTTACCTTGAGTGCTGCTGGATCTCTTTGTTTGTTTTATATATATATATATATATATATATATATATATAATGAGCCTACAGACACAAACACATATATAAATGCTAGGGATGCAATTGCATACTGATCAACCATAACGTTAAAGTCGCCAGGTGAAGTGAATATTTTTGATTATCTCATTACAATTGCACGTAGTAGTCGGTTTTTCAAAGTTGGTGGCAGGAAAAGGGGCAAATATAAGGAACTTGGTGACTTTGGGGTGCCTTGTAGGGTGTTCCTGGTATGCAGTGGTCTGTACCTACAAAAGTGGTCCCAGTAAGGACCTTGGTGACTTTGCGGGGCCTTGTAGGTTGGTCCTGGTATGCAGTGGTTAATACCTACAAAAGTGGTCCCAGGAAGGACAACCTGTAAACTAATGGCATGGTTATGAATGCCCAAGGTTCAATTGATGTACATATGTCCAATCCATGGAGGCTCCATATTGCAACTTACAGAACTTAAGTATCTGCTGCTAACATCTTGGTGCCATATACCACAGGACACCTTCAGGGGTCTTCTGGAGTCCATGCGTCAATGAATTAGGGCTGTTTTGGTGGCACAAGGGGGGCCTACACCATATTATGCAGGGGATTTTCATGTTCTGGCTGACTGGTGTATATGCAGCTATGCACAAGTTTCTCCTGTCTATGGCTCAGGGGCGTGGCTCAGTACTGGATCACCTCTTATCCAATCCAGTGCTGAGCAACACCCCCTGCACTGATCACATGACGGTGATGTCACCCCAGGTCTTTAGGGTTGTCCAAGGTTCGGGTTCAATGAAGCATCCCCTTATGGATCCAAATGCCGTTATGGTCCGCAGTAGCGGAATCCATAACGGGATGCTACGATAACCCGAACCCGAACTTTGGACGCCGAACTAAAAATAGAAGTTCGCTCAATTCTACTTGACAGTGTTTTATTGAGCTTTCTGTGGTTTCTAGTTAATGCAGCACAAGAATGCCCCCTCCCAAAAAAGCAGGCTGCAATTTTATACTTAGAAGACTTTAGGCTACAGGTGTGTTGGTGTATTATGTAGGTCCAAAAGGTAACACTGGGCTACCTGCAATTCTATTGCCATAATTTTAATTGCTAGTGGATTCTGCTAGTAATTGCAGCTGCCGGCCGGTTTTACAGAACTTTGGAGAGTACAGCAGTCATACAGAAATGCACAACCGGGCTCAGGTGCTCACGGAGCTTTTAATGTTGACTTTTGCTGTACGGTACATAAGTAGTCTGTGATTCCCAGATGTGTTTTATGGAAAATGTTTGTTCAGATAGCTCATGATGTTAGAGTGGATTTATATCTGTTGACATGAGAAATGTGTGCATGCTCCAATTTTTTCAGCTGTTTTTTTTCTTAACAAATGCTTAAATGTTTGTTTCTTCGTATGTTCTCATGTGCTATGAGATGGTACGTTCATGCATTTACAATTAAACAGTTAAACAGGACAAGTAATCTTAGTGACAATATACATCTGATGCACCCTCATCAGACAATAGAAAATAAGGACTAGTTTCAGACTTCTCTGGTGTTTCAGAGGACCTGACTGTCTAATCTAGCAGTGGTTTGAATGCTAGCTTCTCTGGTGTTTTAGGGTAGTAAATGGGGGTTATCTGGATTGTACTGCGATCCCTTCCAGCGTCCACTTCCGGATTACATGGCATGCATTGGGCATATGATCCTAGCCTGATGTTAGAACCCGCAGCACATGTGTGAGTCTGAATCTCTCGCCACTGTGCTAGTGAAAGATTCAGACTCACCATGCACTTTGGGTTCTAACCCTAGGCTAGGATCATGTGCCCAATGTACATCACGGGATCGTGGTACAACCTAGATAACCCCCTTTTAATACCTGTTTGATGGTTTTCTCATTTCCCCAGGCTTCATTGATGTTTGCATTGTCCTGTTCTTATGTCAGGAACCTGATATGCTGATCCCACTTTCTGCCCTATGCTGATCATTATCATCAGCGAGGGCAAGGATAGAGAGGAGTATGTGGCTGTGATTCGATCATGACTGCTTTTTAATATGACCTCTTGGGTCATATACATAGTCCTTAATCACAATGATTGTACACTGTAGTTCTTCATCTGTATTATTATGTAATTTTTAAAGGGGTTCTCTGGGAGTTATACATTAATGATCTACTCTCAGTATATAAGTCATCAGCATCAGATCGGTGGTGGTCGGATTTCCAAGACCCCCACCAATCAGCTGTATGAAGAGGTCGCAAAGCTTTGTGAGTGCTTTGTCCTCTTTCTAGGCCATGTGATGCCACGTTCCTCAGTCGCATGGCCATCAGTCATAATGCAACTGAGCTGCGCTTAAGCCATGTGACCAATAAAGGTGGCATCACGTGGCCTAGGTGCAGCTTAGTCACATTAGTGAATGGGGCTGAGCTGCAATACCAACACAGCTGCTATACTATGGCGGTGCTGTGCTTGGTAAGGGCTCGTTCACATCACCGTTTGTCTTTTCCGTTCTCCGGCTCCGTTAAGGAGCAGGAGAATGGAAAGGACGGATGCTGTACATAACTGACACCTAACTGACACCAATGGAGCCTAAAGACCCCATAGAATTTAATGGGGTCCGTTTGGTGTCCGCTCAGAACATGATTTTTGAGCGGACACGAAAGTCTTGCATGCATTACCTTCGTATCCGATCAAAAATCATGTTCTAAGCGGACACCAAACGGACCCCATTAAAGTCTATGGGGTCTTCAGGCTCCGTTGGTGTCAGTTATGTACAGCATCCGTCCTGTCCGTTCTCCTGCTCCTTAACGGAGCCGGAGAATGGAAAAGACAAACGGTGATGTGAACGAGCCCTAAGCTGCAAGGAGGCCGTAGCACTCATCGAAGCACTTCGGCCTCCTCAAACAGCTAATTCTGTGAACTCCTGCTGATCTCGCTTTGATGACCTCTCCTGAGGATGAGACAAGGAAGATAGGACAGAACGCCTAGTTTAGTGAGCGATGGGGGCACGTCTCCATGGGAGTGGTAAGCTTCCCCACATAGAACAGATGATCGGCAAAAAGTAGAAAAAAAAGTGGACGGAGGCAGCACGTCCTCAAGTGAAGATTTATTCCAGATGCGATGTTTCGGCTATTAGAGCCTTTTCTCAAGCCTTTAAAAAAGACTCTAATAGCCGAAACGTCGCATCTGAAATAAATCTTCACATGAGGACGTGCTGCCTCCGTCCACTTTTTCTACTCTCCTGAGAAATCCTCAATATGTAAATCCTGGAGAATTCCATTAAAGATTATTTTATATTGGTCTTGAGCGAATTGAAGTATCCAAAGTGGACTTTGATCAGAATTTGAGGGAAAATTCGATTAGCTGAGCCAAAATTTCCTTGTGCTTTGTGGTAATAAATCAATTTTCCCTTAAATGGCATTAAAAAAAATAATAATATTCACCTCATCCATTTAAGCAAGAAGAGGCCACTGCGGAAATCTTGATTGCAGAACCTGGTCAGTGGTTAAAGTACCTGTAGCACTCCCACAAAAATTTTACGTTGTGTAATCTGTAATGAAGGTAATCTTCTCACCAGTGACTGCATTTGTGGGTTATAACCTTCCTTCTGATCCTTTGACGAATCTCCATACATCATAGGATCCGAAGCTTGATTCGCTCAACACTACTGGCTGATAAATCTGGCGCACCTTTGCATTGTCTAAGTTATCACTATCTATTAGGTCGCTTACAGTGTGCCAGAATTGTGTGCCTTCTACTCTCCTGAGGAGTCCTCAATATGTAAATCCTGGAGAATTCCATTAAAGATTATTTTATATTGGTCTTGAGCGAATTGAAGTATCCAAAGTGGACTTTGATCAGAATTTGAGGGAAAATTCGATTAGCTGAGCCAAAATTTCCTTGTGCTTTGTGGTAATAAATCAATTTTCCCTTAAATGGCATTAAAAAAAATAATAATATTCACCTCATCCATTTAAGCAAGAAGAGGCCACTGCGGAAATCTTGATTGCAGAACCTGGTCAGTGGTTAAAGTACCTGTAGCACTCCCACAAAAATTTTACGTTGTGTAATCTGTAATGAAGGTAATCTTCTCACCAGTGACTGCATTTGTGGGTTATAACCTTCCTTCTGATCCTTTGACGAATCTCCATACATCATAGGATCCGAAGCTTGATTCGCTCAACACTACTGGCTGATAAATCTGGCGCACCTTTGCATTGTCTAAGTTATCACTATCTATTAGGTCGCTTACAGTGTGCCAGAATTGTGTGCCTTCATTTTAGCCCACCTCTTTTTAGTAGACGGCAAAAAAGTGTCTGTACCACTTAATAAATGTGATGCATGACCTCTGCACCAGACTTCTGGCTCCTTTTGGGTCACTATTCTGGAACATTTGCAATAGTAAATCCAACTATGTTGTGCGAATTCTACCAGTCAGCTGAAAGGTCCAATTTTTATTTTTTCAAGATTTAGGGCTCATTCACACAACCGTATGGTTTTGCGGTCCGTTTTAAACTGATCCGTTTTAGGTTTCAGTAGTGTTTTCTTTCCACTTCCTTTCCGTTTCCATATGGCTTCCATTTGTGATCCGTTTTTTTGCAGATCTCAAACAGAAACCTAAGCATATAATAATGTTTTAACAGTAAGTACATTGAAAAATTGGGCTGGGCATAAAATTTCCGCAGAAACGTATACGGATGCATTCCGTATTTTTTAACAGCCCCATTGACTTGAATGGAGCCACGGAACGTGATTTGCGGGCAATAATAGGACATGACTCAAAATGTAGCGGAACAGAAAAATGGAAATACAGAAACGGAATGCATACGGAGTACATTCAGGTTTTTTTTGCGGACCCATTGAAATAAATGGTTCCCCATACGGACGGTATACTGAACGCAAAAAAGGGCCCGCATACGGAACGCCAAAAACGTTTGTGTGAACGAGCCCTTACCAAGATGATTAGTTATTAGTTGCTAAAGAATGACTGTCTGCTTTTATGTTTCATTGGGGAAGGGCTGTGCTACCTTACATCAGCTGTTTTAGTACCTGATGCAGATATTAGATGTGATCCAACCCCCCGGCATAAATTTTTTAAATTCTTATTTATACTCAGAATTATGCCTGAAGAAAGGAAAATTAAATTGGGTTTCCCTCCCTTTTTCCCCTCGAGTGATAGAGTTCAACAGCTTCTCTTTAGAATTCCTGGAATCAGTCCATGGTTTAATCTTTATAACATTTACCGAGTCCTGACATTAAAGGAAATAGTGCTACGACAAGTTACACATGTTCTAAATGACACATCATATTTTAACTTTCATACTAGTGCAATGTTTTTTAGATTTCATACTTACTGGTATTTCACACAAAAGGTGACGATAGTACCTATCCATTTAGATTAGGTAACATAGCCTTCCAGAATAGTAGAACATACTTCAAAGCTGCTCAAGATTGATTCTCCTAATTATGGAAAGAAAGGTCGTAATCTTTAGGGATATTTGGAACATATTTTACAGGTCTTAACAACATATAGCTTTCCTTTGACTTGAATTTGAACTTTGCATTTGTAGGCCTTTGGTTATGTTCCAAGCTGGGTGCCTAGCCACATCTGGACAAAATATTTGGAAAGGGTAACCTATACTTTTTCACAACGGAAGATATTGGACATCTTGTGGTCATGTACAATATAATCAGCCGACTTTGGGATTTAGATAGATATCTTTAGAATAAATCATGCATTTAGTTCTTGCATTCAGCTCTGTACTTCTGTAACATTATATACTTTGCCTTGTTTTGTTTGGTAGAGAGTCTATCATTTAAAAGCTGATTTATCTCCGCTCTTGTCATTACTTCAGTTACAGCACTCCTTTATGTTATGACACACCATAAAAATATGTTTCGACAAATTGCCACCGCTTGTCTTGTCATTTTGAAAATCTTATTTAGCAAGCGCACTAGTAATTTATCATATAATGCCAGAGCTTAACCGTCTTTTTCAGCAAATGTCACAAACTGATGTAGTATATACATAAAACGTTAGGATTTTAACATTTCATTTTCATGTAAATGTGAGTTAATACTATAAAAGATTATTGATGCTTTCTGCAGAGCTGGTTATCATTTTTTTCCCTTTAGGAACAGACTACACAGGATCTCATTTCTAATAAGTGATTGCACACTGATTTGACTATCTTTAGGGATCAGAACTCTGGGATCGCCTAGGATCCCCTAAATCAAGGAGCAGACGCCTTTCTAGCTTTTTTTAACGTTCCTTAATAAATGCTACTATACCTTTAAGTTTGGCCATTAAGGGGCCATGTTCTACAGGATTCCCCCCACCCCCCCCCCTTTGATTTGGTCAATGTGTATTTCATGAATGCGATTGGTTATTAAGGGAAACCTTATAATCAGCCATGGAAACCTAGAAGGAGCTCTGAGCTGTCTTTAGAGATAGCCTGTTAGGGGATACAAAGTGTTGTCCTAACAGGTTGTGTGACAAAGACACTGGTGTAATGTACTACCATACAAATGAAGTTTCATTTCACTTTATTTTAAACTGCATTTTAAAGGATATTTTTAAAAGCTCCTGTAGATGTAATGTTTTTTTACTGTATGTTCCTTCAATGACTTGCATCACAATAGTGATCAGATAGGTTGAGAGTTGCTCCTTGCATAGGCAGATGTATTCACAGAAACGCCTATCAATCTCATGCAAAAAAAAAAAAAAGGAAAACTATTATTATACTGTTTTTTTTGTTATTAATAGGTTTTATTTAGCATAGTTGTAAAAACACTGGTAGACTCACAAAGTATTCGTGACATATACACTCCTCAACATTTGAAATTGCAACACCAAGAAGGAAAAGTCATGAACTTGTGCAAATCACGGGATTGATAGACATGTTAAGTGTGCAAAAGAGATACAAATGATAAAAAATGGAAGCAAAAATTCTAATTTATTCAGTATTGAGTATGAGCATCACATGCTGAAAAACACACACTTGCATGCCTTGGCATGCTATCATTGAGGTTATTTATGGTTGAGGAATGTTCTTGCTGAATGCACTTGGGCATGCAAATCATCAAGATCTGCTGCTGGCAGCTTCCTTTTCAATTGCCGACCAGTGATGTCCCCAATGTACTCGATTGGAGACAAGACTGGAGGCTCTGCAGGCCATGGTAGCACTTTTAGGTCACACAGGCTGCTTATTGTAGAACGAGAATTATGCCACCTGGTGTTGTCCTGTTGAAAAACTGCTCCTTGGACACTTTGGAGAAATTGCCATATCACTGGTCCCATGACCCATTTAATGTAATGCTGAGCTGTTCGTTTACCTGGAATGAAGACTAGATGGGTCCAGCCACAGTACGTTATACCACACCACACTGTAATCCGTGAATAGGACCTTGTGAAGGCCTTTTCGTTGCGTTACCTATGTGGTCTCCAGACTAGTCTTGGGTACTCATTGCAAGCAGGACCCATTGTTTAGAAAGATAGACCTCCATTTCAGCCTCCAATGCCATCTTGTTGTGCTCCATGATGACCTTTGAGAGCAGTGGTGTGAGGTCAATGGAACACCTGTAGCTGGACATAGCCCAATGTCATGTAAACGCCTTCTGATAGTTTGTGTAGACAGCGTTTGCTGCCCTAGGTTTGGAATGTGATGTCCAATTTCAATTGTAGTACATAATGGACCACTACACACCATTCTGATTAGATGATCTGTCCGTGCAGAGGTTTTTCTGTGTGCACTGCTTGCTGTTATTCCAGTTTGTCGTCGTTCTCCTAACCACGGGGACACACATTGAACAGTGATAAAAGGAGGTCTCTCAGATTTTATTTATGAGGTTTCATGTGGCTGTAAAACTTTGCTTTCAAGCTGGCCTTTATGCCCCTCCCACGTGCCACAGATTGGAGCAAGGTTCTTGAAAATTTGATCATCTGTAGATCTTAGCGAAACTTGCTACTTGCATTCGCTAAACCTTATGACTTGTCCTTGATTCTGCAAATTCAATGTTGAGGAGTGTATGAATACTTTTTATGACGTATGTGATAAATAGAGGCCTATTTCTGTATATATTGTGGGAATATGTATACTAATATTTCACCTTTATAAAATATTTTTTCCACCTTGCCGTTCTGTCTAGTCCTGCATGTGGATTATGCATTCCCTTTGGAGGAAATCACTTTATCACTTGAATGTTTAAACACTGGCCCTTTGCAAGTGGTAATGAAGATGTTTCCTGGAAATGTAGACACTCGGACAGAATGGCACCTCCCACCTCAGGGGTCCAGAAGCTTTTCAGATAGACCAAGAGTCCAAACATCCCACCCCTAACAGCCAACATTCACACATAACGAGTATCTCACCTTCTGTGACCCCTACATCTGTCATACTTGGTATCGGAAAAATCAGCCTGAGGAAATATGCATTATTAAAACATGTCGGGGCCTCAATATCCATTAGTGTGGATGGGAAGACATGTTTTATTAATGTTTTATGCACCTATAATGAAAGCTTACCCAGAAGGCTAGGCCAAGGATGGGTGGAAGACTTCTCTCAGCTTCACCCTATGCTGAAGGGGTATAAAAATGTCGGATTTGGTACCTTTTATGGACACAATTTTGGGATCCGATCAACATTGGGTTGTGGTCCACGTCCTACTGTCCCCAGAACCAGAATTGACTCTTTTCGCACAATTCGTTAAGTAGTAAAAACCGTTCTGTTTTTATCCTTTTTATTTTTATGTTTTTTTGTGCACGTTTGTGTCTTATTTCTTTACATTTCTATAACAAAGTACTGTACCCTTTTTAGTACATTAATGTACATCTTTAATGGTTTTGCCTTGTGCCCTGAATGAGCCGAGTAACCTCCATTTTTAAGTGTATGAGTGTGGTTTGCATTACTGTGTAATTGCTATAAGTGTGGCCTGTGCTACTGTGAGCCTGCTTGCGAGTGGGGCGCTGTGGGTTTTTCTATGAGCCCCTAAACAATTGGTATATTAATTTAATTGTCATAGATGATTGCAGTGTGTTGGGGTGCATGAAAGGCAGTGTGGGGGTGTGATCTAGGTTCAGTATGAGGCCTGTGTGTAGAGGCGCGAGAGATTGAGTGCGTGAAATATATTGACTCTTGGCAGTCGCACCCGGGTCACGCAATAGGGCGGTTCCTGTACGTGACAATGTAGATTTTCTTTTCACAACAGTGAAACTTTAAAAGCCTTAATAGATTATAGAATTGATGTCAAAATCTTGGATATATTAATCAATACTGTTGCAGAAAATGGTCTGGTCAGTATGTAATAATGGTCAATATGTGACTTAATGTTGCTTGGCTCATAATTCATACTGTATATAGAATGCGCCATATGCTGCATTATTGGTCTGCTGCTGAGGTTAGCTAGCTAGTCATATACTGATACATCAATAGGCTGTAGTTCTGAGACTTATCATATGCATTCCACGTTTTTCTTATGGTTTTTGGCATAACTGTATTTTGAACATTTCAGGATGAATTGAAGATGGACCGTATTAAATAAGAAAGTTCTGGAAATCACTATATTTGTGCAGTTGTTCACACTAACAGTTTTGCAGTCCTACATTTATTTAGCAGATCTTTTATGTTAAATTAGTGCATGCCACTACAAGACAACTTACTTACACTAGGAAGTCACATGGGATGTTAATACAAGCTGAACAATAAATCTTGGGAAAGATGAGGAAATGAGTTTATATAGCCTAAGATCACAATCTGCTGTAAGCCTTGCCATGAATGCTCTGGGTCTTTTCAGCTGTCTGGATGAATTGACAGAAATTGTAGGCCAAATACTAAAAGTGAGGCTACTTTCACACTAGCGTTTTTTGCGGATCCGTCATGGATCTGCAAAAACGCTTCCATTACAATAATACAACCGCATGCATCCGTCATGAACTGCTCTGGTTGTATTATGTCTTATATAGCCAAGACGGATCTGTCATGGATCTGCAAAAATGCTTCCATTACAATAATACAACCGCATGCATCCGTCATGAACGCACCAGGTTGTATTATGTCTTCTATAGCCATGACGGATTCGTCTTGAACACCATTGAAAGTCGGTGGGGGGCGGATCCATTTTCTATTGTGTCAGATTGGCTCCACTTCGTCAGGCGGACAGCAAAACTCTGCAGGCATCGTTTTGGTGTCCGCCTCCAGAGCAGAATGGTGACTGATTGGAGGCAAACTGATGCATTCTGAGCGGATCCTTTTCCATTCAGAATGCATTTGGGCAAAACTGATCTGTTTTGGACCGCTTGTGAGAGCCCTGAAATGGATCTCACAAACGGAAAGCCAAAACCCGAGTGTGAAAGTAGCCTGAGAAATGTTGTACTGCACTTGTCTAGGTTGTGATCTCACTGCACTCAACTTTTTTATTATTCATTTATTTATTGTGTTTTTTACTTTTGTGTTCACTGTGTCTAGGGGTGTTAGCGTGACCCTTAGTTTCTGCAATGTTTTTGGGAAACAAAACCTATACTGTTGAGCTTACTTCAATGGCATTCTGTGAAGACTCCAGAGCACAAATGGGTCACCCTAAACTTCTTGGAGGGTAGGCCACATATACAGTACCTGACACTTGCTAGGCCTTTTTGGGTTGAAGAGTTATAAAGTCCCTTTTAGAGGTTTTTTTTTTGTTTACATTTGGGTTATAAAAGATGTCCTACAAGGACAACATCTTCATGGAATTAGTATGTTTTCTCCATGTTTGCATAGGTTTCGTCCGGGTATTCCGGTTTCCTCCCACACTCCAAAGACACACTGATGGGGAACTCAGATTCTGAGACCCATTGGGGACAGCTTGATGCTAATGTCTGTAAAGCACTATGGAATATGTCAGCGCTATATAAGTGCATAAAATAAAAAAATAAATACACCTACTGTGGAAAATGTCTGCATCAGATCTGCATATAATTTGACATCGGGGCTGGATTTCAAATCCGCAGCATGTCAATTTTATGATGCAGATTTCTACTACAAATTTGGCAATACATAGGGTGATTCTATGGCAAACCTGCAGAAAAATCTGCCCGTAACTAATGTGAATTTTGCTATGGATTTGTTGTGGATCTTCTGCTATAAAATGTCTTGTGTGGATGGAACCCTTGAACATGTATAATATAAAGGGTTGGCCACTTTCTGCCTATTCATCAATGTGCCACCTTGGAGTGAACATTTGGAAAGAATTTCAGATAAGATTACTTTTGTGTCAAACTTATGAAGTGCAACTTTTTAAAAAGTCGCAACTTCGTGCCAGGCATCCACCAGGTTTACTTACTTACTGAAATAGGAGCAAGCACATTGAACTTGCGCCAAATTTATGATTACCATGCACTGTTTTTATTTACTTCTGTTAATTGGGTTCATGATTACAGTCTTATCATCCACATTATTTTACATTTTACGTTCGCTATATAGATTATCTAATTCTTCTAGAGATTACCGGTAAATCCTGTTTATTTGCACTGAAAAAAGGAGCTGCACAAAATGTAACTGCTTATTTTTCATACAAAAATGTTTTGGTATTCTTGGTTTATTACCAAATAAATTCTTTTGTATTATAAGTAATTTTTAGTTTTATGGTTACTCAAAAGCACTAGAGGGGATGTTTTTATTGCTTATTATGTGATGCATGTTATATTTCTATTTTCTTTACTATCCTACTACACAAGCACTATAAAGAGGGACGGAGTGTTTTTATTGGTAGCATCTCTCTGAGATTTTACACAGTTCATAGGTTTTATGAAAATAAATTTAAAAATGTCTTCAGTATAACAAAATTTTGTTTAAAAGTGAAATAATATTTGTTTTGTGTGCTTTACAGTCATTCTTATTATTTAATCATTTTTTATTTTTTTTGTAGTCTGTGGCAAAGACTGGCCGGTTACTCATCAGTCACGAGGCTCCACTCACAGGAGGCTTTGCATCAGAGATTAGTTCTACAGTACAAGTACGTTTTCACATTTAATTTTTTTTAACACAGTTGTATCTTTTAATTGTAATATTTGCTGAATATGTGTTTATAGGAACCTTACAAGTACATTATAAGGAGAATTGCCAGTTACCTATTACTTTACGAAATTATATTGTAACGCTAAAAATTCTAAAGGAACCATGTTTGTGTGCTTGTGTTTTTTTTTATTATATTATAGTGAGCTCAGAAGTTTGGGAAAAAATAGACTTAATACGACGGTGTAAAGAGAGTTTACTAAACTGTGATAAAAGATATATACAAAGATATACAAAGATTAAGTAAAGTAACAGTCACGAAAATCGTCAACAAATGGGCCAGCTCCATCTACCAGTGCTCAACATGGCACGTGGCATACCACCAAAAAGAGATAATGGTAGCAAGACATCTTACCTTGATGATGTCTTCAATGGAACTAAGCTCTCCGTTCCAAAACTATGGGGGAGATGAATCAAACTGGTGTAACGTAGAACTGGCTTAGTTGCCGATAGCAGCCAGTCAGATTCCACCTTTCATTTTTCGCAGCTCCTTTGGAAAATGAAAAGTGTAATCTGATTGGTTGCTATGGAAAACTAAGCCAGCTCTACTTGACACGACTAGAATTTCCCCCTATGTGTTTTGTCCTCTCCTAACTGCTCCATGCCCCACCTAAAGGTTAGTACGCATGTACAGTCATCTCATGCGGCAGAAATGCAGGCAGGTATCAGGCATAATTTTCATTAGAAAGAATTAAACCCTTAGTGCCTTTTATATGCCTTTTTATGGTGGTCCCTAAGGGGCCTCCGGGTGGGCCATCGCATTTTCACGGCGGGCCAGTCTAAATGCTGCAAGGGTCTTGCAGGGAGCGGGGGCTCGGCTCTCACATTAGAGCTGCGCTCCTGCTCTAACAGCCCAGATCGGCAGGAGTGCCGATCCGGGCTGTTTAACACCCGTGGTGAATGGCATCTGACGCATGTAAGCGTTGACAGAGGGAGGCGACTCCCACTGTCTCCTATCGGTACCCCACAAATACGAACGCGGGGTGCAGTTCTGTAAAAATGCTGGCTAGGCTGGTATAGGCCCAAGCCTGCCTTGAGTGTTTTCCAGCAGGCTATGCCTCTCTGGCGCAGCCTGCTGGTCTATGTTAGTATAGCACCACCATTAAAATTCAATGCACTATGAGGATAGTGCATTGTATTTTAAAAACAATGCCTGTTATAGTCCAATTGTGGGACTATTACGTATTAAAAATACCCCCATTTATTAAATAAAAAAATTCCAATTAAAAAATGCTTATTTTTTTTTCATTGAAAATACGCTTTTCAATGAAAATAATTGCAAAAATAAAATCTCCTCCATGTTTGGTATCACCGTGTCTGTCACAGCCCGCACTATACATATATCATGGAAATTATCTCCTGTGGTGAACACCGTAAAACAATAAAATAAAAATGGCAGAATTGCTCATTTATTCTTAGTCACCAACGAAAAAATGTTTATAACAATCGATCAAAAAGTGTAATTTAGCCCAAAATGATACCAATGAAAACTACAAGTTATCCTACAAAAATCAAGCCCTCACACAACTCTATAGAAATAAAAATAAAAAAAGTTATGGGTCTTGGGACATGGCAATGCAAAATTATTGATTATTGCACAAAAGTTGTAAAAAAACAATATGTATTTGGTATCACTGTAATAGTACTGACCAAGAGAATAAAGATATTATATTATTTATACCAAAGAATGAACACTGTAAAATTTATAATGTAAAAACTTTTTTTCCCATCTCTCCTCCCAGAAAGAGTTAATAAAAGTTCAGATCAGAAAGTTATGTATACCCCAAAATGACACCATTAAAAACTACAACTTGTAACGTAAAAACAAGCCCTCATACAGCTACATAGACAGCAAAATAAAAAAGTTATAGCTCTTGGAAGGCGACGATGAAAGGAAGAAGAAGCTCCCCAAAACAGGCTGGTCACTAAGGGGTTAAAGGGGAAGAACCAATTAAAACCTTGCTTTACAGTGGTGCAAATTTGTGACCACAGAACTTTTAAGTTCCTTGAGAAGGAGAAATTTCGCAGTTGCTATTATGTTAATATCACCTGCAGAGTTTCCAAAAAGGTGCATCTCATGAAGACAATCCCATTTTACATATGGCCTGTTGGAGACACGTGGACATCACAGTGAGGGTCGATTTTATTTATACAGATAAAAAAAAATGTACTTTTTAAGAAATGACCTTTATAGTTTTCTTACATTTCATAGTGAGGGGGCAAGAACAAACATTCAGATGCCTTATTTATAACCTGCTGTAACATTATGTCATAAATGTTATCATTATTTCACTATTCTTTTCTCCTGGGCAGCACAGGGGCTCCTATGTGAGCACTGTTGCCTTGCAGCATTGGGGTGTTAGGTTGAAAGCTGCAAGGGGACACATGAACATGGTATGTGTGTTCTCCCTGCGTTTCCACCAGGCACTCCTATTACCTCCTATGAAATTGGCTTTAGTATGACACAGGGAAGGGACAAGGACTGTTGTGAGTGGTGACTATACATACGGTGCTGCGGAATATTTGACCTATATAATCAATAAGAAGTAAGTAATAAATTGGTATAGAAACTGTAGGCAGTGTTAGACCGGCCAACAGTCGGCCAGATCATCGCTAATGAGTCAGTGTAAGGCTACGTTCACACGACGATAATTGTCGCGCGACAATTTTTATAATGGGAGTCTATGGTGTCGCAGTGCGACATGCGACATGCTGCGACTGCAACACGAGAGTTGGAAAAAATCCATCCGGGATGGATTTTTTGCGACTATTGTGTCGCAGTTGCATGTTGCACGTGCGACACCTCCAAAGACTCCCATTATAAAAATTGTCGCGCGACATTAATGTGACATCAATGTCGCGCTATAAATGTTGCAGTATAGTGGTAAGTCGCGCGACAATTGTCGTCGTGTGAACGTAGCCTAATACTGACGCCGATTATACGATGAACAAGCAAACATGCTCGTTTATCGGGCAATCCAGATTTTTAAGCAAGCTTTAAAAATCAACGCTTGCCGGTGGCAGATCGTGCTGTCTAATCGCAATCTGCTGCCAGCAAACAACATAAAGCCTCTTGCACGCAAACGTTGTGTGCCCGTGGCCATATTGTGGCACGGATGCAGACCAGTTCACTTGAATCACGGAGATCCGGAACGGACGCTCGGATCGGAACCCCACGGAAGCACTACTGAGTGCTTCCGTGGTGTTTCTGTCCTTGGCTCTGCACCGCAAAAAAAAACTTGTTTTATGTTTTTTGTGGTGCGGACGGTCCACGGACCCATTCAAGTTGAATGGGTCTCGATCCGTCCCAGCCGACGCACGGACGTTGCCCGTGCAATGGCGACCGCAAATTGCGGTCCCCAATGCACGGAACAGATGCACAACGTTTGTGCGCAAGAGGCCTAAGTATGGGGAAAAGCGATTGCATTAGCGATCGCTCCTCATACTATGGAGGAGATTGCTTCTTGTAATAGCGGCAGTCTCCTCCACTAACAAGCAGGCGAGTGCCAAGAAGGAACGCTTCCTTCTCAACAATCGCCTGCTAAATCTTTTAATGTTCTACAGCCTTATCTCTCTTGCTTCTAATCGGGTAGGTCTAGTTATCTCACTTGAGAAGGCTGCCAAGATGTTCTGGCTGTAGAAACCTGCTCCGATTTCCTCTGATAGGCACTCTAATAGTGATAAGAGCAATACAGTAATGAAGAGCAGGCTGTGATCTCGGGACACTACAGGATGTGCCTTGGTGTGTAGTATCGGAACACAATTACGTTTTTACAAATACATTTACAGATGCACATTTTCTGAGGGCTTACACTAATCCCTCGTTTGAGTAATTGTTATTGAAAATGCATTAGCTTTAAGAAACAAAGTGTGCCCCATAGAAGACCTAATCTCTTAAACAATGTAAATATTTTATGAAAGAATTGCCTTCGTATGCAGTTCTTCATATACAGCGAGATGTTAGACATTGACTACAAAATGTGCCTTAAGAGGGAAAAATAAGTGAAATTCTTTTCTTGTTGGATTAAGTGGATAATTGTAGAGCCAAAACTGTTAGAGATCGTGGTAGATATTTTTTCATGCATGTGGAACTAATAAGATTTCAATAAAGAGTCCAGTTGGAGTACACGGTTATTTTGCAGATTTTGTTCCATCCATACAGCGCGAACCTTTTGCCCAAAATAGGTATAAAGCATTGTTCTTTAATAGGTTAGCTCTGATTTATTGTCCAGTACCTCAGATACAAGATTCTTTTGTTCAGCAATTTCTCAAACGCTGAAAATGAAGTGCTGGGTAGGGAGTGATACGTTATATAACAATAAAGGCATCGCTGCACATAATGGGGGTCATTTATCAAACTGGTGTAAAGTAGAACTGGCTTAGTTTCCCATAGCAACCAATCAGATTCCACCTTTCATTTTGGAAAGCGCCTATGGAAAATGAAAGGAGGAGGCAGATTGGTGGCTATGGGCCAGTTTGATGAATGACCCCCAATGTTTTTACACACTCATAGTCTTGTTTAAAGGGAATCTGTTACCATGACTTTGCAGTATTACCCACAGCGCTACATGACTCCAGAGCAGCGTATTGTTTTCAAACTGGCCTCTTTCCCCCACTGTAAGCATAAAGCAAAGCTGCACTGAAATATACAAATCTTAACGCTGGGAGTTGTAGTTTTACAACAATTTAAGTGCCAAAGTTTGACACCTGGAGAAGTAATTACCTGGAGTAATACATTTATTGATATCCACCCTGCATTTTCATTAAGTGACGATTCATTTAACCCCTTAAAGACAGAGATTTTCTTAAAATGAAAGTCCACTCTTAACTCCTTAGTGATCACCAATATGCCTTTTTATGGCAGTCGGTAAGGGGTCTTAGGCTTGGGAAGGAGTTACACACTTGAGCTCCCACTCCACTACTGCATCTGTTCAAGCATGCACGCCCGAACAAGTGCCCGCTGCTGGATGCCTGCCCGGCCTACTGTCCTGGCCGTGTGGGAGGTAATACTCTAAAGATTGAAAGGAGAAACCTGCACTAAGTGGTGCACGGTTTCTGGCATTCGCGCTGGTGAGTGGCTAGCCTGGATTTGTGGATTTAAAATCCTGTATATGGATTAAATATATGCGTTTGTGTAAGTATCCGTGTTACCTGGAGTTCTCGACGCTGGTGCCGCTTCTTTTTCTTTCTCTTTCTTCTTTCGATCTTGATCTCCTGTTCGGACGCTCTACCTGCTAGCGTGGCGGCGCCCCGGCCGTCAGGGAGTGTAGATCCTTCATCTACACTCCCTGACGAAGGAGCCCGTTTAGGCTCAGAAACGCGTTGGAGGCTTCCGTACAAGCTGTGACGTCACTTAGCTTTTCAGGTTTCCAAGCAACCAGCTCCCTCACGTCTGCTTGCGCTACCGGCCGGGGCGCCGCCACGCTAGCAGGTAGAGCGTCCGAACAGGAGATCAAGATCGAAAGAAGAAAGAGAAAGAAAATGAAAAAGAAAAAGAAGCGGCACCAGCGTCGAGAACTCCAGGTAACACGGATACTTACACAAACGCATATATTTAATTCATATACAGGATTTTAAATCCACAAATCCAGGCTAGCCACTCACCAGCGCGAATGCCAGAAACCGTGCACCACTTAGTGCAGGTTTCTCCTTTCAATCTTTAGGGTCTTAGGCTTGGCCTCCGCCTTCACATGGCGGTTTGGTCTTAGTGTTGCATGGGTCCCCCGTGCAGTGGAGAGCGGGGGCTCAGCTTTCACACTCTAAGCCCAGACCGCCAGGAGGGCTCATCCCGACTGTTAAGACCTTTACATGCCACGGGAAATGGCGTCTGCCACACGTAAGCTGTAACAGAGGGAGTGAACTCCCTCTGTTTCCAATCGGCATCCCACAAATGCGATCACAGGGTGCTGATGTGTGTATAGGCAGGCTGGGACCTGGTGTAGGCCCCAAGCCTGCTTTGTGTGTTCTCCAGCAGTCTGCACCTCTGGCACAGCCTGCTGGTCAATGTCAGTATAGCACTGACATTAAAATGCGATGCACTATAGGGATAGTGCATTGTATTTTGAAAGCTTTCGGAAGATTACCTGTTATAGTCCCCTTGTGGGACTATTAAGTAGTTAAAACTAAAAATAAAAAAATAATAATGAAAATTTCATTGAAAATGCGCTTTTTAGTGAAAAAAAAAAAGCAAAAATAAAGTCTCTCCCACGCATGGTATCAACACATCCGTAATGACCAGCACCACACAGATATCATGCAAATTATCCCCTACATTGAACGCCATAAAAAAAAAATACCATAAATGCTAATTTATTCTTAGTCGCCACCGAAAAACTTAATAACAAGTGATCAAAAAGTCTTATTTACCCCAAAATTATACTAATGAAAACTACAAGTCGTCCCAAAAAATTAAAGATATCATGTTACTTATGCGGAAAAATTAATGCCCCAAAATTTGTCACTTAAAAACTCAGTGGCAGTATTATTTTTTCCCATCTCCCTTCAAGTTAAGAAAAGTTAATCAAATAGTTATGTGCACCCCAAAATGGAACCATTAAAAACTACAACTTGTCCTGCAAAAAACAAGCTCTCATACAGCTACATAGATGGAAAAATAAAAAAGTAATAGCCCTTGGAAGGCGACCATGAAAAAAGGAAGAAAAACGCTTGGTCATTAAGACCCAAAACAGGCTGGTCACTAAGGGGTTAAATATTATTTTTGCCTTTTGGATGTAAATATTTTAAAAATTCTGAGCTGATTAATTTCCTTATATAATAGTCTGAGGGTCATTCTCACTCTGGCTGCTAAGATGTATAAAGAAACTAATGAGTACAGAATTTTGTTTGAGAATGTTCCAAATCTCCTGTAAATACTCTGATTTAGGATATAACATTCTGACTGCCTGCAGTAAACCTCTTCGACTTCTTCTAGGGACAGCTGCATACTGTTATACAGTGCATTCTACTCAATAAACACCCAGCATAATGATAAAAGGTGGAATGTAAATAAGCTGTTATCCAGGAGGACAAAAGCTGGCTTTGGAGTGCCATCTATTTGATGGCTACCGTATGTCAATATTTGGCTATTTGGCCCTTTAACCCATTGACGCATTTCAGTACCCAAGAACCTATCTCATACATCCTTGCTACTGATAGCTGTATCTGCGGTTGAATAGCAGCTAGAGATCTCAGCCAGTTCCTGTTTTAAAGCTGCCAGTCCCTCATTACAGCTGTTAGAAACTGGTCCCAGTGAGAGCCCAAGGTACACTACAGACTACACCAATGTAACAGTAGGAAAAACCGCTTACTTAAAGAGGACCTTTCATCACTTCTAAAGATATTAACTAACGATGCTCACATGTAGAGCGGTGCCCAGGGATCTCCCTGCACTTACTATTATCCCTGGGCGCCGCTCCGTTCTCCCGGTATAGGCTCCGGTATCTGTGCTCACTAAGTTATAGTAGGCGGGGACTTGGTTATAGTAGGCTGAGCCTGCCCTTCATCTCCTTCTCCCAGGCTATAAGCTCTGCGCTGCCATTGGCCAGCGCTACAGCCTGGGAGAAGGAGATGAAGGGCAGGCTCCGCCTACTATAACCAAGTCCCCGCCTACTATAACTTTGTGAGCACAGAGACCGGAGCCTATACCGGGAGAACGGAGCAGCGCCCAGGGATAATAGTAAGTGCAGGGAGATCCCTGGGTGCCGCTCTACATGTGAGCATCGTTAGTTAATATCTTTTAGAAGTGATGAAAGGCCCTCTTTAATTATATTAAAGGCAAAAAGCAGGGACGAAATTAAAATGTAACCTTTACTAATACTGTTTAAAAAAAAAAAGGCGCGGAGGACTCCATATCCCACATAACATAAACAGCACTAGTGTTCTAGAAAAGAGCTAACAAGACACAATACCTCTTCAATGAAATAGTAGTTAACATCCCACCTGAGTTGGTCTTACCAAATCTGTCATGATTATCTGTCAAACGTAAAAAGGTATACTCCACAGATTGTAGACAATAATATCCATCTAGTTGGTTGTTTAAGTAGATCGGTGGTCCAGGACTACAGGTGCTCTACATTGTGAATGGTAGTCAGTAGTGACTCTGACCCTATAAGGAGGGAAGAAAGGGGCCCTGTTAAACCCTTCCTGATAAGAGCAACCCTCTCTGGAACCTTGCCCTGATATGGCTGATTTGCCCTATACATGTCCCTCATTTCTTTCCCGACATGACATGTTTCGCCTCTACAGGGGATTCGAAGTACTGGAGACACACATAAACATACAGAGCAGGGAGGTTAATCTGCAGTATGGCAGTCTGCATCACAAGGTGCTCAATATACCTTATAGCCAGTAAGTGCGGGCATAAAGCTGGCAAATATCAGGCACAATATCTCACCAGTAGCAGTGACATCCAGCTGCACGGATACCATTATCTACACTCTCTGGAGTAGACCTTTTTGCTTTTGCAAGACAAGCACAACAGATATGGTAAGACCAACCTAGGTTGGATTTTTACTGCGTATATTTCATTGAAGTGTTGATTTTGTTATCACTTTACTTGACCACTAGTTCTGTTTGTTATGTGGGAGATAGATGCCCTTCTTTTTAACCAGTATTAGTAAACGTTACCTTTTAATTCTGCCCCTCTTTTTCCCTTTAATCCAGGGAGAGGCCAACCTGATTTCTGTAGGCAGTATGTCTGGCTGTGGGGCAACTAACAATGTGATTCCAGTCTTGAGATATTCCAGGTTAAGGCAACCCACCCCTCCAGCCTGCTGTTATTTTAGCCAACGTGCAGAAGGAAGAGTCAGTGGGGCACATGTTTACAGACTTCAGGAATGGAGGAGAGACCTAGATCCTTCTGTCTTCATGTGAAAGTATACAAGACCCCCAGTGGGAGGGTGACATGGACTTCTGTGTATGTTATCAAGCCCCCCCCAATCAATCAGAGAGCGAGGAGTGTAGTTGCAATGATTGTCACATATGGAGGGGGTCTTTTCCCCAAAAATAATGTGTGATGAACATTTGCTCATCTAATCTCCTGTCTGTGCTAGTCATGCTAGAACTCTAGACTCTTAGCAAGCGTCATTTATTAGTACTCACAAGATAGAAGATCTGCAGGCTGTCTTGTGGTACTGTTGCTCTGCTCTCTCAACTCTAGCTTCACAATTAGCTTTGTTAAAACCAGATTTTTGTTCTTTCCAATTTTGGTGATTTATGAAAATTTGTGCATGTGTATTTAGGCCTTCAGTATATAAACTCTGCACTTGTTGAGCTTTTGTTTTTAGGAGGTGTGGTGCATATAACTTTCTGCTGGAGTATACCCACATCAACTTTTATGCAGTTGTTGAAAAATTCAATTTTGGAGCAAAAATACATGAAGCTGTATGTGTGTATAAAGTGGCATTTTGACAATGTACCGGATGTCGACTTTCAGAAAATATATTGGTTTGGGGGTCAGTATAATTTTTTTTATTAATTTAGGTTTTATTTGTAAAAGTCAAAGCTATGAAAATTATCTTGGCCACCAGAGATGCAAAATATACAAATCACCCTGGCGGCAAACGGGTTAAACATGACATGAACATAGGCCAACATTTTTTTTCTTTTCTGTAACAAAGACACCCAACTGCAGACATGATTTTGTTTTTGGTTTTTGTCCTTGGTCAGTTGAGTGCAGGGTACTGACGGGCTAGATGTAAAGCATTTGATGTGAGTCTTGAGAAATAATACTTTTCTCTTTGGAGACTGCCATGTTGATGTAGGGAATCTTATAGACATGACAATGGAAGCCAGGTTTTGATGAGATGATGTAGATGTATTTTACTTTGCATTAAAAGGTTATCTATACTGAAGTAACATTTTAGATTACAGTGGTTCCTCGGGTTGCAAAAGGAAATGGGTTACCAAAAAATTTAACTGCCAGTTAAAACCAATAAGCAACACATATCCTTTTTCTCTAATATGTTTTTATTTTCTGACTGCAGATTTTTTTATTCAATTTCCTAAACATGGTTATGGCCGCAGCCATCTTGCCTGAATTGTTCTTAACAGCATTTACAAAGCACTAAGAAAATTGCTTTATGGTAGCCACATTACCATTGGTCAGGAAGGGACCTCATAGAATAGACTTCTATGGGAGCTTTTTCTAGGCATGCTCTGTGACCTGTGCATAGGTCTGGAGGGAGCTGATAAGCTTTAACAATCACCTATTGTAAATGGTGGATCCAGTCTTATCTATACACAGGTGATATTATTACAGGATTAGAATGACAAATACAGAGCCTGCTACTAGAGAATCTCAAGGCTATACAGAGAAAGGGGCTCAACATTTATAATAAAGACCAATAAAAAATAAAAAAAGATTTTTAGCTCCAAAGGCGGCCATAGCCTTTTAAATATAGATATTGACATGCAAAAATTCTCTATAAAATGTTAAATATAAAAATGTGATTTAAAGGGGTTTTCCAAGATTTTTATACTGATCGATATCCTCTGGATACATAATCAGTATCTGATTATGATATGTTTGATAAGGCCCTGGTACTCTTAGTAACGTCACAGCCTTCTTGCAGGGGCTTGATTTTATACAATTGTGGTAATGGGACTGTGACACACGTGAATTAATTTAAAAAGAAGCATGTCCTAATATGTTTATAAATAGAGTGTATTACTCCCAATTTTGATTGCAGTGTAAGACACATATTTTTTTAGTTTTTAGAATTTTGTTTAGATTTTTTTCTTCATATTTAGTGTTCCTGTAACATGTTAGCAGCACTTCTTTATTTTATTTTTTTTGTTCTGTTTTGAACCATCACACTTTTTAATTATTTATTCCGTACATAAGATAATTCCTAAGAAGACACATTGTACTTTTGCATTCAGAACATATGTACTGCCTGCTGTATCCCTAGATATTTCTTCCAGCATCAAACATTTAAAATGAACAATTTCAGTTTATGTTTAAATGAGATGATGGGCTGTTACACCCCCCAAAATTGTTTTTTGGGTCTGGTCAGGTAATGGTATTTCACAAGCTATGTTTAGAAGTCCTCTGGTCTCTTGTTTCCGTTTTCTCCACATATTTCAATGGTACCTCTGAGACCCTAAACAGTAGTTTGCAGTGGTTCTACAAACTTAAAGCAGATGCTCTTTTAATAGACTTTCTTGTGTCACTGATTCTTATTTAATATGGACAGACTGTTTACATTTTATTCACTTGTATCAATGATATATTTATGAAGCTCTATTTATCTAGCCTTGTATCAAGTGATAGAAATTATATATTGCCGCATGGCTTTAAAGGAATGCTAAACCTAAAAAAAGTGATGACAAAAATACAGCAAAAACAGAAAGCATACACTTGTCCAGTAGAAAACTGGCAGTGAAACAGCCCTTTCACAAGAGATATGTTTTTCAGTTGCGTTCTGGACACATTTCAAAATCTGAGTTGTGCCTGACCTAGGCTCCTGTTTCTCATTCCTTGGTCTTGCCTCGATTTGTGCTTATGAGGTTTAAATCTCCCAATGGGCTTCTCAAGGCATCATTCCAAATCAAGTACTGCACTAGTATGTCTTCAGCTGTTTATAAACATGTCATGAGTCATGACGGCTTTGGGGGTGGGTAACGGGATGCTGGAAGATGTAGTTTTACAACACCTGGAGAGCCACACCTTTGAGACTACTCCCTTGGAGCATTTCGTTATTTAACACAGTACCCTCCAATAGGATTTACTTCTTGGAAAGCAATTATGTAATAGCATCCCCAAAGTGGCAGGTCTTGTGTGGTGTTTTCCATAGGTTCCTACCAAACGCGGTCAAAGAAATGGCCAGCAGCATAGTCATGTGTGCCCCAGGCTCAGTTGTTCACCTGAGGAGTATGAATCTGCAGGAAAGCTACTGTAGCACAAGTTGCTGCAAAGATTAATGCTGTAATAGAAAAGCGTCAGAACATACAATGCATTGCAACCGGCTGTGTATGGGCTTTGTAGTCTGAATGCCCATGCTGACCCCTGTCCATTGCCAAAATCACCTACAAAAGGCACATGATCATCCGAATTGGACCATGGAGCAGTGGAAGAAAATGGCCAGGTCTGATCAATCACTTTTTCTTTTATATCATGTGGACGGTTGTGTGCATGTACAGAGTAGAGCAATTTTCGACTTAAAGGGAACCTGTCACCAGGAAATTCACTGATAAAGCAGGCATGCTGCCTTGTAGGGCTCACTCTGCTGAATATAATGACACCTTTTACTTGGTGATCTGGTGCTTTATTGTGGAGAAATAGTACTTTTAATCCATATGCTAATGAGCTGATTTGAGTCCAGTAGTTGATATGAGTCCAGCATTTTTTCTATTTAGAGCTATAGCCCCTCCCCTATTCACTTCTTCAGTTGTAAAAGGGGCGTGGTTTATTACATCATTCATTCATTTTAATAACTGGAGGGAAAATGAATAACAGGGAATGCTTAGGTAAAAAAAGGGGGAGGAATATATTATTGAAGTTAGTAATTATAATAAGGGATAGTTTATTCATGGGGTGATAAACACATGATGGCTGATAAGGGACATGTCACCGTGGGTATGGCAGTTAGGCTTTAAAGTGAAAGGCAGCCAGGCTTGTATTGGCTATAATGCAGGTCATTTTTTTTAAACCACGCCCCTTTTACAACTGAAGAAGTAAATAGGGGAGGGGCTACAGCTCTGAATAGAAAAAATGCTGGACTCATATCAACTACTGGACTCATATCAGCTCATTAGCATATGGATTAAAAGTACTTTTTCTCCACAATAAAGCAACAGATCACTAAGTGAGAGGTATCATTATATTCATCAGAGTGAGCCCTACAGGGCAGCATGCCTGCTTTATCAGGGAATTTCCTGGTGACAGGTTCTCTTTAAGCAAGAAAGGTCCATCATCTCTTAGGTGAATTGCATTTTTTTTATACATTAAACACAATATATTTGGCATATGAAGGGATGTGATTCTCCAGAAAAGTAAATAGGTGAGCTGAGGTTTAGCAAAGCAAAAAGAAAAGAAACATAAGAACAACAAGCATATGGCTAATGTTCAAATGAGTCAGCTTCATTTATTTCTATCCTTTTTTTAAATTAGAAACAAAAACGTAAGAACATTGATCGCATATCTACATGCTATGTGTTGATCTATTACTGCTTAGCACAATTCACATCATTTCTCAGTGTAATCAATAGTAGGCCCACTCACCACTTCAAGGTTGACTCTAAAGTGGGTACCTACGATAATTTGGCACAGCATTGTATTGCGACCACCGGCGCCACAGTACTGTACCTGCAGGCAGCATCACCCAGCAATCCAAAAACACCCCTGCTGTGTGTTCTGCATTTAACGGAACGTCCTGTCCTCTATAGAACTGTCCTATCCTTGTCCATAAAACGGACAAGAATAGGACATGTTCTCTTTTTTTCTGCAGCTGCAGAATGGACACATGGATGTGGACAGCAGACAGGTGTGCTGTCTGCATCTTTTGCGGCCCCGTTAAAATGAACAGGTCTGCATCCGACCTGCAAAAAATGCAGATTGGATGCTGACAAAAAATGTTTTTGTACATGATTCCTTTTTTAGTCTCCTGCTAATTAAAAATATCTGAGCCAAATGGGAGGAGCGCTGATACCATGAGAGAAAGAAGAGCACTTATGACGTATCCAGCAAAAAAAATTAAAAATTCTCCACACAATTAACATCGCTTCTCAGCATAGTTAGTAGTATACAGTGCTGCCATTATCTACATACTGTGGTGAGTGGGCCCATGCATTTTGATCAAATCGTGTACTAATGCCTCGTGTATAGTATGTAGATTATGGTGGGGTATACTACAAATTACATTGAGCAGCAATAGTAGATCAGGACATAGCATATGGATGTGCAATCCATGTTTTTTCTCTTTTTTGGAATTTACTTAGTGTATGTCTCTTTTTTATGGTATCGGCACTCCTCCCTTTTGGCCCCGGAGACTGCATAAGGGTTAATAAACTCTTATTTTGTCTTAGTTTGTAGTTCTTGAGACCTCCATGGAAAGGTGAGCTTTTGACATCTGTTCACATGATGCGGTACTGCATTGTTGCAGTTGTTACTGTGAAGCTGTGCGACCCGGTACCAAGGGGGCTTCGTCTGATGACAGGGGTGGGGTTGGATAGCTGGGTCACGGTGTTGTGATGGCGGTGGTCCCCATGTAGTGCTGCACCGACTTACAGTACGTACCCACTCGACCTTGGCATGGTGAGTGTGCCTACGCATTTTGATCAAATAGTATGCTAATGCATACAGTATGTAGATTATGGTGTGGTATAGTATTAATGATAAATCAATGCAGGGCATGTGGATATGTGATTCATGCTTTTTTTTAATTTTATAATTTAATTTTTTTTTACACCACAACCAGGAGTGGAGCATAAACATACGACATATATACTGGAAAGATTTACGCCACTGTTCTTTTTTTTTTTAAATTCATTCCTGACTGGTTTAAAAAAAAATGCTGATCAAATACTGAAGTGTGAATAAAGCCTAATTGACAAAATTGTATTTATCAATGGTCATGGCAAAATGTAATCCGCTATTGGTTACCAAGTACAGTAAATAAAGAAACCTGTTCTACAGATATCAAACTTTGTTTCTGTCCCTTGGCTGCCCTTTTAGATCAGAGCCGTCAAGGGAACAATTTGGTAACTCGATTTCTGGTTTTGGTTAAGTTAAAGACATTATGCATCAGCTGACGTGTAAAGATGCGGTCCTTTATTTTCCATTTTATTCATGGCAGCTGTTATATAATCCAAGAACTCTTGCATACGAATTGTTTTGCTTTTTTACTGCTCAACTCTAAAGTATAATTTATAATTGTGATGGAACAGCCTTAACATCTTGGAAAGGTTTTCTTCCAGATAATACTCATTGAACATCCAGCAAAAACCTTATCAGATTTCCCTATTATTAAACTAAGCCTTGTGTATTATGATAATTGGAGTATTGTTTCCAACTTTAATTTATATAATTCATATATACTTATACCTGTATGCACCTTGTACATAATGAGATCATGTTTGTGATGTATTTGTTGCTGAATTGAGTGATGTTCTAGAAGGATAGCACCCATAGCACAGTACATCTGGAAAGTCTTTAGAACCCTTTACTTTATGTTGCGGCCTCCTGCTAAAATATATAAAAATTCAAGTTTTCCTCCATCATTCTGCACTCATAATGAGAAAGTAAAAACAGGATGGTAGAAATCTTTTGCTAATTTATTGAAAAGGAAAAACTGAGACACAGGTGCATCTCAGTAAATTAGAATACCATTGCAGTTAACTTATTTCAGTAATTCATTGCACACACAGTGATCTATTTCAAGCATTTATTTCTTTTAAGGTTGATGATTATGGCTTGCTGCTAATGAAAACCCAAAAATTACACTCAGAAAATTATAATATTGAGAAAAAGTTCAATTATTAGTTCGATATAAGACTTTAAATGGTCCCTCAGTAGGCTACACAGTCATTGGGATGACTGCTGACTAGAGTTGAGCAAACTTCTGTTTTAAGTTAGTTTTCCAAATTTAGAGTTCGGGTTATCCAAGCAACCCGTTATGGATTCCGCTACCACGGACCATAACGGCATTTGGAATCCATAAGGGGATTCTTCAATGAACCCGAACCTTGGACAACAAGGAGGACTTGGGGTGACGCCACTGTCATGTGATCAGTGCAGGGGCGTGGCTCAGTACTGGATTAGATAAGAGATGGAAGCCTACGACCTCTTATCCAATCCAGTACTGAGCCAAAACAGAAGTTCGCTCAACTCTACTGCTGACTTGACAGTTGTCCAGAAGACAGTCAGGCCACAAAAGATCATTGCGATCTGAGTGTTCAGAGTGCAGTGTCCAAGCATATTAATGGAAGGTTGAGTAGAAGAAAATAGTATTGGTGAAAAGGTGCACAAGCAACCAGGATAACCTTAGGCTTGGAAGGTTAATGGCAATTCCCCCGTTGCTCCTAGAAGCTTTCTTTTTTTGCATATATTAAAAACTTCATTTCTCTCAGCACTGCGGGCACTTATAAACATGGGACCAACACAGAAGCCTTCAGCTGACCAAGCGCACATGCAACATGTCAGACAATTTCATAGGTATAAATCTGCTGACAGATGCCCTTTAAATGAGCTTTGGAACAGAGAAGATGGCGGTGTTTCTGTATGGTGTTGACATGTGGCTTCCTTGCTTGAGACAGCTTTAACTTTAACATTTGTGGTTTGCAGAGCGAACTGTGTTCACAAAGACAATGGTTTCTGGAAGCGTTCCTGAGCCCATGCCGTGATTTTCAGCACAGAATCAGGCCTGTTTTTAATGCAGTGTCGCCTGTGGGCCCGTAAATCACAAGCATCCAATATTGGATATCCAATACTGGCCTGTCTCTTGTGCACATGGATTTCTCCAGATTCTCTAAATCTTTTGATATTTTGTAATGTAAATAGTTGAATATTCAAAGTCTTCGCAATTTCATGTTGAGAAACATTTCTCTGAAATTGTTTCACAGTTTTTAGATGCAGTTTTTTGCAGATTGTCGAACCTCTGCCAATGTTTTCTTCTGAGAGACTGTATCTCTCTAACATGCTTTTTTTACCCAGTTAAGTGACTTTAATTGCAAATCGTTCCTCCAGCAGTTTTTAATTAGTACCACTTACTTTTCCAGCCTTTTGTTTCCACTGTCCCAACTTTTTTGTTATGCATTGCAACCATCAAGTTCTAAACAAGCTCATTTTTTTCATAAAATGGTAAAATGTCTCATTTTTAACATCTAATATGTGTACTTTTGTGAATACAATTTGGGTCTCTCATATTTGCAGATCATTGCATTCAGTTTTTATTTACATTTCACAAAGTGTCCCAACTTTTTTTGAAATTGGGGATGTACAGCTTCATGGAAAAGGCAAGTGTATCAAGCAATGGACCAGTAAGAAATGTGAAACTGATGGTATGGATTTATTTTTTATTTTTTATTTGCTCTCAGGTCAAAATCCCATCTAGGGTTTCATTCACAACATATACTGGCACTGAACCTGAAACATGATTAGATCCCAGCAAGAGGAAAAAGTAAATCCTTTTACATACAATACAAAAAAGAAAATTGTAGCTGCACTCACCTGTGTCAAATCTCGGGGGAGGCACAGACTGTGCTGGGAACAATGCACGGTAGACACAATGAAAAAAAGAAAAATGGGTCCAGCTTCCAAAAAACTTGACAGCCTTTATTAAATGTGCTAAAGAAAATCCAGTTCAGACACCACATCTATGCGTTTCAGATCTTCCAACCGTGATCCTTACTCAGGATCATGTCGATGAGTGAGGATCATGGTTGTAAGATCCGAAACGCGTAGATGTTGTCTGAACTGGATTTTATTTAGCACATTCAATAAAGGCTGTCACGATTTTTCCTTTTTTACAAACAATATATGCTAAACTTCTCCAAAAGACTTCCTCTTTTCCTGTGATAAATTTTCAGTTCTACGATATACAGATACATCTCAATAAATTAAAATATAAAAGTTTCAAATTTCAAATGTTTATTTTTTTGGTGTTGATTATCATTGCTTATAGGTAATGATAACACAAAAGCCAATATCTCAGAAAATTAAAATATTGTGAAAATGTTTAATATTGTAGACTTATGGTGTCATACTTTAATCAGCAAATCGACACAAAACACCTGCAAAAGTTTCCTAAGCCTTTATTTGGTCCCCCAGTCTGGGTAAGTAGGCCCCACAATCATGGGTAAGCCACAAAAGGTCCATGCTGTGCTGTGTCCAAGTATATTAAAGGAAAGCTGTTGCTTTTTTTTTTTTTTTTTTTGGAGTATTGGATTTTGGTGGCCCTGTTTTAACTTTTCACTGTCTATTCATTTACTCCTAACTTCCACATTTTTTTTCCCTGTCCTGCCTATTTTTACCTGTGCTTAAAAAATTGCTAGGCATCCTCCGTCCCCCAGTTTCCTCCGAGGAAAGACAGAGGATGCACAAGCAGGCTGTCCTCCTGCGTGCGTGCACGCTCACATTACTGTCCGGAATTGACAGCCCCCGGCCCGCAGCGTTGCCTCCTAGCTAATTTATTCACTTGACTCTGTGTAATTGCAAAGAAGCGCCTAGAGGACCTTTCATCAGGATAAAAAATATAAACTAAGTATCTAACTAAGTATCTCCCTCTACTTACTATCTCTGGGCGCCGCTCCGTTCTCCCGGTATTGCCTCCGGTATGTTCAGAGATTCGGCTTAACTAGGAGGAGTCTGCCCTTTTTGTCCTGGGTGTCTCTCTCTCCCAGGCTGTAGTGCTGGCCAATTGCAGAACTCAGCTCACAGCCTGGGAGGTTTTTGACGGTGTTCATCTAAGCGGTTAGGTCATGTGATATTTTTATAGAGCCGGTCGATAAGGATCCAGCGATACCTAATATGTCTACTTTTCTTTTTTTTCCCTTTTTTTTTTTACAATTTTTTTTTTACTTTATTTTTGGAAAAAAACTCTTTTTATTTTATTTTTTACTTGAAACTTTAAATTTTTTTGGGGGGGGAAACTTTATTTTTTTAACTTTATTTTTTGTCCCACTCTGGGACTTCAACTTTTGGCGTTCTGATCCCCTTTACAATTCATTACAATACTTCTGTATTGTAATGCATTGGCTGTAAGTGTATTATAACTGTAATACGCTTACTGCTTCCTGCCTCTGAGATCCAGGGGGCTGGATCTCACAGGCTCTCACTGAAGGCCGCCACGAGGTCTAAGGAAGGCTTTGGGCTGCCTTCCCTGCTCTCAGCGAGGTCAGCATAAAGTTGATGACCGGTTCACTTTAAGAGCAAATGCAAAAAAAAAAAAAAAAAATAATGAAGTCCATGCTATCAATTTATTAATATTCTGTTCCTATTTCTGAATATAGACATATGGACCCATAGTAGATGGTTCCTGTGAGATGAGCACCTCCAAGTTACAAAGACATGCTGTTGTGTAGCCAAACTTCATCTCAGCCAAAGTTGCTTCAGACTTCTTTGAATTACTACGGTATTCCTATCTGTGTATTTAAAAACATTTTAAAATAGGAATTCGAAATGGGCTTTGGTGCTAGCTGGTACCTCGGTACCAAAGCCCACTTCGCATTCCTATTTTAAAATGTTTTTAAATATGCAGATAGAATTACCGTAGTAATTTACCGAATTCTCGCCCAACTTCAGCCAAGACTAAGTTTGGCGGCAATTTCGCAACATTGTTACGTCCTAGACCCTACCCCTTTTGGCGAGCCACACCCCATTCTCACTAAGTCACTCCTGTTGTTGAGTAAAATGTAAAAAGCGTCTGAAGCACTTCAAAAACGTAGCACACAACATGTGTTTCGATGTGGCAAACAGGGCTGTGAAGTCGGAGTCAAGAAGTCAAAGTCTGAGTCGGAGGCAATTTTGGGTACCTGGAGTCGGAGTCGGCAAAAATGAACAGACTCAGACTCCTACTAAATTTAAATTGGAAAAAAAAAGCAAGTTTAAATGTCCTAATTCACAAAAAGTTATAATTAATTACTTCTGTACTGTAAGAATAAAGGCCAATGCATGCAGTGCGTCACGTTACCGCAAAACGAACACGTTAAGTGACCGCGAAGAAGCATGCTTTTCATATGCTTCACTATATGGCACGCAACGCACAGTTATGCCTCATTCATACGTCAGTGTTTCCCGGATGTGTGCTGTACATGTTCTCCGCAGACAGCACACATCCCCATTCATTTGAATGTGTGTATTCACACATCAGTGTTTTAGCACGGTCCGTGGGTCCGTGTTTTCTGCACGGATACATGTCCTATCTTGATCGTGTTCCTGGGATCGCTCACGCCAATTATAGTCAAGGAGTCTGTGAAAAACACGGATGCAACACTTATGCCATCCGTGTTGCATCAGTGTTTAACGGACCATTAAAAAGAGATTGTTTAAAAATTAGTTTCCAGCTCCTCAGTGTAAGTGAAAAACTGATGGCACACGGTCAGCAAAAAACGGACCCAACACGGATCTGTCACGGGAGGAAACACGGATTGAACACTGTCTGTGTTACCACTGATCCAAAACTGACACTGACGTGTGCATGAGACATTACAGAGCGGCAATACTTATACTTTCCATTGTGTTGTGTTCCGCTGTTACAGGCAACGCAACGCTCATGGTTAACCTAGCCTTTCACTGATAAGTGATTAAGTAAATTATGTTTTTTGCAGGACTAGAGACACTTGAATAAGTGAAGAAAATGGATAGTCAATAGTTCAAGACTGAAGCTGTAAACCATTTGAAAAACTACTGTCATTCAGCTAAGGCTTTAAAAACTTGTAAACTCAGATTGTTAGCTTAAACCTTAAACATGACTATGGGATTCTACTAGGAAAAGGTATACAATACATTTGCATATTAAATGCAGAGGAGTCGGAGAGTCTGAATCGGAAGTACCAAAAACTGAGGAGTCGGAGCATTTATCTACCGACTCCACAGCCCTGGTGGCAAATGGCATGTATATTTATAGTTCATGAACTATAAATCCCCACCGGTTCCAACATTTATAGGTAGATTTATATAGAAGTTCAAATAGAAACTCATATGTATCTCAATTAAAAATTATAAATGAAATGTCATAGCTGCTGAGCCATCTGATCACACAGGTAGCAAATTCAGGACGGTATTTAAGGGGTTCTGTAATTTCTCTAATTAACTTGTAGGCTTTATTCAATTATAAATGGACCTCAGGTTTCCTCATTTCTCTGCCGTGCAGATTCTGAGTTGCTGTAAAAAGGTTATCTCCTATTACATGTAGTAATTGAAAGCAGGTGAATTGTTTAGCATTTAACCTAGCTATGGCTAACTTGCTTTAGTGAGGAAAATCTGCAATGTCCTGACAATCCATGCAAACCCAATCTTACCCATCTGGTGTTTGCCACAAATTAATTTAGCACAAATGTCAGCAATTTAAATGCTTAAATGCAGCAGATATCACCTTCTCCTGCTAGGTACAGTGTGTGTGGGAGGACAAGATATTTGATGTTACAAAGCGGGAAAACTGTATGCCTTTCCGCAAAATCTACTGTGTCTTAAAAACTGAGAATTTGTTTAAAACCTGAGAGTTTTTGTTTTAACCCTTGGCAGTGCTATGTAGTGCTGCCTAACATAATCAAAAACGTACCTTTGTTAGTATTAACCTTAGTTTAGAACTCCAGAAACAACTGTAAAGCACTGCAGAATTTGTTGGCGCTATATAAATAAAATTATTATATGCTAACGTAGCCTCAAAGTGCCGAGCGGGGCTCAGCACATGCATGGTAAGATTTCGCCAAGGCACAAGATGACCATGTGGGAGGAGTTCTATGCTAATCGTGACATCGCAGAGAAGGGGGTGAACTTTGATGGTACCGGGATCCAGTGAAGAGGTGGGCTTAGGCTATTGAAGTATGGTAGACAGGCTGGTGGTCCTGGAACCATTATTCACATACGGTTGGGCACTTTAAGACCTCATTAGCATACACAACTGTTATTCCAGGACTTCTAAACTAAGGATAATACTAACTAAGGTATGTTTTTCATTTGTTAAACAGCAATACGTACCATTGCCAAGGGTTAAATAGTCAAACTAGATGACAAATTCCCTTTAAAGCATAGCAGACAAATAAAATTTAGGACATTAACACATTTCAGTCATGTAATTTTGCTTCTAATGCCTTGTTGCTGCTCCAGTCCCCGTTGCTCTTCATTTTCTCCTCCCAGCTTGACACACAGGAAATAGCTTGAGATGCCCACTCAACTAATCACTGGTCAATCAATATAGTTGATCGACTGAGCACCAACAAACCAAGCCCTTAGGAGCTCACCTCTTCACCTTCAGTGAAGTCCAGAGCTAAAATCTTGACTCGCCAACCTAGCGAGCCATGCCTGCAGGAAGACCGTGGCCAGCACCAGCTATATAGGGATTTATCTCAGTGTATTAGTTTACCGTGGCATATGTTGCACCCTTCCATCAAAGGTATACGTCAGCGAGTCCTACAGACATACACCTCCGAAAGAAGGCAACATTATGTGAACAGAGACTTATGTATATAAATAGGGTATATTAAACTTCAGTTTATCTCCATGAGAACTGTTGGATGAAAAGTATAACAGTACCCGTTTCCAAATCTGCACAAATAATTCTGTTCAGAAATGCGATTCATATGGGTATCTGGCAAAGTAGAGAAAACCTAAAAGCGTAATGTCTCCACTCCTATAATGGTTTTGTAATCTTCTGCTATTTTGTGCCTTTATCTATTATTCATTTGGATCATTTCACTCGATGTAAAAATATAGAATTCAGCCCTTAAAATGAGGGGGAAAAATTCCATTATGGCTTGAAATATTTTGTACTTTATGTCCTGAAACATTGCTTTTGCTATAACTCGAAAAGTAAGCCGAATGCTATCGCCCTAGATAAACTCATTTGCTTGCTTCCTACATTGCTTTAGAATCATTTGTCCTCTTTCCTTTAACTATTACATTATTTAGGTTCTCTATTGTGCTTTTTAGTTTGTGCACTGGAATTTATTAACATAAATCCTGTTATTCTAAGTGCTAGTAGTAATTTGTTTCTCACAGTCAGACTCTCATCTCATTTACAAAATACAGACAAGCCAATACATGCTGTGCATTTAATATCCCATAAATTAATAAATGTAATTCATTCAAATGCCAGTTTATTCTAATATCCTAATAAAGAAATTTTATGCGCACAACTAATCAGCTTTACACATGACTACAATTGTGTTGCATATATTAAAGCGATCACAGATAATGCTTATTTTACAATTATCGAAGTTACAATAAACTTTCCAATCACTGAAAAATGCCCCTAAAACATTACTGTTAATCCATAAAATCAACACACACCTATAAACACTGGCTCCTAATGAGTTAATTGCTGTGAGTAACAGATGCAAATCACCACCCCAACATAAGAACACTCAGCTCAGTGCATAATACAAAAAGAAATAACAAATATACAATATTAAAAATCCAATATTAGCAGCTAAAATACATAGAGAAAAGAATGGGACACACACCATTTATGTTATATATCAGCACAGGCAACTCCCAGGTAAAACCTTTCATAGCACCTAAGTCAGTGGAGGAGAGGGACATCAAACAGATCCCAACTAGTAAAGTACTTCCTCCTACCTGAAATCAAGGTGAAACCAAAGAAGTATGCCACTAATAAAGTGCAGAGTGCATACAAATAAAGAAGACATGCAAGAGTACTACATATATATAATGCCGACCAGTGTAGTCCTGACCCCGACGTGTGTTTCGCTGTCGCTTCCTCAGGGGATGTTAAAATCAAGTATTTAGAAATGAAACTGATAAATGTTGCCTAAAGCCATTGGGTCAGACTCACCCATACTATATTATTATTCACAAAGATGTGTGATGGCAGCGAGGCATCCAGTGTTCAATTTGTGGTGTGGTGGAGCCAGGAGACATTTTCCTAACCCTGGGATTGACCTACATTGGCCTCTGGTAGAGGAACTAGACTTTGCTATACTCCCATAAATTCATCCCAGATGCTTTTCCCACCAGGGTTTTTACTAGGAGGAGGTCCATCTTCCGTCCCTAGTTTTCAGGCCTTATTTCCTTTCGCCTTTCCCTCCTATGTTCGGTGGGGGGTTTCCCTCCCACACTAGAGTGTGACACAGGGGTTTCCCTTTTCTTTCTTTTTACTTGTAAGAAAAATGCTGCAAAAACTCTAAGAATGCCAAAAACGCACACAAAACTCTGTGCACCAACCTACAGTTGCAATTGAACAAGACGAGTAGAGCAAAGGCATTCTTTGCAACTCCAAAACAGATAGTTTTAGTATGAGTACATTATACAGTATGTTTGAAAACTCTATGGGATTGGGGGAGTATAGAGGATAGATTAGACCTTTTTACATCAACTTTGCATTCTTATTTTCTATATATTGGCATGTAGCAAATTATTGCCATAAACCTTAGCATCCTATGGGAAATACACTTGGTATGTCCGTGTTTATTCTCCAAATGTACAAAGAGAGTGTCTAATAATTTTTTTTGCACATAGCCAAAAGAAAGGCAGGATGGACAAAGACATGTCTCTCCTGCAAATCTGCCCCCTTCCTACTGCTCTTTAAAGATATAAAACCTGTTACACAATTATGAAGTTATTGAATTCCATAATACTGAGTATTCAGCTGGAGAATTTTGTATAATGGAAGAAATGGACCCTCATGGCTGCTTCGCCATGAATCTAGGCTGTCTTCGACATCCCATATTGGTGGATGGGGGATTACATGTTTCACAGTCTAGAAGACATGAAATTGAACAAAGTACAGTAATTCATTATGTGGACTGCCTATTTGTCATTATTACTGCTATCGCGTTTACTCTTTTTGTATTTTTTTTTTCATTTTCACCATGCTTATATTTTTTATTATTTTTTTTATTTTTATTTAATGTCCTCATGTATTCTAATATTTTTAGTGATTGTTGTAGTGTAATGTATTTTAAGTCTAAATGTTTTCATTGCCTATGTGGAAACCATGAAGAATCAATTTTTGGAATCATTTTTTGATATTTAGAAATTGGAATAATATGTAATTTACTAGTGTACACTGGGAGGAATGTATGAAATTCGTTCACGCTTCGTTTACTGGTAAAAGGTGAATTGCGTTATGGATTCTATGACGGAATTTAGACGCATTCTGTTATTCATTCTGTCATAATAGAAGTCTATGGGCTGCAAAACAATCCGTTCCATTCCGCCCAGTGATCAAAAAGTCAAAGATATTGCAAAAATGGTACAACAAATAAATTACAATTCGTTAGGCAAAAAGCAAGCCCTCATACAGCTCTGTAGACTGAAATATAAAAAAGTTATGGATGTCAGAATATGGCGATGCAAAGAATTTAGATTTTTTTTTCCAAAGGTTTCTATTTTTTTTAAAGTAGTACGGTAAGTTTGGTATTGCCGCATACTTATTGAGTCACAGAATAAGGACGTCAGGTCATTTTAGTGCACTGTGACGTCAAAATTCCTTTTTTTTTGTTTGTTTTTTCAATTTTACCACACACAGTATATTTTCCTGTTTTCCAATACAAGAAAGACATGGTAAATTAAATGGTCGCATAAAAAAAAAATGCCCTCATATAGCTATATGAACTGGGGAAAAAATATGGCTATTAGAAGGTGAGGAGGAAAAATCCAAAATGTAAAAACGAAAATAGGCCTGGTCTTTAAGAGGTTAAACACTTGCTGATGCGCAAAAGGCTCTCTGCATGTAGATGGAAAGGGGCATAATTATAAAACATTCAATATTGACAAGTGCCATCTTTCTATATTATCATCTTCCCATTTCAAAAAGAAAAAAAAAATTCTGAAATACCTATTCAGCAAATGATGTTTATATTTTACTAGAGAGTCGCTAGCCTTAAAAAAAAATTCAGGAAGCTGCTAGTAGGCTAAAATAACCCACATACTATACCGACACATGGCTGCCACAGTGGTGATGCAAGTATATATGGTGTTGATGGTGTGGCCAATGATTAGCAGGAGACCACGGGAGAAGTGAGGGTAATAGCATGTTGCTGTAATAATATATGATCCATCCGAAATGCGAACTTTTAAATCGAGGTTTCTTTAGTAGGAGGGTTAAATATCTGAATATGGCAACATTGGTTGAATCCAAGAGAAACGGCTTTTGTGTGCAACAGTCTAAAGGCAGCCAGCCTGGTGTTCAGAGCGTTAGACATTATAATGAGAAAACTTCATGCTTTTGTTGGAAAGCTGGAATGATTGAATCTAGAAGTATTTAAAGATTGGCTGCTGCTAAAATACAGCCAAACATTCATTGCTCAGTATTGACACAGAATAATACTAGCTATCTGCAAGCCTAAGTTAATTAAATCTTGGAAGGTCCTTTGGGTGGCTAGCACTGCCTGGTGTAGTATTCAAAAGAGAATCATATGTGTCACACAGATGGAATATGCACATCCAGAGACATTCCATAGCATATCTACTTCTTCAGCAACACAGTAGCAGTTTAATACAGTGTAGAGCTATTTATATACCGGTATGTATGTATGTATGTATGTGTGTGTATATATATATATATATATATATATATATATATATATATATACCGTGTGTGTGTGTATGTGTGTATATATATATATATATATATATATATATATATACACCATAAACAAAGTTTACTAAACTTTTTTAATATTGGACTGAATTAGTGAATGGATGCCATATGCTTACTCACTGCTAGAGTCCGCAGTATACATTCTTTTCACAGCATGTATTCGTGTCCTTTTAGGCTTTTCATCAGCCGCACCTGCTGCTACCCTAGGAGTGTCAAACAATAGTCCTTTACATAATATATTTCTGTATCCTACAGTATATGTCTTATTAAAGAAGCACTCCACCAAAAGTATGTATTCTGTGGTCTATTAAAAGGGTACATGATTTAACTTGTAGTGAAGGTAATTTTCTTGCCAGTGACTAGTTGTGAGTTATCCCCTCCCTGCTGGTTCTCAGCTGTGTCATGTGACCAATGTGACTCTCCAACTGACAGCTTCTTATGTGTGGACAGGAAGTCAGTTTCTCTCTGCATTCCTATGAGACTGACATTGAGGCTTCCATAAGAATGAAAAGAAACGGACTTCCTGTCCACACGTATCAAAACTGTTGTAAAGTAGAACTGGCTTAGTTGCCCAAAGCAATCAATCAGCTTCCGTCTTTCATTTTCCAAAGGAGGTCTGAAAAATGAAAGGTGGTTGCTATGGGCAAATAAGCCAGTTTTCTGTACACCAGTTTTGATCAATCTCCCCCACTGTCTCAAATGGAGAGTCAGTGTCAGTCACATCACATAGCTGAGAATCAGAATGGAGTGGGAAAACTCACAAATACAGTCACCGGTAAGAAGATTACCAGTACCAGTACCGATGAGCTGTTAGCAATGGCTGCTGGAAACAGCTGATTGGAAGGGGAAGGGGTACAAATCTCCAAAAATCAGAGGTACGCCATCAATATCTACAAGCTGTACAACCCTTTTAAGTTACTAGATACAACTACATCCTTCCAAAGTGCTGAAAATATCTTGCCCTAACCCTATTATGCCCTTCTGCCCAGTTTTTAGTGCTTAAAGTCTTGATACTGAGCTAACAAGTAAAGCTGACCCATACACATTAAATGAATGTTGGCACAACCTGGCGCTAGCCAATTATCTTCTGTTTATGGGGTAACCAGGCTTTATCTCGATAGCAAATTTAATGAAGTAACGGACATGTTGGATTTCAACATTCCCATTCTTTTGGGAGATGTCACCTCAGTAGGTGTCTGGTAATGGCATATCTCCCTCAGGAGGAATAACTATTGGCCAAATAAGCATTTGGCAGACCGTTATCCAAGGTGTATGGCCATCTTTATTCTTTACAGTTTGCTTTTGATAGAGTTGTACCTGAAATTGTACACATTTTGAATAATAGAAGTGGTTATGAATAATTAATTTTTCGGTGTAGTACATTGAAGTCTGACAACTTGACAAATGTATTTTTTTTTCTCTACATTTTCTTACATTTCAATGTCATGATTTAGTTCTATTTACAGATTTAAACTAGGAACGTATGCCACCTACCAAGCATTGTATTTTATTATGACTTAAAGTCGTCATTTATGTCTGTATTTTTCATTGCTAATTTGGAACTTGACATTAATAATCTTTTAGAAGTAATTATTATTTTTTTTAACCGCATTGAGCTAATCATTTATACCTTTCCATTTGTGTGTTCATTTGCCTTTAATTACAGGCATTATGACTAAGATTCATAAAATGCCCTTTAAAATAAGCCTTACATGGTGTCATTTATGTATTTAAGAATATTAAAACCAGATATTAAACTGACACAAGAATATTGTTTCTTACAAAGTATAATTTTGCCTAAAATACCAAGTAGCATATGAAAAGCGGCAAGTAATGAGAGACGTAGAGATGACAGATTAATGCGAAATAAAAAAATAATGTAGTGTAATTGGGGCTGATTAATGTAACATTTATATAATGTCCTTTTTATATGGACACTGGGGAATGCACTCACTGATTAGGACCTATTAAGAGCAAAGAATGCAGGACAAGTGAGTGTCAGAGGTGTGAAAGGTGTCAGGCCATCCTCGCATTTGAACCTTAATATTCTGGGAATAACGTATATTAATCTGCTACATTTTAAACTTTACACTGATTCGTCTGCAAAACCATCAGACGTCTTTTCTTTCTCTTTCTCTGTAGACTCTCAGTTCCAGAACTGAACAATAGCCACATTCGTATTATATTAAGAACATGTGAACATTTAGCATTTTTCTACATCTTCCTCAAGGTCAGAAATAGCACACTGCGTTTTTCAGTTAATCTGTAGAAATGGTCACACAATGCGTTACATAAAAGAATAACCTTTTAAGAACTTTTTTTTTTTTCAGTAAACCTTATAATCAAGTTCAAACCAAATGCTATATATTTTTTTTAACCAGAAATTATATAGAAAACTAAATTATAAAAAATACTGAAGTCACCCAATGCTATACCGTCATTGGCACCATTCATGCGGTTTTGTATCAAAGAGTAATATCTTGTACAAAGAGCATTGAACAAAGATTTGGAGTAGAAATTTCTGAGACTGAAAATCGGTTCCACTCGGATGAATGGGACAATTGCACAAATTACTTCAACAAATCTGCTGTGTGAATGTTGTTTGTGGCACGGTGTCTGACCCAAGTTCATGACATGAAATGTATGAGCATGTCTGAGCACATACCCGTATCTTCACAAAATAATCAAAAACTCTGACTCAAATACCGTACTTACTGACTGAAGAGGCAAAACATTTCAGCAGTCAGCAAATGCTCTACTTAGACACATGCTGTGATTAGATGTGCCACTGCTCATCTTCACGCTCTTTTATTGACAAAGACCCCCTATGACATTCAGTGAACACATATCCTTCCTTTCTTTGATAACTGTATTTTTTCATGAAACATTTTTTCTAATAAAAATAATAGCATCTAGAAATTGAGGAGTGACAAAAAATATGTCCAATACTCCATAAGCAAAGTAGAGAGGGCATTTAATTGTAGATCACATGAAAGAAAGCCTAGGATTCAAAAAAATATACTAATCAAAATTAGGGGGACAACCAAAAAAACCAACCACACCAAGCAGAAGGAAGGTCCTGGGAAATACTCGGGGTAGAAGAGAATGGGTAGAGTGAACAATAAAAAGTCAGAGGATCTAGGCAGACGGTAATGATTCACTAAAGGGGGGAATTGGATTTACGTTTGTCTTTGGAAGCCCATATGCTGTTTGAAAGGTCTACTGTGTTAATGAGGGGAAGCAGAGATGGATTCAATCTTAAATCGCAAGTAGAGCTCCTCAAGGGTATGATTTCTGATTGGTAAAGGGAGTGATAACGGGGTGTGTGCTTGGAGCCCACCCACCACAATATGTGAACGTGTTCTCTCTGTTAAAAGGGTATTCAACCTCAAGTCATATACAGCTTGGGAACATGTCACTGCTGAGGACAGTGAATGGCCTCAACGGTGCTCATAACTACTGATGGAGGGATGGGAGCTTCTGTGCTGGAATGGAGCAGCGGGGAATAGATAAGTGTCTTTTTTTATGTAAAAATTTTGTCAGCCCTAAAAAAAAAATTAGTTTTGAAGTCAGACAACCCCTTTAACTTATTCTCTGAGAAAAAAAATTGTTTTAGACCATGGGCCAAAGTTATGTTACCACTAGGGATAAGCGAACAAGTGTTTTTAAGTTCAGCGTACAAGGTTCGGGTTATCTAAGAATTCCGTTATGGATTCAGCTACCACGGACCTTGAAAACACAAGTTTGCATATTCCTAGTTACCAATCCTTTTAGGTACCACTTTTTGTCGTTTACTGCACCTATTAATCATCATCTTGGCAGAATTTGCTTGCATATGAAGCGTCTGGTTTTGATTATCCAAAAGACTGACAGGATATAATTGTCACTCACTCTTCTGAACAAATTTGGATGAAACTTATGGAGCAAGTTGTCTTGGGTTCAGCTAGATAAATATTTTTTCTCTGAAGCTCGGTCAAAAGCTACATAATCCAATAATTGAAAAATTGCTTGTTGATCAAGAAATTCCAATTCGGATGTCCTTTGTACTGAATTTTTTTATTTACTGTATTTGTTTTATTTCAAAGATTTTAACAATTCTGATTGGATAGTATTAACCCTTTCCTGACTAATAAAGGATTTTTTTGGCATATCATGTGGAGGGAATCAGGAAAAAAAAATCCAAATGAAGTGGAATTAGGAAAACATGCAATTCTTCCCAGTTCTATCGGTTTAGTTTTTATGGTGTACCCTATGCAGTAAAACTGACCAATTACCTTCATTCATCGATACCACATTTATTTGGAGCTGTGTGAGGGCTCATTTTTTGCCAGGTGATCTGTACTTTCCATTGATTTTGGTGTTTGTATTACTTTTTAATCACATTCTTGGGGGATGCGAAGCGACCAAAAAAGCCTCAAATCAGCAATTTTGATTTTCTTTTCCATTTCGGTGGTCGCCATACAGGATAAATATTTTAATAGTTCAGGCATACAAATGATCTCTATTTTTTATTGTTTATTATTTTTAAGATGAGGAAAGGAGCTGATTTATATATATATATATATATATATATATATATATATATATATTGTAAGAAGGCACGGGGAATAATTGTGGACGATAGATACGTGTCACCGAGGTTCCTGGCCTCGGTGGAGTAAGAGCCGGTTTTTTCATGTCAGCAGCAGTAGCTGTTTGACACTTTTGATAGGTAGCATGGCTACTATAGCTGATCCGGGACGGCTTTTACTGGGAGTAGTCAAAGTGCTGGGTGGGTGACTACTCCCCATGTTCCAGGCCGGGTTTTGGCTGGGCTATAAAGCTCAGGCAGCACTGTCAGGTGTGTGGATTATCTTCCATCCTGACATTGAAGCTGTGGAGTCCTCTGGGCTGAACACTAAGACTGCAAACAGGCGTGCAGGCCGCCTGGAAGCCTGCCATTGAACTTTGGGGTTGCTGAGCTCTCAGGCAGGTGTGAAGCAACACCTAGGACTTCAGGTGAACTCTGTTTTGTTTGGCTGTGTGAACAAGCACAAGGACTGTTATGTTTTTTTCTGAGTGTAAATAAAACACTGAAGTTTGAGTTACTACCTGGGTCCTTGCCTCTATACTGCGTCCGCTAACCTGTCTACCTGAGCAAATCCCCACATTTGGTGTCGGATGCGGGCAGAAAGCAGTGAGGCTGGCGTGAAGGCCGAAATATTTTTGTTTTTCTAAACATATGTCCTTTATTAAGCCGGCAAAGTTGCAGCCTGTGTTCCCTGACAAAATGGAGGCGGTTGTAAAAGCCCTTGTGGAGGCTAACTTGCAGCAGCGGGAGGCCAACAAGCAGCAGCAGGAGACCAACCAGCTACTATTTCAGCAGGTGATGGCCTTACAAGCGACAGGAGCATCCCAGTACGTCCACGATGCCCGGAAAGCTGTCCGTGCAGCGATCCCTAAGATCACCCCCTCGGATGATGTTGAGACCTATCTGGCAGTGTTCGAGAAGGTGGCCGTGAGGGAGAAATTACCCGAGAACAGTGGGCTGAGGTCGTCGCTCCGTTCCTGGCGTCTGGACCCCAGCAAGTGTTTTTGACCTCCCAGATGATCAAGCAGCTGACTACCCGACCGTGAAAGGTGAGATCCTGGCAAGACTTGGGGTGAATGTTTTGGTCCGGGCCCAGCGGGTGCATCAGTGGGAGTTTAACCCGGCTGAACCCGCCAGACCACAATACTATGAATTGCTACATCGGTTGCAAAAATGGCTGCAGCCAGACATACTGACTCCTACTGCTATGTTAGACCGTCTGTTAGCAGATGTATTCTGGAGGGCTTTGCCATACCCTCTCCAGCACTGGATCGGCCAGGTGTCACCTGGGAATGCCTTAGAGATGGTCGACCTGGTGGAGCGATATGAGGCCACCAGAAACCTGCAGGGGGTTCTTTTGGGAGGGGGCCAGTCAAACCCCGGAAATCTCCACCCCAGACCCGGCGGCCAGCCAAACCCGCCCAGGATGTACCCCTTGCAGACCCAGCCCCAGTGGTCTGCTGGCAGTGTCGGGAGCCTGGACACATAAGGGCCAACTGTCCCCATCGGGTGAACCCATGGATACGAACTATGGTTACCGCCATTCATTGTATGCCCGGAAGCTGTGTGCCACAGGTATCTCTGAGACTATAGACAATAGCCACCTGTGTCAGGTGGAAGTGGGGGACACTCTGGCGGTGGCACTGCTGGATTCAGGAGTCTGGTGTCTCTGGTAAGAGCTGTCCTCGTGCGACCCACGGAGTATACTGGCCGAAAGGTCGGGGTGGTGTGTATTCATGAAGACTTAAAGGACTATCCCACCGCCCTGGTCTCTCTATCAACTGTGGCTGGCAGGTGGGTTCATGAGGTGGCCGTCGCTACAAAATTACAGTATGAACTTATAATTGGGAGAGACTTCCCTGGTTTCCCAGCACTCTGGCCGGATACGAAAGTCACCACTGCCCGGGAGGCAGATGGAACCCTAGCAGAGTGGCCTGGCTCAGGGGGGAGACCAGAACCCTGGGAACCCGAGACCGAAGGGCCAGCGGTAGGGGTGACCACCACTTCGGTGGAAGAGGGGGAGATAACCCCACTGAATGTAATGGTGGGAGACATGGAGGATTTGCCACCGGGACCTGAGTTGGCAGACCTCAACGTCTCTGGCGAAAATTTCGGTACCGCACAACACCGGGATCCCACCCTATCTCGGGCTTGGGAGAATGTGATAATGATTGATGGTGAACCCCAAACACCTGGGGCTGAGTCGGTGTTTCCCCGGTTTGTTGTTCACCAGGGAATGCTGTATCGGGTAAACCAGCTGCGGGGTGAGCATATTGAACAGCTGGTGGTGCCCAAAGCGTACCGCAAACTCGTGTTGGAGCTAGCCCACCAGCATGTTCTTGGGGGACACCTGGGATGGCAGAAGACGCAGGACCGGATATTACAGAGGTTTTACTGGCCCAGTGTGTTCAAAGAAGTAGAACTATTTTGTAAGTCTTGCCCAACCTGCCAGATAACTAGCCCCCAGCCACATTTCCGTAGTCCCCTTGTGCCTCTGCCGATTATCGAGGTTCCGTTCGAGAGAATAGCTATGGATCTTATAGGCCCTGCATCGAAGTCCGCTAGAGGGCACCAACATATCTTGGTCGTCCTAGACTATGCCACTCGGTACCCTGAGGCGGTGCCCTTGCGACATACATCGGCCAAACTGATAGCGAAGGAGTTGATGGAGATGTTTTCCCGTGTGGGCCTACCTAAAGAGGTTCTGACTGACCAGGGGACACCTTTTATGTCCAAGGTCATGAGGGAACTCTGTAAGTTGCTGCACATTAAACAGCTACGGACGTCCGTTTATCATCCACAAACTGACGGCCTGGTTGAAAGGTTTAATAAAACATTAAAAAATATGTTAAAACGAGTGGTGGCTAAGGATGGGAAGGACTGGGACCTCCTTCTCCCCTATCTGATGTTTGCAGTGCGAGAAGTGCCCCAGGCCTCTACTGGGTTCTCGCCCTTCGAACTGCTATATGGCAGGCATCCTCGCGGGCTGTTGGACATAGCCAAAGAGGCATGGGAGCAGCAACCCACACCCTATAAAAGTGTTGTGGAATATGTCACCCAGATGCAGGAACGCATGGAAGCTGTGTTACCGCTGGTAAAAGAACATATGGAGGCAGCGCAGCAAGCTCAGAGTCGGGTCTATAATAGGCAGGCTCGGGTCCGTAACTTTAACCCGGGAGATCGGGTTTTGGTTCTGGTTCCGACAGTGGACAATAAGTTCCTGGCTAGGTGGCAGGGACCCTACGAAGTACTCGAAAAAGTTGGGGAAGTAATCTACAAGGTACACCAGCCAGGGCGGCGAAAGCCGGAGCAGGTGTACCATGTGAATTTACTTAAACCTTGGAAAGCTAGGGAGACCAGTTCAGGTGATAGCTCACGGCCGAGTTTTCTAGGAGAAGAAGTTCCAGCCCCTATATATGATAAAAAGAAGCGGTGGTCACAGTAAAATTGCTGACACCCTCTCCCCTAAACAGGCTCAGGAAGCTAGGGAATTTATTAGTCGGAACACTGATGTGTTCTCGACCTCCCTGGACGCACTTCCCTAATCCGGCATGACATTGTCACTGAGCCTCAGGCAAGAGTCCGGTTAAAACCATACCGGGTACCCGAGGCTCGGCGACAAGCCATCTCGGAGGAAGTGCAGCTAATGCTGAAACTCAATATCATTGAGGAGTCTAAAAGTGAATGGGCTAGTCCAATAGTCTTAATTCCTAAGCCCGATGGGACGTTACGGTTCTGTAACGATTTCCGCAAACTAAACGAAGTTTCCAAATTTGATGCGTATCCCATGCCGCGGGTGGATGAGCTGATTGAAAGGTTTGGACAAGCCAGGTATTTTTCTGTTTTGGACCTCACCAAAGGGTACTGGCAGGTACCCTTGACTGAGGTTGCCAAGGAGAAAACTGCTTTCATCACCCCTGAGGGGCTGTATCAGTATAAAGTCTTACCCTTTGGTCTGCATGGTGCCCCCACAACGCTCCAACGACTCATGGACATTGTACTCGTCCACATCGTCGGTACGCATCGGCTTACTTGGATGACATCATCATCCACAGTGGCGACTGGGAAAGTCATCTACCCAAAGTGCAGGCTGTAGTGGACGCCCTTAGGAAGGCCGGACTGACCGCTAACCCAAAGAAGTGCTCAATAGGGTTAGAGGAGACAAAGTATCTTGGGTATGTCATTGGGCGCGGGTCATCAAGCCCCAAGTAAACAAAATAGAGGCAATACGGAGTTGGCCCCGACCTGTCACCACGAGGCAGGTAAAGTCATTCCTGGGCATGGTGGGCTATTACATGAGGTTCGTTCCCCATTTTGCCACTTTAGCGGCACCATTGACAGACCTCTTGAAGGGGCGGAAGTCAGTGACGGTCCATTGGGGTGAGCAGGCAGAAAGGGCTTTCTCCGCCTTGAAATCGGCCCTGTGTGGGTCCTCGGTTTTGGTGACACCCGATTTCAAGAGGGAGTTTATAGTTCAGACCGACGCCTCTGAGGTTGGCCTGGGTGCTGTACTGTCTCAGGAAGTCAACGGGGAGGAGCATCCCGTTGTCTTCCTGAGCCGTAAACTCACCCCAGCTGAGACTAGGTACAGTATAGTGGAGAGAGAGTGCCTGGCTATCAAGTGGGCACTCGAGTCTCTCCGCTATTATCTGTTGGGGAGGAAGTTCCGTCTGGTGACTGACCACTCCCTCTCAAGTGGATGAGCCAAGCCAAAGAGAGGAATGCCCGAGTCACCCGGTGGTTCCTGGCCTTACAGAATTTTAAATTCTCCATAGAACACAGGGCAGGCCGCTTGCAGGGAAACGCGGATGCCTTGTCCCGAGTGCACTGTTTGACGTGTGTTCAACCCCGCAGGGTTGAACAAAGGGGGAGGTATGTAAGAAGGCACGGGAATAATTGTGGACGATAGATACGTGTCACCGAGGTTCCTGGCCTCGGTGGAGTAAGAGCCGGTTTTTCATGTCAGCAGCAGTAGCTGTTTGACACTTTTGATAGGTAGCATGGCTACTATAGCTGATCCGGGACGGCTTTTACTGGGAGTAGTCAAAGTGCTGGGTGGGTGACTACTCCCCATGTTCCAGGCCGGGTTTTGGCTGGGCTATAAAGCTCAGGCAGCACTGTCAGGTGTGTGGATTATCTTCCATCCTGACATTGAAGCTGTGGAGTCCTCTGGGCTGAACACTAAGACTGCAAACAGGCGTGCAGGCCGCCTGGAAGCCTGCCATTGAACTTTGGGGTTGCTGAGCTCTCAGGCAGGTGTGAAGCAACACCTAGGACTTCAGGTGAACTCTGTTTTGTTTGGCTGTGTGAACAAGCACAAGGACTGTTATGTTTTTTTTCTGAGTGTAAATAAAACACTGAAGTTTGAGTTACTACCTGGGTCCTTGCCTCTATACTGCGTCCGCTAACCTGTCTACCTGAGCAAATCCCCACAATATATATACGAAAAAAGCAGGCAGCACATCAAAATTAAATAAAATAAAACAAGTTTATTCACTCATGTGGAACCGCGACGTTTTGGCTCTTACCAGCCAAGCTTGAGAAAGGCTCTGGTAAAAGAGCCGAAATGTCGTGGTTCCACATGGGTGAATAAACTTGTTTTATTTTATTTAATTTTGATGTGCTGCCTGCTTTTTTCGTATATGATTGTAGGGATTTTGCTTACACCCCTGGGCTCGGCACTCATTTTCCATTTATACGACATATATATAATTATTATTATTTTTTTTTATTATAATGCAGCAAGTACAGTTCAGGGTTGGCAATGTTTATAGCTATAGTAGCACGTCAACATATAGACAGGAGTTGGATCAACGAGATGAATAGAATATAGTATGTGCAAATTGTGCACAGAGGGGATAGTGACTTATTGGCATGTGCAGGGTTGGAAGTTGAAGTGCCTATGCAGGGTGATGACAGAAGTCATATACTGTTACAGAGAGAGGCGTCCTGGATAATAACAACCAATGCAATGGGACCGCTAGAACTAAATGATAAAAATTATTTATCTGTGTTCATATGTGATATGGTATCATTGTTTTTAAGGTTGTATATTGTGACCATAGTGAGGACGTCGGTAGAGGCATAAATATGTGCGCACTGACGTCATCACATGGTAGGCCTGACGAAGGGCAGCACGTGCAAAATGGCTATTGCCTGAAGCTGTGCTTGTGCCTGCCTCAACAATTACTTTTATCAAGAGAGAACTAAAAGCTGTAGAACAAGGTGGTGAGTGCCGCCATTCATTTCTATACCATTATATATTTTTAAAGACTTTTTTTACTTTTCTTTTTTACCATTTTTAATTCCCACTAGCGGACTTTACCATGCTATTCCTTTAAACTACAGTGAATTAACATTGTAGCCTATTGGACTTCCATCCATATGTTGAGAACATAGATCTAAAACTTTAAAGATCACAATTCAGACTGCACATGGAGTATTGTGTACCATTTTGGGCACCTGTGCACAAGAAAAAATTGGTAGAGTTTAAAGAGGATCTGTCACCGCTCCTGACATGCCTGTTTTAATAGCTTCATGCGTTCCCCATGTAATATCAATTCTGGAGCTTCTATTCTCATGACTCTTTTATGTGCCATTCCTTTATTATTTTTAATAGAAGTTATAAATGAATTGCTAGCAGTCTGCAGTAAGGGTACAGAGGGTGGTAACCAGTTGGGGTTGTGTCCCTGTACAGTTTCACTCTTTCCAGTCAATGCTGCCATTGTCAAACTCTGTAGGGACACACTCCCAACTGGTTACCCCGCTCTGTACCCTTACTGCAGACTGCTAGCAATTAATTCATAACTTTTAGTAGAATTATTAAAGGAATGGCAAAACATAGAGCCATAAGAATAGATGCTTCAGATTTGGAATGCATGAAGCTATTAAAACAGGCATGTCAGGAGAGGTGACAGCTCCTCTTTAAGTGGATTCACAGGGTGCAGCTAAAATAATAAATATAGTGGGTGGACTGCAGTACCCAGAAACATTATGCACATTGGGTTTACTTACAGTCGTTTAGAAAAGACAGCTGAGGGAAGATCTTATAACAATGTATAACTATATCAGAGGTCTATACAGAGATCTCTCCCGTGATCCATTTATACCCAGCACTATAGCTATAAGAAGCGGCCATTCTCTACATCAAGAGGAAAGATGGTTGCAGTTTTTTCCATACTACATGCATTTTTTATGGCTTTTTAGCTTGCTTTTTGTTGATGTTTTTTCTGTAAAGTTCTGTGTAAATACTATTGTTTTTGTTTTATTTCCTATAGTGAAAATGTGAAAACAAACAAAAAAAAAAGACAGAGTTTTGTCACACACCTAAAATAAAACGCCACACCAGGGGCAGAAAAAAAAATAGTGACCTTCAGCTAACATCAGAATCTGTCTTTTTTTTTTTTTTATCACAAAAAAAAACTGGTGTAAAAAAATAAAAATAAAATAAAAAAGCACCAAAACTGACTACACACAGAAATATACCCACAAAAACATAAGTGTGAACCTACCCTTATAGGTTGGTACTTTATTGGGTTACTGCACGTCCTGATAGCAGCATATTTATTGATCAGTAAAATCTTTATTGATTACTATATCATACCTATATTTAATTCTTCCAGCCCCGAGGACTGCACCAAAAATTGACAGGAATGTCACTGTTAATGAAAACAAGAGCACGTTTTAGTGCTACTGTGTAATTTATGAGCAATAGTTGTTAATATTGGTCTCCATAACAACGCTACATCAGACAGACGTCAGAAGTGAAAATGTCAGCAGCGCAGCCTCAGGCGTTGGGCTTGTAAATTCTAGCAATCATTATCAAGAATAGAAGGAAAGATTCTGAATTATTTTCCATTTTTTTTATTTTACATGAAAATGGCTTATTGTATATTTTTCTAGTTTGTCTCATTTAAAAATATCTAACTTAACTGCGCCATGAGTTGGTGAAGATTGTGCAGTGTGAATGTTAGAGGACCTTTCATGGGTCCAGACATTATCAAATAAGTAGGGGGTTGTTTAGGGCATAGTGCGGGAATGTAAGATCGCTTACTTTTCCTGCCTGGTATGTAAATTAATATCATCGGTACAGGGAGGAGGAGACTGCCCTGTTTCTCAATGGGCGTCTCCTTCTCCCTGACTGTAGGGCGGTCCAATTGCAGCAGAGAGAGTCACAACCAGGGAGAAGGTGAGCTTTTTTTCTCCCTCGCTGTGACGCTCTCCACTCCGCTGTCTGGACCCATTAAAGGTCCTCTTTAAATGTCTGCAGTTTAAATCAGGGTTGGACTTGCCGTATGTGCCAGCTATAGGGTTCCAAAAATTCTTACAAATTAATTTCATAGCTCACACTGGTGGATAGTTTGAGAGACAGAAAAGGGTGCTCTATAATGAGCAATTCAAGCATAAAAGTGACCTTGCACATTTTGAAAGGGAGAATTTCAACCAAAAGGATCGTTAGTTGGGTGAAACTTAAAGAGGACCTGTCACCTCTCCTGACATGCCTGTTATAAATAGAGTCATGTATTCCCCATGTACTAACAATTCTGGAGCATCTAATCTTATGACTCTATGTTGTGCCATTCCTTTATTATTTTAACTATAAGTTATGAATGAATTGCTAGCAGTCTGTAGTAAGGGTACAGGGGGGTGGTAACAAGTTGGGGGTGTGTACCTGCTCAGACTCACTCTATCCAATCAGTGCTGCCACTTTTAGACTGTGCAGGTACACCCCTCCCCCCCCCCCAACTGGTTACCACCCCTCTGTACCCTTACTGCAGACTGCTAGCAATTCATTCATAACTTCTTGTAGAAAAAATCAAGGAAAGGAACAACATAGACCCATTGAATAGATGTTCAAGAACTAGTGTTACATGGGAAATGCATTAGGCTATTAAAACAGGCATGTCAGGAGTGGTGACAGGTCCTCTTTAACAACTGTTATTTTAGCGAACCCAGGACAGACCCTTATCATCTGAAAAGAAGTTGGCCATGTTTAAAATTATTGTATGATTGTTCATCTGTGGTTGAAACCACATGAACCAACTTCTATCTAAGGCTACTTTCACACTTGCGTTGTTGTTTTCCGGTATTGAGATCTGGCAGAGATCCGGATCGGTCAACCATTGACTTTCAATGTACTATATTTAGTGATGGATCAATTTTTTTCCATTTTGATTTCACACAGCACCCTAACGGAACGGATGCATCTTGATGTGTAAAATCAAAACGGATCTGTTTAATTCCGGTATTCAGATCCTCTGCCGGATCTCAATACCGGGATTAACAACGTAAGGGTAAAAGTAGCCTAATGTTTATGGGGTCCATATTACTGTTCATGCACAGAGGCCGTCTGTTAACCTTTGGTTTAAAGGGACACTTTTTTTTATCATATATGAACATTCTGTATGCAAATATTCTATGTATTTTTCTTTTTTTAAACAGGTCGATGGTTTTCTGAATATACTTTGTCACTCTGTGGATTCTGCTTCCTGTTCTGGCTCTTAACTTCCTCTTTGTTTCGAATTTTAGCATGGCAAACATCCTAGCTTGACTTTCTCAGTCAGACCATTTACTGCGACCAGAGAGGGAAGGGGGATGAGGGACTTGATTAGGGCATCACGCATTATACTGATGAATCGAATGAGCTTCCCTAGGCATCTTTCTCTGTGCTTTGCATCTTTAAGTTTTTATGGACCCCCTGGCCAATCTCCCTATCATAACTGCTGAAAAACACCCCCACAGCATTGTGCTGCCACCACCATGCTTCACTGTAGACATGGTATTGGACAGGTGATGAAGTGTCTGGTGTCCTCTAGACAACGCTTAGAATTGAGGAAAAAAAGTTCAATCTTGGAAAAGACCAGAGAATCGTGTTTCTTTCAGAATCCTTTCGTTTTTAGTTTTTTTTTTTAAACTTCAGGAGGGCTTTCAGTGAGGAGAGGATTCTTTTTGGCCACCCCCAGTGAACCCTTCTGGCCAGTAATGTGCCCGAGTGCCACCCTTCTGGCCAGTAATGTTTCCCAATGCCCCCTTCCAGCCAGTAATGTCCCCCAATGCCAATCTAAAATCTTTTACTTACCTGTGTCCTTTCGCTGGCGCTCACTCGCTGCTAGTACAGCCCGGGATAGTGTGACGCAGAAGCGCACACGTCTGTGCTCTGCGTCCCGGCACAGGCGGGCACGATGACGTCATCATGCCCGCCTGCTCTGGGCTTTTACTACCACATAGGCCTCAGGCCTTCTAAGCCTGAAGCCTATAAAGGTCTCGGGGCAAGGAATTATGGGCTCCCGCGCTCTGCTGCAATATTCAGCTGCAGCGCAGTGGTGCAGTCACAAATGCCCCGGGTTTTCCAGTCACTTTTTGGGGGTGTTATCCGGTCACTGTATGGCATTTATCCGGTCACTGTATGGCAGTTATCCAGTCATTGTATGGAGGTGTTATCCAGTGTATGGCGGCATTATCCAGTCACTGTATGGCAGTTATCCAGTCACTGTATGGAGGTGTTATTTTATCTTGGGGCATACAAAAATTTTCTGTGGGGCCCAGTCAGTTCTAGCTATGCCCCTGAGAAGGACAGTGGTTTTTATTTCATTTTCAGTGGTATAGTACTGCTGAAGTGAAAAAGAAAAACAGCCACAAATACTTTTAAAAAAATTAGTTTACTATGAATATTGATAAAAAAAATCACTTTGTTACAGAAGTGTCACTTTACATATTGTATACTTTTAATATGAAGTGTCTTTTAGTAATTCAAAATCTAACGTTTTTCAGTGGACTTCACTTAGTATTTTACTTGACCTCCCCTACTAGGCTTTAAGTTGTCAGTTTTGAGTCATTAATGCATATTCAAATTGGAACAATTTACATCAGATAATTTTTTGTTTTTCTCCAATTTTTATGTAAGCATTTGCCAAATAAAACATTTTGCGAACAGCAGTGAGGCTTTCAAATGCTCCAAACCTACTGTATTGCCAATTGCTAGACCACATTGCTAAAGGTTATATATCATACTGTTTGTATATGTGTTTTTTCTTTGCTCAGGAGTTAAGCAAATTATTTTCTTAAGTTGGAAAATATGTAAGTGCTCTGTTTGTTTATTTGTGTATACGATCCATCTGGTTCTTCAGTTGTTAGGTCACACATACACACTGTTCTATAGCAGACTTTAGGAGCATAAGGCTTCAATTCTTGATATGAGAAAGAGCTAAGCCAACTGTCAGTAGTCTAGCAGCATGAGAACATTAACGTTGTGTGCATTCAAATTAACTAGATAATTTATTACATGATCGGCATCCCTGCTTCCTGTCGGCAAAAGAGAAAAACATCCTATCAAATTCTCAAAGTGCCACAATAGCATGATCTTTACAGGGTCATTAAAATAATAGAGATTTATGAAATATCCACAGAGTATGCTGGTGGGTCCCACCTCTTCAAGTCCCACCTATCTCCAGAAATGCCCACGGATTTCTGAACATAAAAATGAATTCTGAGAGCTGCACCCAGGCACAGCCACCTACAGTATAGCCCAAACCTCACTTGGCAGGACGGGCGATCCAGTGACCACTGCTGGTTGCCCCCTGTAAATCGCCGTATTTGAGGCAGGAGGCCAGCGTTAGTATTTTATTTTTACCGGCCCATTGAAGTTTCGTTATTTTTCACTGCTTAGGAGTCCCTGTTCTGCTGTCTGGGAATGAATGCTTTCACCCTGGCTGACTCCATACATAGATGGCTTCGGGATAACCTGTGTATTTACCTTTTTTTTCTGTCTCCTCTTTTAAGTTGTTACTACCAGGTCTTTAACCCAGGATCGTCTCTATATTACCAATAGGAGGATTTTCTCTGATTAAGGGTGCAGTCACACGGCCATTTTATGGAACCATTGTAGTCTAGGGGGCTATTAATGGCCAGTGAATAGCGACTGTCAAAAAATAGGACATGTTCTATTTTTGGCCAGACAGATCTCATTGAAGATCAGTGCGACCACGTTTAACAGCCATTTAGATAGGAGTGCACCAATCTAATGGCCGTTACAAATTAAGACACTATGTAAAAAATAACAATGCTTGCCTCACCAAAGACACGCCAGGAACACTCATGGCTCTTTCACAAGAGTGATTTTTCAGTTTGGATGCAATGCATCTAGCAAAGCTCTAGCTCCATAGAAGTGAATAATGCTTGCGTGAAAAAACGGAAGGCATCCAGATGCAATGTGTTTTTCACTGAATGTTGCTAGGTGATGTAGATTGTTTTTCTTCAGTTTTCCTTCACGCTCATGAATAACGCATGCAATACGTATACAATCTGCATGGAAAAAAAGGTACACACTGAACGCAATCACAGAAAGAAATGATTGAACGTGTGCGATGTCACAAGATCACGCTTCTATTCTCAGTGCGTAGAGAGTGTTTGTAGTGGTTTTTTTTTCTTACATTCACTAGTAAGAAACAGGAAAAAAATAGATCCTTTTATTTTGGAGCATTCGTGTGCTCGTTTTGCATCTATTTTGGTCAGTTCTGTCAGATCCATTATTTTAAATGGGAAAAAAGTCTTTTTTCTTCTGTCTAAAATAACGGATTTCTGATGGAACTGACCAAAATGGAGGCAAAATGAGCACACGGATGCTCCCAAAAAATATCCCTTTTTTTTTCCAGTTCTTCTGACCGATCAGAACGGAAAAGAAAACACCGATGTGAACCCGTGCTTACATTGTTTTTTTTCAAGACTCTGTACCTACTAAACCTAAGGCACTGGTTATACCTATGTATTACATCCTAGTACGACACTTTTTGGATTTATCATTTCAACGACAATAAATGCGTCCAGCACTTTTCAGTTAAAAAGATTTTTCCTTGGTTCCTTTATTGAGTACGGTACAACAAATTAATTTGTGCAACAGGAAAATCCAAACCTCCTAACGTGGGTCTGCAGAGGATCGTCTACGCGTTTCGAGCCCCCCTGCTCTTAATCATGACTCCATGATGGAGTCATGATTAAGAGGATATTTTTTAAGAGCATCTGTGTGCTCATTTTGCCTCCATTTTGGTCCGTTCCATCAGAGATGCGTTGCACAAATGAATTTTTTGTACTGTACTCAATAAAGGAACCAAGGAAAAATCTTTTTAACTGAAAAGCGCTGGACGCATTTATTGTCTTGGATATGTTTGGGTTCTCATCTCATCAGTCCGTGCACTGACTTTTATGGGATAATGTTATTTTGCATGCGTACAAAGGTGAGCTGGATAATTTAATATTGCTACAAATATTGAGACAGTAAAGAACTGACTTTACAAAGACATGCAGAAAAGATTTGCTCATTTTTATAACTTTCCTAAACCTTGCAGTGGGATTTCAGTAGAACTGGAGAGTGAGTTGTAACAGCTCAGAGGATAACAGTATTTAATTGGCTTGCTGCTGGTTTTTGTCTCGTATAAATGGTCAGATTATGAAACTGCTAATTTAATGTTCTGCAAATGCCTTTCCAGCTGTGCATCGTTTTGAAGATGAATATTGTCATCAGCGGTATTCATGTAATTCCAAACATGAGCGTTTCCACTTCATAGCGTGAACCCAGCTAATAAGATATCTGTCAATACTCATGCTGTGTCTTCTTGTAATTCACCTGCAGGAGGAGTGCTTCTTGAATCTCGAAGCTCCAATCGCAAGAGTATGCGGCTATGACACGCCGTTTCCTCACATATTTGAACCTTTCTGTATCCCTGATAAATGGAAATGTTTTGATGCTCTGCGAAAAATGATCAGCTACTGAGTAAATCAATACACTTGTAAGTATTCCACTGTTGTGTTCCCACTGTCTTCAGTACAAATATCTTTTTTTTTTTTTTTGTTCCGTAAAATGAGATTTTCATATGTTTTTACCCAGATGGCTTCCCAGCCTACGTCATGATAAACAAATAAATATTAAGAACAGGAAGGGAGGATGGAAGAGTTGGGACCACAGCTGAATGATACAGCAATAATTCTTAATTTTTTTTTGTTACAAATAAAGATTTTAGAAAACAAAAGGAATTGTTTTTCATTTCTGCCTTTACAAAATAATGGTAGAAGTACTAGTATCAATTTATCCTTCCCCCACTTGCTTTAAATTTATGTGCAGCTTCTGCAGGTAGAACCGAGCAGTCGCAATTTATAATAGAAAAGCGGATATTTAGACATATTGGGAAAAGAAAAAACAGGAGAAAAAAAATTGGAAAAAAGAGGGTAATATATGCTTTTGGCAGTCAAATGTATTCAAATAAATTTTGGACCCAATCTAGTGCGGATAAAGTGTTAAGAGCAAAATAACAATGCAATCTAGTTTATTCTCTAGTATAGTCCCTAAATTATCTGAACTCACTAATTTGAATGACTGCCGTTTAATACTTAAAGGGTTTATCCAATACTACAAACTGCCCCCATATGCCGGGCCCCTCACAGGGAATATATTTACCCTGCGCTGCTGCTGCTTCTCACCGTACGCCAATGAAAACATCCTGTGTCCGGGGGGGGCGACAGCCAATGGCAGACGGGGACTAGCCTCCATAGTGTCATCCACGATGCTAGGGAGGCTCATCCCTGTCCCTATCTGCCATTGGCTGCTTCCCTGTGAGGGGCCCAGCATATGGGCGGGCTGTTGATAGTATTGGATAACCCCTTTAAAGGGGTTCTCGGGGCCTTTAATATTGATGACCTATCCTCAGGATAGGTCATCAATATTGGATTGGCGTGGGGCCGACACCCAGCACTCTCGCCGATCGGCTGTATGAAGAGATGGTGCGCACATGCTGGCTCCCGGCTCTCTTGCTGCTGCTGCTAGGTCTATGGCAAAGCAGCGAGCAGGAAGAGAGATGGCACGTTTATTACTGTGGGCATCTTCCCGTCATACAGCTGATTGGTGTCAGACCCCCGCCAATCTGAGGATAGGTCATCAATATTAAAAGCCTGGAGAACCCCTTTAAAGAAGACCTGTCACTTCTCCTGACATGTCTGTTGTAGTAACTACCTGCATCGCCCTTGTAATAACAATTCTGGAGCAGCCATTCTTATGACACTGTTGTAACATTTCTTTGTTATGTCTCCTAGAAATTTATGAATGAATTGCCAGCAGCTTGCAGTAAAGGTCCAGCTGGTTGTTACCAGTTGGGGGTCTGTCCATGCATAGCGTCACACTAACAGCATTGATTGGACAGAGTCGGACACACCTGCTTCTGGTAACACACAGCAGTACTGTATCTTTACTGCAGAATGCTGGCAATATAATTGTAAACTTCTAGCAGGAATAATAAAGGAATGGCACAACATAGAGTAATAGGAATAGAGCTATGTTTGACTAAAGCTCTTTAGACAAAATGTTGCATCTGGAATCAATTTCACAAAAAAGAACATGCTGTCTCCATACTTCTTTTTATATATATACGGATCAGCCGACCAGCAAGGGGAAGCTTGCCACGTTCCCTGGAGACGTGCACCCACCACTCATCCGAGTGTCTGCTTTTTTCATGTCAGGAGGGGTGACAGGTCCACTTTCAGGTGCATTTACATACGCAGATGGAGCATGCATTTATCAGGGGGGTGACCATTCCTTCCTGATAATTGCCTGTTCATCAGTTGAGGTAAAGAGCTGAATTTAAATGCAGTGATCATCTCCACTGTATAGGGGCAAGCGATGGCTTGACTTAGGTGGAGAGTTATCAAAACTGGTGCAAAGAGAAACTGGTTTAGTTGCCCATAGCAACCAGATTACACTTTTTATTTTTCAGAACTCCTTTGGAAAATGAAAGGCTCAATCTGACTGGTTGCTATGGGTAACAAAGTCTGTTTTCCATTGCCCCAGTTCTGATAAATTTCCTCATCACTTAGTTGCCCCTTAGCAACCAGTCAGATTAATACTTTCATTTTCCAAAGAAGTTATGAAAAATGAAAAGTGTAATCTGGTTGCTGTGGGCAAGTAAGCCAGTTTCTTTTTGCACCAGTTTTGATAAATCTTATAAATGTTTTGTAGAAAGTTTAACTTGTGTTTTATTAATGATGACCAAACTGATGATGTCATAGTGTTGTTGCTTTTATTAAATCAAAAATCTCATCTTGAATCCTAGCTGTTGTAAAACATTGTAATAGGCATAGACTTTGTGTTTGAGTACACAAGTTAGAAAAATCTGTAACCATGGTAGTTAAAGTACTTGCATATCTAATAGAGCATGTTGTCATTCAGTGGTTCTCTCTTTTGCAGATTGTCGGTAAAGGATTGAGTAATGTTCTGGAGTCCATAGAGTACCGAGCCCAGAATAAAGTGAATTTCCGGTGCCTGAAAAAGACTAGACTTTCCAATATGATATCAAATGTATTATTCACCACCAAACACTTTGTATTATGTTCCATTCACTCCACTAAGGGATGTTCAGAAGAATAAACTACGTTACTTATTTAATAGTTGTCAGAATGTCATTTTATTTCAGGGCATGAAAAGACTAACTACACATCATTTACTCAATTAAAATCTACATGACCTGTTCAGTAACTGTGTAAACACTTTTCTTTAGCTTGCTCATTTTGATCTATGTGTCATATTTTTTTGGTCTTTTCACACCGAAAGTGCAAATAAAAATTCTGGCAGTGCTTCATTGGAATCTGTATGACGTTTATCTGCAGTCTACAAAAAGTATCTCGTCTCAGCTGCCACAATGCACCGTTCTATGCCGAAATGACTCATATGTAAGCAGAGTTGTGCACATCTGCTGGTACATCTTGCATTGTGCTACTCTAAGGCCTCTTTTACACGAGCGTGACAGATTGGCTCCGGGTGCGTTCAGTGAAACTCGCACCATTTTGCAAGCAAGTTCAGTCAGTTTTGTGTGCAATTGCGTTCAGTTCAATTTTTTCCACGCGAGTGCAATGCGTTTTGATGCGTTTTTCACACGTGATAAAAAACGGAAGGTTTACAAACAACATCTCCTAGCAACCATCAGTGAAAAACGCATTGCATCCGCACTTGCTTCCGGATGCAATGCGTTTTTCACGCAGCCCCATTTACTTCTATGGGGCCAGGGCTGCATGAAAAACGCAGAATATAGAACATGCTGCAATTTTCACGCAACGCAGAAGTAATGCGTGAAAAACAACGCTCATGTACACAGACCCATTGAAATGAATGATTCAGTGCGGGTGCTATGCTTTCACATCACGCATTGCACCCGTGCGGAAAACTCGCTCATTTGAAAGGGGCCTAAGGTAAGTAGAGCAGAGGGCAATCTTCACCAAGCAGATAGATGATGTCCGCTCTGAACCAATAACGGCTGCCGGCACATAGTTACTCTCATCATCTACAGTATGTCGGAAGCATTAGCACAGCCAACTATGTACTTTGGTTGCACAAATTCTGCAGAAATACAACTTCAAGAACCTTTCATTAAGATTATTCAGAAAGTTGCTTGGTTTTGTATTTTGGAAGCAAATTACAATAAAAAAAAAAAAAAAACGCCAAAGGTCTACAAATCCCTTTCTGCACCCCAGTAGTACCTTGTAGTAAGCAGTTAGAACTTGCACCATGTTCTTCTATTGTGTATGAAAAATGCAGGAAGACCGGAATCACGCATCACTTATAATATCATCTTTAATTTAACATGATTAAAAGATACAATAAAAGAGATTTAAGCAGCATATGGAACAACAAACCAGCTAAAGATCCAAACCCCAAGGTCGGGTAAAGTGCACACAGTGACATTATTATTTGCAGTGCCCATGGGCATATGTTGCGAAAAAGCATATAATCATTATAAATACTGACCCGAGCCCTTGGGAAATGGCTGCACCCCTCACTCAAGTGCACCACACAAGAACGATGTAAAACATAAAGAAAAAGAAAAATATGTATCCCAAAATGGTTCCAATAATAAACTAAAGCTCATCCCACGAAAAACACGCCCTCATATGGCTAATTCTATGGAAGAATACAACTGTTATGGCTTTTGGACTGTTGTGATGAAAAATGAAAAAGAAAATCACTGCATCATTGAGGCTCAAACTAGACCTTTTCCTTTAGGGGTTAAGCAGTAGAATGTTGTACTTATGCCGGCAAAAGCGGAGTATTCCTTCAAAGATAAATCGGGAGATGCTGAGCAGATTGACATATCATTTTGTGGGGCGGAAATTCAGTATGGGGTCATTTATAAAATTAGTGTAAAGTAAAACTGGCTTAATTGTCCATAGCAACCAATCAGATTCCACCTTCCATTTTTGACAGGTCCTTTGGAAAATAAAAGGTGGAATCTGATTGGTTGCTATGGGCAACTAAGCCAGTTCTACTTTACACCAGTTTAATAAATTACCCCAATAATTTATCAGCGAATGATAAAATTCTTTATGCATAGAAGTTATGTAGCTTAGTTATTATTTTTGTTATACATTTCAAATATAATAGTGTGCCTGCATTTATATTAGTATTCATATACGGTAAATGAAGTTCTTGAAGTTGGAACGTTCACTTAAAGAAAATAAACTCTACCTTTTTGAGTCCTTTCAACTCAGATGCCATTCAAAACATATGCGTTGCATGTCTGCAGCCCAGAAAGTGAACTTTCTGTCGATTAGTCAAATCACAAGACATTTTAATACTTGGATAAAGTTTCTTACATTGTACTGACATTGCTGTTATTTTCTCAGAGGTCTGTATTCAATGCCTCATATGTTGGACTCCCCCATATAAATCATGAAAAAGGAAAGCAACGGTCAGCACCAACTGATTCAACATCGCATTACTATATTTTCAAGTTTCCTAATCTTCTGCACTTGGGCCATGTGGGATGTTAAATTTTCATGTTCCTTTATCTGATCTAAACATCTACTTCCAATAAACGAATCAGCAATAACTCAGTTTAGGAATACCAGGTAGCAATGCATTTTTTGTTGTTGTGTTGTGGCATTCAACAGCTTGATGTCGTGAAGTCTGTGTTCGCCATTTTAGACTGAGCTAGTCAAATGAAGTTAATTTTCAGGATATGAACTCTGGTAGAGTGTATCATGTAAGACAACTTGGTGTATAGCATTAAATTTTACTCTTACTCGTATTTCCTTGTATGCTGATGATATTTTATTTTACATACAGCATACGAAAACTATATTTCCAAAAATTATTCAAATGGTTATTTCTTTTGGGGAATTGTCGGGACTTAATATAAACTGGTCTAAAACTAGTCTTATGCCTTTGGACAGACTTAAACTCCCCCAACTAGGGCTTTTAAATTCTCTTAAGATCTCTGATTCATTTAAATATTTTGGCATAGTAATATCTCCAAAGATCCTAGATTTTCTACAGTTTAAACTTATGCCAATTATAAATAAATTGAGATTCAAAATAACGATATGGCTCCGGCTTCCAGTATCGAGAGCTGGTAGAATATCCATAGATGAGATAAATAAGATGGTGATTCTGCCCCAATTACTTTATATTCTCAGGAATTCCTCAGTGTGGATCGAAGATAAGTTTTTCAAATTATTAATATTAATTATGAATGAATACTCTGGGCGAGAAAACGGTTAAGGTTAAAATTGGAACATTTTTATAAGCCAATGGAACAGGGAGGGCTTAAAGTAAACCGGTCATGTGGGTATTTGATTATAATAAGACTCATTATATACAATTATTAACTATTAAAAAGTACCTTAGATTTATTCACTTAGTAGTGTGACAACATGTTAGCCTCATAATATACACGCAAAGAAGCCACGCGCCGCATGCTAATGAGCTTATTTGAGTCCAGCGTGATGTATAACTTTGATTTGAGTCCAGCATTTTTTCTATTAAGCACTGTAGCCACTCCCCTATTCACTTGTTCAGACGCTCAAAATCCCACGCATGCGTGCTGTCTGACTAGTGTAATGACGCCCATTCAAAAATCATAAAGTAAACTGCGCATGCGTCGGGTATATTTTGGCACAGCCTATCCTCACTTCCTGGTAAACCAGTAGAAGCGGGAGTTATTTGGCGTGACGAAACAATAACTTGAAGCTTCTAGAAGGAAAATAACTGGTGCATGCCCGTTGTATAAGAAAGAAGGCTGGGAGAGTGGCGTGTGCATGCGCGAGAGGACTGTGTGCATGCGCGGGATTTGAAATGCGACTTCGGAGCCTCAAGAAAAATAAAAAAAGAGCTGTAGATAATAAGATCATGAAAAACGGGTCGTGATTTGTAGCGAGGAATGCGAAGGTACTATATTACTTATGTGAAAAAAAGGGGTAGGAATATACTATTGAAATTGTTAATTAAGGGCTAGTTTGTTCATGGGGTGATAAACACATTTTGGCGCTTAAAGGGGTTATCTGATGCCTAAAGTATCCCCCCTTGAGCTTGTTCACCTTCGCGTCCTGCTATTGGCTGCTCCCGCCCATCGCTGAATGTTTTGATCCGAGCGACGGGGAGATGCAGCTGCGGCTGTGCAGGGATCAAAGGCAACATGGGTGCCTGGGAGCTGGTAAGTATAATCCATACAAGTGACCCGGGCACTGGCAGGGATATTTTAGATGTCGGATAACCCCTTTAAGCACTGATATAAGTCTTTCATGAAGATGCATTACATCCTTATGGAATTTGGGGACTTCTGTTCTAAGGCGAACAAATTCCAAGCTTAAATGCTACCCTTAAAAACAAGAATATACTAAAACAGAATTATGCATATGAATGCCACAATGATTGTTACATTTTTTGGTATTAAACTTCCTGCCAAGGCTGCTGAACTTTTTAAATTTAATTTAGACATCATCTTGGATAGGTCGGATTGTCGTGGGTTTATTATGTTTCTTACTGTATATTGTACAATTCAGAACAGTTATGATTTATATAACTACTTGTTTTTCTTTGCCAAATGTCAGAAGAAATAGTCTTTACCTTACAGGAAACTCTACAACTTCTTGCAAATTTGACATATCCTCTAGAGTTACCCAAGCTCTGGTTCTTAACTACCAATGGAGCTTGTCCAATTCTTCACTGCTTTTGTAAAAAACCTGAGAGGTACAGTAAATGGCTGATCAATTCCTCTCTTTATGCTAGAGATGTTTAAAGCTTTCACTCTAATTGCCTACATCAGTCCTTTTAGTTCAAAAAGTCAATTAGTTCAAAAAGTTCTGTAAGACCACTTTCACATGGCAGTATTTTGATTCTGTATCTGTAAGCCAAAACTTGGAGTAGAACCTACAGGGAGAAGTATATATTAAAAGATCTGCATCTTTTTTATGTTATGGATTTACTTCTGCCGTTGGCTTTCTTTTTCGCATTTTAACAATAATCTTTATATAGTACCAACATTTTCCACGGCAATTTACAATCAGAGGGTACATGCACAAACAAAATCAGACATTACCGAGTAACAAACGAATCAACAATTAAAACAAAAGGCGTGAGAGCCTTCTTACAAAAGTTTATAATCTATACCGAAGTAAAGGAGGTAAAAATGGTAAAAACGTGCTTGTTTTGTTCACTGGTTCAATCATCTTAATAGGGGAGTACATATAAAGCTGCATGAGCCAGTAACCAGATGGTATGTCTAACGCTTCTGGTGTGTGGTGGATACTGTTGATTGAGAGGATCTTAGGAAAATATTTGAAGTGGGGATTGAATGAACAAGAGTTAGATTAGATGATGTGATGGGCCACCCTAAAGAGAGATGTTTTTAGAGCACATCTAAAACTGTGGAAATTGGTAATTAACCTGATTTTCTGGGGTTGCACATTTCAGAGAACTAGTGCAGCTTAGGAGATGTCTTGGAGGCAGGAGTGAGAGGTTCAGATTATAGAGAATGTTCATCGTAAATCATGGGCAGAAAAGAGAGCATGTGTAGGGAGGTAGACAAAGATGAGGAAGGAGATGTGGAGAGCTTTGTGGGTGAGAGTGGAAAGTTTAAATTGAATCATATACTGTAAGTGCAGTGACTGGCACAGGGTGGGGGCATTGGTGCAGTGGTTGGACAGATAAATAAGCCTAGCTGCTGCATTTAGTATAGATTGGAGAGGGGAAATTTTAGTGAGGGGGAGACCAATTAATAATGAGTTACAGTAATCAAAGAGAGAATGGGAGAGCTTGTTGTTCTGACAGTAAAAAGGCGGATGCTAGAGACGTTTTTGAGGTCCTTGTGGCATGAACAGCCAAGTGATTGAATAAAGAGGGTATAAAAAGATCTAAATCAAACATACCCCCAGTGAACGTGATTCATAGGAATACCATACATTGAGGTAGAAATATCAGGTTTAGGTAGGTTAGTAGATGAATAAAGTACAAGAAGTTCAGTTTTCTTTACAGATTTTATTTCAGATTTCATGATGATAGAGACGGCAGATAGATAATCACTGATGTTTTCTAGTAGAGCAGAGGTGATGTCATAAGATGTATATAGCTGGATGTCATTAGCAAATCTGCTGATCGTTTGTCCAAAAAGGGCAGTGTAGAAAGAAAAGAGCAGAGTACTTAGTACTGAACCCTAAGAAACCCCAAAACCAAGAGGAAGAAGACAAGAAGTAGAGCCAGAAACGATACACTGAAAGAACACCTAGAGAAATAAGAAGAAAACCAAGAAAGAGCACTGTCCTTAGAGGGGTATTCCCATCTGAGACAATGGGGGCATATCGCTAGAACAGTATCCTCCCTCCTGATTAGCTGTGAGGCTGACTGCAAGGCATTATGAGCAAGCTGGCCAGGGTCATGTGATCCTCCATCTTTTTCTACCCTGCCTTGTTTCCCTCACTAGTGTACTGAATCTAAATCTGCAAACTGTTGGTTTTATTTGGAAACGTAATTTTTGTGTAATGCATAAGAAATCCTATTCATTTAGAATTGCTTTGCTAATCTCTACTCAAGACCCTCCATTATTTTTGTAGCCCATAATTGGTCCTGTTGTATTTTACCAATGTCTTTTTGTAGATAAAGTTTCAAGAACTGAACAGTATTCCAGATGTGGATTGAGTACAACGGACTCACAAGATCCCTTTTTCTACAGGTTATACTGTATATTGTGCATGCTTTTCTCACTGCCTGGGCACACTAGTGACTCATTCTGAAGTTGTCAGAAATCAGATCTCCTAAATCCTTCTCTGCTGAAGACCTCATAAACACAGAACTGCCAATACCAAACCTGGATCAAGGATTCCTTCTCTCCAAGTGCATTATTTAATGTTTGGAAACTTTGAACCTAACTTTCCATTGTTTTGACCATTTGTCCATTAAAGGTTTACAGAGACAGAGACTTTGTATGAAAGTCATCTAGCCTGTGTCTGGTGAGAATAATCCAATATAAAATAAGTGTTACAGCGTTTCCAAACATTGATTGCAGAAAATAGTATTTATTCCTTCTGGATCAAAAACTAAATATAACACTTTGATTCTTCTGGACTTTGTAAATGCATCTCTAAAAAATTACATGTAAATATGACATTAACCAAGATACAATGCATCTGGAAAGTCTTCAGAACCTCTCACTTAGTTCAATTTTTTTATGTTGATGCTTTGTGCTAAAAATAAAAATGTTCATCTTTCCCCATCATTCTGTATTCAATTCCCCATAATGACAAAGTAAAAACAGAATGTTCAAAATCTTTGCTAATTTATTGAAAAGGAAAAACTAAAATCTTGCATTGACTTAAATATTCAGACCCTTTACTACTTTGAGGTCTCTCCAGAGATGTTCAAGTCAGGGCTCTGGCTGGGCCACTCAAGGACATTCACAGAGGCTTGGCTGTGTTCTTAGGGTCATTGTCTTGTTGGGAGGTAAACCTTCAGCCCAGTCTGAAGTCCAGCACACTCCGATCAGGTTTTCATTAAGAATATCTCTGTACTTTGCTCCATTCAGCTTTCCTTCAAATCTAAAAATTCCCCTGTCCCAGCCACAATAAAACACCCCCATAGCATGATGCTGCCTCCACCATGCTTCACTTTAGGGATAGGATTAGGCAGTGCTTGGTTTCTTCCAAATATGATGCCTAGAATTAAAGCCAAAAAGTTCAATCTTGGGTTCATCAGACCAAAAAATCTTGTTTCTCACAGTCTGAAAGTCCTTTGTGCTTTTTTTTTGCAGACTTTCTGGCCACAATTCCATAAATCCCAAATTGGTGGAATGCTACAGTTGACCTTCTGGAAGTTTATCCCTTTTGCATATGTCTGCACACTGTATCAGGTCATAGCGCCGGTTAACAGTTTGGAAGTAACTGTAAGTTACATGCAATCTGGACATACAGTTACGTTCATTTGTGGCCATGGGTTAAAACCGGATTTATCAACTGAGACTTTTAAAAAAATTCAAAAAGTGTTGCAATTTTACACCAGTAAAGGGGAGACATAGAAAATGGAATATCATCTCAAGACAGAAGTGTTATGCTACATGCACACAACAGTGAAAAACATCGCCATTTTAAATAGTGACCATCAAAAAATAGGACATGTTCTGCTTTTGGCTTTTTTCACAGCCTGATGAACCCCATTGAAGTCAATGCCGTTTAGACAGGAGTGCACCCATCTAATGGTCATTAAAAATAGGTATACAGTAAAAAAGGTGCTTAAATTTTTTTTTATATACACCTTATCCACTTGCATGTGCCTTAACACTCACTCCTCACTTGAGTCAACAGGATCTGCACTCCCAGCCTGAGCACAAGCGGGGTTGGTTGGGAAGGCAGAGACATTATATATTTGGAGGCACAGCTGGAAGCCATTACACTGTGGCACAACTGGAGGCTATTATAACTACTGGGGGCAAAAAGTGGTACATTATTTATACTGGGGATGTGCTATGAGAGGCATAATTTATGCACTGCAGAAGTTGGGTTGTTAACAAAAAAAAAAAACAATGAAATGCATCCATTTTTAACGGCTGTTAAAAATGGATGCTAAATGAATGCAAAACAGGCATTAAAAAATGAATACATGGCCAGAAAATGGATGCCCACACTGATGCAAAATAGGCATGAAAAAGTTAGGATACTTTTACAATGGCGGCATGGCAATCCGGCAGGCTGTTCCAGCGGGTGAACAGCCCACTGGATCCGCCATGCTGCAAGTACCCGTGTGCTGCTACTCCGTCCCCATAGACTTTAATGGGGGCAGAGCTACGACAGTGCATGGCAGTGATCGCCGGACTAAAAAGTCGGACATGCAGTACTTTTAGTCCGGCGATCTCTGGCCGTGCTGCGCCGTAGCTCTGCCCCCATTATAGTCAATGGGGACAGAACGGCAGCACACCGGTACTTGCGGCATGGCGGATCCAACGGGCTGTTCACCCGCTGGAACAGCCTGTCGGATAGCCATGCCACAAGTGTGAAAGTACCCTTAGGCTACATTTGCAAGACAATAAAAATGGATGTGTGACAGTTGTTTTTTTTAATAGCCATCACATGTCAATTTTAAGAACAATGGTAGTCTATGGGGTTATTCACATGCCTATTTATTTGATGGCCAGTAAATAACAGACGTAAAAATATAGGACATGTCTTATTTTTTCTGTTTTCATGAACCAAGAGTCCCCATACAATTGAAGAGGACAGTTTTTAACATCCGCTTCTCAAAAAGGCATCAGTGAAAAAAAATGTTAAAAACGGACCTGATACTGTTTTTCACTATTTTGTGCATGTAGCTGTCACAAGACTACTTTCATCGCCAGTTAAAGTCTATTGTCACGAACCAGCGGGTGTGAACCCACTGTGCCACGTGTCCTACCTCCACTAAGGGCGTTTTCTAAGTAAACCCCTCGATCTTCACAGTACCCTGATGGTAGGAACACCAGGTCGCTACCTCTTGAGGAGGATTGGCGCACGAGGCAGCTGGTCCAGACGGACCAGGGGGTACCTGAGCGAGGTACCAGAGGTACAGGCACTGTCAGCGTAACCAGAAGCAACAGTGCAGGACCGAAGGATGAGGCAGAGGCGAAGTCAAACATATCAGGCCAGGCGGCACATGTACAAGTCGGGCAATCCGGGTTGAAAACAGGAGAGTCAAGGCAAGCAGGCAGGGATCAAACAGGTAGCAAAGTCCAGGAATAAAAGCACAAGCAGATATCAGGAACCTTAACAGGACACAAGGACCTTGACACTGAGGCATCTGGGAATTATATATATTATATATGCGCAGGAGGGCTAGGATTAGTCAGCGAGGTCACATCATCCAACCTGTAAAGGACAGGAAGTGATGCACGCCGGCCCTTAAGAAAATGCTGCAGGAAACAAGCAGCAAGCATGCTGTGGCTAGGGCTGAAAGGAAACACTGGCAGCAAATTACCGCTGAACACGGCGCCCAGGACCACGGCGCACAGCAGCCGCTGTTACAATACCCCTCTTACGCCCCCTCTTCTTGGGTCCTCGACGAGATAGAAACCTTTTTACCAAGTTTGGAGCATGAATGTTCTCCTCTGGTTCCCAAGACCTCTCCTCAGGACCAAAGCCCTTCCAGTCCACAAGATAGTAGGTCTTCTTGCCACGCTCCTTGATGTCCAGGATGTCTATGACCTCAAATATCTCGTCAGAATCTCCAGATACCGGAGTTGGGGTAGAAGGAGCCATCGAGAAGCGATTAAGAACTACGGGTTTTAGTAAGGACACGTGGAAGGCAGAGAGGCAGATATAACTTATATGTCACTTTGTTGATCCTCCTAAATACCTCAAAGGGTCCCAGGAACCTAGGAGCAAACTTGAAGCTGGGAACCCTTATGCAGATATTTTTAGAGGAGAGCCATACCTTATCTCCTGGCGAGAACTGAAGCGGTTTTCTTCTTCTCTTGTCTGCATTCTTTTTCATGCGAGTCACCGCTTTGTTGATCCAGTCTTTGGTGGCAAGCCAAATCTTAAAAAAATCCCTAAAAGAGGAATCTGCAGCTGATACCCAAGAAGATGTAGGAACAGCGAGAGGAGTACAAGGGTGTTGTCCATAAACGACAAAAACAGAGGGGATCCAGTAGACTCACTAGAGTGCTTGTTATACAGTGGATATAAAAAGTCTACACGCCCCTGTTAAAATGTCAGGTTTCTGTGCTGTAAAAAAAATGAGACAAGGATAAATAATTTTAGAACTTTTTCCACAGTGTGACCTATAACCTGTACAACTCAATTGAAAAGCAAACTGAAATCTTTTAGGTAGAGAGAAGAAAAAATATCAAAATAATCAGCATGGCACATTTTGACTTGGCAAGATTTGCCCACTCTTCTTTGCAAAAACACTCCAAATCTGTCAGATTGCCAGGGCATCTCCTGTGCACAGCCCCAGTGCAGTTTCTAGGTAAAATTTCTCTCAGGGCGAGTGTCAAAAAAACTCCCCCCCCCCACGCATCAAAACTGCTCGATGAAATCATATCAGAAGAGTAATTGCAGCCGTCTTACCATATATATATATTTTTTATGATTTATTGAGAGCAAAAGAAAATCATAAATTACTGCTTAAACTGCTAAAAGTCACAGGCAGAGTGGTACAGGAGAACTGCAGTATAAAGTAAGGCAGAACCCTTAGAAGAGTAGTCCTGAAATACAATCATCAATAAGGTGCAAAACAAAAAAACTGTCATGTTAGCATAACAGTGTCAGCCACAGATTCCCCATAACAGTGTCACCAACAGATCCCCCATAAAAGAGCCATAAAGAGATCCCCATAACAGAGCCATCCACAGATCCCCCATAACAGAGGATCTGATGATGGCACTGTTATGGGGCCATCCGATCCATGGATGGCACTGTTATGGAGCCTGGAGGATCTGTGGGTCAGCGGGTGACACTTATGGGGGGATCTGTGGATGACACATATATAGCATTTTATGCTATGCTACTATGTGTCATCCGCAAATGTGCCTGTAGTGTGACTGACCCCCAATCCCCAAGCAGTGACTATTCTACTACATGAGTCTAATCTTGCCTAACCTGTGTATGCATAATAAGAATTATCTTTCATGCAGGCTGCATGAAAGATAATTTTTATGCCTACATTCAGGTTAGGCAAGATTAGACTAAGAGAGCGGGGCACCATGTAGTAGAATTTCTAGGACTCTGCCCACTTAGTCTAATCTTGATGACTTACCTAATACAGGGTCCGGGCCCCGCCACTGGGCATAGCCCAGTCCGGTGCCAGGGACGTGCACAGAGATTTTGAAGGGCAGGGGCTTAAGTAAAAAAAAAAAGGGCACCCCCACCCCCCCATGGCACATTTCTCCCCCTCCATGGGCCTTGCAGCGCAGCAGCCCCACATACCTCTTACATCCAGTGGTGACGTCTCCTTTGATGTAGATGTTCTCTATCCTCGTCTTCTTCTTTCAGACCAGACCACCATTTTTCCTCCATTTTTCTTCTCTGCAGTTTGAAAAAAAAAAATCTTTGTTTACTACTTTTCCATCATCCTCCAATTTTCTGGAAGAGATGCGATGCAGGCCTCTTCCGGCCTGGTTCCAGCACTGTACGGCTCAGGCGGCGCAATGACGTCATCGCGCCGCCTGCACCAGCCTATGATAGTATGCCGGCACAAGGCCCGCAGCCTATCAGAGGAACAGGGAAGGGACACGCCTCTCCCACTCCTGCTGCAAGAACAACACAGCCATCTGTATCGCTGTCCTGAGGACGGCGATACAGATGACTATGGAGAGGAACGCTTCCACAGTGGAAGCGCTTATCTCCCTGTGCTCTGCCACCGCCACGTCCGGCGCCCCTCTTCTGACAGCACCCTGGGCGGCTACCCGGCCCGCCTGGTCCAAGAAACGGCCCTGCACAGCCCTCTTCAGATCATCCCACAGATTTTCAATCGTATTCAGGTCTGGGTTCTGGCTGGGCCATTCCAAAACTTTGAACTTTTTCTGGTAAAGCCATTCCTTTGTTGATTTGGATGTATGTTTTGGGTCTTTGTCATGCTGAAAAATGAAGTTCATCTTCATGTTCAGCTTTCTAGCAGAAGCCTGAAGGTTTTGTGCCAATATTGACTGGAATTTGAAACTGTTCATAATTCCCTCTATCTTAACTAAGGCCCCAGTTCCAGCTGAAGAAGCATGCCACCAACCATGCTTCACTGTGGGTATGGTGTTCTTTTGGTGATGTGCAGTGTTGTTTTTGAGCCAAACATATCATTTGGAATTATGGCCAAAAAGTTCAACCTTGGTTTCATCAGACCATATACCTTTTCCCACATGCTTTTGAGAGACTTTGGATGTGTTTTTGCAAAATGTAGCCTGGGTTGGATGTTTTTCTTCGTAAGAAAAGGCTTTCATCTTGCCACTCTACCCCATAGCCCAGACATATGAAGAATACGGGAGATTGTTGTCACATGTACCACACAGCCAGTACTTGCCAGATATTCCTGCAGCTCCTTTAATGTTGCTGTAGGTCTCTTGGTAGCCTCCCAGAGCAGTTTTTTTCTTGTCTTTTCATCAATTTTGGAGGGACATCCAGTTCTTGGTAATGTCACTGTTGTGCCATATTTTCTCCACTTGATGATGACTGTCTTCACTGTGTTCCATGGTATATCTAATGCCTTGGAAATTATTGTGTACCCTTCTCCTGACTGATACCTTTTAAACATGAGATCCCTCTGATGCTCTGGAAGCTCTCTGTGGACCATGGCTTTTGCTGTGGGATGCGACTAAGAAAATTTCAGGAAAGACCAACTAGAGCAGCTGAACTCTATTTGGGGTTAATCAGAGGCACTTTAAATGATGGCAGGTGTATTCTGACTCCTATTTAACATGATTTTGAATGTGATTGCTTAATTCTGAACGCAGCTACATCCCCAGTTATAAGAGGGTGTGCACACTTATGCAACCACATTATTTTAGTTTTTTTGGTTTTCTTCCCTCCACCTAAAATATTTTAGTTTGTTTTTCAATTAAGTGGTACAGTTTATAGGTCACAATAAAGGTGGAAAAAGTTCTAAAATGATTTATCTTTGTCTAATTTTTTTACAGCACAGAAACCTGACATTTTAACATTGTAGACTTTTTATATCCACTGTAGTTGAATTCAGCCCAAGGTAGCAATTTTACCCAGTTGTCTTGTTGGGCTGAAACAAAATGCTGGAGATAGTTCTCTAATATTTGATTGACCCTCTCCACTTGCCCGTTGGTCTGGGGATGATAACCGGAAGAGGAGTCCAGGTCAATTTCGAGCAACCGGCAAAGTGCTCTCCAGAGCTTAGAGGTAAACTGGACTCCACATTCGGAAACAATATGCCAAGGTAGACCATGCAAGCGGAATATGTGTTTCACGAACAGTTTAGCAAGTTCAGCAGCCGAGTGCAGTCCAGCCGAAGGAACAAAGTGCCCCATCTTGGAGAACCTGTCCACGACCACGCAGAGGAGGGCAGATCTGTAACAAAGTCCATGGCAATGTGTTGCCATGGGGTATCAGAAACATATAACAACGGCCCGGGTGGTTTGGTCCTGGAGACTTTATTCTGAGCACAGACGGTGCAGGCAGACGCTTAATCACGCACATCCTTAGACAGTTTGGGCCACTAGTAGTGGCGAGACAAAGGTTCTTTGATCTTGCGGATGCCAGGGTGACCAGCCAGTTTGGAGTTGTGCCCCCAAGCTAGAATACGTTTTCTCTTGGCAGATGCCACGAATGTCTTCCTGGGAGGGATGTCTTTTACCAGCACTGGAGCCACTATGATGAAACTAGCAAGATCTACAATGTACTGGTGCTCCTCCTGCTAGTCGGAGAAGTCAAATGACCGAGACAGAGCATCTGCCTTGATGTTCTTCTCGACTGGGCGAAAGTGAAGCTCAAAATCAAAAAGGGAGAAGAAGAGTGCCCATCTGGCTTGGGGAGGGTTCAGACACTGGGCTGTTTGCAGATAATTAAGGTTCTTGTGGTCGGTAAAGATTATCACAGGATGCTGGGCCCTGTCCAATAGATAACGCCTCTCCTCCAAAGCAAGTTTTATGGCCAGAAGCTCTCTATAGTATGTCCTATACAGTAATTCCTCTCAGCAGAGGAGAAAAGCTTGGAGAAAAATCCACATGTAAACATCTTGCCCTTGGAATCTTTCTGTAGTAAAATAGCACCGGCTCCTATGGAGGAGGTGTCCACTTAAAAAAAAAAAAAAACAGGAGACTTAGGGATGACACAGAACAGGTGCAGAAGCAAAGGACCTTTTTAATTGAAAGAAGGCGGCTTCAGCCTCAGGAGTCCAGACTCTGGAATTCACCCCTTTCTTAGTAAGAGTGGAGATCGGAGATATACGAGCTGAAAAATTTGTGATGAACTGATGATAGAAATGAGCAAATCCAAGGAAGCGCTGTATAGCAAGAAGACCCTATCGGTGCAGCCAGTCCATTACTGATTTCAATTTCTCAGGATGCATCTGCAACCCGGCATCCGAGATTATGTATCTGAGGAACGGTACAGTGGATTTTTCAAAGATGCATTTTTCGAGTTTGACATAAAGTAGATTCTCTCCCAACCACTGTAAAACTAACCGTACATGCTTCCGGTGAGTGGTCAACCTGGAGAACAGACCAGTGTATCGTCCAGGTACACTATAACGCAGACATAGAGCAGGTCCCGGAAGATATAGTTTACCAACTCCTGGAATACCGCGGGAGCATTGCACAAAACGACGGGCATGACGAGATACTTGTAGTGACCATCACGAGTGTTGAAAGCAGTCTTCCACTCATCACCCTTTCGAATGCGGATAAGGTTGTATGCCCCGCGCAGGTCGAATTTTGTGAAGACCTTAGCTCCCCAGATCCTGTCAAAAAGTTCGGAGATTAGCGGAAGAGGGTATCGATTCTTGACTCTGACCTTATTCAGACCTTGATAGTTGATACAGGGCTGTAAGGATCCATCTTTTTCCTGCACAAAGAAGAACCCAGCAATGGCTGGTGAAGTAGATTTCCAGATAAACCCCCTCTCGAGATTCTCCTTGATGTAATCAGACATTGCTTGGGTCTCTGGAAGTGAGAGAGGGTAGACTCGACCACGTTGACAAATCTGGATTCACCAGTATGGGTATTGCAGGAGTAGCAACTGGTGACCCTGCAGTAGCTGGAGAACAGATGGCATCCAGACGAGCAGCAACATTTTGCATGAACTGCATCATGACATCCTGACGTTCACTCTGACGCCTCACTTTATGTAACAATTCCTGAACGACAGGCTTGGGGTGACCAGCGGGGTCCATGGCCTCAGTGTACTTTTACGATCCCGTGGGTATAAACCCACTGTGCCATTTGTACTACCTCCTCTAAGAGTGTTGTCTAAGTGAACCCCTCGATCTTCACAGTACCCCTGATTGTGGGGATAGACTTTCTCGAAGGGGAACACCATGTTGCTACCTCTTAAGGAGGATTGGCACACGAGGCAGCTGGTCCAGGTGGACCAGGAGGTAACTGAGCGAGGTACCAGAGGTACAGGCATTGTCAGCAGGCTGAGTCATAACCAGGAGCAACAGTGCAGGACCGAAGGATGAGGCAGAGGCGAAGTCAAACAGTCAATAGATCAAGGCAGGCGGTACAGGTCAGGCAATCTGAGTCGGCAACAGGAGAGTTAAGGCAAGCAGGCAGGGATCAACCAGGTAGCAGAGTCCAGGAATACAGGCACGAGTCAGGAACACAAGCAGATATCAGGAACCTTAACAGGACACAAGGACCTTGACACTGAGGCATCTGGGAAGGGGGCTGGGCCACTTATATATGTGCAGGAGGGCTATGATTGGTCAACGAGGTCACATGATCCAACCCAAATATGTTGTGTTTGAGTAGTCTCCGAGGCATTGCTCCCGGTTAGCCAGAATCCTACTACACACTGATGAGGGGCAACACCCCGAAACTGCTGTCTACCTGGCTTAGGTTTTCCCCGTCACATCCTTAAAGCTTGTAAAAAAGCGGGATCTTGACATAGGGGCCACTTAATATGGTGGATTTGGTGATCTCTGTAATGGAGACACCCCTTTGCTTGGTTTTCCTTCCTTTGAGGGATATCTGGCTTTCATTGTGTTGTAGACCCATAACTGGGGCTCCACATTTATTTTGCATATTCCAACCCATAAAGGACAGGAAGTGACACGTGCCGGCATGTAGCATGTAGTACCTTTGGCACAGATTTCTGCAGCCCCGTTTTCATCTTTGAAATTTATGGCCGGAAGTTGCAGTTTTCTTCTCCTCACTGATGTTCTGGGTCCCTTGCAGGCAAGCAAAGTAATTTATGGATAGAGGGGCGGTAACTAGGCTGGCCGACATCGTACAAGCCCCGCCCCTCATTGTGCTAAGCCCCGCCCCTCCAGTGACGTCACCGGGCAAGGAGCTTTAAAATGAATGGAGGTGAATGTTGATGAGGGGCGGGGTTACAAGACATTGCACTAAGCCCCGCCCCTCCAGTTCCGTGACGTCACCGGGCAAGGAGCTTTAGAGTGAATGGAGGTGAATATTGATGAGGGGGCGGAGTTACAGCGGAGCAGAGAGACAGCTGTAACCACCTGATGCTGCGATGCCCCAGGACCCACAGGGCAGTGCAAGCGGAAGTTAGGGAAAGATGAACAGATACATAAGCAATGAGTGGGGGACCTTTGGAGCCACATAGAAGTGGCGAAAATAGCAGAAAATATATGGCGGCACCTTTATTTAGATGTACATTGTGAGTAAATCAGTTTATTTTTTTTTTTAATTGGTCCCGGACAACCCCTTTAAGGAAATGCTGCAGAAAACAAGCAGCAAGCATGCGGTGACCAGGTCTGAAAGGAAACACTGGCAGCAGATCACCGCTAAACACGGCACCTGGGACCGTGGCGCACAGCAGCCACTGTTATATCTATGGGGCTATTCACATGGCCATTTTTTTAATGGCCAGTGAGTAGTGGCCGTCAAAAAGCCAGGGCGTGCTATTTTGGCTGTTTTCATGGCCAGATGAAATTAATGGACCCATTTTTGATGGCTTTTAGACAGGAGTACACCTAGCAGCAGGTGAAAATGTATGCACTAGGTATAAATTGGACTTTCAGGGGTTAAAATTAAACAAAACAAAACTCATCCACTTACCTAGTGCACTTATTTTCAATGGCCGTTACACTGGAAGCACTATGATGTTGGGTTTTATATCCAGGGGGAACACTGTGGGCATTATATATACTGACAACACTGCAGGTGTTGGGATTTATTTTAAAAAAAAAGACAATTGAATTTCTGTAATTAATGGCTCTTTTTAATGTCTGTTAAAACGAATGCAAAAGAGCTATTAAAAACAGATGGCCAAAAAAAAGATGCAAAAATGACTGAAAAATGTTTTTTCGTGTGAATGTAGCCTGGCAGTGTGTCTGTTTTTTACTGACTGATTTTTCACTGTTGTGTGCATGTAGTCTTAGACCTAAAAGGGTTTTCTGAGATTTAAATTCTGATGACTAGTGATGAGCGACCTTGTTTTCAAGTTAGGGGTACAGGTTTGGGTTATCTAAGAATTCCGTTATGGATTCCGCTACCACGGACCATAACGGAATTCTATGACGGCATGCACCATGGAAGCCTATAGGAGGCATTTGCATAATAGGAGTCTATGGCCAGTTTTTAAGTCTTGGGAAAACCCCTTTAAAGATGCACTAACGTTATCAAACATGTAACAGCAGCACAGAATCTGGCAAAGAGGAGTTCCTATGTTCTGCAGCTGGACATGCCATAGCATCAATTTTATTTAGTACCTTATTATCCATACTAAAAGCACTACCATGTAGATCAATGACTGGATCTGAGTGTATGAAGCGGAGGCAATGGCAGAGGCAGTGATCGCTAAAAAACAAATCAGTGATCATATTAGACAAGGGCATCCTTCTCTTTATTTTACATGAAAGGGATATTTTTTCAGTCGCAATATAGGGCTTTTGTGAGTTTTTGAGCTCGCATATGCAAACATTTAGTGACTTTTTACACCACTTTCTTCAGGCTTAAAGGGGGGAGTGGGTGTGATTAGATATGGCTTTGCACTTGACTCCAGATTTATCACTGGGAATTTTTTAAAAACTCACAAAAAGGGTAGGAAAACTGGAGAGGTATTTTTAGACAAAAGTGTTAAGTGTAAAGATGCACCAAGTATATATATATATATATATATATATATATTGTGGGGAGTCGCTCTGGTAGATAGCGGTGCGGGTGCAGTACCGAGGCAAAACAAGGAGTCCAGAACGTGCAATCAACAGTGTTTTATTCACACTTGCACAAAAATAAACGACAAACAGTCTCTTGGTGTTAATGCACACACATCAGAAGTATTAAGGCAAAACAAAACAGTCCCGTTCAAGTTTTAGTCACCTGGGAGGTTTTAGGTGCAGGTTCGCACCTGGCTGTCAGTCCAGCCGCAAGACAGTCGACGTCAGGTTTCCGGGCCGTCTGCACTCCTCCTTGTTGGGCTCTGGCTTCCAGCCCAGGGAACTCCACATAGCACAGAATGGATCAGAACTCCCAAACTCAAATGACTCCACAGCCTAACAGCAGCTCCAGGACAATCACTCCACTCAGCTGCTGAGGAGGCTGCCTTTAAAGGCCCGGCAAAAGTCCGGCCTGGACCGTGGGGAGTAGGCACCCACCCAACTCTTTGCCTACTCCCAGTAAGAGCCGGCCTGGATTGGCTTTGCAGCCAAACTAACTGACAATGTCAAACAGCACTAGCTGCTGCTGACACATAAAAAACCCGGCTCTCACCTCACCGAGGCCAGGAACCTCGGTGACACGTATCGTCCGTCCATGACGACACCTTGCGCCCTCTTACAATATATATATATATATATATATATATATATCTACTTGCTCACATACCTTTCTTATACCAGTGCATTGGCCTGTGAGCCTATACAAAAAAAGATAGGACCCATGGATTAGTCCTGTGTAATGCATCTATTGGATATCTGAATTGGCCTAAATATGACAACAGTAATGTCACTCCCCCACCCACAGGTCAGGTAATACTACCCAGCAGAGTTCCAACCAGAATTTTTCTTTTTTCTGGACAACGTATCCCAAAATCACGGACAGTCAACAGTTTTTTTTACTGACAAACTGGAAAACCACAGTGAATGATAAGTATTATAAGTAATTATAAGTAAGATAATCACGGACACTGGAAAAAAGTCACCTATTTTTTACGGACTGTCCAGAAATTTGGCAACCCTGCTGCCCAGATATCTAACATGTGTAGTAATTTAATGGGGAGCAGAGCTTGTAAAGTATTTTAAATATGAACAATGTCTCATTTTGTGGCAGTTTCTATAAAGAAGTCTATATTAAATTATTTTTTATTTTTTTATAGTTAACTATATTACCACCATGACAGCATCATGTTATATAAGTGAATGCACTCAGTAAAGTTATGACTACAGTTAGGCTACTTTCACACTAGCGTTTTGGATTCCGTTTGTGAGATCCGTTTCAGGGCTCTCACAAACGGTCCAAAACGGATCAGTTAAGCCCCAATGCATTCTGAATGGATAAGGATCCATTCAGAATGCATCAGTTCGGCTCCGTTCTGCTTCTATTCTGTTTTGGAGGCGGACACCAAAACGCAGCATGCAGCATTTTGGTGTCCGTCTGACGATGCGGAGCCTAACGGATGCGTTTTGAATTACAATGTAAGTCAATGGGGACGGATCCGTTTTCAATGACACAATATGGTGCATTTGAAAACGGATCCATTCCCCATTGACTTTCAATGTAATTCAAAACAGATCCGTTTTGGACTTTGTCATTTTTCTTTAAAACTAATGCAAACGGATCCGTTCTAAACGGATACAAACGTTTGCATTATAGGTGCGGATCCGTCTGTGCAAATAAACAGACGGATCCGCACCAACGCAAGTGTGAAAGTACCCTTACCATGATAATAAGCCCTATTCAGTGAGCACGTAAATTCTGTATGTCCGGTATGTTGGCCCAGCACCTATATGCCATATAAATCAACCTATATAGGGTTGGGTAGGCAAAATATGCACTTGTTATTTTTTCACCCCAATGCCATCACAGTTATATATTTATTTCACAGCACCCATGCAGGATACCGATTAGCAATACAAAATATTGACCGGGTAGATTTTGTACAAAAGTACAACTTTCTATGCTGACAGCAATGTTATAGTAGCTTGAAGTAAACAATTCCTATAGCATATAAAACATAAAAAAAATTTGATCCAGTGTCACCCTATAGCAGTGATGGCTAACCTCCGGTACTCTAGCTGTGGTGAAACTACTACTCCCAGTGGGCTCTATTTATTTCTAAGGGTCCTTTCACACTTGCGTTCTGAGGATCCAGCAGGCACTTCCGTCCCGCCGGATCCGTCAGAACGCAAGTCGCCTGAAAGCATTAGAAGACTGATCAGGATCCTGATCACTCTTCGAAATGCTTTGAGGTTACTATGGCAGCCAGGATGCTATTAAAGTCCTGGTTGCCATAGTAGTAGTGGGGAGCGGGGGAGCGGTATACTTACAGTCCATGCGGCTCCCGGGGCGCTCCAGAATGACGTCAGAGCGCCCCATGCGCATGGATCACGTGATCCATGCGTGTAGGGCGCCCTGACGTCACTCTGGAGCGCCCCGGTAGCCGCATGGATGGTAAGTATACTGCTCCCCCGCTCCCCACTACATTTTACCATGGCAACCAGGACTTTAGCGTCCTGGCTGCCATGGTAACCATTGAGAAAAAGCTAAACGTTGGATTCGGCGATGCGCCGAAACGACGTTTAGCTTATGGCCGGATCCGGATTAATGCCTTTCAATGGGCATTAATTCTGGATCCGGCCTTGCGGCAAGTGTTCCGGATTTTTGGAAGGAAAAAAAAGCGCAGCATGCGTCCAAAAAACGTTCCGGTCCTGAACGGAAGACATCCTGATGCATCCTGAACGGATTTCTCTCCATTCAGAATGCATGGGGATGATCCTGATCAGGATTTTTCCGGCATAGAGCACCGAGGACGGAACTCTATGCCGGAAAACAAAAACGCCAGTGTGAAGGGACCCTAAGGTGTTCTAAGAACAGCCAAGCAAGTGTACTTGGTAGTTGGGATCTTGGGATTTGTCGTTTTACCACAGTTGGATTGTCGGAGGTTAGCCATCACAGCCCTATAGCATGAAACATCAATAAGCATGGCACATGTAAGTATAAGAATTTAGTTTGAATGACTGGATGAGTAAAAAGCCTTTTGTATGCTAAATTTCAGAACATGCAACCAGCATCTACCTCTGGTTATTGTGGCCTGGAATGCAAGACAGACAAGAATCAGAAGAAAAAGTAAATAGATAGCTCTGTATTAATGAAGAGTGAATTCATTCTAGGCCTCTTTCACACTTGCGTTGTGTGGATCCGGCGTGCGCTTCCGTCGCCGGAAATGACCGCCGGATCTGTCGCAACGCAAGACAGCTGAAAGCATTTGAAGACTGATCAGTCTTCAAAATGCTCTCAGTGTTACTATGGCATCCAGGACGCTACTAAAGTCCTGGTTGCCATAGTAAGTAGTGGGGAGCCAGGGGAGCAGATACTTACAGTCCGTGCGGTTCCCGGGGCACTCCACAATGACGTCAGAGCGCCCCACGTGCATGGATCACGTGATCTATGCTCATGGGGTGCTCTGAAGTCATTGTGGAGCGCCCCGGAACTCGGGAGCTGCACGGACGGTAAGTATACTTCGCCCCTGCCTCCCCACTACACTTTGCCATGGCAGCCGGGACTTTAGCGTCCTGCCTGCCATAGTAACCATTCACAAAAGCTAAACGTCGGATCCGGCGATGCGCTAAAACGACGTTTAGCTTACTGCCGGATTAATGCACTTCAATGGGCATTAATTCCGGATCCGGCGTTACGGCATGTCTTCCGGATTTTTGGATGGAGACAAATCCACAGCATGCTACGGTTTTGTCAACATCCAAAAAACGTTCACATACTGAACGGAAGACATCCTGATGCATCCTGAACGGATTTCTCTCCATTCAGAATGCATGGGGATAATCCTGATCAGTATCTTTCCGTCCTAGAGCCCCGAGGACGGAACTTTAGGACGGAATGCAAAAGCGCAGATGTGAAAGGGGCCTAATTCCCCATAAAGTTAATAGTCTCACAAACCCAACATTTTTTTGTGATGAGAGAGAGAAAGACTAGTAAGCTTCTCTGGGTTTTTGGCCAAATAAATAATTGAACGGTTAGTAGTATAGGGAGGCATATCTCGTCAAACTCAAAGTGACATGTGGCCATGCCCATAATCCCACGCATAAAAAAAAACGCCCCTTCCAATCCCCTTTTATTCTTTTAATATGTTTAAAAATAAAATGGTATTAAGCTTATATTAAACCTTACTAAGCTATTATAAATATTGGCAATAGTTCTTTGATCTGTCTATCTGTCAATAGGACCTTCGATGATGTCCTCGAAACACCCCAGCCCACTCCGATCACAACCTCGCCCATGGCGATGTCATTGAAGATCCCGCAAGGCAGCAGCCCCTTTGTTAGTGGACCTGCAATCTTTGAAATTTGATTTAATTATATACGATCGTGTTTAATAAATCGAAGTCTGTCATGATTTAAGCAAAATCTTTTATCACCACATCTAACACAGATATCTATAATTTATAAATATTAACAATAGCTATTTGCGACACCCAACTTTCCCGGGTCCGATTCTGGCTGCCCATTTCTCCTATTTCACAGCCTATGAAAATAGGTTCACAGACATGTCAGGGCATGTTCTAATATATTTATATAACCAGGCTTCCATGGTGCATCTGTCTATCTATTATTATTATTATCGTAATAAAATATTACTATCTATCTATCTATCTATCTATCTATCTATTTATCTATCTATCTATCTAACACCCGGCTCCTTAGCGTCTCCATACAGATTTGTCTTTTGTCCTGTCACAACCATCGCAACGGCGACAGAAACAATAGAATCTGCGACATCCGCGGTACCCAACTTTCCAGGGTGTCGATTCTGTCTTCCCATTTAGCCCTATTTTATAACCGCAGCTATCACAGATATTTAACATATCTATATGAACAGCTGTTCACAGACGTGTCAGATATGTCAGGACATGTTCCAATACATTTATATAACTATCTGTTATCTATCTAACGTCCTATCTATCTAGCCATCTATCCATCCATCCATCTAAGAATCTATCTATCCATCTAAGAATCTATCTATCTATCTATCTATCTATCTATCTATCTATCTTTCTATCTATTATATATCAATCTTTGCATCTTTCTATCAATCTTTCTATGTTTCTATCAGTCTATCTATATAGCGACCTATCTATATATGTTTCTATCTAACTCTCTATCTTTCTAACTATCTATCCATCTATCTAACAGTTTATCTATTTATTTATCTATCAATTTATTTCTCTATTTTTCTATCTATTCAGCTATTTATCTATCTACCCAGCTATCTATCTATCTATCTATCTATCTATCTATCTATCTATCTATCTATCTATCTTTCTATCTATCACATATCTATTATCTATCAATCAATTAATCAATAAAGCTTTATTGGCAGGTTTAAATTATACATTACTATTGCCAAAGCATGTGGGAAATAGGGGGTTGAGAAATGGTGACACCACCGTGGTCAGTATATAGGAGTCCATTGCGTATCATGACAGGGGGGAAGAGGTGCGGACACAACCCTGGTCAGGGTATCGGAGTCCATGGCATATCAGGCTTCTCTCAGTCTGGGGCAGGCACTGATATACAGTGGATATAAAAAGTCTACACACCCCTGTTAAAATGTCAGGTTTCTGTGCTGTAAAAAAAATTAGACAAAGATAAATCATTTCAGAAATATTTTAAGTGGAGAGAAGAAAACAAAAAAACTAAAATAATGTGGTTGCATAAGTGTGCACACCCTCTTATAACTTGGGATATACAGTTGTGTTCAAAATTATTCAACCCCCACTGAAATTGAGTGTTTTGGCCAGTTTCACATTGATTTTGATCATTTCAGTCATCTTGCTTACAATTAAATCAGAGAGGCACTTGTAAGTCAGACAAATATAACATAACATTTATAATGAAATAACCACAAATGTCTTTTCTGTGCTCACATCATTATCAGTTTTATTCAACCCCCAAGTGACATTCAATCTTAGTACTTAGTACAACATCCTTTTCCAGTTATAACCGCTTTTAAACGTGAAGCATAGCTTGACACAAGTGTCTTGCAGCGATCTACGGGTATCTTCGCCCATTCTTCATGGGCAAAAGCCTCCAGTTCAGTCACATTCTTAGGCTTGCGCGCTGCAACTGCTTTCTTTAAGTCCCACCAGAGGTTCTCAATCGGATATAAGTCTGGTGACTGTGATGGCCACTTCAAAATGTTCCAGCCTTTAATCTGCAACCATGCTCTAGTGGACTTGGCGGTATGCTTGGGATCATTGTCCTGTTGAAAGGTCCAACGTCTCCCAAGCCTCAGGTTTGTGACGGACTGCATCACATTTTCATCCAATATCTCCTGGTACTGAAGAGAATTCATGGTACCTTGCACACGCTGAAGCTTCCCTGTACCAGTAGAAGCAAAACAGCTCCAAAACATGATTGACCCCCCCACCATGCTTCACAGTAGGCAAGGTGTTCTTTTCTTCATAGGCCTTGTTCTTCCTCCTCCAAACATAGCGTTGATCCATGGGCCCAAACCGTTCTAATTTTGTTTCATCAGTCCACAGAACACTATCCCAAAACTTTTGTGGTTTGTCCACATGACTTTTGGCATACTGCAGTCGACTCTTCTTATTCTTTGGAGACAGCAAGGGGGTGCGCCTGGGAGTTCTGGCATGGAGGCCTTCATTACGCAGTGTGCGCCTTATTGTCTGAGCTGAAACTTCAGTACCCGCATCTGACAAATCTTTTTTCAGTTCCTCAGCAGTCACATGGGGACTTTTCTCCACTTTGCACTTCAGGTAGCGCACAGCAGTCGAAGTCAGCATCTTCTTTCTGCCACGACCAGGTAGCGTTTCCACAGTGCCCTTTGCCTTGCATTTGCGAATGATGCTTCCTATGGTGTCTCTTGGTATGTTTAACATCTTTGCAATCTTCCTATAGCCATTGCCCTTCCTGTGAAGAGAAATCCCCTCTTCTCTTGTCTTCCTGGACCATTCTCTTGACTTCATCATGTCTGTAAACACACCAGTAAATGTCTAGAAGGAGCTGAGTATCACAGTCATTTTAAATCTGCCTAATTGGTGCTTATTATGCTTGATTGCTGCTCCTTGATATCCAGAGGTGTTTTCAATACCTGATCGAAAACACTTGAATGAACCTCTGTTCTTAAGAGTGGTAGTCTTTAAGGGGTTGAATAATTGTGTCAATGAAGAAATCACAAAAAAAAACATTTAATACTGTATTACAAAAATAATTGATGTCATTTTAGTTGCATTTGGTTCTTTAAAAAGTCTTTGTAAGATTTCATTCTGAACACAATTACAAATGTACACTAAATTCCCTAAAACCCTTTACAGCATTGGGGTTGAATAATTTTGAACACAACTGTAGCTGTGTTCAGAATTAAGCAATCACATTCAAAATCATGTTAAATAGGAGTCGGTATACACCTGCCATCATTTACAGGGCCTCTGATTAACCCCAAATAAAGTTCAGCTGCTCTAGTTAGTCTTTCCTAAAAACTGTCATATGTCTAGGCTATGGGGTAGAGTGGCAAGACGAAAGCCTTTTCTTACGAAGAGAAACATCCAGGCCAGGCTACATTTTGCAAAAACACATCTGAAGTCTCCCAAAAGCATGTGGGAAAAGGTGCTATGGTCTGATGAAACCAAGGTTGAACTTTTTGGCCATAATTCCAAAAAATATGTTTGACACAAAAACAACACTACACATCACCAAAAGAACACCATACTCACAGTGAAGCATGGTGGTGGCAGCATCATGCTTTGGGGCTGTTTTTCTTCAGCTGGAACTGGAGCCTTAGTTAAGATAGAGGGAATTATGAACAGTTCCAAATACCAGTCAATATTGGCATAAAAGCTTCAGGCTTCTGAGGAACTTCATCTTTCAGCAGGACAATGACCCAAATCATACATTCAAATCAACAAAGGAATGGCTTCACCAGGAGAAGATTAAAGTTTTGGAATGGCCCAGCCAGAACCCAGACCTGAATCCGATTGAAAATCTGTGGGGTGATCTGAAGACGGCTGTGCACAGGAGATGCCCTCGCAATCTGACAGATTTGGAGTGTTTTGGAAAAGAAGAGTGGGCAAATCTTGCCAAGTCAAAATGTGCCATGCTGATAGACTCATACCCAAAAAGACTGAGTGCTGTAATAAAATCAAAAGGTGCTTCAACAAAGTATTAGTTTATTTTATTTTTATATTTTTTCTTCCCTCTACCTAAAAGATTTCAGTTTGTTTTTCAATTGAGTTGTACAGTTTATAGGTCACATTAAAAGTGGAAAAAGTTCTGAAATGATTTATCTTTGCCTCATCTTTTTATAGCACAGAAACCTGACATTTTAACAGGGGTGTGTAGACTTTTTATATCCACTGTAGTGTGCTGCTATGTCCACAGTGTTCTCTTTCTCTCCCAGCAGGATGGGAAGTTTCTCGTCTTCCTCCATGGAGCTAAAGTCTGGGAGTAGATCAGAGAGTCTATGAAAGTGGATATCTATCTATCTATCTATCTATCTATCTATCTATCTATCTATCTATCACATATCTATTTATCTAACCATCTATCTATTTATCTATGTATACCTATATCTATTTATCAAGCTTTTAATAACTTTCTAATGACCTATCTTTCTATCGAGCTATCTATCTATAACATGGCTATCTATCAAACATCTATCTATGTATCTTTTTATCTATCACATATCTATTTATCTTTCTATCTAACTGTCTATCTTTTCACTATCTTTCTATCTATTTAACCATCTATCTAACAATTTAGCTATTTATCTACAGTGCCTTGCAAAAGTATTCACCCAGCCCCCCACCCCCCTTGGCTTTTTTGTATTTTTGTGCCTCACAACCTAGAATTAACATGGATTGTTTGAGGATTAGCATCATGTAAATTACAGAACATGCCCACAATATTGAAGATGTTTTTTTTTTGTTTTTTTTATTGTGAAGCAAACAACAAATAGGAAAAAATAACAGAAAAAGTCAATGTGTATAACTATTCACCCCCCTAAAGTCAATACTTTGTAGAGCCACCTTTTGTGGCAATGACAGCTCCAAGTCGCTTTGGATAAGTCTCTGTGAGCTTGCCACATCTTACCACTGGGATTGTTGCCCATCCCTCCTCGCAAAACTGCTCCAGCTCCTTCAAGTTGGATGGTTTGCGCTTGTGAACAGCAATCTTTAAGTCTGACCACAGATTTTCTATTGGATTGACATCTGGGCTTTGACTAGGCCATTCCAACACATTTACATGTTTCCCCTTAAACCACTCAAGTGTTGCTTCAGCAGTGTGTTTGGGGTCATTGTCCTGCTGGAAGGTGAACCTCCGTCCTAGCTTCAAATCACGCACAGAGTTGTACAGGTTTTACTCAAGAATATCCCTGTATTTAGCACCATCCATCTTTCACTCAACTCTAACCAGTTTCCCAGTCCCGGCTGCTGAAAAACATCCCCACTACATGATGCTGTCACCACCATGTTTCACTGTGGGGATGGTGTTCTTTGGGCGATGTGATGTGTTGGGTTTTTGCCAGACATAGCTTTTTTTTTGATGGCCAAAAAGTTCAATTTTAGTCTCATCAGAGCAGAGCACCTTCCTCCATACATTTTGGGAGTCTCCCACATGCCTTTTCGCAAACTCACAATGTGCCTTTTTGTTTTTTGCTGAAAGTAATGGCTTTCTTCTGGCCACTCTGCCATAAAGCCCAACTCTATGGAGCGTATGGCTCATTGACGTCCTATGTACAAATACTCCAGTCTCTGCTGTGGAACTCTGCAGCTCCACCAGGGTTACCTTAGCTTTCTGTGCTGCCTCTCTGATTAATGCCCTCATTGCCCGGTCCGTGAGTTTTGGTGGGCGGCCGTTTCTTGGCAGGTTTGCTGTTGTGCCATGTTCTTTCCATTTGGTTATGATAGATATGATGGTGCTCCTGGGGATCATCAAAGATTTGGATATTTTTTTATAACGTAACTCTGTTTTTTACTTCTCAACAACATTGTCCCTTACTTGTTTGGAGAGTTCCTTGATCTTTATGGCAGTGTTTGGTTAGTGATGCCTCTTGCTTAGGTGTCGCAGCCTCTGGGGCCTTTCACAAAAGGTGTGTATATGTAATGACAGATCATGTGACACTTAGATTGCACACAGGTGGACATCATTTCACTAATTATGTGACTTCTGAAGGTAATTGGTTGCATCAAAGCTTTTTATGGGCTTCCTAACAAAGGGGGTGAATACAGTGCCAATTTTCATATCTAGCTACCTATATTTCTGTCTATCTATCTATCTATCTATCTATCTATCTATCTATCTATCACATGGCTAACTATCAAACATCTATCTATTTATCTTTCTATCTATAACATTTATATTTATCTTTCTATCTAAATGTCTATCTTTCCACTATCTTTCTTTCTTTCTTTCTTTCTTTCTTTCTTTCTTTCTTTCTATCAATCTATTTATATATCTACCTATCTTACTGTCTATCTTTCATCTATCTATCTATCTATCTATCTATCTATCTATCTATCTATCTATCAAGCTATCTAGCAGGTTTCTTTAAAGTACCCAGCTTTTCCGAAGCTATTAAATCCCATCAAGCTAATAAACGCCTATGAAGCTATTAATGAAAGCGTATGAATCGCACTAACTTCTTAGAATCATTAAATGATCTATCTATCTTCTAATAAGTCAGCTGGCGATCATTTTGTACAAACACCTGCCAAATTTAGAAGTCCACAATGTATAGTCAGCCTAATGCACCAGCAGCACCAATTTTTACAGCGTCTTTTCCTATTCCAAATTTTCGTACTTCACTGAATAAGGTTCAACGCCTCCATAAAAACCGATAGCTTTTGTCCTGTAGTACTGTATTTCTCAATATTTCGGATATGTAAAACAAACAAAAACATTTTCAGACATTACATGCAAATACATTTTTATATACAGTCAAAGTAAAATTTACAACTTTAACCAAAATTTCTGCTTTCTGTAACAAAGATATGTAAAACAAATAAAAATGTAGGCTGTTTTTACTTTTGACAATAAATACACTATCTCGGTTAGTTAAAATTGCATAAACCGCTAGGACATAACGATGATAGCAGGTACTTAAAAATGTTGCTAAAATGACTGCAAACGCTAATTTGTGTTAAAGAGGTCTCTCATGAAGTGCCTTTTTTACTGAATACTTGTATTGGGGGGTCACTATTTACACAGGAAGAAGAGAGATAGTCGGCACTCGATCTTTTCAGCGAGGTTGCGCGGGAAGGAGTTCGCTCCACAACGTAAATAAAGAATATTCCCAGCAACTGTCTTCGTTTGTATTGCTCTTTAACCTCTTGCCGCCACGCTAACGCCGATGGGCGTCAGCGCGGCGGCTCTCTCAGGTCTCAGTCACGCCTATCGGCGTCATCTCGTGAGACCTGAGATTTCACATGAACGCGCGCGCGGCGTGCGCGCGCGTTCATGTGATCGGAGCCGGGACAACTGAAACTACAGCCTGCCAGCGCTGATCATGCGCTGGCAGGCTGTAGATGCGGAAAAAAACGCATTTAAATCGCATATCAGACGCTGTTTTTTAAACAGCGTCTGATATGCCTACTGCTCTGCTCGTCTGGTGGTCCCTTTGTTTGGGACCACCAGAGGAAAATAGGAAAAGTGCACCAATCACTACACACACCCCCCCACCCCCATCACTGATTAACCCCTGATCACCCATGTCACCCCCTGATCACCCCCTGTCACCCCCCTGTCACTAATCACCCCCTACAGGCTCATTCAGACGTCCGTATGTGTTTTATGGATCCATGGATCTGGATCATGGATCTGCGGATCCGCAAAATACGGACACCGGCAATGCGCTTCCGCATTTTGCAGATCCGCACAGAACTATATAGAAAATGCTTTTCTTGTCCGCAATTGCGGACAAGAATAGGACATGTTCTATATTTTTGCGGAACGGAAGTGCAGACTCGAAGCGCGGATCCGTAATTCCGATCCGAGCGGGACAAAGTCTGTCCCCATAGAAATGAATGGGTCCGCAATTCCGCTCCGCAAACAGAATTTCTGGACGTGTGAATGGGGCATAAGGGTACCCTATCACCGCCAGTTAGCTAGCTACTTGTTAGGTAGCTAGCGCCCAGCCCACCGCACCGCAGTCACTGATTTGGCAGAGATTTTTTCATCCACATTGACCGATGCGAATGAAAAATCTGTGCCGTTTCATTTTTATTTTTTTTTCAGCGCAGCGGCTGAACGGAAAAAAATCTCATTACCCGTCTGCTCAATATACGGAGAATCGCAGAAACTCCTAATGCTGGCCATACGTGTAATGATTGCGGAGACCCTCAAATGCCAGAGCAGTACAAACACCTCACATGTGACCCCATTTTAGAAAGAAGACACCCCAAGGTATTCCGTGAGGGGTATGGCGAGTTCATGTAAAATTTTATTTTTGTCACAAGTTAGTGGAATATGAGACTTTGTAAAAAAAAAAATATATATATATATATATATCAATTTCCGCTAACTTGTGTGAAAATTTTTTTTTATGTGAACTCGCCATGCCCTCAGCGAATACCTTGGGGTGTCTTCTTTCCACAATGGGGTCACATGGGGGTATTTATACTGCCCTGGCATTTTAGGGGTCCTAAAGCGTGAGAATCCAAATACGTAAAAATGCCCTGTGAAATCCTAAAGGTACTCATTGGTTTTAGGGCCCTTTGCGCATCTTGGCTGCAAAAGTGTCACACATGTGGTATCGCCGAACTCAGGAGAAGTAGGGCAATGTGTTTGGGGTGTATTTTACATATACCCATGTTGGGTGAGAGAAATATCTCTGTAAACTGACAACTTTGTATAAAAATTTTATTCAAAGTTGGCAATTTACAGAGATATTTCTCACACGCAGTATGGGTATATGTAAAAATACACCCCAAAACACATTGCCCTACTTCTCCTGAGTACGGCGATACCACATGAGTGACACTTTTTGCAGCCAAGATGCGCAAAGGGGCCCTAAAACCAATGAGTACCTTTAGGATTTCACAGGCCATTTTTACGCATTTGATTCTCACGCTTTAGGTTCCCTAAAATGCCAGGTGAGTATAAATACCCCACATGTGACCCCATTTTGGAAAGAAGACACCCCAAGGTATTCGCTGAGGGGCATGGCGAGTTCACAGAATTTTTATTTTTGGCACAAGTTAGCGGAAATTGATATATATTTTTTTAATTTTGTTTTTACAAAGTCTCATATTCCACTAACTTGTGACAAAAATAAAATTTTACATGAACTCACCATACCCATCACGGAATACCTTGGGGTGTCTTCTTTCTAAAATGGGGTCACTTGTGGGGTATTTATACTGCCCTGGCATTTTAGGGGCCCCTAAAGCGTGAGAAGAAGTCTGGAATCCAAATGCGTAAAAATGCCCTGTGAAATCTTAAAGATACTCATTGGTTTTAGGCCCTTTGCGCATCCAGGCTGCAAAAGTGTCACACATGTGGTATCGCCGTACTCAGGAGAAGTGAGGCAATGTTTTGGGGTGTATTTTATATATACCCCTGCTGGGTGTGAGAAATATCTCTGTAAACGACAATTTTTAATTTTTTATACAAAGTTGTCAGTTTACAGAGATATTTCTCTCACCCAACATGGGTATATGTAAAATACACCCCAAAACACATTGCCCTACTTCTCCTGAGTATGGCGATACCACATGAGTGACACTTTTTGCAGCCTGGGTCCGCAAAGGGCCCTAAAACCAATGAGTACCTTTAGCTTTTACATGGCTGCTCACAATTTAGCCCCGCCCAAAATGCCAGAACAGTACAAACACCCCACAAATGACCCCATTTCGGAAAGTAGACACCCTAAGGTATTCACTGAGGGGCATAATGAGCCCGTATGAGATTTTTTTTTTTTGCCAGAAGTTAGCAGAAATGGAAACTTTATTATTATTTTTTTCCTCAGAAAGTGTCATTTTCCGCTAACTTGTGAAAAAATGAAATGATACATGAACTCACCATGCCCCCTGCGAATACTTTGGGGTGTCTTCTTTCTAAAATGGTGTCATTTGGGGGTATTTATACTATCCTGGCATTCTAGCACCTGAAGAAACATGACAGGCGCTCAGAAAGTCAGAGCTGCTTCAAAATGCCGAAATTCACTTTTTTGCACCATAGTTTGTAAACGCTATAACTTTTACCCAAACCAATAAATATACACTTATTGGACTTTTTTTTATCAAAGACATGTAGAACAATACATTTAGAGAAAAATTTATATAGAAATGTAGTTTTTTTAAAAAAAAATTACAACAGAAAGTGAAAAATGTCTTTTTTTTGCAAAAATGTCGTTAAATTTTTATTAATAGCAAAAAAAGTTAAAATGTCAGCAACAATGAAATACCACCAAATGAAAGCTCTATTAGTGAGAAGAAAAGGAGGTAAAATTCATTTGGGTGGTAAGTTGCATGACGGAGCAATAAACGGTGAAAGTAGTGTAGTGCGGAATTGTAAAAAAGGGCCTGGTCACTAGGGGGGTATAAACCTGTGGTCTTCAAGTGGTTAAATTTATTTATTCATTCACAGCATAAGTGTTATGCTGTGAATAAATAAATTTAAAGAGCAATACAAACGAAGACAGTTGCTGGGAATATTCTTTATTTACTATTTACACAGGGACACTGGTATGGGGGCATCTGTGAATGACACACTGTTATAGAGGATCTGTGGATGACACTTATGGGGATCTGTAGATGACGCACTGTTATGGAGTTATGGGGATATTAGTGGATGACACTGTTATGTGGGGATCTGGGGATGACACATATATAGCATAACATGCTATTTATGTGTCATTCACAGATCCCCCCCATAACAGTGTCATCCACTGATATCCCTATAACCCCATAACAGTGCGTCATCTACAGATCCCCATAAGTGTCATCCACAGATCCTCCATAACAGTGCGTCATTCACAGATGCCCCCATAACAGTGCGTCATCCACAGATCCCCTCCATAACAGTGTCATCCACAGATGCTCTCATAACACAGTGCGTCATCCACAGATCCCCCATAAGCGTCATCCACAGATTCCCAATAACAGTGCGTCATTCACAGATCCCCCCCATAACAGTGCGTCATCCACAGATTCCCTCCATAACAGTGTCATCCACAGATCCCCCATAATAGTGTCATCCACAGACAACCATTAGTTCAAAGCCCACCAAAAGCACACCTTTTGGTTCAAAATATTTTTGTTTCTTATTTTTCTCCTTTAAAAACCTAGATACGTCTTATCATCAGTTGCATCTTATAAAGCGAAAAATGCGGTATGTAATTTTTTTTCTTTTATATTCAGGTTTTATTTGTGTTAAAACAGTTCTAGTAGCGGAAGAGTTAAATACCTCAAATTTAAAGTGCCCCATTTGCCCTCAGTCATGTATGCCAGTCTGTGTTCTGGTAGGACTGTATCCAACCCACTGCAAACTCTTTAAGACCAAGACAGTATTAGTAATGTCAAAGTGACAGCAACATACTTGGCTATGGGTAAATCGATGGTAGGCACTAATAACAAACATCTGATTCTATTTGAAAACACACTGCACAGTCAGATTTTCTTTTTAATTACCAAACATTTTATTATAATATATCCTTCTAGTGGCAAATGCCTTCTTCTCTGTCTTCTGACCTGTAAAATGGTGAGTGCCGTTTTGAGGGATTTGTCCAAAATGAATCCCAAAAGTTTGGGTTTGCTAGATTCGGATTTTTTTGGGGGATTAATTTAGAATAGATTCTCTAGTTCCTGGTGTATTGGGGGAGGGGGGGGGGGGAGTGCATTACTGGTTTAGTTCAGCTTTGAGGCATTGTGAATTAAGCACTATTTACTATATTATATTGTATATGACACTGTCATTTGAACACAATTGGATAATATTTATCTTGCACTATTGTTTTTGGATTGTCCAGCATTGTATTTAAGTAATGGGTGCCATTTAAGCACCATATTTTACTTTTATTTGAGCACAGCATGATATTATCATTTCCCTACACTATGGCCGTGGTGTTTGATATAGTAAGTTATAACAATAGGCTGAGCATAATAGCAAGGCATTAGGGTATCGTCACATACCGCAAAATTGTTTTGTATGACTGTCCCATTCCTATGAAGTTTGCAGAAATCCATATAATTACTGACAATACAACCCCATACAGATGAATGTACCACATAAAAGGTTAGTATATAAAAAGAGAATGCTTGGACTGGGAGAAAATGTCTGTATGTGGGTAAGTAACTGGCTGAGTGACAAAACAGAGGGTGGTTATTAACGGTAGATACTCAGATTGGGTCACTGTCACTAGTGGGGCACCTCAGGGGTCAGTATTGGGCCCTATTCTCTTCAATATATTTATTAATGATCTTGTAGAAAGCTTGCACAGTAAAATATCAATTTTTGCAGATGACACTAAACTGTGTAAAGTAATTAACACGGAAGAGGACAGTATACTACTACAGATGGATCTGGATAGATTGGAGGCTTGGGTAGATAAGTGGCAGATAAGGTTTAACACTGAAAAATGTAAGGATGTACAAATGGGACGGAATAATGCAAGTCACCCGTACATACTAATTGGTAAAACACTCAGTAACACTGACCTAGGAATTTTAATAAACAGCAAACTAAACTGTACAAACCAGTGTCAGGCAGCTATTACCAAGGCCAATAGGATAATGGGTTGCATCAAAAGGGGCATAGATGCCCTTGATGAGAACATAGTCCTACCACCTTACAAATCACTAGTCAGACCACATATGGAGTACAGTGTACAGTTCTGGGCTCCTGTGAACAAGGCAGACATCGCAGAACTGGAGAGGGTTCAGAGTAGGGCAACTAAAGTAATAACTGGAATGAGGGAACTACAGTACCCTGAAAGGTTATCAAAATTAGGGTGGATATCTAATAACTATGTATAAATATATCAGGGGTCAGTACAGAGATCTCTCCCATCATCTATTTATCCCCAGGACTGTGACTGTGACAAGGGGACATCCTCTGCGTCTAGAGGAAAGAAGGTTTGTACACAAACATAGAATAGGATTCTTCACGGTAAGAGCAGTGAGACTATGGAATTCTCTGCCTGAGGAGGTGGTGATGGTGAGTACAATAAAGGAATTCAAGAGGGGACTGGATGTATTTCTGGAGTATACTAATATTACAGACTACAGCTACTAGAGATGGGTCGTTGATCCAGGGAGTTATTCTGATTGGAGTAAAAACATTTTTTTTTCTCCTAAAGTGAGGAAAATTGGCTTCTTCCTCACACGTTTTTTTGCCTTCCTCTGGATTAACTTTGCAAGATAATAGGCTGAACTGGATGGACAGATGTCTTTTTTCAGCTTATGTTACTATGTTACATTTCAATCACAGAAATGTTTGTAACAAATCTGTTACATGTGAATATTTCCGTACAGTCTTTAGGCTACACTAGATTTACAATTGGGTGGTATAAAGCACTAGTACCCACAGGCAGCAACATTGTACATTCATATTTCATCTATCATACTAAAATTATTTCTCAGTGACATATTATACTTTCCGCCTGCTCATCATTCTTTCCTTAGCTCATTCATTAAATCATTCCTTTCTAGTTTTATCCTCCCAGCAAGGCATTCTATTCAAATCAAATTTGAACTTTTCCTACCACTATGCAATCATGTCTTTACATGAAAATTTATGGGCAGGTGATACTGCCTGAAATACAAAGCTATTACTTGTTAAACCCTTAAGGCTCGACTGTTGAGGAATACTATGTACAGTGGAAAAATCTTTTTGTCAAGTGTAAGGAACAAATGCATTTAAGCAAGTTTAAGACGGAAGTATTCTAAGATGCATCTTTAAATAAAACCAGAAAGGTTTTGTAAAATTCTATATAATTTGCCATAATTAAATGTAGCTATTTCATCCGGCTACAATTTACTGTTTTACTCTCTATGCCTACAATTTAACTGCTTACCATGGATTCAGATTGGTTTATTTAAGTGAAGGCTAACCCACGCATGCAGAGCGCAGATTTACAATTATCTCCGTCAGAGAAGGAAAAGAAATTGGATTTGAGGAATCTCAGGAAGCGAGACTCCATATAAAAGTTTCCAAATTTTGCACAATTTAACATATCCTAAAAAACATTGAGAAAAGAACAAAAGGTCCTGAGTCAGTGAACAACCCTTATTTGCTACTGTAATGTAAAGTGGTAGATATTCTCTCCACCTTGACAATTTCTATGTGACTTCATTTCTTAATATCTTATGTAGAACCTTGCTGTATTTCAACTTGTTAATTCTGCTGCTAATAGTGTCCAAAATCCTTATGGGTGACATCTATCATTCGCTGTACTCCAGAAAACTGGCATCACAAAATCAAAAAGTTTGGCACATGCCATGGTTTTTAAAGCCTGGCTTGACACTTTTCCAAAAAATAGGCAGGATGGGGCAGGGAATGAGCGGTGAAGGGGTGACATATCTAACACATTTATTATACTTTTTTGCCAGGAAAATGCCATAGATTATAGTGAAAGTCTACATCAGCGCCCTTGTTGCAACATTAGTCTGCTTTTTTTTTTCTCCATATACATATTGCAGTTGCCTGGCCTGCCTGTGTGTGAGGAGCTGCAGGCCCACAGACTGTAGTGTGCCCACTGCCAGTGCCCACCCCTGTCATCCCATGTGGCACAGGACTTTGCATCAAAAAAAGGCATTTAATTTTTACACTTTAATCTAAGGTTAGTTGCCTGCCAGTGTGTGTCAGGCTGACTTCCACTGACTGTAGTGTGCCCACTGCCAGTGCCCACCACTCATACCGGCTGGCACAGGACTTTGCATAAAAAAGGCATTTCATTTTTACACTTTAGTGTAATTTCAGCTGCTTGCCTGCTGCCAGTGTGTGTCAGGCCCACTTCCACAGACTGTAGTGTGCCCACTGCCAGTGCCAACCACTGATACCGGGTGGCACAGTAGCTTGACGATAAATAAGGCATTTAATTTTTAGACAGTAGTCTAAATTCAGTTGCTTGCCTGCTGCCAGTGTGTGTCAGGCCCACTTCCACAGACTGTAGTGTGCCCACTGTCAGTGCCAACCACTGATACCGGGTGGCACAGTAGCTTGCCGATAAATAAGGCATTTAATTTTTAGACAGTCTAATTTCAGTTGCTTGCCTGCTGCCAGTGTGTGTCAGGCCCACTTCCACAGACTGTAGTGTGCCCACTGCCAGTGTCAACCACTAATACCGGGTGGCACAGTAGCTTGCCGATAAATAAGGCATTTAATTTTTAGACAGTAGTCTAAATTCAGTTGCTTGCCTGCTGCCAGTGTGTGCCAGGCCCACTTCCACAGACTGTAGTGTGCCCACTGCCAGTGCCAACCACTGATACCGGGTGGCACAGTAGCTTGCCGATAAATAAGGCATTTAATTTTTAGACAGTAGTCTAAATTCAGTTGCTTGCCTGCTGCCAGTGTGTGTCAGGCCCACTTCCACAGACTGTAGTGTGCCCACTGCCAGTGCCAACCACTGATACCGGGTGGCACAGTAGCTTGCCGATAAATAAGGCATTTAATTTTTAGACAGTAGTCTAAATTCAGTTGCTTGCCTGCTGCCAGTGTGTGTCAGGCCCACTTCCACAGACTGTAGTGTGCCCACTGCCAGTGCCAACCACTGATACCGGGTGGCACAGTAGCTTGCCGATAAATAAGGCATTTAATTTTTAGACAGTAGTCTAAATTCAGTTGCTTGCCTGCTGCCAGTGTGTGCCAGGCCCACTTCCACAGACTGTAGTGTGCCCACTGCCAGTGCCAACCACTGATACCGGGTGGCACAGTAGCTTGCCGATAAATAAGGCATTTAATTTTTAGACAGTAGTCTAAATTCAGTTGCTTGCCTGCTGCCAGTGTGTGTCAGGCCCACTTCCACAGACTGTAGTGTGCCCACTGCCAGTGCCAACCACTGATACCGGGTGGCACAGTAGCTTGCCGATAAATAAGGCATTTAATTTTTAGACAGTAGTCTAAATTCAGTTGCTTGCCTGCTGCCAGTGTGTGTCAGGCCCACTTCCACAGACTGTAGTGTGCCCACTGCCAGTGCCAACCACTGATACCGGGTGGCACAGTAGCTTGCCGATAGACAAGGCATTTAATTTTTAGACAGTCTAATTTCAGTTGCTTGCCTGCTGCCAGTGTGTGTCAGGCCCACTTCCACAGACTGTAGTGTGCCCACTGCCAGTGCCAACCACTGATACCGGGTGGCACAGTAGCTTGCCGATAAATAAGGCATTTAATTTTTAGACAGTAGTCTAAATTCAGTTGCTTGCCTGCTGCCAGTGTGTGTCAGGCCCACTTCCACTGACTGTAGTGTGCCCACTTCCAGTGCCCACCACTGATACCGGGTGGCACAGTACCTAGCACGCGTAGTACCACTTATCTAAAAAAAAATGACAGGCAGAGGCAGGCCACCCCGCAGGGGCCGTCGTGGTCGTGGTGCTGTGATTTCCACTGTCCCTGGAATAATGCCCAGTGTTCAGAGGCCACGTACTCTGAACCCGAAAAATTCTGAGGACGTAGTTGACTAGCTTAGACAGGACACCCAATCTTCAACAGCTTCCGCTAAGAACCTTGACGCACCATCCTCCTCCAGCTCAGCTTCGGTCACCTGCTTTCAAGTTACCACGCACCCGCCCGCCACCACCACCACTACCACCACAGCCACCACAGCCGCTTCACTTGATCCGTCAGAGGAGTTATTTACACATCAGTTGGATGCAATTAGTGATGCGCAACCATTATTGCCAGATGATGTAGATTACGGGGATATGTCTCAGTCAGGCAGGATTACACACATGGACGTACAGTGTGATGATGATGTTGTACCCGCTGCTGCTTCCTTTGCTGAGGTGTCAGATACAAGTGAAGTGGTTGATGATGACGATGTGTCCACGGATGCCACGTGGGTGCCTGCTCGAAGAGAAGAAGAGGGGGAAAGTTCAGAAGGGGAGACAGAGAGAATGAGGAGACGAGTTGGAAGCAGGGGGAGGTCGTCGCAAGGAGTTAGTGGCACAGTCAGACAGCATGTATCGGCATCTGGGGCCAGCCAGACAGCACGCCAGTCAACGCATGCTGTTGCCACCACCAGAATGCCGTCATTGCAAAGCTCAGCAGTGTGGCATTTTTTTTGTGTGTCTGCCTCTGATAACAGCAATGCCATTTGCAACCTGTGCCAAAAGAAACTGAGTCGTGGGAAGTCCAACACCCACCTTGGTACAACTGCTTTGCGAAGGCACATGATCTCACATCACAAACGCCTATGGGATCAACACATGAGTACAAGCAGCACACAAACTCAAAGCCACCATGCTCCTCCTGGTCCAGCATCTTCAGCCACGTCAACCACTGCTGTCCTTACTGCCCCCTCTCAACCACCCGCCATCTCTCACCTTCAGCAGTTCCTGCTCATCTGCCCACAGTCAGGTGTCTGTCAAGGACATGTTTGAGCGTAAAAAGCCAATGTCACAGAATCACCCCCTCGCCCGGCGACTGACAGCTGACTTGACGGAACTCTTAGCCCGCCAGCTTTTACCATACCAGCTGGTAGAGTCTGAGGCCTTCAAAAAATTTGTCGCTATTGGGACACCACAGTGGAAGGTACCCGGACGAATTTTTTTTTCAAAAAAGGCAATCCCAAACCTCTACCATGTCATTGAAAAGGAAGTCATGGCATCTCTGGCATACAGTGTTGGGGCAAGGGTCCATCTGACCACTGATACCTGGTCTGCAAAGCACGGTCAGGGCAGGTATATCACGTATACTGCGCATTGGGTCAACCTGCTGACGGCTGACAAGCCTTGCAGGCAGACCTACTGCCACCTCCTCTACTCCTACTCCATCCTCTTCGATATCCTTCTCGGCTGAGTCCTCTTCTGCTGCGGCGTCTGGCTGCACATCAACTGAATCCCCTCAGCTCCCCAGGGGTTATTCCACATCCCGGATACGACAGTGTCACGCTGTCTTGGGGTTGACTTGCCTGAAAGCAGAGAGCCACACAGGACCAGCACTCCTGTCCGCCCTGAACGCACAGGTGGATCAGTGGCTGACCCGCACCAACTGGAGATCGGCAAAGTGGTGTGTGACAATGGAAGCAATCTGTTGGCGGCATTAAATTTAGGCAAGTTGTCACATGTGCCGTGCATGGCACATGTGTTGAATCTCATCGTACAACGTTTTGTGTCTAAATACCCAGGCTTACAGGATGTCCTCAAGCAGGCCAGGAAGGTGTGTGGCCATTTCAGGCGTTCGTACACGGCCATGGCGCACTTTCCGATATTCAGCGGCGAAACAACATGCCAGTGAGGTGCTTGATATGCGACAGCCCGAAACGTTGGAATTTAACACTCCTAATGTTTGACCGCCTGCTCCAACAAGAAAAAGCCGTCAATGAGTATTTGTATGACCGGGGTGCTAGGACAGCCTCTGCGGAGCTGGGAATCTTTTTGCCAAGTTACTGGACACTCATGCGCAATGCCTGTAGGCTCATGCGTCCTTTTGAGGATGTGACAAACCTAGTCAGTCGCACCGAAGGCACCATCAGTGACCTCATCCCATTTGTTTTCTTCCTGGAGCGTGCCCTGCGAAGAGTTCTGGATCAGGCTGTAGATGAGCGTGAAGAGGAAGAGTTGTGGTCACCATCACCACCAGAAACAGCCTTGTCATCATCGCTCGCCGGACCTGCAGCAACGCTGGAAGAGGAGTATGAGGAAGAGGAGTCAGAGGAGGAATGTGGCGGCTTTGAGGAGGAGGAAGACCAACCACAACAGGCACCCCAGGGTGCTCATTGTTGTCACCTATCTGGGACCCATGGTGTTGTACGTGGCTGGGGGGAAGAACAGACCGTCAATGACATCAGTGAGGACGAGGAACGGGAAATGAGTAGCTCTGCATCCAACCTTGTACAAATGGGGTCTTTCATGCTGTCATGTCTGTTGAGGGACCCACGTATAAAAAGGATGAAGGAGAACGATCTGTACTGGGTGGCCACGCTACTAGACCCCCGGTATAAGGAGAAAGTGGCAGAAATGTTACCAAATTACCGAAAGTCGAAAAGGATGCAGCAGTTCAAAACCAAACTAAAAAATATGCTTTACACAGCTTATAAGGGGGATGTCACAGCACAACGGGAATCTAACAGGGGAAGAGGTGAGTGTAATCCTCCTCCTACCACGGCGGCAAGGACTGGACGATTTACAGATGTGTTGTTGATGGAGGACATGCGGAGCTTTTTCAGTCCTACTCATCGCCACAGCCCTTCGGGATCCAGCCTTAGAGAACGACTCGACCGACAGGTAGCAGACTACCTCGCCTTAACAGCAGATATCGACACTCGGAGGAGCAGTGAACCCCTTCACTACTGGGTGTGCAGGCTTGACCTGTGGCCTGAGCTATCCCAGTTCGCGATAGAACTTCTGGCCTGCCCTGCTTCAAGTGTCCTGTCAGAAAGGACCTTCAGTGCAGCAGGAGGCATTGTCACTGACAAGAGAAGTCGCCTCGGTCAAAAAGTGTTGATTACCTCACCTTCATAAAGATGAATGAGGCATGGATCCCGAAGGGACTGACAGTGGGGGATACGTTTGACTAACAAAAGGCCTGATTACATGCCTTGGCCTCAAAATGGTCCCCACGCTGCTGTATTTAATGTCTGCATACCGGATGACTTTCGTGAATTCTCCACCACCAACTAGGGTTCAAGCCGCAATGTTTTAGTCACTTTTCTGCCTGGAAAACATCAATTTTTCTGGCCGCTGCTACAATAGCGGCTGCAACAATGCCATTATTTTTCAGGCATGTGTACATGCCTAATTTTTCTGTCCTATGTTGCAGCACTGTGGCTGCAAAAACAAACCAAAAAAAAAGGCACATACAAGTGTCAATTCCCCTTCGTGGTCGTTACCTTGTTGTGGTGAAGGGGCTTGCGTATCACAATGAAGCAATCATCACCTCTATGAGTGTGGTGGCAATGTTGCCACACCCCAGATGATAAGGCTGTTGCTTCATTATGGTCAGACCAAAAGCGATCGGACGGCTGGATAATATTTCATAGAAAAAACATTAATTTACCTTTTTTTTATATGTTGTATGGGTTTTTAATACATAAAATAAAAAATCATAATAAAGTCTCTTAATAGTTTATTAGAAATGATGCAGACAATTAAAAAAATCCCCATCAATTCCAATACAAAGCAAGTACAGAGCTCAGAACTAAATTATTTCATGATGTCGTAATGGTTCGCTAATTCGACAATGGTTAATCAATTCGACCGGATAGGGTATGTAACAGGGATTAAACTGATAGGAATAGTACTAGTTAAGACACCACTCATATAGGGTGTCACAGCACATTGCCCTGTGCACGCGCAGTCCCCAATTTGGGAGTATGAGGACCGACCAAGCTGCTTTTTCCATCTCCCGGTTCCTCAAATCAATTCAGTTTGGTGTTTGGTCTGTCACTGTGAAGGCAGTCGAAGGTACCCGGCCTAAATTTTTTTTCACAAAAGGCAATCCCTGATATGGGACGTAACAGGGATTAAACTGATGAGAATAGTACTACAGAAAATACCACTCATATCGGGTGTGACAGTAAATTGCACGGCGCAGACGCAGTCACCGTGGTTTAAAACAGAGTGGAGGGAGCCAGCGTTTTTTTAACCATCTCCCCGTTCGAAAAATCTATTCAATAAATGGCCCCCAGATTGGGAACGTTAGAGGGATTAAACTGATGAGAATAGTACTACAGAAAATACCACTCATATCGGGTGTGACAGTAAATTGCACGGCGCAGACGCAGTCACCGTGGTTTAAAACAGAGTGGAGGGAGCCAGCGTTTTTTAACCATCTCCCGTTCGAAAAATCTATTCAATAAATGGCCCCCAGATTGGGAACGTTAGAGGGATTAAACTAATGAGAATAGTACTACAGAAAATACCACTCATATCGGGTGTGACAGTAAATTGCACGGCGCAGACGCAGTCACCGTGGTTTAAAACAGAGTGGAGGGAGCCAGCGTTTTTTTAACCATCTCCCCGTTCGAAAAATCTATTCAATAAATGGCCCCCAGATTGGGGACGTTAGAGGGATTAAACTGATGAGAATAGTACTACAGAAAATACCACTCATATCGGGTTTGACAGTAAATTGCACTGTGCAGACGCAGTCACCGTGGTTTAAAACAGAGTGGAGGGAGCCAGCGTTTTTTTAACCATCTCCCCGTTCGAAAAATCTATTCAATAAATGGCCCCCAGATTGGGGACGTTAGAGGGATTAAACTAATGAGAATAGTACTACAGAAAATACCACTCATATCGGGTGTGACAGTAAATTGCACGGCGCAGAGGCAGTGACCGTGGATAAAAACAAAGGGGAGGGAGCCAGCGTTTTTTTAACCATCTCCCCGTTCGAAAAATCAATTCAATTCACCTTTTGGGGACCCTTGGTGTTGTACGTGGCTGGGTGGAGGAAGAAACCTTCAATGACATCACCGGGACGTGGCTAGCTTGGTATCAAACCTTGTGCAAATGGGGAGTTTGCGGTTGTGCAAATTAACTGTTTGCGGTGCATTAAAAGGGGAGTTTGGTCTGTCAATGTCTGTAAAGTGGGCGTAACCCTTACGCTACCTGATCGATAAAACATCATACCTGATCGTATACACACACTGGATGTTTTAAAGCATGTTATTCCAAACAATTTAGGAATGTTAGTTGATTTATGCCCTTTATGGATTAAAACCCGACTCTGCGTCCACTACGTAATTTTCCATGGGAGTTTTGCCATAGATCCCCCTCCGGCATGCCACAGTCCAGGTGTTAGACCCCTTGAAACAACTTTCCCATCACTATTGTGGCCAGAAAGAGTCCCTGTGGGTTTTAAAATTCGCCTGCCAATTGAAGTGTATGGCGGTTCGCCCGTTCGCGAACATTTGCGGAAGTTCGCGTTCGCTGTTCGCGAACGGAAAATTTTATGTTCGCGACATCACTATTCCTGTCCCAGTGCATTGGGAACTATGGCAGTCGCTAGAGAATCTCTACATATTATGAACAGGGCAGGGTAAAGCTAGTTCTTTAAGAATCCTTGGGTGTAATCTATCTGGCCCCAGATCCTCGTTAAAGGGATTTTCCTCAACTTAAATACTAATGACCTATCTTCAGGACAAGTGATCAATATCACATGGGGTCGGGTTCATACTCCCAACACTCCTGCTGATCACACCTATGAAGGGTCATAGTGCTCAGGCAAGTGTAGTGGCCTTTTTGTGGGCCTGAAACATCATGTGTATCGGTCACATGGCTATTCTGCAGCCATTCCCATTCAAGTGTCACAGTGTTTGTCTGGTTTCAAACATCTGATCAGCAGGGTGTGTGGAGTTGAGCTCTCACTGAATTTGTATTGAAGCTTTATCCTAAGAATAGGTCATCAGTGTTCAAATCTCAGAAATACCTTTTAACATTTTCTTTATGTGAATAAGCTTGGACAATATCTACCTTCAGCCAATTAATATTACTTGATGTATTACAGCACTGGCACTGCCTACATCGGCGACTCTCTCTTCTTTTGTATACAGAGCTCTGCCTGCTCTTGATCCATATTGAATATCTTTCTGTAACCATTACTTAGGGGACCTATTTAAAAGAACTTCTTTGCATTGGTTTTGCTTTCAATGGCCATATGCCTTTTTTGTATTATAGTTGATTTTATAACCATTTTATAAATGTTATTAAGCTCACTGCAATTTTCAAAAGCTAAAGAAGACCCCTCAAATGTATATTTTTTACATGCTCCTTTTTATTTGTTTATTGCCCTTTTACAATATCTGTAGGCTATGTGGAGTTCAATTGTTATAATTTATAGTTATCTTTAAGTATACATTTTGCATTATAGCTACCCAAAGTAGATTTAAAGTGCTCCTATTTAGCATTTGTTATTATGTGACAATAGGTCCTGAATTGCGGCCCTCAGCACTAAGAAATGTTCACCCCTTTGAAGCTGAAACAGAACCATGACCCCAATCAACATCATCTGGGAAGTCAAAATCTCTCAGGATCACTACTCCTCCTCAGTTATGTTGGTGATGTGTAGAATGTATCAATAATAATATTTTTGTAATTCCTACCATAAGGTTTGACAGCCCAGTTATGTGAGAAGTCCAGCCAGGTTTTAGCAACACTAACATCAATGCTTTCCTCTAGTACCAAGACTTCAAGCTAGTGATGAGCGAATCTGCTTTGTCCTGCTATGGATGAACCTGATTCATTCATCTGCATCAGTGAAATTCGTTATTATACCTATCTCTGTGTCTGCATTAAAATGGATTGCCTCCGATGAGGCTGTGTAAAGATGGCCACCATTAACATAAGACTTCCAGCATGCACCAGTACTGTGAGTAGCGTTACGTGCATAAATATGTTTCATAACGAATCTGAACCCGGATTCGTGCTGCAACAATCATTAACAAATCCAGAGCATTTTGACCCTCCAGATCTCAAAGCTTCTAGGTGAGTACCAAATGAACTGCCCATGGTAAGAGATAGGGCGGTGAATTCACCATCTAATACTGTTATATCTCTCAGCAGCATTTGACACACCTGACGAAGACATCCTAAACTTTTGTGAAAGTGATGGCACAGTTCTTCAGTGGTTTAGTACCTTCCTGGCTGGCAGGCAACAAAGATTATCTCTTGCCTCCTCATTCTTCTCACCAGTTCCTCAAAAATATAGTGCACCACATAGATCTTGTCTATCCCCAATTATACCATTAGGCTGTAATAATCCAGAGCCACAGTCTGGTATACCACTGCTATGGAGATTATACTCAGCTATACATAACCTTTAAGCCTGGAGTCAATGGCTTGTCTCCAGCTAAAAATTCCTGCTTAGCCAAATTACAAGAATGGATGAATTCTAGCTTGTTAAAACTAAATATAGTCAAAACAGAAGTGTTTATGGTCAGATTAGATGTCAGCATCAAATAGAAAAACGGCTACTGGGATCAAACAGAAGATACAGAGGTATAGCTAGGGGCTTTCAGCATGGGGGTGTGTGTGAAACACATCTGAGAGGTAATATCACTAGATAGTGACTGAATCATTTTTTTATACTATTACTGGGCAAAACAAATCTATAAAAAGACAATATTACCACCATACAGTGTGTATATAGTGATAACCATTAGGTTTACACAGGCATTCTGTAAGTGAATGCAGTATAGTGAAACCGAATGACTTACTGTTAATGCACATGTTCTCCGACTGGAGTCATTCATGTTAACCATCTTCTCCATCTAGTCTTCAAGACACAACGCCCATCTGCAGTGTTTGATATATAGATATGTTTGACTGCTTACTTTTCCAGCATCCTCCCTACCTTTCCCCAACCTTCAAAAACTCCCAATCCTGCTGATACCCCTGATGTGCCTGTTGCTGCCCTATCTGTTCCTACTACTGTACCTACTGTGTGACATGATGTCCCAAATACTGTACTGCATAATAGTGTCATAAATAGTGTCACATAGACAGCACTTCTAAAAACAATACTTACAGATAGTATTCCCCCCAAACAAATTGTGCCACATACACAGTACCTCATGTAGGGCCCAAATGGTTATAGCACACCACCTAGTAACAGTGTCAACATTTGTACCCAACGGATTCTTAATGGCCCCTTTGCAATCCAAATATTAATAATGCTCCTTTTATGCCTCCACAAAGTAATAATGCCCAACATTGGGTCCCTTACAAATTATTCATGTACCCTTTGTACCCTGTGTGCTACCTCGAAAGTAACTAACAAGTTCCCTTAGAAAGTAATAGTGTCCTCCTTTTAACCCTAGACATTAATACCCATTTCAAGGTAATACTGCCCCATGAGCGTCTTTTTATGCCTCCACAAAGTAATAATACCCAACAAAGGGTCCCTTACAAAGTATTCATGCTCCTTTTATACCCTGTGTGCTACCTAAAAAGTAACAAGATCTCTTAGAGAGTAATTGTGCCCCCCTTTTAACCCTAGACTTTAATAATGCCCATTTCAAGGTAATACTGCCCAATGAGCACCCCATAAAAAGCAATAATGTCCTCTAAGTGCCCCAAACACAATTGCTGGCTTTGTGCTCCCGAAAAAAAAAAACTAAAATAAAACTTGTACTCACCTCACTATGGTCTTGTGAAATGTGCAGTGATTAGTCCCTACTGTAATAGCGGCTGCTGTACGCCGCTGTTCCCCCACTTATCACTCGAAGGTAGCGGGCGCTGCGTTCAGCGGTGACCTGTGGCTGGTGCTTCCCATTTCACCGCTGCGGTCCTGGGCTCCGCTTCTGTAGGTGTTACTGCTTCTGAGGATTCCGCTCCACAGCTTCCGCTCAGCCCTGGACACAGCATGAGTTCGGTTTCGTGTTACACTGCTCTAGGGGCGGAGCGCATCACTCCCTGGGCTGTATGGGTTTGGTCAGGTGACCTCGCAGGCCAACTCTGGCTCTCCTGCATATACTTAAGTGGCTCAGCACCCTTCCCAGATGCCTCAGTGTCAAGGTCCTTGTGTTTGCTTGTTCCTGATACTCATGTGTGCTCCTGATCTGTACTTCCTGGACTCTGCTTATCGTCTGATCCCTGCCTGCTTGCTTTGACTCTCCTGTTGCTGACCCGGATTTCCCGACCTGTACCTGTGCTGCCTGCCCTGACTTATTGCCTGTCTGACAATGTCTCTGCCTCATCCTTCGGTCCGGCACCGTTGCTCCGTTTATGCCCTCCTGACCAGGTAGTTACTTAGACACGCCCCTCCAAGGTATAGCCAGTCAGTGACACAATGGGGTCACACCCGCTGATCTGTGATACCTGATGCAGGCAGTGTGATGCAATGATGTCACTGCGCCACCATTTGTGCCAGGATATTTACATTCTCATATACAGATGGTTTCAGCAACATTACCAACTGTTTTGCTGAAAACATATAATGCATTAGGACAGCTAGTTTTTCCTTCATTAGGTAATTGTACGGAAACTGTGCAGAATTTGAGTCTGCAATGAATGGTGGGAAATGCCAGCTTTGTAAACATAATGAAAGCAGCTCTGGACTATAATACAAGCTCTAATGCAGAATCAGTACATGACAAGTACTGCAATACATTTACAAAATTAATTATTATAAATTAATATTACATGTAAACTACACAATTGTTATTAAAGACAGACGTTCGCTTTAGTTAAAAAAAAGGTGTGTTTTGGCTGGATGGTGGTCACCCTAAGGCTACATGCACATGACAGTGAAAAAAAAGTCCATTTAACAAACATTTATTTCACTGATGCCTTTCTGAGAAACGGACGTTAAAAATTGACCCATTTAATTGTATGGGGCAGGCTGTCAGTGAAAAACGGACAAGATAGAACATGTTCTTTTTTTTATATCCATTTTTCACTGACAGTCAAAAAATGTGCCATGTTAATAAACCCCTAGACAGCCATTAGTCTTAAAACAGACATGTGATGGCCATTAAAAAAATGTACATCACATGTCCGTTTTTTCACTGTCGTGTGCATGTAGCCTTAGATTCTTTGAGGTATTAACCTCCAAGTTGGAAGTACTGAAAGAATAACAAGAAAACATCATACAGGTAAAACATATTGATAGAAATGAAATGCATCATATAATCTTACAAATTTGATAAATTTTCCTTCTTTTCAATGAAGGCTGTGATGACTACATAATGGATTTGCAGCTATATTTAGTGGTTTTAGCTAAAACTTATTTTGGAACAGCACACCAGTATCTCTTCAATCGTCAAATACTGCTCCAAGCTCAAAATATGTGGGTGAAAGAGCCAGGATCTTTGAAGCTGAAGACATCATGTGCGGTCGGTTTTGCTCTCATGCTTTGTGGATAGAATCTAAGTATTGTATATTAAGTAAATAAGTTTAAAAAAATGCCACTCACTAATTTTGCTGCTATGTAGGATTCATTTTACAGTGTTTTACTGTATTTTCTTTGGGTTCAGAGTGATACATGAATATTGAAAAAACAATAATGCTGAAATCCATTTCAGTTATTGTACAGGCATATCAGATTTACCTTGGCATGTTAAGCTGGCTATGCACATGAGATAACAGCTCTTTCCCCGGCTCTCCCATACAGAGCTGAAAGTGCATGTGTTCTGAACTCGGTCTAAGCTGCTACCAGACTCCTTTGGTGGCAGCTTACCCCCCTGAGAATAAAAAGATTGGGCATGTTGTAATCTAACAGCTTGATCCTTATTTTCCCATATCTGCTGTTGGGGGAGAGTCAGGGGCCTCCATAAACATTACATGGCTGGCTGGTCCTGCTAAAATCAGCGGGTTCGTCCGATATACTGTACAGCTAATGTGTATGGTCGACTTTAGAGCTGGGAAGATGCACAAGGCATGTCAACCTTTATCTATTAAAAATGAAAATATGAGTGATTAATATGGCTACTGTCCTTCACTTTATGGGAGTAGCATCTACACAGTGTATTTATTAATCAGATTAATCTTATTTAGATCTATGGTAAATTTAGATCAACCATTTGTATGTTGTGCCAATATTACTTGAAGCATGTGGTCTGCTCACAGACATAATTTACTATTTCAACCTGTAAGTGAAAAGCCCTCATACCTGGGCACATATAGGGGAAATGTAAATGTAACCCTGTCCCAACGATTGTTCCTGCCACTATATTGTCCATCACACAGATGGGGTCAGAACTTGCTCAGTTTCTTTCCTCCTTTGGTAACCATTGTCGAACTAACCCACCAAAGCACCAGAGAATCATCTAATACCATAGTGGGATGTACTATTCCTCTGCAGGTCACCTTCCTGCAGAGGAATGAGCATCCTCAATTCAGTCTGGTGTTTTTAAACATGGGACATCATTGTGATGTCCTGGAATGCTGTGCTGTAATGTGCTCATTTGCACATACAGCTGCCAATCTACTGTCTTTTAGACTCCGGAAAATTCCCTCTGAGAAGGAAAACTTCCCACCTATTGGATACTGTAGATGCAATTTAAAAAAGCCTAAGATCAACTATGAGCTGCTAGATTGGAATCTGTAAAAAAGTTGCAGTACAATACACCTCCTATCTAAAAATGTAAAAAAAAAGAGAGGCAGCACTCAAAAATAAGAGACAAAAGAAGTGGACTCCCTTTATTCACCCTTCCTGTGACATTTCATCCCAGCATAATGAAGCCTTTGTCACGCTATGTTACATGTGTCTAATACATTTACAGCAGAATTACAATACATCATTAATCAAGTGATAAAAATAAACAGCGCTGATAATGCATGCATATACACAAAATCCATGGCAATAAACATAATGTGACCCAAGTACATATAATATAATTATAGCTTAATAGAAGTGCATGATCACGTGATTATTAGACAGGATAAATATAGTAATAACAACCTATGATTGGGATGTTAAAAACATATGTAGAAGATACATCTCCACTGCATACTGCCACAGTGTGTCTGGGTCCTCTACCTCATCTTCATCGCCCTGTAGCTCCTCTGGCTGCTCCTGCTCCTCCTCTCCTGTCACCTGTGTATAAAATCACCAATTTCGCTACACATTGCTTATGCTCCAATGTTCTCATCCTCCTCCTCCAGTTCAGCCCCCACAGGGCTCATGTGGCCATGAGATGTAGGCACCACCTCTCCAGTCCCCTGACCAGCCAGATTTACCAGCATCTGTTCCAGGACATGAATGAAGCAGTGGAATGACGCTGTTCATCCCGTAGTCCTGGCGACTGACAAATAAAGTGGCCTACTCAAAGGGCTTGAGCAAACGGCAAGTGTCACGCATGAGGTGCCACTGGCTGACATCGCAGTTACACAGGGGAGTACCCCTTTTAGCTTGGATCATCAAGAAATCGTTTATGGCCTTTTCTGTTCATATAGTCAGTCCAACATATAGAGAGTGGAATTCCAACGGGTGGAAACATCGCATATCAGCCTATGTTGGGTGATGCCATTCTGACGCTGCAGCACAAGGAGGGTGTGCTTTGTGGTGTACGAGTGGCTGAAGTGTATGCAAAGTTTCCTGGCCATTTTTAGGATGTCTTGCACATGGGTGAAAGACTTCAGGAACTGCTTGACAAGCAGATTGAACACAAGTACCATGAAGGGCGCATGGCTCAGCTTACCTTGATGCAGAGCCGACACAATGTTCTTCCCGTTGTCGGTCACCATGGTTCCGATTTTGAGTTGTCACTGAGAAAGCCAGGATTCAATTTCTTGATGAAGGACATGGAGCAGTTCCTCCCCTGTGAGACTATGTTCACCTAGGCAATTGAGGTGCAGAGCAGCCTGACACCGCCGTGCCCAGCACATGTGGTATGCTAGAGGGGCACTGTGAATTGTCCCTGCAGTGGAGGCTGAGGACACGGTGAAGGATAAGGAGGCAGAGGCGGACCTTGTCGCAGGACCAATGGCATGAAAACGTGGAGGCAGAAGTGGCATCACCTGGTCAAGTCGCTGGTGTGGCTTTTCAGGAACCACATTCACCCAGTGGGCCATAAAGGACATGTATTGTCCCTGACCGTAGGTACAGCTCCACATGTCGGTGCTGCTGTGCACTTTGGCAGACACTGACAGGCTCAAGAACTGGCCCACCTTCTGTTCTACATACGTGTGCAGAGCTGGTACTGCCAGGGCCGGTGCAAGGATTTTTGCTGCCCTAGGCAAAAGAAACCCGGGCCCCCGCTAATCAGCTGTTTGAGAAGGCCTGGGTCTGGGTGGGACTAAGCTTCATTCAAGTGAACAGAGCTTAACCCCGCCAAGGCCAGTGATACTAGTCGTGACATCATTGCGCCTGCGGTAAACAGTGAGAAGGCCGCGGCGCTCCTGGAGCTCCAGTGCCTTCTCAAACAGCTGATCGGCAGGGGTCCCGGGTGTCAGACCCCGGCCGATCAGATGCTGATGATCTATCCAGAGGATAGATCATCAGTTGTAACAAACTGCAGAACCCCTTTTACTAACGCCAGTTCTCTCTCCCCCCCTTGTCATTCTCTCCCCCCTCTTGTCATTCTTCACACTCCCCCCCTTGTCATTCTCCCCCCCCCTTATCATTCTCTCCCCCCTCTTGTCATTCTTCACACTCCCCCCCCCCTTGTCATTCTTCACACTTCTCCCCCCTCCCCCCCTTGTCATTCTCTCCCCCCTCTTGTCATTCTCTCCCCCCCTCCTCCATTGTCATTCTCTTTCCCCTCTTTTCATTCTCCCCCCTCCCCTTGATATTCTCTTTCCCCTCTTTTCATTCTCCCCCTCCCCTTGTCATTCTCCCCCTTTCCCTCCCCCGCCTCTAGTGTAGCACGGCCGAGCTCTTTATGCTCCACAGGTACAGGACCTTTCGTTTCCTTTACCCGGGCGGACTGACAGAAAGCGCATACTGTGTGCGCACTTCACATCAGTCTGGCCGGGTACAGGAGGCAGATGCTCCTGTACCCGCGGACCTTAAAGTGCTCGGCCACGCTACAATGGAGTGACAGGAGGGAGTGCTCAGCGCTTCCCCCCTGTCAGCTCCTCTCCTTTTGCTGTGCCCGGGCGGTGCCCCCTCATGGACGCGCCAGCCCGGGCAGTGCTGCAGCCGCCAGAGGCTCAATTCAGAGCGCTCGGCGGCTGCAGCATGAGACGGGGCCGGCGCTCCTAGCAGTGCCCCTTCCCAAGGGGCGCTCTACGCGGCGGCCTATTCCGCATATAGGACGCGCCGGCCCTGGGTACTGCCTTTTTGGCAAAGAAATGACGGCTTGGGACTCTCCTCCTTGGCTCAGCACCAGCCATCAGTTCTCTGAAAGGTGCAGAGTCCACCAATTGGAAAGGGAGGGACTTCAGCACCAGCAACTTGGCCAGGAGCAGATTCAGTTTCTGTGCCGTTGGATGAGTGCACACATACTGTTGTCTCTTGGCAATCCCTTCGGTGATCGATTGCTGATGGAATGACTGATGAGGAGTGGGAGGAGGAGCAGGAGCATCAGGACCAGCAGATGATGGGAAGGACAGACAGCTCCTTTCGGCTGAGGTAGTGGAGCCTTGACTCCCTGAAATCGGGTGTGTGCCACTGGGTGATGCAGCAGTTGCTGCGGAAGGCTGGACCACCACATCGGAGCCACGGTTCTCCCGGGCCACTTTATGGTGATGCTATGGTGATATTTTTTATATTTGGGTGACCATAACAGGTGCAACCGAGCTGCTGTAACTACACATGGATTTGGATAGGTTCACACTGGCACCTAGATTCCATTATTCTGTTCTAGCAAAGGAACAGAATACTGTAATCTCTAGATCCCATTCACTATAAAGGGTTCCATTGGATTCTGGTGTGAGCACGGTCAATTTGTTGGACAAAATACTGCTTTTATTTTTGCCAGAACCTCCTCCACAAATGTGCATGTAGCCTTACCACTAATTACCATGGTATTACTGCAAGTAAAGATTAAACAAATTAATGCCATGAGCTTCACCTGCACTTGTAGTGAAACCGCAGCAATTATACGTTATATTTACATAGAGTGCAAGTAGAAAACCAAATGGGCCAACATATTGTAATGTTTGTGCCTAGAATTTGTTGGCAATTGTGTGAGTTTTTCTGCCACACGTCCCTTGCATGGCATATATTAATGTGCTGCTCTTAAAATAGGCTAAGCCATGTTGAAACGCGTCTGGTTGCCTAAAAGTACATGAACTCAAAGGTAGTAAAAGATTCTGGCCCTTTTGCTTACATGCAGTTGCAGGACTGTGGGGGCGTGTAGCAACAATCTCAGAGGTTTTCCTCATGAATATTTGTGGGTGTCAAAAAAAACTGCCTTTCCCCTTTCCCTTCCCCCTGTTCTGCAAAGGAAATGAATAAAATTGTTGCCCTGTCTGCAGTCTGACTACTGGAATACCCATGTTGTACATGTGGGACTACAAGTCCCAGCTGTACAGTACAATAACATTGCTTATACACATAGGATCTTCCCCCTACCTGTTCTTGTTCAATGCTCTGCAATTCTTCACAGCCAGCAGAAGAGTACAGATTACAGAACTCCTACAGTCTTTGTCAGCTCTGTGTTTTCAAGAGGAAGGATCCTGTGCACAGCATTCTTCATTGCCTGGACAACTTGAGTCTGGGCTGCTAATGGAAGAAGGGGTTAAACTTTACTGAAGAATCCAGTGAGAGCTACAGGGCAGACAGCTAAGACAACAGATCAGCAGTGCAGGGGATGTGGCATGCCGCTCCAACCAGCACAGCCTTCACAGTGACGTCTTCAGAGGAGGGAAAGAAGCTGACATCACAGGTCATGTGATGCTCATCTAACTAGTAGAATGGGGCCAAGGTAGATGAAGTAAGTGAATTGAAAACCCCTTACATTTGCTTAGTTAGAAGCATACAAAGAACAAAAAAAAATAACTTGGACAACCTCTTTAAATGTATTTTATTAGGATTTTATGTGATAGACCAACACAAAGTGGCAAGTATATGTGAAGTGAAAAGAAAATAATACGTTTTTAGAAATGTTTAATAAATAAAAATCTGAAAAGTATGGTGTGCATTTGTATTCAGCCCCCTGTACTCTGATACCCTTAAATAATATTCAGAGTGACCAATTGCATTCAGAAGTCACACACGGTCCACCTGTGTGTAATTTATTTTCAATTTAACTAAAGGTGTTCTGTGAAGGCCTCTGATTTTTGTAAGTGGACATTTGTGATCAAAAAGCATCATGACAAACAAGAACACATCAGACAGGTCAGGTATAAAGGTGTGGAGAAGTGTAATGCAGGGTTAGGTTATAAAAATTATCCCATACTCTGAACATCTTATGGAGCACTGTTCAATCCATCATCCGAAAAGGGAAGGAGTATGGCACAAATGCAAACCTACCAAGACATGGCCGTCAGCCTAAACTGACAGCCCAGACAAGAAGAGCACTAACTAGAGAATCAGCTAAGCTGCCCATGGTCACCATGAAGGAACTGCCAAGATCCTCAGCTCAAGTGGGAGAAACTGTCTGCAGGTCAACTTTTAGTTGTACTCCATGAGTCTGGCCTTTATGGAAGAGTGGCAAGAAGAAAGCCATTTTTGAAGACAAGTCCCATTTGCAGATTGCCACAAGCCATGTAAGGGGCGCAGCAAACATGTGTAACAAGGTGCTGTGGTCAGATGAGACCAAGATTGAACTTTTTGGTCTAAATGCAAAACACTATGTGTGGTAGAAAACTAACAATGCACATCACCCTGAACACACCATCCCCACTGTGAAACATGGTGGTGGCAGAATCATGATGTGTGAATGCTTTTCTTCAGCGGGAAGGGAAGCTGGTTAAAGTTGATGGGAAGATGGATGGAACTAAATACAGGGCAACCATGGAGAGAAAAAAAACTGGTAGAGGCTGCAAAAGAAGTGAGACTGGGGTGGAGGTTCATCTTCCAGCAGGACAATGATCCTAAACATACAGGTAATGCTACAATGGAAAGGTTTAGATGAAAGCATATTCATGTGTTAGAATGGCCTTGTCAAAGTCCAGACCTAAATCCCATTGAGTATCTGTGACAAAACTTGAAAAATGCTGTTCCCAGATGCTCTCCATTCAATCTGACTGAGCTTGAGATATTTTGCAAAGAAGAATGGGCAAATATTTCAGACGCTAGATGTGCAAAGCTGGCAGATACATACCCCAAAAGACTTGAAGCTGTAGTTGCTGAGAAAGGTAGACCTACAAAGTATTGACTCAGGGGGCACACCACACTTTCCAGATTTTTATTTATTGAAAACTTTGAAAACCACATATTATTTTCTATTCACTTCACACATACTTGCTACTTTGTGTTATTCCATCACATAAAATCCCAATGAAAATACATTTAAATTTGCGGGTGTTTTGTGAAAAAAATTCAAGGAGTACGAATGCTTTTTTCTAGGCACCATATAAAAGAAAACACTGGTCATAAATATGGAACAAAATAAAAATGGCAGAGGCAATACCTTCTGCCGCGAAATGCACCACTGTTAATTCATCTCCCCCAGTGTTTCTTATTAAAGTTTTACTGAATTGTACATTTGCCTCCTTAGAGGTTTAAGCATTTAATTGGAAAAAATGGCATCTTGTAGAAGTTGAAAACTAGGCTTGTTAATGAGTAATGCTTGTGTCCGGGGGCAGGTTTATGGCTTTCCAGACTTGTTTTCTGAACTACCCACAGAGCCCTGTTAAGAGATAAACTTGAATTGTTGAGCTGGGAAACCCATCAGCCTCTTCTCATTACTGTGTCTGTACAATCAAGCAATTTGCATTACTAAGTGCCATTTACAGTTGTGGACATGGTGACTAAGCTCTGTGAAGATACAAATAAACGTTTTAATCAATAATTTAATTTTGGAGACTTTAAGTATTCAGCTTTGGAGTAAATCTTTTCATAGTTAAAATAAAATGCTTTAATTACAAGACATGTCCAAAATATCAAATACATTTACACACCTTTCCTAAAGGATCATTTCCATCATTTTTTAATCATATATTACCAACCTATATGTGAGTATTCTATGTAATAAAAAAAAAAAAAAAATACTAGTGGATGTTTTATAGAAATTTCCTTTAAAGGAAAAACAATTATTTGCATAAAATGTACAGTTATGCTTGAAAGTTTGTGAACCCTTCAGGTGCTTTCAATCAATGGGATGACTATCAGGTGTGAGTGAGTGGCCTGTTTTATTTAAAGAACAGGGATCTATCAAGTTTTGATCTTCACATCACATTTGTGGAAGTGTATCATGGCATGAACAAAGGAGATTTCTGAGGATCTCAGAATAAAAGTTGTTGTTGCTCATCAGGCTAAAAAAGGCTGAAAAAGCTATCTCTAAAGAGTTTCCATATTTCCAGATTGTATACAAATGGATGAAATTCCATTATTACCCTCCCCAGAAGTGGTTGACCAACAAAGATCATGCTAAGAACAAGGCATGTAATGGTCCTCGAGGTCACAAGGGAACTCAAGGCAACCTCTAAGCAACTAAACAACTTTTTTAGATTAGCTAATGGTTATGTTCATGATTCTACCATCAGGAATATTTTTTATGGATGGATGAGACTAAAATAAAATATTTGGCTTTAAATGAGAAGCATTGTTTGGAGAAAGGAAAACACTGCATTCCGGCATAAAAACCTTATCTAATCTGTAAAACACTGTGTTGGTAGTATCACGATTTGAGCCTGCTTTGTTGCATCAGGAGGATGGCTTGCCATCATTGATGGAACAATGAGTTCTGAATTATACCTGCAAATTCTAAAGGAAAGTGTCAGGATATCTGTGAGCTGAATCTCAAAAGAACATAGGTCATGTCATACAACAACACAATGAATGACCTGAAGCATACAAGTAATTCTAACAAAGAATGGTTAAAGAAGAATAAAGGTTAAGTCCTGACCTTAATCCAATAGAAACATTGCAAGCAAGCAGTTCATGGAAGGAAACCCTCCAACATAATGGTTGAACCTGTTTTGTACAGAGGAATCCGCTAAAATTGCTCCAAGCTGATGTGCAGGACTAATCAACAATTACCAGAAATGTTTAGTTGCAGTTATTTGCACAATGGGGGTCACAACAGATGTGATATTGGATCATTTACCTCAATAAATATATGACCAAGTCTAATATTTTTGTCTCATTTGTTTGATTTTGTCATCTTTATCTACTTTTAGGATGTGTGAAAATCTGATGTAGTTTTAAGTAAAATTTATGCAGAAATATAGAAAATTCTGTAGAGTTCACAAACTTTCAAGTACCACTGCATACGTCTAAATTGTACTGCAGACTTTATGAAAGAATTAGTGATGTGGACTCACATTTTCTATATAATGCAGCCCTCTTGTGTTTATGTACTTTATCAGGGGTTCGATATGGTGGTAGCACCCAACAGCCAAAAGTCCTCTACCATCTAATCTAAATGTTACACGGCAATGTTTTGGCTTGATAAAAGGACAGACAGATGTTGAAAATAGGCTTGGGTGTGGTAACCTGAATTGCACTACTGCTTTACTTACTATACATGAAAATGAGAAACTCCATAAGCTTACAAAATTGAAGGCAATATAGGATCCAGCTATAACATAAAATTGTAGTCCAAAGTGGGGATATATGAGTAGTATATTTGAAGTGAGTTTTGCTTTAATCTGTGTTGGCATACTTGGTTCCAAATTTATCAAATTTTGTGTATTGTTAAATGTGTCACATCTTTAAGCCTAATGCTATTGTCTTGAAAGTCTGCATCAGTTTTTTTTTTATACTATCCTCCTGCTTGAGTGAGTTTGTGAAAGTAAGCAACTTTAAAAAAAGTCTCAGCGATAAATCTGTAGTGAAACTGATTAGTCCTATTTTGTGCCTTTTTTAAGCCAGAATTCTGGAGTGTAGGGTGTGATAAATTGCGGTGCAAACTGCAACTTTTCCCCGCTCACGCCAGGTCCAAAAAAGTGGGCAGAGAAAGGGACAGGCCGGGAGGCCTGTCTCGTTTACCGTTTTGTATGCCTGGTTTAGGTGTAGAAAATGGTCTAAATGTAAGACAGCTAGGAAGCTGTATCATATTTAGAAGTGGCGGTAGAGCAGCTGAAGTTATGTAGTGGCCGGCGCCTCTACATCACTCTGGTGGATCCACCACCAGCCATAGGGGATATTAAGACTGGCGTCTAAAACGCCGGTCTTAATAAATGACCCACTTTGTCTACAGAGTTCAAATACTGGACTTGCATAAAAGTCAAATCAAGCAACATAAGACATTGTGAGAGGTCAGCCGGTACTTTTGAATTTGTACTTTCGGTGTAGTATCAGCATTGACCACCATAGATAAGGGGTGAGACAACTGGGATCAGAGTTATTACTGATCCCAGTTAGAGCTATACAGCAGGCAACCACAACTGATGGTTAGCTTCTGAGCCTGCATCATCACTGCTCCATAACACTGAGCATTAACCTCCTTTCCTCAGCTATGTATTATCAAGCATCAGAGCAGGAACAGGTTAAGTAGGCATATTGTTCCTTTACAACTCAAGTAAAGTGACCATACATATTTAGTAAATGTTGGCCAATATCCCAATGGATGCTGGATTTCAAAATGGCCAAAACTTTGATCTCCTGGGAGATAAGTGCTTCCAGAGGCATCTTGCTTTAATTTGAATATACAGTATGTTAACAAGAAGTGAGATGGAAAGGAATATGGCTGCAGGATCAATTCATAGAGTAGTAGTGTAGCGGCACAGGCACAGTTGACATCTGCACTGCTTAGGTAGCAGCAGCAGAACCTATGCATTTGTGGCACTACTTGGAGAAACGGGGCAGGCGATAGGGCCAGGCAAGATGTCTGGCCCTGTTAATCAGTGGTTAAGAAGGAGCTTCTTGAGAAGCGGAACATTAACAAATTCAATTTGAATTGATTTGTTCATCTCTATGGGTTGTAAAGGTTAACTTAGCCTTTTAAAAGGAGTAAGTAAAATGATCTGCCACCTTTTGTATTGCTGTTATTCATTTGATTAGCTCACTGCCTATAGTAACTTATTTCCACATATGATGTCATAAAGAACAAAATAAATATACTGTAATTAATTTTTTATTGAAATCTGTCTTCCATTCTTAAGTGAGATTTAACCATAAATACTATTGCTAATCTAGTTTTAATTGTATGCTCTAAAAGAATTGCAGACAACGCTGAGGATGAATGTGATTACTCCACCACAGTCACAAAACCAAAAATGTGTCACGTATCCTTATTTTCCATCTACTTCAAATTCTGTTTATTGAAGTCGTAATTATTCTCAACTTTCATATGATCTGCCTAATGAGCCATATGTGGGTAAAATCAAATAATTATAAGCTCTGAAATATTGTGCCAAAACACAAATTTTAAAGATGTTATTGTGCAAAACAGAAACATAAATTGGCACAAATTATTGGCTTAGAAGGCACTGACTTTCATGTGCCGATAGGAGAACTCCTTTTCTAAGCATTATTATTATATTTTTTTAAATAGAATATTTTGGGGAAAATGTGGAAATTACATCCAGAAACCAATTATATACAAATTGAATGCAAATATATATTTATAAAACCTAAAGGGAATGACTATTGTTTAAATGAAGTTTCAAACATATGTTTAAGCATTTCTGGTGGTTATTTTTAACTTTCCATGCCTCATATATATTTAGAAAATTCGTACAGCCCTGCAGATTTTGGACATGCTTCTAAGCCCAATAATGTGCTGAAAATTCCTGTTCTATAGTGGTAACTTCTCATCAGTCAGCTTATTATCATCACAGGCAGGATTACAATGAAATATAACACCTATACGCAAATAATACAGGATACGCCATTCATAATGGGTGATGGCCACAACTTACCATTGCATCCGCCCTCTTACAGAGATCTCTTCTCAGGTCCCAGAGAGCAGGCCTAGAACACTCTTTTATAAAAGTCAATGAGTCATCTCCAGTCTACATTTTCCTATGGTCTGTGGGGCTGCTGGGAAAACACGCAGCAAAATTAAATTAGATTGATGTAACTCTATTTTAATGTCATTCAATTTTACTTCAAGACACGGAGGCTTCGCATTGCATTGCACTCTTTCTTTACTGAATATAGCAGCAAAGGTTAACAGAAAAAATAAATAAAATCAATCCGGTAACCCAGGTAACCAGCCCCTCCCCTCTCAGTCCTGGTACAAAACCCCAAGAGCCAGTATTCACTTCCTCTTTCTTTGCTGCTCTTGGGACAGTTAATATGACAAGAGTGCTTGTCTTTATCATTGTGTTCTATAGGATTGCTTAATAAACAATTTTCTTTTCAGCACTACAGTTCTGGGCTATTTCGCCCAAACTGTAGTTTTTTCTTCCCCGTTTGTATTCCTAGGTTTTTCTGTTTGGAGTACTTTACGCTTTTTATCTGGTACCGTCTGACCGCATCTCTCACCTGGACACTTCTTACTGTCTTTCGTGACGCTCTTTTCCTCGGACCCGTCCCCTTTGGGGTCCGCGCTTCCCTCTCCCCTGTTGGGACTGTTTTCTTCCCCTGTCTGCCGCCATTGTAGCTGGTAGTGGGGGCTCCGCCCCCTTCCCCTTCATTACCTTCGCGGGCTTTTTTCTCACGGCTCGCGCGTTCTCTTGCGCTGGTTACGCCGTCCTCTCGCGAGATCACGGCTCTCAGCGGTTTTTCGCTCCACGTCTCGCGAGATTGTGGTCAGTAGCGAGCCGTTGTCCTGTGCAGCCGCTATCCCTCCTGCTCGTCCCGGTGAGAGACGCCTTTCAGTGCGGTTTCCCCTGCCTGCCATTGCCCCACAATCGTTTTTCTTGTGGCATCTACCTCTGCCCAAGTATTGTTATCGGTTTATCAGGTCTGTGCATTTCTTTTTACCTTCCAGTATGTCCAATATTTCTTCTGGGGATTCTGACGCATCCCGGGCTCCCCTCAGCCCTGTCATGCCTGCCCCTGCCCCTAATGGTAATAGGGTTCAGGCCCTCGGAAATGATGGTGCGTTGGCCATACAGAAATCTGTTTCTGACGCCATCGCCACCGCTATGGGATCTATGTCGTCCACGCTGGCCCAAACTATATCCCAGACTTTGCTGGCCCATGCTCATCCCCCGGTCCCGGATAGCCGTCCTCGGACCGTCCGCTTTACATCAGAACCCACAATAACAGACTTGACTCACGCCTCCAGAAACATTTTAGACTCTGGCGTCCCTTGCCAGCAAGATAGCGTGCGTTTGTCACGCAAAAGAGCCTGTTCGCGCCAGGCGGAACATGCACGTCAATGGAAATGTGCCAGAGCACAAAAAGTGGGCGACTCCGACTCTGAAATCGGGTCTAGTGAGGAGGCAGAGGATGAGTCACTTTCTAAGTCTGACCAGGACCCTGCGGATACTGAATTGGAGCCAGAGGAGGGACCTTTGGTCCCTTCAGCCTCTGGCCCCTCTGCAGCAGGTACATCGAATTCCAAATCTGACAGTTCTGACTCTGTGGTCACCGATCCTTTCGGTGAGCCACTTTTTGACCCGGACGGGCTACACCACCCGCGCTCCGCGGAATGGGTCCCGGCAGATCATGTGGCCAAATACCTTGAGTCCTGGGTCCGCCGCCCCCTTAGCAAGGCGGCCCGTAATAAGTTGAGAGCAGAGTGTCCTCGTCCCCTCATAGCCAATAAGGTGTGTGACACTCCTGCAGTTGATGAGAAGATGACCCAGTTCCTAGCGAAGTCGGGGTTTAACCCCCGCAAGGGTCTTGAATCCGCATTAAAAGCTTGCCAAGACAAGCTTCTAGACATCTTTGGCCCCTTAGCAAAATTATTTGATTTGGCTGAGTCGGCCCGAGGCGAAAATAAGATGGTAGATCCTGAAGAGCTGCGCGGCTGGGTGCAGAGGGCGATTTGTATCGCCGGCAGCGTTAATACCTTGCTCTTCATTGAGAGGCGGAAGGCAATATTGTTTAAAATCGACCCAAAGTTGTCCAACCTCTCCCTTAGCGAGTCGGGCAAGGATGCCCAGGGACAACTGTTTGGTGACTCTTTTATAAAAGAGTTGGGTCGTTACGTGGGCACATTCACGGCTCTTGATAAGGCCCAATCTTCAATGAGAAAAGTTTTTCAGTCTCGGGTCTCTTCCAGGGCCGGCAGTGTCAGGGGCCGCCTGTCCGGCCGTTCTTCTCAGACCCGATATCAGGGCCGAGGCTCCTTCCACCAGTCATCCTTCCAGCGGGGACAGACACCCCAGGAACCTAGACGGGAATCCCCGTTCTTCCCTTATCGAGGAAGATCCTGGCGCTCTAGAGGTTTCAGAGGCAGTTCTTCATCCAGACGTCCATACGGTAAGACCAATGATTCCTCACCTTTCTTCGGTAGTTTGTGTAGGGGGCAGACTCCGGCTTTTTTCCCATGCATGGCAAAATATTTCCAGGGATCCTTGGGTTCTGTCCACGGTCTGCGGGTTCCAAATAGAGCTGATAGGTTCCCCATTCCGTCTTCCTCCTCCAGTTCCTTTAGTATTCTCCCCTCAAGAACGGGCTTTGGTGAACGAGGAACTGGGCGCCTTGCTCCGGAAGCAGGCTATAGAGCTAGCACCCGTGGGCGCCAAGGGCGTTCTAAGCAATATCTTCCTTGTCAGGAAGAAGGATGGTCAAATGCGTCCGGTGATAAATCTACGGACTCTCAACGAGCTCGTGTTATACCGCCATTTCAAGATGGAAGGGATTCACTTGCTCAGGGATCTGCTCCGACCAGGGGACTGGATGGCAAAATTGGATTTAAAAGACGCCTACCTGACGGTTTCAGTGGCGGAAAATTCCAGAGATCTCCTCCAGTTCCAGTGGCGAGGAAAGATCTGGCGGTTCACATGCCTTCCTTTTGGCCTCTCCTCGGCTCCGTGGTGCTTCACGAAGCTAATGAGACCGGCCATGGCTTGGTTGCGCAGTCGGGGCATTCGATTGATCGTCTACCTGGACGATATTCTTCTCATGGCCCAGTCCCCGGTGATTCTCAAGACCCATCTTCAGATGACAATCGATCTGTTGACAGGTCTAGGTTTCCTCCTCAACGGGGACAAATCTTGCCTGTCTCCTTCCAGACAGATAGAGTTCCTCGGCTTCACCGTGGACTCGGAATCGGAGTCTCTCAGCCTCCCATTTTCCAAACTCAGAGCCATTCGCAAGGAACTGCGTCGAGTCCTCGCTCTCCCTTCTGTCACACTCCGCCAACTAGCCCGGATCATCGGCCTCCTAGCCGCCTCTATCCAAGCGGTTTTCCCGGCTCCCCTCCATTACCGCGCACTTCAACGTCTGAAGATCGCGCATCTCCGCAGGGGAGCCTCTTACTCGGACAAGATCGTGCTGGACGAGGAAGCCAGGGACGAAATCTCCTGGTGGATCCACAACCTTACTGCTTGGAACGGCAAAGCCATCTTCGGGGCCCAGCCGGAGATCACTGTGGATTCCGATGCCAGCCTTTTAGGCTGGGGGGCCCATTGCAATGGTGTGTCCACGGGAGGTCGTTGGTCAGAAGTCGAATCCCGCCTGCACATCAATGCGCTAGAACTTTTGGCAGGATCCTTCGCGATTCGAAGCTTTACTGCAGAGACGGCCAACGCTTGTATCAGGTTGCGTATGGACAATGTCTCTGCGGTACGTTACATCAACCACATGGGTGGTACCCGTTCGCCCATGTTGGCTCGTCTGGCGAAGGATTTTTGGGATTTCTGTCTGGGGAGGAATCTGGTCATCCAAGCGGAATATTTACCCGGACTCCACAACACCGAGGCGGACTGGAACTCTCGGTGGCTTACAGACACCAGCGATTGGAAGTTGAGTCCGGAGGTGTTCTCCTCTATTTCCTCTCTCTGGGGTCCCTTCGCGATCGACCTTTTTGCTTCTTGTCTCAATTCCCAGCTACCGCGGTTCTACAGCTGGTGGCCGGATCCGGACGCGGAGGCAGTCGACGCTTTTCTGCAGGACTGGAGTGCTCTCCCGCTCTACGCGTTTCCGCCTTTCTCCCTCATCCCTCGAGTGCTTCTCCAAGTCAGGAGGCAGTCAGCGGAACTGGTTCTGATAACTCCCTTTTGGGGGGCCCAATCGTGGTTTCCACAGATGCTGGAACTTGCAGTAGAGGTCCCTCGCCTGTTGCCGTCTTTTCCGGAGTTGCTTTTGGATCCGTTCGGTCAGACGCATCCCCTCATTCGGGAGGGTTCCTTGTCCCTCTTAGCATGGAAAATCTCCGGGATCCCTGGGAGATCCAGGGAGTTTCGGGATCGGCTCGGCGTCTATTGGCAGAAGCATGGGCCCCTGGCACAAGACGCGCCTATCGCACAGCCTGGAGAGCTTGGGCTGGTTGGTGCCTGGAACGGGATTTGGATCCCGTTTCAGCCCCTGTAACTGCTATTCTTCAGTTCTTAGCCTCTCTTTTTGATCTTGGCAGAGCCTACCGAACGATCAATGGTTATCGTTCGGCTATTTCTTCATCCCATCGGGGTTTTGATGGCTGTCCAGCAGGACAGCATCCCCTGGTCTGCCGCCTCATGAAAGGGGCTCGCCTGGTTAGACCGCCCAAGCCTCGATATTCTGCCACGTGGGATGTTTCTTGCGTCCTGTCTCTTTTTTCCTCTTGGCCCTCAAACTCCGAGTTGTCGCTTCGGCAACTTTCAGCTAAACTGACTACCCTTCTTTGCCTCATCTCTTGCAAAAGGGTTTCGGACGTTCATGCTTTGGACTTTTCCGCCATGTCTTTCACCCCGGACGGGGTTTCCTTCCGCGTTTCCAGGCGCACAAAATCGGCTCTCCGATCGGTTTCTTACCCCTCTTTTCCGTCTGCTTCGGCTCTTTGCCCCGTGTCCTGCTTGCAGGAATATATCAGACGCACCTCTGCGTTCCGCTCACCAGTTTCCCCTCATCTTTTTCTCTCTTTTCGTTCTCCGTTTGCGCCAGTGTCCTGCGGTTCGTTGGCCCGTTGGGTCAAATGGATTCTTGCCCAAGCTGGCGTGGACACCTCATTGTTTGGCGCCCATTTAACCCGGGGGGCTGCGGCCACTTCTATGTTCACTGCCGGTGCTCGCCTTTAAGACATTTTGAGGGCGGCAGATTGGTCTCGGGAATCGACGTTCAGAGACTTCTATTTCCGACCAGGGTCACGGTTGTCTCCCAGAGTGGGTACTAACGCTAAATCTGACCTGTTATGGGCCATGACAGCCACATAAAATCCTCCTAACGCTAAATATTACCTGTTATGGGCCACGACAGCCACATAAAATCCAGGGAGTGTGGGCCCAGCATGCATGCTGGGATAAACCACACTTATTAACCCCTTCTGGTGCTGTAACAGCCTCCATTAGATCCAGGGATGCAGGTACCAACATGCATGCTGAGCCCACTATGCACTCTTCCTGGAGCCAGATGGCTACTAGCAGGTAATGTGAGTACACATTCAGCTTTATACTCACTCTGATTAAAAACCAGCATCTAGGGCAGACAAACTAGTCAGGTGTGCACGACTGAAGTGGAGGCTGCCACACCTCTGACACTTACTAAACAGACAACCTCTTTTTAACAAACATAGAACCACATGGATCTAGAGCAGGCATCCTCAAACTGCGGCCCTCCAGCTGTTGTAAAACTACAACTCCCACAATGCCCTGCTGTAGGCTGATACCTGTAGGCTGTTCGGGCATGCTGGGAGTTTTAGTTTTGCAACAGCTGGAGGGCCGCAGTTTGAGGATGCCTGATCTAGAGCTTCCACTCTCATTGCTTCAATTGCTCTGCTAGAGCAGCTTGGGGATGTCCTTTCTGCTGTAGCTCTCTCCCTATCACAGCTCAGGGGGCATATCCTTTCTTCCCTATCACAGCTCTGGTCATGTGTCTACAGCTCACTATCACGGCTCATGGGCATATCATTTCTGCTGCAGCTCTATCCCTATTACAGCTTTGGCTGCTACAGAGGAACAACATTTTGTATTTAGTTTTCTATGTCATAATAGTGCTGAAGTGAACTGACAAAATGTTTTAAAAAATAGTTTTCTATGAATATTGTGTTTAAATACCCCTTTCTGGTGGGTGTCCCTTTAAAGCTATTAAAGTTACAGCTAGTAAAGCTTATTCATTTTGTAATGAAAAGTTAAACAAGTTTGCTTTTCTTACCAATCCATTGTGGTTTTCAATATCTCTGCTTGAAGTCATTCAATAAAAATCTTTATAGTTTACTTTCAGTGGATGAAACCTTTGTAGAAACATGTGCAGAATTATTGACAGTGTTTATGGCTATAAATATGACAGGGGCGCAAAAGAAAATCATTTAACCCCTAAGGACAAAGCCTATTTTGGCCTTAACCCCTTCAGCCCTGGACTATTTTCTGCTTTTGTATTTTTTGTTTTTCACTCCCTGCCTTACTGGAGCCAACACTTTATTTTTCCGTTCACATAACTATATGAGGGCTTGTTTTTGCAGGACCAGTTGTACTTTCCAATGGCACCATTTAATGTGGTGGGGAGCTGGAAAAAATTCCTAATGTGGTAAAACTGGAAAAAAAATTCTATTTTGCCACAGTTTTATGGCTTTTGTTTTTACAGCGTTCTTTATGCCTTAAAACATGCTTTATGCCTTAAAGAATGCTTTTCATTCTCCAGCTCAGTACTATTAAGCTACACCATATTTATATATTTTTTCTTGTGTTTTAATACTGAAAAAAAAAGTTTTTTCTTTGCATTAGCATAACCATTTTATATTATACTATTTTATATTTATACAGAGCAGTGTGAGGGCTCATTTTGTGTGGGACAATCTGTTTTTTTTATTGATACCATTTTGGAGTGTAGATTCAAAAGAAATGGATGAAATCCAGCTTCCCAATAAAACGGTATCCTTTATTTTTCAAGCGATAAAAACTCCTTTAGTAAAGGTACACTCTCATCTATGCATTTCGGATCAGCACATCTAGATCCTCACCCATGATGCTGAGAATGAATATAGCACAAACTAAAATACCAGTACTCCTCCAATCATGCTAGGAGTGCCACATGCTCCAAAGTCAGATGCAAAAACTGAAATGGACTTTCCATAATGGATTCTCCATAATGAAAAAAAACACAAAATATAAATAGTGCTGAAAATAGAAACCCATTAAGCATATTGTGGAGTAAGGTCATGCTTTCTGTTCAGGCCAGAGGGGTGACAACTGCCCAGCTGGAACATCCAGAATGTTGCCCTGCTGAGCAATTTTTTTTTTGTAGTCTCCACGCCTGATGGGACCAATAACCCTCTCCACCCCTTGAACTGAAAGCAATAAAACATCTCCCTCGTGGACAGTTGCAAAATGCAGCGTGGCTGCCGTACAATTTCTAGTTTTAAAATGTGGAATATCAGAAATATGTTTACATATTCTAGACTTGATTTCATTGGTGGTACACCCCACATATTGCACAGAACATTCATTACATGATATCGAGTATACAGCATGATTCGTATTACAATTTATATATTGTTTTATACCATATCGTTTATTATTCGCTGTTGAAAACGTGTCGTGTAGATGAGAGTGTACCTTTACTAAGGGAGTTTTTATTGCTTGAAAAATAAAGGATACCATTTTATTGGGAAGCTGGATTTCATCCTTTTCTTTTGAATCAGCACAAAGCATGCCATGTTTCAGGCACTTCTGTACTTCCTAGGCAGTAAGCAGGTGAGGGCTGTAATACTACTTTGGACAGTTGTGGAGTGTGTATGACTTTTTCATATTTTTAAGAACTTTTTTTTACCTTTTTTTTTTAAAGTCCCCCTAAAGGACTTGAATCATCTGATCTCTGCTCCCATTGACTGCAATGAATTACAACTGCAGCCTATGGGACTCTCATTTATGTTTTTTTGGCTCCCTGACACCTGTAGGCCTCCATAGGAACTACTGCTGTGGTAGCCTTAGATTACAGCAAATTACAGCAATGGCAACAAACCAATGGCTCTCTTGATCGCTGTGCAAAGGAGCTGTTTTGGACATGGGAGTGCAGCACTCCCGGGGAACGTTGACTCAGATGTAGTGGTCACAACTGACCATGGCATCTGAGGGTTATATGACTGTAATTGTTGTTATTGCGAATCACAGACATTAGCTGATGTGTAAATCAGCAGACACCCAGCAGCTATTACACCCTCTCTGCTCCTGAGTGACATCATCTTTTAAGACCTGCTCAGTGCTGCACATTTATGGTGCTGATCTGCAACGGGTTAAAATGAATTCTGTCACCCAGATTTTGGACTATCATCTACAGTAATACATGCATAGTGCTGCAGATAAGGAGTACAGATCACTATTATTTTTTTTTCCTACTGCCCCACCCAAGTTCAGCCACTGTCAGCACTCAAAGCAGCACTGAAATATACAGCCTGGACTGCTGTGTTGTTCTAACATAATGAAGAGTACTCGTGTACGCACGTATGGGAGTCCTTATAATGTATTTTCATACAGCTCTGGGAGCTGACAGGAGGGGAATGAGGACAGTAAGAAAACAAGAAACAAAAAAACAAAAATTGTGATTTGGACTCCATATCTGCAGAACTACTTATGTATTATGGTAGATAAACCATCGGGATGACAGATTCCCTTTAAGAACAAAGCACTATTTTTCAAATCTGACATGTGCTACTTTAAGTGGTAATAACTTTGGAATGCTTTTATTTACCCAAACGATTCTAAGGTTATTTTCTCCTGTCACACTGAGGGAGATTTGTCATCTCTAAAAAGTGAGGTTAGACAGTTACAAACTATGTGTTCCAGTTTTCTGCCACCCTCACCACTTTTCAGAAAGGATGCATGGCCAGCAGCCACAACTAATTTATCTAAATTTAGGCCAGTATTCTGGCGCAAATGAAGCCAAAAGCATACATTTCTGTTTCAGTGCACGGACTGCGAGAGGATGTGCCTAATGTATGACAAGGCCTGAGCCTCTTGCAGTATAGGGAAATCAAGACTGGCGCAGAAAGCTCTGGTCTTGAGAAATGTTCCACACTGTACTTAATTTAGTGATAAGTTTTGGTCGATATATTTTGTTTAGATTTTAAAAACAATTTAAATTTAATTAAATTTATTAAATTTAAAATAATTAGCAATTTTTCAAATTTGAATTTCTCTGCTTAGATGACAGTCATAGCTCACAAAATACTAAATAATTAATATTTTCATTTGTTCACTTTATGTTGTCATTATTGTTCAATCATACTTTTATTTTTTGGAGATGTTAAAGGACTTATAATTTTAGCAACAATTTTACAAATTTTAAAGAAAGTTTCCAAATCCCAATTTTATTAGGGAGCAAGGGCGTTTTAGAGGCTGTTCTTAATAAGACCCTGCACTGGCGGAAGATCTGCCGAAGTTATGTAGAGGGGCCGACCTCAACGGCAGATCCACCACTGCTTCTAAATCTATGCCAACTCTCTTGCTGGGGTAGATTTCCCCACCCACATCATGCCCATTTTTTTTTAGACCTGGCATGAGCAGAGAAAATTGTGGAACAAAGAACCTTTTCGCCGCAATCTGTGCCAGAAATATACAGACATATTTCTGTTATTAAATAATGATGAGCAGCATAGGCAATATTCGAATTTGCAATATTTCACGAATTTTTGGCCGAATATTCGCTATAAATTCGCGAATTCATGATTGCAAAAATTGGCACTGTAATATACACATATTGCACATGCAATTTCATTACCTATAACATATAATAAACACACAATCACACAAAGGCTTTATGCCAAAATCCAGGTATGTACAAGCTAACAACCTATCCATGAGACAGGTACAGTCAGCATACAGGTACAATGGCAGCCTTGTGCATGAGACATTCAAGACCAGCTCTCTATCCACACAGACTTGAGAGCCAGTGAGCCTCAAAATTTCTTGACTTTTGTTGGATGGCTTGCGAGACCGGCACACCTAGATAATTATCATTAGGGTTACAAAAATTGAAATTTTTTGGGGGGATGCCAGCTAACTCTTTTCTCACTGCTTAGGAGGACTGCATTAATTTTTTCAGTTTTCTAATTGTCCTAACATTTATATTCAATAACCTTTCTCTACTGTTTTGTCATGTAAACTTATTTACATAAACATGGGCATATGGGAAAGACAGACTATCAGACAGACTATGGAGGGACACACACCTCACTGGTAACACCCAGTTGCAAATTAATTAATAAACTTCTAGTAACAATATGGAGCAATATAGAGTCATATGAAACTAGGCTCCATAAACCTTATTGCATACTTACTAAAATAGACATGCCAGGAATGGTGACAAGTCCTCTTTAGGGGACTTGGGGTTAGGCAGGATCTCAAAAAATTTAATTTACTGTTGTCTAGTCTCCTACACAGCATAATAGCGTACCTGTCAACTTTTCCCAAGTCATCACTTCAATCTCCATGCTCCTGCTGTGCTCCATTGTTTACACCCTGAGCTACTTGTGGGCGTAGATGAGCAGCACCACAACACTTCCCATAGTGCTGCGTGCTACAAGATCAGCCAGAAATGTAATCTCCTACTGCACCTTCCCTTGCTGTGTTATGACAAGCAGTGGACTCTGCCCACCCTGCTTGTGGATTGAGAGCATTCACCAGCCCAAAGATCACAGGAGTCTGACATCACAACCATTCAGCCAGGGTGGGCATCATGGGAGGCCTGGTTAATGTCAGAGGAAATACAGTCTTCACAGTCATAGTAACATAGTAACATGGTTTATAAGTAGGGATGAGCGGCAGGGGAAATATTCGAATTCTCGATATTCCATGAATATTGGGGAGAATATTCGTCATATATTCACGAATTCGAGAATTCTCGATTATTTTCTTGATTGCGAATATCGGCAGTGTAATATTCGCATAATGCGCTCGCAATACAGGCTGCTAGAAGTTTACTGAGACTGGAGAAAATGGTTGGCAAGGCTTGCTTCTGAATAGTGATGTTGCGAACATAAAATTTTCCGTTCGCGAATGGCGAACGAGAACTTCCGCAAATGTTCGCGAACGGGCAAACCGGGCGAACCGCCATAGACTTCAATAGGCAGGCGAATTTTAAAACCCACAGGGACTCTTTCTGGCCACAATAGTGATGGAAAAGTTGTTTTAAGGGGATTAACACCTGGACTGTGGCATGCCGGAGGGGGATCCATGGCAAAACTCCCATGGAAAACTACGTAGTTGACGCAGAGTTGGGTTTTAATCCATGAAAGGCATAAATCACCTAACAATCCTAAATTATTTTGAACAACGGGGTTTAAAACATCCAGTGTGTGTATACGATCATGTAGGACGTAGTATCGATCAGGTAGTGTAAGGGTTATGCCCGCTTCACAGACATTGACTGACCAAACTCCCCTTTTAATGCACCGCAAACAGTTCATTTGCACAACTGCAAACTCCCCATTTGCACAAGGTTGGATACCAAGCTAGCCATGTCCCGGTGATGTCATTGAAGGTTTCTTCCTCCACCCAGCCACGTACAACACCAAGGGTCCCCAAAAGGTCAATTGAATTGATTTTTCGAACGGGGAGATGGTTAAAAAAACGCTGGCTCCCTCCCCTTTGTTTTTATCCACGGTCACTGCGTCTGCGCAGTGCAATTTAGGCCCCTTTCACACGGGCGAGTTTTCCGCGCGGGTGCAATGCGTGAGGAGGACGCATTGCACCCGCACTGAATCCGGACCCATTCATTTCTATGGGGCTGTGCACATGAGCGGTGATTTTCACGCATCACTTCTGCGTTGCGTGAAAATCGCAGCATGTTCTATATTCTGCGTTTTTCACGCAACGCAGGCCCCATAGAAGTGAATGGGGATGCGGGAAAATCGCAAGCATCCGCAACCAAGTGCGGATGCGTTGCGATTTTCCCGCATTGTTGCTTAGCAACGGGACCCAATCTCTATTATTTCCCCTTATAACATGGTTATAAGGGGAAATAATAGCATTCTTAATAAAGAATGCATTGTTAAATGATGAGGAAGGGGTTAAAAATAATAAAAGTTAACTTACTAGTCGCGATCTGTCCTCTCTTTCCCTGCAGCATCGATGATCTAAAGGACCTGTGATGACGTCACATCACATGGCCCAATCACCTGCTCCATCACTATGGTGATGGAGCATGCGATTGGTCCATGTGACCATGTGACATCATCCAAGGTCCATAATCACTATCCTCAGGCTGTGGATAGTGCTTAGGACCTTGGATGATGTCACGTGGTCACATGGACCAATCACATGCTCCATCACCATAGTGATGGAGCAGGTGATTGGGCCATGTGATGCTGTGACATCATCACAGGTCCTTTACATCTTTCAAGCTAAGGGAGAGGAGGCCGGGCTTCGCGATCAAATGGACCAGGTAAGTTATGATTAGTTTATTATTTTTAACCCATTCTGCACCGGGTTCAACATTAGGGAGATGGCCAAGGGTATTATTTTACATTATAACTATGTTATAATGTGAAATAATACCAGCGGGACAATTTCTGACCCAAACATGCACTTCTGTGAAGAAGTGCAGGTTCGGGTCTGGGTACCAAAAGTGCCGACTTTTCTCCCGCGCGTGCAAAACGCATGACAGCGCTTTGCACTCGCAGGGAAAAATCGCGGCAATTCCCGCAACGCACCCGCACTGTTTGACGGAGTGCACCCGCAACGCCCGTCTGAAAGAGGCCTTACTGTCACACCCGATATGAGTGGTATTTTCTGTAGTACTATTCTCATCAGTTTAATCCCTCTAACGTCCCCAATCTGGGGGCCATTTATTGAATAGATTTTTCGAACAGGGAGATGGTTAAAAAAACGCTGGCTCCCTCCACTCTGTTTTAATCCACGGTGACTGCGTCTGCGCCGTGCAATTTACTGTCACACCCGATATGAGTGGTATTTTCTGTAGTACTATTCTCATCAGTTTAATTCCTGTTACGTCCCCAATCTGGGGGCCATTTATTGAATAGATTTTTCGAACAGGGAGATGGTTAAAAAAACGCTGGCTCCCTCCACTCTGTTTTAAACCACGGTCACTGCGTCTGCGCCGTGCAATTTAGGCCTCTTTCAGACGGGCGTTGCGGGTGCACTCCGTCAAACAGTGCGGGTGCGTTGCGGGAATTGCCGCGATTTTTCCCTGCGAGTGCAAAGCGCTGTCATGCGTTTTGCACGCGCGGGAGAAAAATCGGCACTTTTGGTACCCAGACCCGAACCTGCACTTCTTCACAGAAGTGCATGTTTGGGTCAGAAATTGTCCCGCTGGTATTATTTCACATTATAACATAGTTATAATGTAAAATAATACCCTTGGCCATCTCACTAATGTTGAACCCGGTGCAGAATGGGTTAAAAATAATAAACTAATCATAACTTACCTGGTCCATTTGATCGCGAAGCCCGGCCTCCTCTCCGTTAGCTTGAAAGATGTAAAGGACCTGTGATGATGTCACAGCATCACATGGCCCAATCACCTGCTCCATCACTATGGTGATGGAGCATGTGATGGTCCATGTGACCATGTGACATCATCCAAGGTCCTAAGCACTATCCACAGCCTGAGGATAGTGATTAGGACCTTGGATGATGTCACATGGTCACATGGACCAATCACATGCTCCATCACCATAGTGATGGAGCAGGTGATTGAGCCATGTGATGTGACGTCATCACAGGTCCTTTAGATCATCGATGCTGCAGGGAAGAGAGGACAGATCGCGACTACGCGATCAAGTGGCTAAGGTAAGTTAACTTTATTATTTTTAACCCTTCCTCATCATTTAACAATGCATTCTTTATTAAGAATGCTATTATTTCCTTATAACCATGTTATAAGGGGAAATAATAGAGATTGAGTCCCGTTGCTAAGCAACAATGCGGGAAAATCGCAACGCATCCGCACTTGGTTGCGGATGCTTGCGATTTTCCGCATCCCCATTCACTTCTATGGGGCCTGCGTTGCGTGAAAACGCAGAATATAGAACATGCTGCGATTTTCACGCAACGCAGAAGTGATGCGTGAAAATCACCGCTCATGTGCACAGCCCCATAGAAATGAATGGGTCCGGATTCAGTGCGGGTGCAATGCGTCCTCCTCACGCATTGCACCCGCGCGGAAAACTCGCCCGTGTGAAAGGGGCCTTACTGTCACACCCGATATGAGTGGTATTTTCTGTAGTACTATTCTCATCAGTTTAATTCCTGTTACGTCCCCTATCAGGACGTGTATTGAATGGATTTTAGATAAGTGGTACTATGCGTGCTAGGTACTGTGCCACCCGATATGAGTGTTGGGCCCTAGCAGAGGGCACACTACAGTCTGTGGGCCTGACACATAAACACTGGCAGGCAGGCAACTGAAATTAGGTTAAAGTGTACAGATAAAGTGCCTTATTTTTTTAGTTTAAAGTCCAGTGCCGCATGGTATGATTGATGGGCAGCACTGGCAGAGGGCACACTACAGTCTGTGGGCTTCAGCTCCTCACACACGGGCAGGCCAGGCAACTGCAATATATATATGGAGAAAAAAATAAATAAAAGTAGACTAAGGCTACATTCACACGACCGTATTTTTCATTCCGCATCCGATCCGCATCCGTTTCCATTTTTTGCGGAATAGATACGGTCCCATTCATCTCTATGGCCTTTTAAAATTTGCGGACAACTTTCCGTAAGTTGTCCGCATCCGTGTGTCAGCATATTTCATCCGCAAAAATATGAAGCATGTCCTATAATTGTCCGCAAAAATCGGTCCGCAGCCCCATAGAAGTCAATGGATCCGCAAAAAACGGATAACATACGGAAAGGTTTCCGTATGTTATCCGTATTTTGCGGATCCGTTTCCGTATTATTATTAGAATATTTTATTATCTCTCTTTTTTTTTTTTCCCCTCCCTCCAGTTCAGTATTTTGCGGATCCGCAAAAAACGGAAGACATACGGAAGCCTTCTTCCGCAAAATGCGGACATACGGCTTCCGTTTTTTGCGTCCGTAAAATACGGATGAAAAAAAATACGGTCGTGTGAATGTAGCCTAATGTAGCAGCCCTAAAAAGGGATTTTTGGGGTGCTATCAGGACGCTGTCCTTACAGCAGAGTTTAGATGAGTCTTTCAGGACTGGAGTGGACACTGAATACACTAGCCTAGCTATTGATTTCCCTATTAAATCAGCAGCAGCTACACTGTCCCTCCTCTCACTAAGGCTACATTCACACGACCGTATTTTTCATTCCGCATCCGATTCGCATCCGTTTCCGTTTTTTGCGGAATAGATACGGTCCCATTCATCTCTATGGCCTTTTAAAATTTGCGGACAACTTTCCGTAAGTTGTCCGCATCCGTGTGTCCGCATATTTCATCCGCAAAAATATGAAGCATGTCCTATAATTGTCCGCAAAAATCGGTCCTCAGCCCCATAGAAGTTAATGGGTCCGCAAAAAACGGATATCATACGGAAAGGTTTCCGTATGTTATCCGTATTTTGCGGATCCGTTTCCGTATTATTATTAGAATATTTTATTGAAGAACATTTTTTTTTTCCCTCCCTCCAGTTCAGTATTTTGCGGATCCGCAAAAAACGGAAGACATACGGAAGCCTTCTTCCGCAAAATGCGGACATACGGCTTCCGTTTTTTGCGTCCGTAAAATACGGATGAAAAAAATACGGTCGTGTGAATGTAGCCTTAGACTGCAGCTTCCGAATGAATCTAAAATGGATGCTGTCTGATGGATAACTATGCTCACCCAATCCACTTGGGGTTATGGGTGAATAGCTTAAAATGTAATCTTTAATAATATACTTTTTGCAAATATTTTTACGCCTGTTTTAGTAGTAGTTGTAAGCATCCTTTTTGAAACTTGCAGAGAGAAGTGCCTATATTGGGCATATATATAGTCTGAGTGCATGCATTCCGTCACAACAGGGCCATTTCTAGGACCGGGCGGGCCAGGTGGCCGCCCGGGGAGCTGTCATAAGAGGGGCGCCGGCAGGGCTACTGCGTAGAACGTCCTCTTCTTGCTGGGGGCGCCGCCCCTCTGGGATTCTCCTGCCTGCGCCCTGGCTCCCTCTCTCGGATATCTCCTGACTGAGTCCTGCTCCTGCCCGCTGCGAGTTGCGACCGGTGCTCCTCTACTCACCAGTCAGTCACTCAGCTCAGGTACGTACGGGCGGCGCTCACTGATGTCACGCGCCTGCTCCTCCCACTAGGCGGTGCAGGCGCGTGACAGACAGTGAGTGAGCGCTGCCGCCCGCACTGCCTGACTGGTACCGCCCGCCTGGAGCAGTGCTGAGGCTTGAGAAAGAAGAAGCCTGGCCTGCTGTGCCTGTGAGAGCCTGAGTCTGTGGGACAGTCAGACCTGGTGGGAGCGAGGCAACTGCAAATTGCAATAGTTACACATTTTTTACAATGGGGGCCATGGAAGTGGGGGACATGAAAATAGGGGCCACTGTAGGGGACATCAGGGGACATTATACAGGGGTGATATAAGTTATATTACCCCTGTATAATGTCCCCTGATAGCCCTTCTCAGTTATATTACCCCTGTATAACTGATACCGCTCAGTTATATAATATAACTGAGGGGTATCTGGGTAAATTATACAGAGCGGGGTAATATAACTAAGGGGTATCAGGGTACATTATTATACAGGGGTAATTTAACTCAGGAGGCCTATCGGGGGACATTATACAAGGGTAATAGAACTTATATTACCCCTGTATAATGTCCCCTGATAGCCCTCCTCCTGTATATTAATGTATCCTGATACCCCTTAGTTATATTACCCCTTGTTACCTCATGTACAGAGTCCGAAGAGGAAGAACCAAAAAACCATACTGCCCAGTGGACGGCGTGTTCTTAGACGTTGCCCCCCAGCCGAAGTGGTGTCCGAGATCCCCAAGGTCCCAAGGTCCAAGCCAAGTAATTGTAAGTTTTCATGTGGAGTATGTTTATGTTAGGGCTCTTTCACACTAGCGTTTTTGTTTTCTGGCATAGAGATCCGTCGTCGGGGCTCTATGCCGGAAAAATCCTGATCAGGATTATCCCAATGCATTCTGAATGGAGAGAAATCCGTTCAAAATGCATCAGGATGTCTTCAGTTCAGGACCGGAACGTTTTTTGGCAGGAGAAAATACCGCAGCATGCTGCGCTTTTTGCTCCGGCCAAAAATCCTGAACACTTGCCGCAAGGCCGGATCCGGAATTAATGCCCATTTAAAGACATTAATCCGGATCCGGCCTTAAGCTAAACGTCGTTTCGGCGCATCGCCGGATCCGACGTTTAGCTTTTTCTCAATGGTTACCATGGCAGCCAGGACGCTAAAGTCCCGGCTGCCATGGTAAAGTGTAGTGGGGAGCGGGTGAGCAGTATACTCACGTGATCCATGCGCATGGGGCGCTCTGACGTCATTCTGGAGCGCCCCCGGGAGCCGCACAGGCGGTAAGTATACCGCCCCCCCTGCTCCCCACTACTACTATGGCAACCATAGCGTCCTGGCTGCCATAGTAACCTCAAAGCATTTTGATGCTTTCAGGCGACTTGCGTTCTGACGGATCCGGCGGGACGGAAGTGCTTGCCGGATCCTCAGAACGAAAGTGTGAAAGAGGCCTTATACACATATAGGATACACTGTGCCACACAATATACAGTATACCTCTACACTGTGTAGGGGTTATACTGTATATTGTACTGCATGGCGCAAGGGTTATATTGTCCGGCATGGTGTAACCTCAATAAATTTTATGTACAGTATACATTAATCCTTGCACTATGCCATACAATATACAGTATAATCCATACACCATGCTATACAATGTACATATAATCCATACACCATGCCGTACAATATAGAGCATAGTTCATACACCATGCTGTACAGCATATATTATAATCCTGTACATTCTGTATATACTGTACAGCATGGTGTATGAATAAAATAAATAAATGAATAAAAAGATATCTCTGCATACCGCAATACTCTCGTATTTTATCTTATTTATATATACTTATTTAGTTTTTTTCAGTAGTATGATTAACTGGTGAAAATTATTAGCGCCCCCCATTATTGACTGTGTATCTTCTGTCCCCCCCCCCCCCTATATATTGATCCTAGAGTTGCCACTGCTCACTCCCGTAGGGTACCGTCTGGATAGGGAGCTCACGGAGGAGGTGCCGCAGGGGGGGTGGAGTTTTTTTGACACTCGCCCTGAGAGAAATTTTACCTAGAAACTGCACTGCGTCACAAGCACAAGATGATGTCATATCCCTGCGCCTTGGGTTGACCTTTGGGCTTATATTAGCCGAAGCCAGGGACAAAGAAGCTCTGTTCACACATGGGGACACACACATGGAAGACCAGCTGAGCAGCCCTCACCATTAACCTCCCTGGAAACTCTTGAATTTGGCCAAGTACCCCTGGAACCCCTGCATTGCCAATAGTCCCCCTGCCATATTCCGTATACCACCCTTTCCCTGCCATATTCCCCCTGATCCCACTGTTGTATTAACCCTTTCCCTGCCACTCTCCCTGCAATATCCCAGTAACTCGTTATCCCTGCAATAAGATTCTATAACCCTCTCCCTGCCATATCCCTGCCCTTTTCTTGTTACCACTTTAGGGACAGTTAGCTTTAGGTGGGAGGGCGCAGTCATTATAGAGTGTATGTGTGTATTTAGCTACAGTAGATATTTTGGGGTGGAATATACGATATGTGAGAGTAAAGCTGGATCGCACCTCCTCAACATTATGCTTTTGATATAACGACTGTCCTTCACCATTATTGCACGGCATCTCAGCCCAATTTGTAATATATTTTATGCTGTGCATAAATGAGGCATTGGTATACCGTTCCATACATGTTCTATTTTTTTGAGGTGTGGAGGCACGGACAGAAACACCACGAAAGTACTCCGTAGTGCTTCCGTGGGCTTCCAATCCATGCTTCCGTTCCGCACTGCACAGCATGTCCCGGATTGCGGACCCATTTAAGTTAATGGGTCCGGATCCGTGATGAAGGGTGCACACGGCAGGTGCCCGTCTATTGCAGACCCACAATACGGCCACGGCCAGGCAACTCCTGTGTGCATGAGTCCTTAGGCTACATTCACACGACCGTATGAATGGCTCTGCATCCGTTCCGCAATTCTGCAGAATGGGTGTGGACCCATTCATTTCAATGGGGCCGCAAAAGATGCGGACAGCACACAGTGTGCTGTCCGCATCCGAAGATCCGATCCGCGGCCCCGCAAAAAAGATAGAGCATGTCCTATACTTGTCCGCGATCGCGGACAAGTATAGGCATTTCTATCATAGGGCCCGGCTACAGTCATACGGCCGGTATCTGTGTTTTGCGGGTCCGCAATTTGCGGACTGCAAAACCCATCCGGTCGTGTGAATGTAGCCTTTTTCTACTGCTCTGGCAGTGCAGAGAGGGAACAAAGATCAGCGCAAAAATCTGGTCTTTGTAAAAGACCCCCAATATGTTACCTGATAAATCAGGGTGCAAGCGTGGTACCATGTCGGCATGGTGTCCACTTGAACCAGGACAAGGTCACTGTAGTGCTAAGGCAAAAAGAATAATCACATAAGGAAGGGATGGCAACTGCCTGGTAAATCCCCAGCGGTTCTGGCCTGTAAGACCAAGCCATCCCAATGTATAACAGAGTAATCTAGGGCATTGCTTTCCCCTTAGTGCTACCACACAGTACTACCACATTGTGCCCCCTCAGAGAAGTAATGCCCACATTGCACCCCCTCACAGTATTCTTCTAAAATATAAAGCTGAGTGTATGTATGTATTTGTGTATGTCCGCTAAAGGAATCCGCACCGTCGCATTTACAATCACAAAATTTGGCACATAGGTACATCAGGTGTCCGGTGTACGATCAGGTGTCAAGGTTTAAGGGTCTTAGCTCTCTGGGATGTACCATTCCTGAGATATTCCAAAAAAATGCATTAGCCAATAGAAGCCTGGTCACATGACCCTTATCAGCCAATAGAAGCTCGCAGGCAGTTCGTCTCCACACACACAATTTTACTCCAGGTAACCATAACAACTCAGCCATCACTGCTGTAGATGAGTTTTAAAGGAAATCTGTCACCAGGATAATCGCTATTGAAGTAAAGCCATGGCCTAATAGCACTTAGTACCTTATTTCCTGAGGTTTCCATAACAACTCTGTGGATAACATGTTGCAGAAGTGGGAGGGACACTGACTTTCTCCCTGCAGCTCACATTCAGACAGCACAGTACTGCTATCTTAGAGTGAGCTGTTCAATAGTACACGCCCCCGATCCAGTTAGGCCAAACCCCTTCCCACTCAGCCAACAGGGATTGAAAAAATTAAGTTAAAAATCAACTTCTAGGTCCTACTAAGTCAGGCCCCTCACCCGGTAAGGCTACACCCCCTTCCACTCCTCAGCCAACAGGGATTTAAAAAATGAAGTTAAAAATCAATTTCTGTCAGCTGCAGGGGTGGGAGGACGGTGACTTTCTCCTTGCAGCTCACACTCAGACAGAACAGTGCCGCTGTCTTAGGGTGAGCTTTTCAAAAGGACACACCCCAGATCCAGTTAGGCCACACCCCCACACACTCCTCAGCCAACAGGGA